>JAPDNY010000002.1:87939623-88539623 GCA_029375565.1 Gekko gecko | reverse complement strand
CTCAGTCCCAATAATCTGGACAATACAGTAACCAACAGCAATTTACAGCTTGAAAGATACAGCCTTGCAATAACAATATGATTAGTAAAATAATACCAGTTTAACTAAATTTAACCACCCCCTTTACTAATAAATTTTCATATACCAAGTTTTCCAAGGTAAGAGCCCAGAAAATTTTATCAAGCTTCCCAGCAATCAACTTCTTCCTTAGCTTCCAAACACCATACACTGACTCCACCTGTACTTGGCTAAACCAACTAGAGTTCTTGGAGGTTATACCAGCAGCTTCACCTTCATAATGTTTGTATTTAATTGAGCTTCATTAGGTGCAATAAGGAGGACTAGAGAGACTTAGATCTTAGTCCTCCTATGGCAGCGGTTCGCAACCAGTGGTACATGTCCTGCTAATGAGATGCAGGAGTAATCGAGGTGGGATGCAAAATAACAGTTACTAAGAATTTGCTCTCCCTCAGTCCCCACGTCCACCTACAAGTGTGACATGCCATCTCCTGCCAGCCCTGCTTGCCATGGATTGTCTATCTGGGACCTTTTGGCATAAAAGGTAAAGGTAAAGGTTCCCTTGCTCGAAAGCCAGTCGAATCTGACTCCAGGGTTGTGGTGCTCATCTCCGTTTCAAAGCCAAAGAGCCAGCGCTGTCCGAAGACATTTCCGTGGTCATGTGGCCGGCATGACTAAACACCAAGGTGCACGGAACGCTGTTACCTTCCCACCAAAGTGGTACCTATTTATCTACTTGCAATTTCTTGCTTTTGAACTGCTAGGTTGGCAGGAGCTGGAACTAGAGACAGGAGCTCACCCCGTCATGCGGCACCCGGGTCTCGAACTGCTGAACTACTGACCTTCCACAGCCTGCAGTTCAGCGTCTTAACTACTTGAGCCACCGCAGCTCCTCCTTTTGGCATACCAGTAGTAATAACAGAATGCCTGTAATCATATACAGATCCTTCTCAGAAAAGGCGGGCTTTTTGTTTCTGTTATGATGGGACCCAGGTTCATTGGTAGAACGATGGGTGGGTTGTAGGATTCAAAAGATTGAGAATCATTGTTCTGTAGGATTTTGCTGTTATGGCATATGAGTGTTTTCATGAATATACCACATTAAGGCTGCCCACCTTAAACAAATGATCAAAAGTGGTTTTTAAACCAGCCAAACAACTGTACTGCCCTATGCATCAAGGACTCCTCTATGTGAAACAGCATCCATATTATGTAAATACTCTTCAGTGTCTATAGGCTTTACTGCCCTCTGCTGTGCACATATCTTCAGTGTTTCATTTCTTGCCTAGCTCAAAGTAGTGGTGGTGGGTCTCCAAGGAATTAACAGTTTTGTCTTTCTAAATGATGAATAAGTTAAAGCACAGATAGTTTCCATGAAAACAATTACAAGGTTAAAATGTATTAAACTGGAAAATACTCTGTTCTTAGTTCAGTTCAACTGAGTTATAGACTGAAGTATTAAGCACCCTGAACTGAGAGTAAATTTCACTTAAGTCAATGGAACATTTTACACAGGTACGAGATTAGGGCTGAAAAGTGTGCTGTTCATCCTGAAATATCAACGCATGCTTCATAGAAACTGACCATAAAAATATAATTATAAAAGTAGGTCTAGATCGCCTCTTATACTTCTTGCACCCATTATTCTTCCCACGGTTGCAATCAGTTTTGCCTCCTTTTGGAAGTATGTGAACAACAGCAGTTAAGAGCTTGGTAACTGCAACATTAGCTCTAGCCTCTGCATGAAGATACAGAGCATCTATCATTTTGAAGTACTTCAAAAACTATCTCCTCTGTACAAAATTTTTTAACCTTTCAGCAAAATGGGATGTGGTAGCTGTATAATGGTTTCAATAGCCTTGCACAGCAATTTTAGTACAGAAGACAAGAATGCTGTCTTGGCAATTTAGGTAAAATATAATATAGATATTGGCTAGAACCTTTTAATATTGCAAGATAAGGACCTCTATATATTATTTCACCAAAAAGACTGCATATTGCCTCCTAAACCCATGGGGAAACAATGATTCAGTAAAGAGAAATTTTTAAAAACCCTTTTCTCTAGTTGTATTATTTCTAATTCAAACTGGTATGAGTACACTCACACACAGAGAGACACACACTGAAACACACACACTGTACAAAACCTTTTTACAGTACTGAACTATAACTACTGCCACAGATATGATTTCTCTTTTAACAGAAAACAAAACTTAGACAGAGGCTCCAGAAGAACTCATCTTTAAAATCTACAAATTGCTTTCCTATAAGATCGGGGATTGGATACCTGAGATCCATTCTACTCATGGTAACAACATCTTCTTCCAGTACAAGCTTGTTTCCTGACACAGGATTCTCTTCCACTGATGGAACAGACACTTGGATCAGGGAAAGACATGAAGATATGGGAAGGTGCTGCTTTTAGCAGAACAGAAAGGCAGGATTCAACCTTAGACTGAAATATTTCATATTTTCTCTCAATCTTTTTTTTAAAGAACATTTGAGTCCAGTGGCACCTTTGACCAACAAAGTTTTATTCTGGGTGTAAGTTTTCATGTGCATGTGAACAAAAGCTTATACACCCAGAATAAAAATTTGTTGGTCTTAAAGGTACTACTGGACCCAAACTTCGATCTGTTGCTTCAGACCAACACGGCTACCCATCTGAATCTATTGTTGTTGTTTTTAGTTTAACCCATCAGGGCCTAAAAGTAGGAGTTAGTCAATATAGGAACAAACATCTGTATTATGTCCTAATGTTATTTCAGAGATTTCTATGTGAAATAGTCAGAGAAACTATAATTCTATTTTTTTTAAAAATGCTGGTGTCCAGTATGTCCTTTCCAGATTTTTGTATGCTACTGATCCTTTGCTGGGGGTTATCCCTGTTTCCAGTGACTGGACACAATAACTTGCTGTAGGTAAAATGCATGTAAACCACTATTGGTGGCAATAGTGATTCTGTGCCTAAAAGTTACTATTAGTCATGAATGGCAAGGGTCAGGCCTAGGGCTGCAGACTTCTAAGCAACTTATCCACTTTACCAGGCCTCACCAACTGAAAGTTTTCTATAGGACCAGAGTGCACACCAATAGCATCCTGAGACTGAACCAAATCAACGGTGGTATTTAAGGTGAGGGAGATGTGAGCAATTTTACTTCCAAAATATATTGCAAAGGGTTCACAACAAGTCTCTATGTTTTACAGGTCAACTACTCCTGGGCTATGGTTGCCATGTGCCCACTGGGGGAAGGACATCTCCTATCCCCAGTGGGCCTTGCTTGCCAGCACTTCAGCAGCTGGTGGAAGAAATAAAAAAATAAACAAACAGCTGTCAGCATGACATGACTTCCAGGAAAACTGAGATGCCAAACCTCTCTAGGAATAGCTGGAAACTCTATGGTTTTTCCATAGAGTTTCTGGCAATTCCTAGAGAGATGTGAGGTCACTTCCAAATTATCCTGAAAGTGACATCACACCTTCATTGGCAGCCACCCCCATGTCCCCACCATACCTGGTTTCTTGCTAGCTGCCATGACAGGCCTGACAATCATATCTGGGACCTGGAATAAGAACTTCTTCAAAAACTGGAAAAGTTCTGCCAGATGTCATTGTGCAGATGCAATGATGGTGGAGAAATGAATGCATTTTGCTGCCATTACCACCACAGAGCAGGCAGGGCAGTGTGCTCTCAACTGTGTTCAGTTGCTCTGAATTTTCATACACTTATACTCCGTCCACCTGTTTCATCATCCTGAGATTCTCAGAAAACCAAGAGGTATTTCATACTCCACAGAAGGGGAGACAATGCTCAGGACTGACTGGCCACTGAGCTTCATGGTTCTGGGTCTCCTTAGTCCTGGAAATTTAATCATTATACCACACAGGCACATTGTGCTAATAATCCACTTTCTTTGTGCAGAAAACTAGCCTTGGGAATATTGGAAAACCAGAAACCCACCTAAGGACCATAATACTTCATTTATATACAGCATTTGCACCCAGAAAATCCTTACCCATAGTACCACAGTATAAATTTTTTAACTTGTGCCATTCCTCATCACCCAAGGCTCATTGCAAGGCCAGGGCAATATTCAAGAGCATTTGCAAGTCTAGGGAGGATAGGACGGTGATGTGGTGGAACAAAACCAGAGAAACTAGTGTTTGGATAAAATATATTGCTACAGTCAAAGGTCCATTTGTGCAGTATGGGGACAGATCCAACATCAGGTGACCCACCTGCTCCTCGATAACCGCACTCCCAGCCCACCTGCTGCAGTATATAACCACAGAGTCACAAGACCTGAGATCCCTGTGGGCGCTGGCCTCTGCGTGGTCCCCTTGCCACCTAGTGGTGGAAACCAACTGGCAGCCCCCAAGCTGGGCATGAGACTTAAATGGCTCCAACCCCAAGACCACATAAGGGAGTTCTCAACATGGGGCAGGCAAGCATGCAGGCATGTCCTCCTCCCATGAAGGATCCATCCCCGTGCCTAAAACCACCCAAGTTGTGATAAAATAACATAACGTAATACACTGTAATTATGATGAGGCAAATAAACATAGTAAGGCAGCTGTCACACCAGAAAAATGCAAAAACAGGGAGGTATAGAGGGGAAGCCAAAGATGCAAAGAGAGGGTGATCCAGCCACGGCGCAGATTTAAATAGCCACCAGGACTTTCCACCCCCTGCCTAACCCAGCAACATCTACCTCTGCAGCTGCCCTATCAGTACCCTGCCCCTGCCCCTACAAGCCTGAGGACAGCACAAGGCTGCAGGCAACACTTCCTTTCCCTCGCCCACCTCCCAAACCGCAATGGACATCTCTCAGTGAGTTGGTGCCATACTTCCACACAAACTATGCACAGCCCAGTCCTCACAACAGACATCCAGAAGTACGTCCCATGGATTTTGATAATTACTTTCAGGTAATTGCTTTTACGCTTGCAAATGAAACATTTTCAGACACTGATGTGGTACGTGGATGTGGAAAAACACCATTAGAATGCAAAAACTAGACAGAATGCAAGTTTTACATTTCCATTTAGAGATACATGAAAAACAAAAAGCTCTAGTAGTTCCATGTGTAAAAACACGTTGTTTCTCCTGCTTACTTCTTACAAGAAGAGTTTAAAGACTGTGTAAAGAACTAATTGGTAAAGAAGAGATTCGCATTACTAAGTTCAAGTGAATGTGAACCAGAAAAACTATGGGATGCTAAATTTTAACAAGCTAATTACTGATATATCTTTGGATTTGGACAGATGGGCAACTTTAAACTTGTCTCTATGGGACAAAGTAAATATACTCAAAATGAATATTATATCTAGGATTATTTATATTTTGCATGCAATTCCCTTCTATATACCTTGCAGGTATATTCATAAAATTAATACTTTGTTTCATATATTTATGTGGGGTTCCTCACCACCTTGGGTTTTTTTTAAAGTGGATGCAACTTCCATTCAATGAAGGAGGATTTGGAGGGGGCGGTGGCATGGGAGATGGCAGATGCGTAGAGGAAGAGCTCTGCACCCGGCTCACCCGCTTAACTGTTATTAAACACGACAGCCCCCTGACTTAGTCACCAAAACATGGGTAAACCTGATGACCACAAACACAGAGCACAATCTGGTAGTGCTAAACTCATTACAGACTTTTTAGCTAAGAAAGATCCTCTGAAAAGCTCATCTCAATGGCCATGCCAGCAACCCATGGCGGCCAGATCCTAATAAAGAAAGCCTTACCAAACATGGTCTCTGGGAAGAACTAAAAGACTTCAAAAGGATATAATCGATAATTTTATGAGATTTTAAATCCACTTACCAATCAGCTGAACAGTATGCACAAATTGTTTCAGCAGCTAGGGCAAACAGCTGAGATGGCTATGGAGGCGATGCTGGCAAACCAAGCAGGAATACAGCAGTTACAAAAGCATGAAAAATGGGCCAAAGATAGGATCCTAACCCTAGAAAATAAAATTTGTGAGAGGAACCTGAAGCTACGTGGCTTCCCTGATCACGCAGAAGGGACCTCTGACTTGCCTATTTTCATAGCCTTTGGGCTGAATAAAGCCCTACAGTTAGAGTACGTTGACATGGTAATTACTTGTAAGTAGGGTTGTATACCGCTGGCTGTATGCCGTGACAATAAAATTCATTCATTCAGTTAGAGTACGGAACTGCACCCTATATAATTAAAGCATTTAGAGTAGGCTGTCTGCAGCCAAACTGATTCAAAGGGCCCAGGGATATTATTATAGAGGTGCCAGACATAAGAATAAAAAAACAACTGCTCCAACTATCAAGAGAGAAAGGAAGTCTGCAATTTAATGATGCAAAGATACAGATATTTCCTAATCTATCAGCTGAAACCTTACAGACTAGAAGGTCCCTCAAGCCCATCACAGTACAATTAAATAAAGCTGAATTGGTTGCCTACAGGAGCCATACAGGTTTCCCACTATAACAGAGTCCTAACAGCAGAAGATCCAGATCAGGGGTATGCCCTTTTGCAAGCACTAGATCTTGAGGTCCCAATGGAATACATGAAGAAATCCTACAAGAGGAAAATGGACATGCTAATGCCTACAAAGAGTAGCAAACTTCCCACATGACATGCAAATTAACATCCAGATGCTGTCAAGACTACAATGAGCTTTAATGAGTTTGTTATGTTTTATTAAGCTGTTCTCTGATTGGCTGGAGCGACTTCAACCAGGCGGGCAGGGGTAGTGGTAGCCCTCCCTCTCAGCTCCTCTTTTTTTTCTAAGACAGAGAGGTTAGTGGAGCCTACATGGCTTCTCCCCGTGGGTATGTCTTCTAAGTATCTTCAGGTCAGCTGCATGACAATGTTGTTAGTAGTGTTTCACGTTTATTGTTTTGCCCCAAAGACAGTTCATTGCTTAGATTCAATTGGGGTAGGGGAGAGGGGTTGATGTTTATTAGTCTTGAGATGTTTAGGTTGTTATTAAATAGATATTCTAGGATGATCTTAAAGCTAGACTGGGGTGAAGGGATATGGGGAGGGGGGCAGAGGGTTTAGGGACAACAGGTTGCACGTTTGCATATTTCTTAAAAGATTTACTTCCAAGATGGAGTACTTGAGATCCAAAGGAACTTATATTTCAGGTCCATTTTTGAATTTTAGGTCTGATATAGCCCAAATACATTGTCATTATTATATACTAATTGCATGTGAAAAAGATGTTTCAAGACCAATGGGTCACATGCCCATAAATTTCCTGAAAATATTTTTAATGGGTTGTTGTACCCAAGACACTTAAGAGCCCACATCTCAATTCTTTTTGTTAAACATAGATATGAGGAGACTTAAAGAATATTACCATGCACAAGTGCACACCACTATTTGAAACTGACTTTAAGAGTTGCACACCTGAGAAATTCCACCTACTCAACATCTGTCATAAGTCCTTAGTTATTTTGCATTTCATACTTACTGCAACCTTACGGGATGTGATAATTTTAACAGGAAATCACACGTCACCACTGCTCATAATCAAATTTATCTTTATACTCTCCTATGTGAAGCTCAGGGAGATGTTATCACCTATGCACACCATGCAACAAAAAGTTATTAATGGAGACCAAGCTTAACTTCATTACTTTTAATTGTCAGGGTCTCAACAACATAGTTAAAACCAAATGTATTCAACATTGGCTCAAAGACCAAAAAATGGATGTGATTTTTTTTGGCAAGAAACTTATCTTAGAAATGAGAAAAACTTCCTACTGAACTCAAACTGGTTTCTGATAAGGTTTTCAGCCACAGGGTCAACTCATGCAAGGGGTGTGGCAATCTTGTTTGCCAAAGGAATAAGATTTGAGTGCTCAGCTCTAGAGCAAGACTCAAGGGGTAGATATCTGTTTCTAAAGGGATGCTATCTAAAATTACTCTGGCAAACATCTATGAACCCAATTCAGGCCAGCTGGCTTTTATAAGCCAGCTGGTACACAAATTGAAAGCTTTTCAAGAAGGCCCAATAGACTCAGATCTTAATTATTTAATGGACGTCAATCTGGATTAATTGAAACTGGCTCATTGCAAAAAGAAAAGATACAAAAATAAGAAAGGTGCTCCAACTACAGGCCTGCGAGACATTATAGAAAGCTTGGATCTTATAGATGTGTGGAGATCGCTCCACGCTAATGAACGGGACTATACATATTTTGCATCTCAATATCAAGTCCACACAAGGACAGACTACATATTTGTCTCCTCCTCTATTAGGAATACGGTCTCATCAGTTTGAATACATCAGAAATTCCATTTGGATCATGACCCGGTAATATGTCAGTTTAGTAACCTTAATAAGAAAAATGCAGACCCACTCTGGAGATTTAATAATTTTTTATTAAGGGATAAAAACATAGCAGATGAGATAGAAAAAAGCATTTCAGAATATTTTAATTTTAACTGGACCGAAGAAACCCCTAGTGATGTTGCCTGGCACACTTTTAAAGCGGTTATGAGGGGCAAAACCATCTCTGTTGCTGTAGCCTGTAAAAAAAGGAAGGACAAGTTAAAATGAGAACTGGTTAATAAATTGACAGAAATGGAGGCTCTGCACAAGAAAAATTGCAGCAAGAAGCTCTACAGGAAAATACTAGATGAATGAAGGAAACTTGAGGCTCTAGAGACAGGACAAATAAAGCGCAATCTATTATATCTTAAACAGACCTATTGGTTCAGAAATCCGAAATCTATATGCTTACTAGTCTGGAAGGTACAGAAGAAGATCTCTGAAACAGAAATTAAAGGTGTAAAAGACTCCAAGGGCACAATATATACAATGATGGAAGACATACTTCACCTTGAACATTTTTATTTGAAACTTTACAGTTCTAGACACCCTCCATCTAGCTTGATTATCGGTTTTCTGCATGACAAAGCCTCTCTAACCACCCTAACGGATCAGCACATGAACTACCTTGAACAACCTATTGACAAAGAAGAATTCGAAGCTGCTCTACAGCAAATGAAAAACAATAAATCCAGATGGTTACATGGCTGAATTTTACAAAAGATATGGCCACATCTTATGCCCCTTTCTTCTAGATATATTCAATGAAATCGTGGAATTAAGCAGAATCCCAGACACCTGGACTAAAGCAAAAATTACACTCATGCCAAGAAAGGGCAGAGACCTAACAGATGTCAAGTCATACAGGACAATTGCATTGCTAAACAATGACTATAAAATCTTCACCTCTGTCTTGACAGTCAGACTCAACAGAATTATCACTAATTATATCTCAATAGAACAAACAGAATTTATTCCAAAAAGGGACATGACAGATAATATCAGGAAAATGCTAAATATCATTCATTATTGTACAATGCAATCAATCCAGGATTTAGGACTACTGTCCCTTGATGTGGGAAAAGTATTCGACACAATAGAGCCGCATTATATCCAGCATCTTCTGCAAGGAATGGGATTTGGCACTAAATTCAGAAGAGCAATCACTTCACTTTATTCCTCCCCAAAAGCGGTACTGAGGATAAATGGCATTAATTCTCAGGAAATAAGCATGAAAAGAGGAACATGGCAAGGGTGTCCCCTATCACTTCTTCTGTTCCCACTAGCAGTGGAACCCTTCGCGAACATAATAGGGAATGACATGCAAATCCCCAGACTAAAGATAAACTGGAGAAGCTACAAGATAAGCCTATTTGTGGACAACATGGTATTATACCTAATAAATCTTACCTCCACCCTGCCAATAATAACCTATCACCTTGAAGACTTCAGCCTGGTTTCAGGTTTTAAGATAAACTACACCAAATCACTTTTATACCCTATCAACATTTTAACTCAATGTGGGCAAATAATCCAAAGCAAATACCAATGCGAATGGGTAAAGAAATGTTGGAGATACTTGGGAATTGATGTCCCTCTAAATCTAAAAGATCTGATAAAATTTAACCATAGTACAATTTCATCAAAAATTAAAGATTTAATGTCTAAATGGGACAAACTGACTCTTACCGTACTAGAACGTGTTAATCTAATAAAATCTTTTATCCTGCCAAAGCTCTTATTTTATGTTAGAGCAATTCCCATCTACCTTCCTCCAGAGTTGCTAAAAAAGTGGAACAAAGATATCACCACATTTATCTGGCATTATAAGAAACTACATATAGGATTCAAATTGTTAAAAAAAACTAAGAGAGAAGGAGGCATAGCGGTCCCGGATGTTAATCTTTATTATGATGCTATAATATTAGCCAACGTGGTTAAACAATATAACAAATCCTATACAGCAGAGTGGAAGATCATAGAGGAAAATTATCTGGTGCCATTCATGTTCAGGGAAATCTTATGGCACAGACCAAAAAAATACTTCCCACCATTGCATTTAAATTTGTTTCTGGGAGCAACTCAAAAGGTCTGGAACAGAAACATCAAACATATAGCTCTGCCAACATCCGCACTGACATCCTACACTGGCCAAAACTGGTTTGAGCCAGGAATGGGTAAATCTTCTTTCTGGTGTTGGAAACAAATGAAAATTAATTGCTTTGTTGACATAATGCCAAAGGGCCACTTACTTGAAAAGACCTGGGGGTCCTTACTTGTTATTTTGGATGCCCCTCTGTGCCTTTACTACAGCTAAAAGACTTGTATCACAACACTGGAAAGATAAAAGCCTACCTCCAGTAAATCACTCGATCAAGGACCTTAGAATCTTATCAATATTTGAATGCATGGAATA
Organism: Gekko gecko; assembly: GCA_029375565.1. Taxonomy (NCBI): domain Eukaryota; kingdom Metazoa; phylum Chordata; class Lepidosauria; order Squamata; family Gekkonidae; genus Gekko; species Gekko gecko. The sequence continues at coordinate 88,528,865 of JAPDNY010000002.1, read as the reverse complement.
TAGATGGCAATTGCACATGGACTTATTTTCAGATGTTTGGAAACCATTGATAGAAACTTATGGGTAGATCTGCCACCACTGTTATATTTTTGTCTTTACATCTTTTTTCCCTTTAAGGTTTTCCCCCTTTTCTGGATTCTTAAAGGAAATAATAATAATAAAAAAGATCTATGGGCTGAAATCAGAGATATTTTTAAGGAACAATGTGCAAAGTCTATTCTTGTAGTCAAAAGAAGTGAAAAACCTTGATGGATGACTGATGAAACTCTTAAAATTTGCTATAGATGAGAAGCAAAAATGAATGATGACAGAAATATAATTAGAAGTTCCAACAACTAACACATAGAGACAAAGATAATTATTATAATAGCCAGTGTAAAGAAGCAGAAGAGAACAACAGCAACAGCAACAACAAAGGAAGAATAAGAGATCTGTTCCACAAGAACCGACAAATCAAAAGGGAATTTAAAGCATGGTTGTGCATGCTGAAAGATCAACATGGAAATACATTAACTGAACAGGGCAAAATAAAGATGGGAACAATACACTGAAGAACTATACAGAAGAGATGAAAGGATGAAAGATTCCTTACAAGAAAATGCTTAAAGAAGAATCTGCAATTTTAGAAAGTGAAGTAAAAGCTGCATTGAGAGCAATAGGGAGAAACAGATGAGATAGCAATAGAACTATTTCAGGGGCGTGGCAACACCAAGAGCAATGGTGATCGCTTGATCTATCGGCTCAGCTCCTCCTCCTTCGCACCTCAAAATCAAGACCCTAAACAAGACTTTGAATCTATCTGGAATGGAAAAAAACAACAGAGCAAATATCAGGGCATCCAAAATAACAAGTAAGGACACCCAGGACTTCTTTTCCCCACGAAATTGTCACCTTGAATGGAAAAATTCTGGCATGGAAAAACCTAACATGGCAGTCGACCCACCCCTAGTTCAAGTTCTGGACTTGGCGTTCAGTAAACAAACCTTCCCAGTCTATTAGAAAAAATGGAAAAGCGTCTCACTGGCAATCTACAAAAGTCGCTCCAGCCAATCAGAGAACAACTATCAGAAATTCAGGTTTCCCTATCTATTTTTTTTATAAACCATTTATTATAGAGTATGTTTCACATATTTAAAATTACATCTTATAGATATCGCATACCTTTTTCTTTCCTCCCCACCCTCCCCAGTACAAGGCTTCCCGCAATGCTCTTACCCCCTTATAAACTCTATTATCTAATTACCATTAACAAAATGTCTCACTTTCATTGTCAAGGTAACATTTTAACAATCTTATCATTCTTTTTCTTGTTTTCTCCTTAATAACTATCGAAGCAAATCAATTTGTTTTTAACGTCCCAGTTTTTCTCAAGATAGTCTTTGAAATCTTTCCATTGTTCATAAAACGCTTCGTCTTCTTCATTATTAAGCTTTCTTGTCATTTTGTCCATTTCTACTATAAAAAGCATCTTCTTAGTCCATTCCCATGTTTCAGGTATCTTTTCTTGTTTCCAGAATTGTGCATAAGTCATTCTAGCTGTTGTAACCAAGTACCATAGCAATATTCTTTTGGTTACATTTAATTCTTCCATTTTAAGACCTAACAACAAGATTTGTGGATCTTTCTTAAAAGTACATTTCAAAATTTTCTGTATTTCATTATGAATCTCTGACCAGTAACTCATGGCTTTATCGCAAGTCCACCACATATGGTAAAATGAGCCTTCTTTCTTTCTACATTTCCAACATTTGCTAGACATACTCTCATTTATATTAACAATTTTCTTTGGAGTCATATACCATCTATACATCATTTTATAGCAATTCTCTTTGACATTAACACAAGTTGACATTTTCATTGACTTTTTCCACAAACATTCCCATGATGCCATAGTTATTTCAGTATTTACATTTACAGCCCATTTTATCATTTGTTCTTTTACAATTTCATCCTCTGTATACCACTTCAGTAAAACCTTATCTAAAACCCGAGACGGAGGAGATGGCCCTTAATATAGGCATGATGTTGAAAGACGTGAGCTGCAATTGCAAGAGATCAATTACAGGGAACGTTTACTCACCCTAGATGCCCAAGTTTGGCATTTAAATGTAAAATTTTGCAGGATCCCAGAGGGAGAGGAAGGCACTTTGGATATTATTTGTTTAATTTCTTCATGGCTGGCCTTCCTCTTCAACCTTAAGGCGGGAGTTGCACCGGCCATTTTAAAAATGCACAAGATCAGGCCACCTAATAATCCAAGGCATTGGGGGCCAACGGACATTTAGTTCAATTTGCAGATTGGAGATCAAAAAATCAGGAACTGCAAGAAGTGAAAGCCAAGGGATTCTTATTATACAAAGACTTTCAGGTTCTGACGTTCCCTGATGTACTGCAGGAGGCTCTCAAAATAAGGAAAGCACTGAAGCCCACCACTTTCCTCCTACAGCAAGCAAATATAAGATATAAATGGATGGCCTTGGGAGGCTTGCAGGTGATCCACCATGGTTCCATCCTGCAAGCCTCAGATGAAGAATTGGGACCGGAATTATTAGAGGCATTGTGAATTTCTGAGACAGCAGATGGTGGTCAGCGCACCCTCAAAAAGCAGCTTCAATCCCTGGGATCTCCTGAAAAAACAGTAAAGTGATCCCTCGTGAGTCCAGTGTCTACAGAATGTTCTCAGCAAGCTCCAATAATTTGATCTGGTGAACTTATGGTATTACATTTGTTCTTATGGGCTGTAATATACAGGATCTTTTTGGGTCATATTTATAAAAAGTTTTCTTTCCTTAACGCAGAAGGAGGGGGGCTAATAGTTCTTGGCCGAGGACAGACTGGCAATTTGCCGCGGGATGGGACCCGGGCTGACAGCGACTCAATATCGGATTAAATGGAATGTTCACACAGGCACATCTGCCTGGCGTCCCCCACCCGGAGCTTACCGGAGCCCTCGCGCTTCAGTGCCGGATTAAAAAAACACCTGATAAAAGCCTTCGCAAATCCAAAAGCCTGCGTTCGTCGCGTGTTTCTCTGCTTCCGGGGAGTCTGAACGCGCAGGCGAAAAGCCGGGAGCAACCCGCGTTGGGCACGAGGCAGCAGCACTGTGATTGGCTGTGCTCCGCTCCACTGCCCAATGCAGTGCCGGCGTTGCAGGGCAAAAAAAAAAAAATCGCCGAAATGCACTTATGCGCATGAGCGCATGAGCGCATGAGCGCTCAAGCGCTCATGCGCACATACGCCCACAGCCAAAATAATGGGGAAACAGCGAATATAGCGCGCCTCCGGCACGGCAGTCTAAACACTCCCGCGCGCCTCCGTCCCGTTTCTTCCGGCAGAGGCCCCCGCTGTGTGGACGGGAAAACCCGGTATCGTTTACTCCGGGTTTTTTTTGCCCCGACTCGATACCGGGGCAAATTGCCAGTCTGTCCTCGGCCCTTGATTGCTCCCTAGTTAAGAGGCCACTTTTGGTTACTCGCCTATGTGAGAGGTGAGTGGGTTTCAAAGAAGGTCCACTGTTATAGCTTAAGAAGGTATTCATTTATTGCTTGAAGTTATTTTTCTTGTCTGAATTGCATTATTTCTAAAACCCTAATAGGTTACTTTTTCTGCTAACTTTAAGGTTCAATAGATAGACATACTTAGCCTTGAAACTTTGCAGTAGCTTTAGACGTTATAACAAAGAGTTGTGGGGGAACAAACTGACAAATAGTAATAAAAAACAGAACAAAAAAGGGGGAACAGTTTTAAAAGTTTTTACACTTAATGAATTGAATTTGAAGCAGATTTTATTTGGGGTCACTATTTGGATTAACACAGTTTCTGAAACTCTTGACTGTACACTTCTTTATTTTTTGCATAGGATGGCAAGTGTTCCTAGATGTGTGGCTGGTACTGCACTTTGAGTGGAATTTGCCCAACATTCCTTGGAATCTAGAGCCTGGATCACAGCTTTTAAACTGAGACCCAAAGTCCTTTACTCAATACCATACACCCAAGGTGGCCTTTTATGTTTGATAAAGGAGGACAACCAGAAAAGCAGCTGGGAAAGATATCTAGATGCTAGACTTGAGTTATTGGGCTTTCCTCCAACATCACGGAATAATCTAACTTACCCAAAAGCCCTAAAGCAGACCAAAATAAAGGTGATTAATCTTGATCGGGCTAGTACTTTAGCCCGAGCAAGACATGTATGTTCCACTCTTGCCTTAGGTATTCCTCCTCCGGAGTCTGTCTCTTTATACAGTAGATCCTTAAAAATACCTAGTTATAGACATGCTTTCACTCTTGCTAGGCTTAACTCTTTTTCCACTGCTGAGTTAACAGGTTGCTTTTCTAGCATCCCATACTTGGATCGCTTATGTAATTGTGAGACTGGAGCTGTGGAAACACTTGGCCATCTTCTATTATATTGTCATCAGTGGTCGATTCCTAGATTGATTTGGATCAGTTCTTACCAAACACCGATTACCTACTGAACTCTGGGTGGTCCCCTATCTGTTGGCAGATATTAATCCTGAATCCACTTATTTTTTTAAAAAAAATTAATGATAGTTTCATTTGTAAAGTGACAAAAATGAATATCTAAATGAATTATTGTTTTATTAATGACTTCTGTTTTAACATTTTAGATCTTTTAGATTTTATCATTTTGACTGTAAATTTTTATTGTAAATCTCAAACTTTGAGGCTAATTCTGTATATCCATGTTTTATAATTGAGCTTAAGACCTTTATCAGAGTGTGATTTTTAAACAGATTCTTTTATACCTAATTAATTTCTAAAATTACACATCCTAGCTACACTATAAGTAGTTAGATAATCTTTCTACAATCCAACGATGGATTCTCTCAAAATCTGTTTGGTGAATATTAGAGGTTTGAATAACTTGATTAAAAAAAGAGGATTATACAATATGCAAGGCAAATATGCCCAGCTGTCCTTTTCCTCCAGGAAACGCATTTACGCTTAACCACTCACCCAATACTGAGGACTCCACTATTTCCACATCAATATCAAGCACCAGGGTCCTCAAAGTCCAGAGGTGTGGTTATACTCTTTGCAAAAAGAGTAAATTTTGTACTAAAGGAAAAGCTAGTGGATCCCCTGGATCTTATTCATCAAAGGCTCAATAGAAAGGGAAATATGGACTTTTACTTCGACTTATGCTCCCAACAGTGATCAGATCTCCTTCCTCAGGGACATACTCTCTAAATCACAAACCTTTCAAGAGGGAGAGTTGGTCGTTGGCGGATATATCAATTTTACCACTGACAATGCATTAGATCACTCCCACACCAAAATATATAAATGCCAACAATTGTCATCACTAAATTAGCTGAATTGCTTGAGTCATTCAGTCTCTGTGACACATGGAGAGTGCTTTATCCATTGAAGAGGGACTACTCCTATTTTTTTTGCCAGACACAATATTTTTACCTGATTGATTTATCTTGATCTCTTCATCTCTGCTCCCACATCTGCACTCTGCTAACATTGAACCCAGACATCTCTCCAACCATGCTTGGCTAGATTGTCAACTGAAAGTGACATCGGACAATACTACAGACAATGGTCAATTGACACATCTATTTTATTGAAGACATCAATAAAGGACAAACTGGAAATAGATATTCAAAACTTCTTTGAAGATTACAAAAACAGTGAGACAGCACCCTCTATCCAGTGGGATGCGATGAAAGCGGTGATAAGAGGCTCCCTCATATCTTCAACTTCTCACCTAAGAAGAGAGATGGAGAAGTTACAAGCAGAAACAGTGAAATGCACTGTTGATCTGGAACAGAAACACAAAAGATCAGGAAAGAAATCGATATACACTAAACTTCAGGTGGAACAAAAAGTTCTTGACTCTCTAGAACTCAAATCGATCCAAAGGAACCTCCTAATATTAAAGCAGAAGTTCTGGCACAAATCTGCAAAAAACATTCACCTTCTTGCTTGGAAGGTAAAGGGAAAGAAGAGGAAAGCAGTAGTAAGAGCTTTAAAAACCCAAGATGGGAGCTGTCGTACCACCTCGAGAGCCATAGCGAACACATTTGCAAAATTCTATGAGACAATATACTATTCAAAATCTCCGTCACCTTCAGATATATATTCGTATATAAATCCTCTCTCACCCTTGAAAAAACGATCCAAAGAAAAGGTTGCATTTCTGGACAGCCCAATCATGCGGCAGGAAATGATCGGCACAATCAAAAACATAAAATCAAATAAAGCTCCGGGTCTTGACGGCCTTCTGGCCAAATTTTATAAGACTTTCAGTTATGCTTTAACAGACCCTCTTTTGATGCTTTGTAATGGCTCCTTACATGATGGAATCATGCCACCATCATGGTTGGAATCTTCTATAGTGGTACTACCTAAGCAACACGAAGATCCTACGGACCCAGCATTTTACCGGCCCATAACGATGCAGCAAGTATTTAATAGCACTTCTGTGCACAGCCGCATGCTTTGTTATAGCAGCAACATGGAGAAACAGTAAAGCTCCCTCCCTTTTGGCATGGTATAAGGCAACTAGATTCTGACTTCTATGTCTCCCACTTCATAGACATGTGGTTCCCTGTACTGGATTTTATTTCACGTAACAAATCAATCTTCCATCATTCCTATCCAATTGATGTATTATTATTGTAAATGCTATCTCACCTCTGTTCTAATTACTAGTCTGGCAACCCTTGATAGCAATGTTTGACTTTAGTCATTTTAACTGTTTTGATTACAAACAGAATGCTGTATTTAGTGTTCATCAGAGCTTCCAGAATTGATTTTCAACTGTTCTCTCCATTGGCAATTGTAATTTTTTTCTCACCTTGTTCTACATTGTTACTTTTCATATTTTGGACCCCTCCATCATGAAGACCCAAAACTATTGCTCAAAACACGTTCATGGCCTCTATTTTAAAGATATGGGATCACAAAAAGAAAGCTTTAGCTCTGAAGATTTCCCCTCTTTCCACTTATACACATCAACTGTGGTTTCTGCCTGGTATGGAAAGAGGAGCCTTTTCAGACTGGACCTCTAGAGGCTTCACACGAATTCAAGATCTTGTTGCAAAGGGCTTGCTATATCCCAAAAGTCATTTTGAAGACCAGACTCTGAGACTAATGACTTAAGTTTCCTGGCTTAGATATTACCAACTCAAAAATCTTATAGAAACAGATATCGGAGTCAGGTTCCTTAATGAGACCCAAAACCAACTTTGAAATCACTATAAATCAGTTCTCAGATCATCAGAAAGGACTTCTATCAAGACTCTACAAAAGGAGTGTCAAATATGCGGCCTGGGGGCCAGATCAGGCCCCTATAGGGCTTCCATCAGGCCTGCCATGCCATCTCTTGCTTCCAGTTCACCTGCTGCTGCATCATAGCTTGCTTCGCCAGACCATCTTAATCACTCAGCCATTTCATGTTTTAACCCGTGTCCTAGACTCAGAACTCTGACTATGAGATTTCTGCAGTGAATGTCAATAAATCAAAAGCAGGTTTGCAGCTTACAGAGCTAATGTTTTAAGCACGTTTTTATTTTAAGTAAAAAAAAATCTTTGTGTTTGTGTCCTTTATTAAGTTTATATCTCAGCTACCTGGCATTACATTTTATGTCACACATGGCCTGGCCCAACAAGGTCTCATTTATGTCAGATCCAGCCCTCATAACAAATGAGTTCAACACTCCTGCTGTACAAGATCCTGATGGAGCTAGACAAGGATATTATCTTGTCCAATAAGAAATCTTGGCACAAAGTCCTTCAATGCGAACTAACACCTCAACAGTGGCTGTCAGTCTGGGAATCTCAGGAGAACAAATCACAAATCTTTAATATCAGGCTTCAATTTTTTAAACTTACCATGAGATGGTATCTCTCTATGGTGCAGCTGAATCATATACATTCAACTCACAGCCCGCTTTGCTGGAAAGGAAGTGGAGAAAATAGGATTTTTTTTCACTGCTGGTGGGCCTGTTGCCAGGTTCCCAGATACTTCACTCTCCACACACTTTCGGCAGTGTAATGCTTTATTAGAGATTTGAAGATGCTGTAGACTCCAGAACTTTTGTTAGGACTGAGTGGGAAATTACAAGATATAGTTAAAACCCCAAATTCCACACATTCACACGTCATACCTAAATCATGGTGTTTCTATGGCAACCCTGATATATGGTTGACCTATCTAAAGTAGCTTGGCACAACAGATCTCCAAGGACAGTCTCATGGAAAACTATCTTGGGGCTCGCTTCAAGAAGTTACAAGCGGCTACTCTCGATCACTCCAACAACATCCCCCCCTCTGGAATGTTACATGACAAGCAAAGGTGAAGGTGCATTGATAAAGTCCAGACAGCTAAAATGGAAAGTAGCTAAAATGGAAAGTAGCTGGGCTAGATGAGTCAGAGCTTGACACCTGTCCAGTCATACAATCATTCTGGAAAACAGTACTGGAAGAAATCAACAAAGAACATCACAAAATATATCCTTAGATCCAGCTACCATCCTCCTGAACGTGACAAACGCTAAATATCAAAACGCTCATATTTCGGACCTTTATTGTTGTTCAGTCGCACAGTCGAGTCTGACTCTTCGCGACCTCATGGACCAGATCACGCCAGGCCCTCCTGTCTTCCGCTGTCCGCTGAAGTTTGCTCAATTTCATGTTCGTTGCATTGATGAAACTGTCTAACCATCTCATCCTTTGCCGTCCCCTTCTTTGACCATCAGTCTTTCCCAGCATCAGGGTCTTCTCCAGTGAATGCTCCCTTCTCATTTGGTGGCCAAAGTATTTGAGCTTCAACTTCAGGATCTGGCCTTCCAAGGAACAGTCAGGATTGATTTCTTTTAGGATTGAATGATTTGATCTCCTTGCAGTCCAAGGGACTCTCAATAGTCTTCTCCAGCACCATAGTTCAAAAGAATCTATTCTTTGGTGCTCGGCCTTCCTGATAGTCCAACTCTCGCAGCCATACATTACTACTACATTGCTTTGACCATGCGGACTTTTGTTGGCAGGGTGATGTCTCTGCTTTTTATCATGCTGTTTAGGTTTGCCATCGCTTTCCTCCCAAGGAGCAGGCGTCTTTTAATTTCATGGCTGCAGTCACCATCTGCAGTGATCTGGGATCCTAGGAATGTGAAGTCTGTCACTACTTCTACGACTTCCCCTTCTATTTGCCAAGGAGTGATGGGGCCAGATGCCATGATCTTAGTTTTTTTGATGTTGAGCTTGAAGCCCACTTTTGTGCTCTCCTCTTTGACCCTGAGCAAGAGGCTCTTTAGGTCCTCTTCACTCTCTGCCATCAGAGTGGTATCGTCTGCATATCTGAGGTTATTGATCTTTTCCCCAGCAATCTTAACTCCAGCTTGTGATTCATCCAGCTCAGCATTTCACATGATGTACTCGGCATATAAATTAAATAAGCAAGGTGACAATATACATCCTTGTCGTACTCCTTTTCCTATGCTAAACCAATCAGTTGTTCCATATCCGGTTCTAACTGTTGCTTCTTGACCCTTATACAGGTTTCTCAGGAGACATGTGAGGTGGTCTGGTACTCCCATCTCTTTAAGAACCTGCCATAGTTTATTGTGATCCACACAATCAAAGGCTTTAGCATAGTCAATGAAGCAGAAGTAGATGTTTTTTCTGGTACTCTCTTGCTTTCTCCATAATCCAGCGAATGTCGGCAATTTGATCTCTAGTTCCTCTACCTCTTCGAAACCCAGCTTGTACTTCTGGCAGTCCTCTATCCACGTACTGTTGGAGCCTAGCTTGTAGGATCTTGAGCATGACCTTGCTAGCGTGTGAAATGAGTGCAATTGTGCGATAGTTTGAACATTCTTTGACATTGCCCTTCTTTGGGATTGGAATGTAAACTGACCTTTTCCAATCCTGTGGCCACTGTTGTGTTTTCCAAATTTGTTGGCAAATTGAGTGCAGCACTTTAACAGCATCTTCTTTTAAGACTTTGAATAACTCAGCTGGGATACCATCACCTCCACTAGCTTTGTTGTTAGTAATGCTTTCTAAGGTCCATTTAACTTCACATTCCAGGATGTCTGGCTCGAGGTCAGTGATTATTCCATCGTGGTTGTCAAGGACATTGAAGTCCTTCTTGTATAGTTCTTCTGTGTATTCTTGCCATCTTTTCCTAATCTCTTCTGCTTCTGTTAGGTCCCTACCCTTTTTGTCCTTTATCATGGCCAGCTTTGCATGGAACGTTCCCTTGATTCCTCCAATTTTCTTGAAGAGATCTCTAGTCCTTCCCAATCTATTGTTTTCCTCTATTACTTTGCATTGTTCATTCAGGAAAGCCTCCGTATCTCTCCTTGCTGTTCTCTGGAAATCTGCATTCAGTTGGGCAAATCTTTCCTTTTCACTGTTGCCTTTAGCTTTCCTTCTTTCCTCTGCTATGTGTAAAGCCTCATCAGACAGCCACTTTGCTTTCTTGCATTTTTTTTTTATTTGGGATGGTGGTGATTGCTGCCTCCTTTACAACGTCACGGACCTCTGTCCGTAGTTCTTCAGGCATTCTGTCTATCAAATCTAGTCCCTTAAACCTATTCTTCACCTCTACTGTATATTCATTGGGGATGTGATCTAGGTCAAATCTGAATGGCCTAGTGGTTTCCCCAACTTTCTTCAGTTTAAGTCTGAATTTTGCAATGAGTAGCTCATGATCTGAGCCACAGTCAGCTCCAGGTCTTGTTTTTACTGACTGGATAGAGCTTCTCCATCTTTGACTGCAAATTATATAGTCAATCTGATTTCGGTGTTGCCCATCTGGTGATGTCCATGTGTAGAGACGCCTCTTAGGTTGTTGGAAAAGGGTGTTCGCTGTGACCAGCGTGTTCTCTTGGCAAAACTCTGTTAGCCTTTGCCCTGCTTCATTTTGTTCTCCAAGGCCAAACTTGTCTGTTATTCCGGTTACCTTTTGATTTCCTACTTTAGCATTCCAGTCCCCTATGATGATGAGGACATCATTTTTTGGTGTTAGTTCTATGAGGTGCTGTAGGTCTTCATAGAACCGGTCCACTTCAACCTCTTCTGCAGCAGTGGTTGGGACATAAGACTTGGATTACTGTGATGTTGAATGGTTTGCCTTGGATTTGGACCGAGATCATCCTGTCATTTTTGAGACTGTATCCCAATACTGCCTTTCTCACTCTCTTGTTGACTATAAAGGCCACACCATTTTTTCTACGGGATTCCTGGCCACAGTAGTAGATATAATGGTCTTCTGAGTTAAATTCGCCCATTCCTGTCCACTTTAGTTCACTGATTCCCAAGATGTCAATGTTCATTCTTGCCATCTCATTTTTGACCACGTCAAGCTTACCTTGATTCATAGATCTTACATTCCAGGTTCCTATGCAGTATTGTTCTTTGCAGCATCGGACTTTCCTTTCACCATCAGACACATCCACAACTGAGCGCCCTTTCGGCTTTGGCCCAGCCACTTCACTCTTTCTGGGGTTACTCGTACTTGCCCTCTGCTCTTCCCTAGTAGCATATTGGACACCTTCTGACCTGAGGGGCTCATCTTCCAGCGTCATATCTTTTAGCCTTTTGTTACTGTCCATGAGGTTTTCTTGGCAAAGATACTGGAGTGGGTTGCCATTTCCTTCTCCAGGGGATCATGCTTGGTCTGAGTTCTCTGCTGTGGCCTGTCCATCCTGGGTGGCCCTCCACGGCATAGCCCACAGCCTCATCGAACCACGCAAGCCCCCTCGCCACGACAAGGCAGATCCTCTGTCTTATTGGCAACAGCCAGCCTGACGATAGCTACATCTTGGACTCCTCCGACTATCCAGACATGGAGACTTCAAATTTGGGACCAATTCATCATGCAAAAAGATTGCTGAAACCTCTAAATGCCCACCATCTGTATCTACTGGTTATCAATCTAAATTCGTTCTAACATGGTTTCCTCAGCTGCAACACATGATAGAGAATGACATTCTTCCACCCAACTCTAGTTACACTGGATGGCTTACTTCTGATCTACATCCCCTTAGTCTGAGCACTCTTTGTTTCTGTGTCTCTAATGCTGTGTTTACATTGCTAGGAAATGTTTCCTTTCTATAAATATAGTTTTATATGGCATGCACTCTTGTTCTCTGATGCTTGAATGTTTACCCAATATGCAAAGTTATTAATATCATTGTGGTATGTTCTAACATTGAATGACTGTATATGGCATTTTAATTTTCTGCAAGTTTCAATGTATCATTGTTCAAACTTTCAATAAACTTTTTAAAATAAAAAATAGAACTATTTCAAGCCACAGAAATTGAGTCCATCAAAATCTTAACAAGAAACAAATATAGAAAACAAAACAATGGTCCACAGATGGGCAATACTCAATTTACATATCAGTTCTGAAAAAAGGGGATGTCAAAGACTTTATCAGCTATTGGAACATTGTCTTAATTTCTCACACAATAAAGTGATGCTCAAAATCTTCAACAAAGACTGTTACTGTATATGGAACAAGAAATGTCAGATGTATTGAAAGTAACCAGGTCAGTTGGCCTTTAGATGCTACAGCATTGTGTGGAAAGCAAATGAGTCACAATGGCTTTACACAGCATTGAATTAAACAGTATCCAGAGTTATCCTATAAAGATCTATTCAAAACACCTCCTATGAAGCATAAGGATAGGGCTTGGAAGATAAATAGTCTGTTACAGGAAAATTTATGACAGATATTATAAAATCATGTGGGATGAAGAAACACTCCTGGAATATAAAATCCCCAGCGTCATGACTGACAAGTAAGCCTGAGGATCATCTTCACCTTTCTGGTGTGTAATTTTTTATTTGGGCCAGCCATACATGGGTGCTGATGGGAAGTGACATAAAACCCAAGGATGAGACAGTGCATCTCTCATGTTCAGTGTACATATGCAGGGAAACACCCCTCCCCCTCCATTTTGCCTGTAGTTTGCTAAATTCATTAGAGGCAGCAGTGCAGCACAGGAAAGGCAGGAATGCCTAACTCTGTTGACAAATCCAGGGGCCATCTTGCTCCTGTCTAGGAGGGCCAAAACATCCTGTTTATAGCTGCAGATTTCTTTCCCTTACAGAGGATAAGGACAGAGATGAATTTCTGATAAACCATTCTAATTTTCCCTTTCTTAATTTCTGAAGGCATTTTACACATTGCTCAATTCAATGTTTGCTATGTTTTAATTTATTTGCATAATTAACTAGTTGTGTTGATTAATTTAATTAACAAGTGTTAATAAAACATAATCATATGCACAGTGGGAACAATCCAATCAAAGTTAAACACTTTTATGTCCAATTGATTTCAACAGGAGAGATTTATCTCTCCTGTTGAAATCAATGGGTCTTAAATGTGATTATGTTTAGCTGGATCAAACCAAAATGTTTTTGTTTTCTCTTTCTCAAAGCCTACTTTTATTAATCTGAAAGAAAACAAACACCAGTGAAAATCCAAGAGCACAGATCATTGCTTATCAGTGCACTCCTAAACAGAATAACACATTTCTAAGTCAATTCAAGTCAACAGGTTTAGAAGAGTGTCACACGGCTCAGGATGGCAGTGCAGGAAACTTTCATGGTCCACATTCACCAGGTGTTTCAGGCTCCTTCCAGAAATGAGCTGAGGTGGGCCAGGCTATTCAACCCCACCCCTCTTCATTGAGTCTGCAGTGTGGTTCTGTGTACCTTTTCCACTCTCCTTCCAAAGGCTGGGTTCTTTCTATCTATCTATCTGTCTGTCTGTCTGTCATCTATCTATCTAGTACTGCTCATACGACTATCACCTTAAGCAGAATTTAGAACCAAAGAAAATATTTTAAAAGACCTTACTCAGTATTATTTCTCTTATATTTGATTACTGCACCTATGAATTTTGCCGCTGAGAGGGTGACATGATCATCGGTATCCGATAGTAGCCATGACATCTAGGCTCGCACATTTAGCAGTTCCATACCTTTAAGTAAAGGGGTGACTAAATTAGCCCTCAACTCATCGCAAGGGCTGGGTTTGTTGAAGATCCTCTCTTCCTGCCAGCAGATGTTCTGATCATATAACAATTTTATAAGGCTTTTTGTAACTTTTGAATATGAATAAGATAATGATGTCAGCACTTCATTTGCTGGCACATGAAACGTAACTAATAGTGGGGCTATATTTTTAAGAATAAGATATAAGAATGTAATAGATGTATTAGCACTTTCTTTGCATACACAGTAACTCAAATAAGGCTGGTAGAACAAAGTTTGAGTCCAGTGGCACCTTTAAGACAAACAAAGTTTTATTCAAGAGCTTTCAGGTGATAAGAAAACAATACCCCTGTTAAGTCCTTGTAATAACTTGTATTTCTTATTTGGAATAGTAGATTAAAATAGCAATTGTAATGTAATGCAATCAATATATTTCACTGATCTGGTGACAGAGGAGACATAACACTGCACAACCATTCACCCTACCTCAAAGAAAAGTATGCTGTTAGTTACTTCCATGCTTGAGAGGAGACGAACGGAGCGTAGCAACATGATCTCAGTTATTTATTCTTAGCATCCCACAATTAAGAAGGATATATTCACCACCTATTTTGACATATTTTTTTGCTCCACTGTTATCCCCCTCCGTAATTAAATCTAAACAAATGCTGACCATATAAACTTGTAATTCCTGTTTGGTCTTTGCATTTGTTAGAACATCTTCATTATGCTGTATGCTAATTTGCTGTTCACTATCTGCCTATATGTATGGAATGTTAACTTCCATTTCATTGTATCTGAGGAAGTGTGCAAGTACATGAATAAAACTTTATTGGTTTTAAAGGTACCACTGGACTCAAATTTTGTTCTACTGCTTCAGACCAACAGGTCTGTCCACCTGCATCTATCAAATGATAACCAAGAACAGTTCCTCTGAAGAAAATAGCTGCTTTGGAGGGTGGATTCCAGACCTGTAGCTACAGTGGGGCATCTCCGGGATAGGCCTCCGGACTTGCTGGCAAGGCCCCCTGATTTCCCATCCAGCCCAGGGCATCATGGCCGTCTTCCCTGGATTAATTTGATTAGCCAGTGCCACCTAAGAAATTTAAATGCCCCCTGACTTAAAAAATTCTGGCGACGGGCCTGGTGGATTCTATGGCATTATATTCTACTATGGTCTCTCCCCTCCTTAAACCCCACCCTCCCCAGACTCCAACCCCAAAATCTCCTGGTATTTTGCAATCCAGAGCTGGCAACCCTATATTAGAGGCCCCACCTTAGAAGACACAGTGTTTTCTGTGTGGAAGAAAGAATGCCTTTTTCAAGTCGGCATTGGCCACGGTTTGTGTAAGCACTTGTATCATAAATGATAAATAATAATAAATGCATACAGAAAGGGGGGAGGGGACATATTTTAACGAATTAAGGATGCAGATTAGTCATCTAAACATTGTAACACTAATGCCACATGATACAAGAGAAGCTCCCCTTTTTCATCTACCACTTGGCACCGGCAAAACGCCAGCCACGCCAGGACCTTTGTTTCACTCTCTGGCAATAATTCTTCTCTGTTTCCACAGACTTTTCCACCCCGCGTTCTGAGGCGCGCGCAGCAAAACGATGGAAGGCGAAAGACTTGCTAAAAGGTAGACATTGCCCACGCCTCATTCCCGACAAGCTCAGCCGTACAGTTTCTTACGTCCTACGATGTTAAAAAGAACACTGCTCTTTCTTTTCCATACGACTACTTTGAAATATCATCTTCCCCACCTCCCGTTGAAAGACCAATCTGTTAGTGAGGGAAAGATAAAGCCAACGCAGCTTCGCGTAATGCCTCTGAGCATGCGCCCGTGAACCAGACATGCTCAGTACTCGCTAACAAGGAATGGTTGCCTGACAAGTGAGGAGTTTGTTTGAGCCACAGTCAGGGGTATCATGTGAGTAACAAGCGGCGGGATTGTTGGGGCTCGGCCAGTTCCGGCCCCGGGAAAGCAGGTGGGGGCGGATAGACCTCTTTGAGGCTGTGGCCTGGTTCGCTTGCGGAGGTGGGGTGAGGTGGAGGAGGACAGGGCCGGCTCCAGGTATCTCTGCGCCCTA
Source organism: Gekko gecko (assembly GCA_029375565.1). NCBI lineage: Eukaryota > Metazoa > Chordata > Lepidosauria > Squamata > Gekkonidae > Gekko > Gekko gecko. The sequence continues at coordinate 88,512,783 of JAPDNY010000002.1, read as the reverse complement.
GGTGGGCGCAAATCCAAACCTCCCGGTTGGGCCTGGAGACCCAGCCATGCCGCCCCCTCCCTTCCCCCCCCCCCAGAAGGGGGAGGGCAGGTAAGCTGTGCCCTGGCTGGGCGCTCTGCAGCGGTGGCAGCGGCGGGGAGTCTTCGCTGGTTGCTGCCGCCTCCTCCCCAGGAGGGGGAGAGAGACTTGCGCCCTAGCCGGGAGCTTTTTGGCAGCGGCAGCAGCAGCAGCGGGGAGATGCCGCTGGCCTCCTCCTCCTCCTCCCAGGAGGGGGAGGGCAACTTGCGCCCTAGCTGGGCGCTTTTCGTTGGCGGCGGCAGTGGGGAGATCCCGCTGGCCGTCGCTGGCCGCCTCCTCCCCCTCCTTCCCCCCCAAGGGAGGAGGAGGAGGGCAACCCGTGCCCTAGCTGGGCGCTTTTCGGTGGTGGTTGCGGCGGCAGCAGCAGCGGGGAGATCCCACTGGCTGCCGCCGGTCGCCTCCTTCTCCCGAGGGAGGAGGGGGAGGGCAACTTGCGCCCTAGCTGGGCGCTTTTTGGCGGTGGCGGCGGCGGCAGCAGAGAGATCCCGCTGGCCGCCGCCTCCTCCTCCTCCTCTACCCCCCCCCCCAGGGAGGAGGGGGAGGGCAACTTGCGCCGTAGCTGGGCGCTTTTTGGTGGTGTCGGCGACGGCAGCGGGGAGATCCCGCTGGCCGCCGCCTCCTCCTCCTTCTCCCCACCAGGGAGGAGGGGGAGGGCAACTTGCACCCTAGGTGGGCGCTTTTTGGCAGTGGCGGCAGCAGCAGGGAGATAAAGCTCCTGGTCTTGACAGCCTTCTGGCCAAATTTTATAAGACTTTCAGTTATGTTCTAACAGACCCTCTTTTGACGCTTTGTAATGGTGCCTTACTGTACCCTTACATGATGGAATCATGCCACCGTCATGGTTGGAATCTTCCATAGTTGTACTACCTAAGCAAAACAATGATCCTATGGACCCAGCATTTTACCCGCCCATAGTGCTAATTAATAACGATGCAGTAAGAATTTAATAGCACTTCTGTGCACAGCCGCATGCTTTGTTATAGCAGCAACATGGAGAAACAGTAAAGCTCTCTCCCTTTTGGCATGGGATAAGGCAACTAGATTCTGACTTCTATGTCTCCCACTTCATAGACATGTGGTTCCCTGTGCTGGATTTTATGTCACCTAACAAATCAATCTTCCATCATTCCTATCCAATTGATGTATTATTGTAAATGCTATCTCACCTCTGTTCTATTTACTAGTCTGGCAACCCTTGATAGCAATGTTTGACTTTAGTCATTTTAACTGTTTTGATTACAAACAGAATGCTGTATTTAGTGTTCATCAGAGCTTCCAGAATTGATTTTCAACTGTTCTCTCCATTGGCAATTGTAATTTTTTTCTCATCTTGTTCTACATTGTTACTTTTCATATTTTGGATCCCTCCATCATGAAGACCCAAAACTATTGCTCAAAACACGTTCATGGCCTCTATTTTAAAGATATGGGATCACAAAAAGAAAGCTTTAGCTCTGAAGATTTCCCCTCTTTCCACTTATACACATCAACTGTGGTTTCCGGCTTGTTATGGAAAGAGGAGCCTTTTCAGACTGGACCACTACAGGCTTCACATGAATTCAAGATCTTGTTGCAAAGGGCTTGCTATATCCTGCTGGCCGCCGCCAGCCGCCGCCTCCTCCCCCCCCAGGGAGGAGGCGGAGGGCAACTTGCGCCCTAGCTGGGTGCTTTTCGGCAGCGGCAGCAGCTGCGGGGAGATCCCGCTGGCCACCACCACCAGCCTCCTCCTCCTCCTCCTCCCCCCCCCGAGGGAGGAGGGGAGGGCAACTTGCGCCCTACCTGGGCTTTTTCAGCAGTGGTGGCGGCGGTGGGCACCCGGTTAGGGCAGCGGGGAATGCTTTTCGGGGGGAGCGTGGCGCCATTTGGTGCCCCTGAGGCCGGCGCGTCCTAGGCGAGCGCCTAGTTCGCCTAATGAGCGATCCAGCCATGGAGGAGGACGAGGAAGCCAAGGCAGGTGGACTGGCTGGAGCCTCCTGAGGGGAGAGATCACACTGCAGGGCAAGGTGAGCGAGGGGTTGCGGCCCTGTCTCAGGACCCTGAGAGCAAGGACTCGGGCGCCATTTCGGGAAGGTCCCAAGACGGCTCGCCTTGTGTGTTTTACTTGAGGTTGATCAAAATGCCCTGCGATGGTTTGGGTGGCTTCTTCGTATCATTTTATAATAGCCAGCGGCGTAAGGGGCTTTTTGGTGATGAAGGAACGCAGGCCGAATGCGGGGGGTGGGGGGTGGGGAAGACGCTGCTGTCGCCGCACCACCTTCCCAGAAATGGTGCCCCCAGGACCTAGTTGCTGGCTCACGCAGTCTCTCAGGCATGAGGAGGCTGAGCCTTGTCTCTCTGCCTGGCCGATGCTCCTTTCAGGTAATGACGCCAAAGCACTCACAGCTTGAGTGGGATGCAACTAGAAAAGAGTACAGGCTGTGTCGCATCTGAGCACTTTCCCCATGTGCTCTGCCTCCTCAACAGGCCCTCTGCATTTACGCTAATTGGCAGCCGCTTCTCAAGCAAAAACCTCCACTGTATGTGCAGAAGAATCTTGGGTGATGGTGACATACCGTAGCAGAGCTGGTGACGTTATACAGAACTGTCAACTTCTGAGAAACGCAACCTGGTAACCCTGGAAGGGTGTGCGTACCAGGAAGTCTACATAGTTGCAGTTGCTTGTAGGTGCCTTGTGTTGCAGAATTTGGGGTTTATGTTCTTGCTTTGTTTCTGTCTCTCTGGAGGCCTGAGTTCCCTAGCCAGACACCACCCATTCCTAGAAAAGAAACCTAACGGGGTTGGGGATCCCTGGAAGAGGCCTGGACCCCTAAAATCCTCCTACAGCTTGTCCTCAGCTAATATGCATATACATTATATCAAGCTGACAAAAGATCAGCTGACCACTGTGCAGTTTCCCACTGTATCCCAAATGCAAAGAAAGTTCTAGAAATAGGTGGGTGCAGATGCAGCACAATCCATGGAAGAGGACTGAAAATCCATGGAAAAGGTATCAGTGAAGGTAGTGAGCTACTTCTACAAATACACATTCACCCTTGATTTTGCTCTCACAAACATCCCCTCTGTTATGTATGTTTCATGTTAAATCTCAAGAGGGCCCCAGTTGATTCTCTGTGTTACTCCAGAACAAAGCAAGAAGGCAAGAGCTATAAACAGTTGCTCCGGTGTCATGTCACCTTGAGAATTTATCAGCTGGGCCCTCAGATGTAACAGCCTCAAACTTTTGCTAAGTGTACAAATGTTAAGAATTTTTAGCAAAGGAGATGCCAAATGCAGATAGTTAAAGTGGTGGTGAGGATCTATGGGGAACTTGTGATAAGGGTACTGTAAGATTACAGACCTCAAGTGGCAGAGACAAACAGGATGCATGTGAGGTGGGCAGACAGCCTCAGAAAGTTTAAAATGTGGTATCCTAGGGAGAGTACATGGAGCCTTTTAATAATATAGCAGAAGCCTGCCTTGAATAGCCTTTTTCACTTTGTAATTCCCTGGATAAATAGAAAGTGCTCATGTTGCCAAATTACACACAGAGCAAGACATACCTCATTCTTCATAAATTCACACATCCAGAGAAGCTGTGCACCACAGCTGTTGCTTAAAGTGTGACAAACAAGAATATAAGGCTATAGCCTGCCATCTTTAAGACATGAAATGCTGGTAGGGTGGAAAAAGGATGATACATCTAGCCATGTTGATCTGTCATCCAGATAAAATAATAGTAAAAAGCTTGGAGGGCATCATAAATTGCATGCAGTAGAAACAGACACAAGAGAATTGAGCAACACCACTGTATGCATAACAGATGGAAATAAAAAACCTATATGGGTAATGCTTCTTGTAGAGTACTCAGGACAGAACACAGGCTCAGCTGTATCTGCAAAAAAACCACAAACACAAAAATCAGTGTGCACCTTAATAAAAGTAGTATACTGTGGAAATACACAGGAGAAAAGAACTTTGCATTGGAAGTGTGCACAGTGGTAATACAGTACAGTGGTGAGAGCCCTTAGACCAGGGTGCCAAACATGTGACCTGCAGGCCGGATGAGGCTCTTGGAGGACCCCAGTCTGGCCTGCAAGGCCCTGACTGTTTTCAGCCTCGTTTTCCAGTTCTGCTGCTGCTGCCGTGTCACAGCTTGCTTTACCAGTCTCTCTCAATCGATTGAGAGAGTCTGGTAAAGAACTGACTGAGACTCTGTCCCCTCTTCCTCCCAGGAGGAGGGAGGGAACAGCCAGAGCTTGCTTCCTGGCCAGGCTGTAGGAGACAAAGGGAAGTCTTCCTTTCCAGTGGCTGAGGCTCCTCCCTAAAGAGAGGGAGGGAGCATTCGCTTTGCTGGGCTGCATAGATCACATGGCAGAAATACCAAGCATCTTTAAGACTAACAAAGTTTTGTTCAAGGTATGAGCTTTTGTGTACTTTGCTATAATATGTGGATGTGTGTTTTGTTGGGCTCTTTTTGCAAGGGCTCTCCTGGGTGCAACTGGGTTCCCTCCCCCATTTCACTGTATTCATGCCCTCATGATCAGTGTTCCCTCTAAGCTGAGTTAGTGTGAGCTAGCTCACAGTTTTTTAGCCTCCAGCTCACACATTTTTGTCTTAGCTCAGGAAGGATGGCTCCAGAGCAGACTAATTTATGCAGCAGCCAAATCGCTCGTTCACAGCTTTAAGGCCAGTAGCTCACAAAGCAGAATTTTTGCTCATAAAACTCCACAGCTTAGAGGGAACATTGCTCATGATCCAGTCTTTCTCAGTAAGAAAGCAATGGGAACTATTTTAGAGGAGGAATAACAACTAGCCAGTGAGGTGGAGTAGGCTGAGAATGTGTGTTAAGACCACGTTCACCCAGCACATTTCCTTTGTAGGAAGTTATAGTTATTTCTCTGGGGAAGACTTAAACATTAATATTGTACCCACAAACAGACCAGCACTGTTTCAGTGAAGCTGATTAAAGAACATGTCTTTGGCATGTTTGAAATTCTCCCAAAGCACTCTGGGTATGTCAGGAAGTTAGCTTAGAATGTCAACTGGAAAAATTTTGTCTAGAGCTACTTCAGGGTATGAACAGAAAGCTGAACATCTGAAGAATATTAAGATTAGCATTATTTTGAAAGATGGAACAAAATTCAAATTCTTGAAACCAAGCATGTTCAGTTTGCAATCACAGACAATGGCTATGAAATTGGATTGAACTCTGATTCATTCAGAGTTATCCCCTTACAAACATGACAGTTATCACACCTAGCACACACTGCAAACTTCCCTTTTCCCACATATTTTTCTTCATACAATAAATATCTTGAACCACATGCACTGTATTTATCCCAACCTAAGCAAAATGGAATTATAACAGATGCTCCAGAGTGCTTTCACTTCCCATGCACATTTATTCACATCACAAGTACTCCATACACATTCACACCATGAACATCTAATTCAACACAGTCACAGTTCCTCTTCACCCTGCCACATCTACATTGCAAGTATCTTTCCTCCTACATTCTGGGTTTCTTTCTCTCATACCATAAATGGATCACCATATTCTCTCTCTCCTCTCTCTCTCTCTCTCTAGATCACAATAGAGGAACTGTGACAGCTTTATTTGAATGTAGTTTGGTGTGTGTGTGAACTGGATCAGGGCAGCAATGCTGGGAGGATGCTAACCATTCCGCCCATGTTGCTTCGTCAATCTAAACTGTTCTTTCTTGAAACAGGTATTTACTGTGCCTGTGTGGGAGATGAATTTAGATCAGAAAAACTGAGGGGAAGGGATTCAAACTCCCTTCCACTGACCCAGCTGGATCCCCTCCACCCATAGCTATTTCCAAATGAAAACAGAAACACTTGGCAATCTGGGAAAATAGAAACACTGATAGATCTGAGGTCCAGTATCTGACATGACATCTGTAAATACACATATGTTGGACCCTCTTCCAGCTAACCTAAGTGCTGTGGCTAATTTTGATTCCCCCAGCAATGTTAAGCAGCAGCTTGCCTGGTACTGTGCTGCCATTGTGTTAATTTATTAACATGTTTATCATCTCCATAAGCATTCAGCCTTATTGGCTTCCTGGGGCTGCATAGTGTTTTTGCTTAGCAGGTGGTCTAGGCTGCTGTTTGGCGGCTGCCACAAGTATGCATTACTGTTGGCTTCCCAGTTCAGGCTAGCAGCTTAACATGTAGTGTACATTGTTTGTGCTCTGTGCACTTCTACCACTTCTCTTTCTGCATTTTAAATTTAACATGCCCAATATTCACAAATCTCTTGTGGTCTCCACTGGAGGCTAGCATCTATATATGATTTTAAACAAGACGTCACCAAAAATAACTTCTTCTATGGTATGCAAAAATCTTAGCTTTCTTCTGCTTCTTTGGTTTATCCAGAATCATTTTTCTAGGTCTAGTTCCAGTTGTGTGAATAAAATACCTTTTTGTACCAGGTTGTATCTCATTATCAACTAATGATATAAATCTCTAATCTGTCTCTTTGCTCCATTCTTATAATTTAATCTTTTGAAGAATGGTTATTTAAAGAAAATAATGTCCAGTCACTTTGGAGTCCTTAACCATTCTTATTAAGCTTTTCTCATTTTCTGACAATAATAGGTTGTTGTCACAAGTAATAGCTGTATTATACAAATACTGAAAATGAAAGCACTTTTCCGAATATGAAAGATTTAGCCTCTTTTCAACTCAATCAAAAATATTAATATTTATAAAAAAATACAGCAATTGTGTGATGGTGCCATATTTCTGATTTGAACAAGATAAGCAACAGAAGACTCATCTGGACTTTATAGCACAATACTGTTTTTGTCTTTTGAACATATTTTATTTATGGCAATTAGTTAAAAATTAAACAATTTAGAAACAATATTCTAATATTGATCCAGTAAAATCAGGTTTAATGTCAGATATCTCCTATGATTTTTAAATTAAAAATGCAGAGATTATATAGACAATGGATATATGGAAGAAGTTAATCAGTTTTTTGAATGAATGTCAGTACATAAAATATATTGTGTTCTCCTTCCTCATTGTGCTGAACATGATAGAAATGATATTAGAATTCTTGCCTTTTTATTGTATAATGGTAACGTGTATTGAAGTTTATTTTATTAAATAATGAAAACAGCTGTTAAGAACATAAGAGAAGCCAACGTTGGGTCAGGCCAGCGGCCCATCCAATCCAACATTGTCACACAGTGGCCAAAAATACCGGGTGCCATCAAGAGGTGCATGAGTGGGGTCAGGAGACTAGAAGCCCTCCTACTGTTGTACAAATCAAATACTCTCACAGAAATAATTTGGATATGAAGACATGCATTCATTTGGCTTTGATACCATTTATTATAATTTTTATTAGGAATGGTCATTTGTACTATGATCCAGTATACCCAACACCTCATTTAATAATGTTATTTATAGCCCTTTCCTCATCCTATTGGCTCTGGGATATTTAGATGGAAGTAATGTATTTGGCCCTTCCTCATGATAGTGGAACTAATAACACGGAGGCTGTGCCAGTATCAGAGCTGGACAGGAGTAACTACATATTCTGTGATCATACTACACGCATACTTGGGTTGCTACTGCCAGAAGTATTCAGTGGCTCTGCATTGCCAAAGCTATGTCCTGTAGCCCTTGAATGCAGCTGTGTAAACCATTAGCCATGTTCTTGCCTTTTGTGTGTAAGGTTGGATCGTGCCAGATAAAATGAACCTTAAAACCCATTTTTAACTAGATTGTATTTAGTTGTATTCCAACGTGGAAACAGTTGGAATGGAAAAAGGGACAGTTAGGGAAATCAATTGTAGGAAATGTTATCTGAGCATAAATACTTTCACATATTCAACAAGCTAAGGTCTACATTAAATTCAGTCTACTGTTTTGCCAGCAGCCAAAATAAAGAATACAAAACGGTATAATATAAGGATTCCCTAGGCCCGTAAATAAATGAACCAGATTCTCATTTTCTGGAACGCTGCTGGAAGCTTATAAAATGAGATTACAGAAATTGCTGCAAATGCTGATGAGTTGTTGAAGTATCATCTACAAAAGGAAATTAGAACATGACAAATAATACTTCAGAAGAAATAATACCACAGAAAATGGCAGTATCTTAGGATACTTATGTTTAAGGAAATGGACAAAGGTTTTTCTCCATTTTTTCTCCTTTATCCTCCCCATCCCTTTGCTGGCTTTTCTCTCATTTTCCCTTTATGTACATTTTTCCAAGTATGATACTCTGAAGGTCAAAAATGTAAGAAAAAATTAAAAAGCAAAATACAAATAAACATTTGTCTGAATTCCTAACTAAATTATGTTATAATTGTAAAGCATTTATAAGGGATATATTTTCCAAAATAAGTATTTTTCACTTGTTGTAATAATGTTTTTTTTTCCCCTATAAGGCCTCATAAGACAGAACTATATCACGATATCCCACCAACATGCTGGCCCATTGTGTATTCTCCAGATTACAACATTACATTTATGGGCCTGGAGAAACTACATCCATTTGATGCTGGGAAATGGGGAAAAGTAATAAATTTCTTGAAAGGTAAAGTAAGAACAAGGCTGCAGAAATTGTACTATTTTGATTTGCAAGAAATATTTTTATATGCATGTTATTTTTAGTCATATGGACATGATTCTTGTTCTGATTATATGTTGGTTGAACAATTTGTATGCGTTTCTGCTTTGTGTACAATACACTTTCCTATTATAGTATAAACAATGGTTACATTCATACTGGCAGTTTGGCCCGATATAGGCACATTTCACAAATGCATTAAATGGGCCCAGTCACACAGCCACATCTGTCAGGCATTCCCTGGGCGTACTCAGAGGATGACCTGGAGCCGGGTTAAAAAGCCACCACCTCCAAAGTGGTGTTTTTGTTTCCCTGCACATTCATTGCACATGGCCGGGTGTCTGAACACAATGCTTAGAATGGATTTGGCAGTCTGAACCTGCAGATCTGTTCTGCTGCTAGGGAGGCATCTTTTTTTTTTTAATTGCCTATATTTTAAAATTGCACATGACTTTTTGAATTTTTTGAAAGTGTGGTCTGTGGCTGAAGCGCTGCAGTAATGTAGATGCTTTACCATGGGATGTCTCCATGGGTAACCCACAGCAGGGTGTGCTGTGTGGTTGATATGCCCCACAACCCTTTAAGCCAGTTCAATTAGAGGCGGCACCATATTGTGCCAAGCCGCCAGTGTGGACACGGCCAATGTTATGCATTTATGTATCAGATGCATGCATATCTGTTTAAGACAATGACTTTTTCAGTGCATATCACTTATAGGCAACTGCTAGATTAAATCTGGCCAGTTGGCTCACTGCTCACCTTTTGAGCAAGGAGCTTGAGCAGGTGGTGGTGATTCAGCTTCAGGTGGTCTTGGAGAAGACAGATTATCTAGGCTCGTTTCAATCTGGATTCAGGCCTGGGTTTGGGATGAAAACAGCTTTGGTCACTCTGATGGGTGATCTTCACTGGGAGAGTGACAGGAGCATGCATCCCTGTTGATTCTCTTGGACCTCTCTGCGTTGTTTGATACTATCAACCATGGAATCCTTTTGGAGAGATGACTGAGTGGGGGGTGTTGTGTTTTGGTGGTTCTGTTTTTACTTGACTGTCCAATTTCAGAAGGTGGTGCTGGGGGACAGCTGCTTGACCTTGTGGCATTTATGCATGTGGTCCTGCATGTCCATCATGTTTAATGCTGTTTAATACCTATGTAAAACCTCTGGGAAAGATCAGTAAGGTGCCACCAATATATGACACCCAGCACTACTTCTTTTTAACATCTGAGTCAAGTGGGTCTGTGGAAGTCTTTAACAGGTGCCTGGAGATGGTAATGGAATAGATGAGTGCCAATAAACTGCATCTTAATCCAGTCAAGACTGAGGTGCTGTGGATCAGTGACCAATGCTGTTTGGGGTTGCACTCCCTCAAAGAAACAGGCTTGTAGTTTGTAGGTACTGCTAGTTTCTGGCCTATGCTTGGAGACCTAGCTCTCCCCTGTGGCACATAGTACCTTTTATTAGCTTTTATTATGGTCATCTGTTAAAAAGCATTATTGTTAATGTACTCTACATGGGACTGCCTTTGACAATGGTCTGGAAGCTTCAGCTCATCAGAAATGCAGCAGTCAAGGACAAAATACAGAGAAACATTTAAATTGCTGAACGGTTGGGTTAGAACAGATAAAAGGAAGTACTACTTCACCCAAAGAGTGATTAACACTTGGAATTCACTGCCACGGGAGGTGGTGGCGGCTACAAGCATGGACAGCTTCAAGAGGGAATTAGATATATATGGAGCAGATGTCCATTAGTGGCTATTAGCCACAAGGTATAGATAGGGACTCTGGGGCAAGTAATGCTCTGTATTCTTGGTGCTTGGGGGGTCAACAGTGGGAAGGCTTCTAGTGTCCTGGCCCCACTGGTGGACTTCCTGATGGCACCTGGTATTTTTGGCCGCTGTGTGACAGTGTTGAACTGGATGGGCCATTGGCCTGATCCAACATTGGCTTCTCTTATGTTCTTACGTTCTTAAACATCTGCACTGGCTGCCCATTTCTTTTCAGGCAAAATTCAAAGTTCTTGTTCTTACCTTTAAAGTATTAAAAGGCTTGGGGACAGGGTAGCCTTCTCCCCTATAGTCCAGCCCACCACTTTAAGTTCAACCTCACAAGCCCTGATCTGTGTTCCTCTGTCTTCAGTAGAGGGACCTTGTTTATGGAATGTCCTTCCCCTGGAGGCTTGCCTGGCACCTGCACTGCTCTGTTTTATACCCCATGGCAATATGCTTCTGCTTACAGGCTTTTAATTAAGGGCTTTAACACCAGTTTAGGGTACTTTTAGTTGAAACCTGTTATTTTAAGCTGCTCAATAGTGGTCTATGTTTTTATGGGTGGGCCTGTAATGCTGGATTTTAATTAATAACTTGTAATGCTTTGCTTTTATTATGTTTTATTTTGTAAGTGTCCTTGGAAAAATGCCATGGAGACTGATTTATTCTTTGTGTGTGTGTGCATTCCTGCTTGTGTGTGTGCACGTGTATATTTTATATAGTTTCCCATGATATAGCATCTGTCCCTGTGAGGACAGATGCTATATCATGTCATTTTGGGGTGTTCAGTTTAAGTTAGCTATGAATACAGGAAATAAGTGGGCGTTAATAAGGTTGCTATAGAATTCAGTTACATGTCATAGCAGTATAATCTCTGGCTGAGGTCAGACTGGCAGTATGAAGTGTGAGGGAGTCGTGGCAAAAAGACCTGGAACAACATATTCTGGGTATTCTCAGTCATACTGCACTGACTGATGCGGGAGCATACTGGGGAGGAGGCACAAGGGAGCGTTCGCACTGTTGGCCTGCCCTTGGTGGAGTTGCGGCTGTAAGTGGTTTCTTCTCACTCCAGCTACATGCACCTATGTGCCTATGCGCATAGGCCTAGCAGCATAGGCCTAGCAGCAATTATCAGTGCAGCTTGTTTGCGCTGCTTTTAGCGTGCACACGTCTGGGAAGCAGGATCAACATGCTCTCCAGGGTTTGCTACCGCTTTCACCTGATACTTTTTAAACTTGGGAGGGAAGCGTTACAAGACGGGTGGGGAATGCATTTAATCCATTTGTGCAACGTGCCTATATCGGGCCAAACTGCCAGTCTGAACTTGGCCTCTGTTGTTCAGATCTGGGTTTTTTAACCCAGTTGTGAGTACCAAACTAACACAAATTAAAATTGTTCTGGCTCAGAGTTAATGGTATTTTATTATATAGGAGGTGGTGGCAACTACAAGCATGGGCAACTTCAAGAGGGAATTAGATAAGCATATGGAGCAGAGGTCCATCAGTGGCTATTAGCCACAAGGTATAGACAGGAACTCTCAGTCTGGGCAAGTGATGCACTGTATTCTTGGTGCTTGATGGGGCAACAGTGGGAGGGCTTCTAGTGTCCTGGCCCCACTGGTGGACCTCCTGATGGCACCTGCTATTTTTGGCCACTAGAGTTGGGTTGGATGGGCCATAGGCCTGATCCAACATTTGGCTTCTCTTTTGTTCTTATGTATTAGTGCTAATTTTTGATACTGATGTATATTTCTGAAATTAATTGGAAGTGATATTTGACTATCATTTTATTTATTTATTTAGTGAATTTATATGACACTCTTACATGATAGATATCCCCAAAGGAATTCACAAAATATAAAAGGAGATTAAAAACTACAGCTCTAAAATCATAGTAGGCCAAAAACATTTCAAAACCAGGGATGAAAGGCTTATTTAAAGGCCAGCTGGAGCAGATGGGTCTTCAATAGGGATTCAAGGCTTCCATTGGGGAGGAAATTCCTGTGTGAGGGAGTGATACAGTTTGATGGTGTTTGCCTGGATCCCACAAAATGAACTAAATTACTATGGGTTTTCTTAGCAAATGCTTATTGGACTGGCAAGAACATATGGATAGAGGTGGGCTTTCAAATACATTGAACCAGATAGTAGTAAGAACTTTTAAAGTTAAAACCAACACTTTGAATTGAGCTTGGAGACAAAGTGGAATCCAGTATAGCTGGGAGAGCTTTGTTTTGCCATGTTCATGAAACCAAGTCACAAGTGGCATTTAAGTTGCCACATTTGGAATCATCTGCAGTTTGCAAACTATTTTCAACTATTTTCATAGACAGTATTACAGTAGTCAATCTAGTTGTCATAATTAACATAACTATAGGTAATAATGGCTTTCCATCACTACTGACTGATTTAGGTTGAAAGATAATCTGAAATAAATGCAAATACATATAGTATACCATAGCTGGTATGTTATAGCAAAATATTTCTCTTCCTGATTGAACAATATTGATCTAATGAATTACACTTCATTTTGTTTATGAAGGGCATCATTAAACATGTGTTGCAGTACTAGATTAAAAAGTGAGGGAGTGTTTTAAATACTTAACCTGATGGTATTTGGTAATTTGGTCTAATGAAACTTTCAAACTGAAATTGCTCTGTGCATCTCCTTCATAGAAATTATTATTAAATTTAAAATCTAGTTACATGTTATGATACTGTTGATGCACCATCTTTCTGCTACTTATACTTAGGCATGGAGGCTTGGGGCTTGTTCAGAAGCTGAAGATCTGCTCTCCAGTCATGCAATGCTATTATTCCTCAAATGTAATGCACATTTTTTTGTTTCAGGATGTGATAAGCATGGGGACTGTTCCATATTATCATAGTGCTACACTATGGAAAAAACACAGTACAATTCTGGGACTTGAATTTGTACTATACTAGCAATTTTGTCCAAAGTTACTGGACCCAGCTCCAGTCCTGTGGTTTCTTTTTTCAACATTTTTTTTGGGGGGGTGCTACCCTGCAGTGCAACAAAGCATTAGGATTGCAGTAGTTTGTATCCCTCAGTGTAAGGGTCTTAATTAAATAAAATACATTTGGCATAAATCTATGAAATCAAAAGAAGGAGGGAAAGGTGGAAATGAAGCAGATGGTTTCATACAAGGTAGTATTATGCAGTCACAAGCAATAGGGAAGAAACAACAGGGCTCCAGAAATGCCCTTGTAGCAAATGAAAACCCATCTGTACTTTGTTTTTAATCACGTCATGTACTGATGGTGCGTCAACAGAAGCAAGAAGTATCCATGGCAATGTTTTACATTGGCTTCAAAACAAATCACTTCCATTCCACCATAAAAGTCTCTTTGAGTGGAAAAGTGTTTAGTTCAGTACTGATTTCTGTTAACTAGATTAGGAGGACAGAAAAATGCATTTCAGAAGTAAGTCGTTTCTAGCCTTAATAAGTCTGCTTGAGTAAACTTTGCTTGATTACCTCCTGGGAAGAAAGTAGTCACATGACCAATACTGCATTCTGAAAGGAAACCATTTCAGTAGTCCTGAATGTATAAGAAACCTCTAGTTCTCATTGAGTGTTTTTTATTACATGCATCTTGGGGAAAGGAATCTGTTTTGCAGTTCTTTCTTCTTCCTTGGAGAGTGTGAAAAGCATATGTTTTCTTTATTCTACAATGTAATTACAGTAGTATCATCAGATTCTGTATCTGTTTCTAGAACACAGACCCAAATATGTTTGCCAGGGCAGTGGGAGGGAGACCAGGTGGGGTGGGGGTGGCCATCAGTGTTCCCCCAGAAGTGACACCAACCTTTTCTGGGAATGACTGAAAACTCTGTGGCAATTCCTAAAGAAATATGATGTTACTTTGGAGTTTTCCTGGAGGTGACGTCATGGTATTGCTGATGGTAACTTAAAAAAATTTCTTTCTCCAGTCAGCTCCTGGTGTTCCACCAGCCAAACCCCAAATTTGTTTCTGTCTGTTTCTGCCTCTGCTTCATCTTAGCCTCTGGAAGTTTCCAGCCTTCTATAGGAAAGATCACTAAGTTCTACATGGAAAGGGTTTTTAAAGCAGGTTTTGAATATTGATACAGTTAAGTTTGTGCTAATACATACCAGTTACTAGTTTGCCATGTGGATGAACATATCTCTTAATTTATTTGTAGTGTCAAAGCCAGATTTGAACAATTTTTTAGCATCCCACACATAATAAGAGAAATTAATGAACTGTGAAAGCCTTTATATACATAAACATTTGCGGATTTCCTCACTTTATCCCCCCCCAAAAAAAAACAGATATACCAGACAAAAATAGAAAGTCTGAGGTAAACATAGGTAAAAAGTTGCTGAGTGAAGTTTGTATCTGGTTCTACCTTTAGGCTTTAGCCTTCTGGGAGGAAGGGAAAACATTAGCCTCCAACTGAAAATATAAAAACTAGTTAATCAAAGTTTCTCTGTTATCAGATAGAACACACAAGTCCTTTAAAAGGCTGAGAACAGAGGGGAAATGGGAGAAACTTTGTAGCCATACTAACAGAACTGAAAAGTAATTGCAGCCATGTGCAGAAACAGTAGTAGTGAGAATTAATAGAAACATTTGAATTTGTTTAGAGAAGAAAGAAACTTGAAAATGATCTGTGAGCCACTAAGACTGAGTACAAATAGTAATTTGTCATACTGACTCCAAGGGAGTACATGAGAGATGCTATTTTCACATGTTTTTCTAACTCTGACCAGTCATGTTTTCTAGGTTACTGAGTAAATTTTCAAAAATCTGCAAACTGGTTTGGTAAAAACAGACCATGCTGCAACAAACAAAATTAAAATTAAATTTTGTTTGGGTTAATAACACTTTTTAATTTTTTTAAATTTTTCCGATAACCCTTTTATGATACTGTTTTTGTGTTTCTGAAAAATCATCATAAGTATCCAACTTAAGTTTTGGGTAAGGTACTTGTTGATAGAAAGCATCAGTAATAGCTGTTTCCAGGCTTCTGCAAATTAAATCTCAACAGGGGATTGACAATGTTAAATGTTCCAATTAATCCTAAATGTTATTATCACACCTCTCTAAGTAATTATTGTTCTTTGAGTTTTGGCATTTTCTGCTCTAATGATTTAGTGAATTAAACACTAATGCCTGGCTGTGGATTTTGCAGTAAATCACAGTAAAGAACCAAGGTAAATAATTAATGGTGTGAGGGTAGAATCATCTATTTATGTTTGGAATATGAAGGTCTGTTGACATTTATTCTTTTTTTGCCTCATATGTTTTCCTTTTTCATTATCATTTTAATATAAATTTTAAAATGAACATAAAATCTACTTAATTTGTAATCTTTATAAATGTATTATATTGTGATACACGTATGAAGTATCATGGCTATTTATTCAGTGTATGTTTAAATCACTGCTTGTGTAGTAGATAGTCTCATGTGCTGGCATTTGTTGTGTTGAAAGGTAGATTACCTTTTCATGTTAGTGATTACCATTTGTTTTCTTTTTCCATTCAGAAGACAAACTCATTGCAGATGACGTGATTGTACAAGCTCGAGAAGCAACTGAACAAGACCTTTTAGTTGTCCACACGAGACGCTACTTGAATCGATTAAAGGTGTTGTATCTTCTACTGAGTTTGATACCATTTTTAAAAATTCTTTCTCTCAAACCCCGCCCCCCCATTTAAGTCAGCGTAAGGAGAATGGCAGTGTCTAGAGCACAATATTTCTTCCCTAGGTCTAAGATTTAAGAAGGCTGATTTTTCAAGTTTGAAGCGTAGTGCCAGGATTGTATTGAGGACTGGTGGGGAAGGGGGTAAAGAATAGAGTATTAAAGATAAAAATCTCCTATATGCTATATTCTACTAGAAATTTTAAAAACTCAACCCATTAAGCAATTGTTAGGTAATTTTAGAAGAACATTTGTTCAGGGATTACTCAGGTCTGTTGAGATTTTATACATCAAGAAACATAAGTAGCAGTAGAATACAAAACAACAGAAAGGCAAAAGAGTGTGCCCAAGGGTGAGACAGTCTTTTATTACAATGCTGCATGCCATCTGTATTTGAAAGCATGAAACACACATCTGATATCTTCATATTCAAGCTGCACAGGGAACGTACTCTGTTGAAATTTTATATAGGCAAATGAAATCAGTTGATTACTGTGAATTAGTGCAGAAAATAGTCCCTTTTAAATTAGAATTTGGATGCTTTTCGCCTGTAAGCAGAGAAAGGTTTCTTGGAAAGTTGTGCTGGTTTTGTAGATTGTAATTCAAAAGAATCTGCTCTGCTTATGTTATGTTTCAGTCTGTTCTCTCAAATGTAATTACTGATCTACTTAAAAGCTGTTTTATTATATCTGGTTGCAGCATTTGCAGCCTTGAAAAAAGTTAGGAAGTTTAATCCTGTCCTTAATATGGTGTTGGTGTTGCTGTGGCAGCAATGGGAGGTGAGGTCAGGTAGACATTTTGTTGCGGGGGAACAAAAATGGTACATGTTATACTTATACATGGATGGCACACATGCAGACATTCATCATATGTGATTGTGTTGTCTGATGTTTTTCCTCTGCTACTTGAACCAATAATATCATTTAGGAATGTCATGATGTATGAAATGGCCCTGTTGCAGACACTCTGCTCATCAGCATTCAGCTATACAACAGTCAAACATTCTTTAGCTGAAATTGTGCAGTTCTTGTCTTTGTGGTGATGTCATGTGATAAATCTCTGTGTGGTGGTTGAACTGGGCTGGCTGATTCACAAATGTAAGACTGAAAATATGAATATTTTTAAGAATCTCAGATAAAAGAAAAAAAATTATCTGCAGTAGTATAGTCTTAGGATTTGAAATAAAAGTCTTTGAGACTGTATCAGGATTTTATTCTGTATAAATAAAGACTGGACTTTTCTAGTATATAGTTCAAAACTTGAGTAGGAGCAACATCAAAGCAGTGTTGAACATAAGAAGAGCCCTGCTGGGTCAGAGCAGTGGTCCGTCCTGTTTCACACAATGGCCAGTCAGTTGCCATGTTACAGTCACAAAGTGATAAAAGTGCATTTATGAGCCATATATTTCCAGATGGACAGTTTTGTTTTGTTTTAGTTTATGTGAATTAATTATAGCACTGACATTTTCTATCCAGAAATTTTTTTTTCACATGGAGATGAGATGCTCTTTTAATAAGAGCTCAAGTAAATACTCTGTTTCAGTTCAGAAAAAATCAAGAGCTTGGGTTTGACAAATCTCCAGGAAATTGAACTTAATGGAAAAATCTGCATGGGTGTTAAGAGAAATAGACATTGTATCTTTGTGAAATGCATAAATGCAGTATGCATATTGCAGCTGACAACATAAAAGGCTGTGAAAATTCTGTCTATAGTTTGCAGCAGAAAGCCATTATGCTATTATAGTTTTCTTTTAAAAAGAAACTATTTCTAGGGATATGTGATTAACAAAATGATAGGAAACTGAAAATACTGTTCTGTCTGGGGTGTGCACAAAAAAAAAAAAATCAGGATTTTTTGGATTCAGATATATTGGACCCAAAAAAATTTGGGATTCCCCCAAAAATCTGAATTCCAATACTAGTATGGTATTTAGATTTGGGTGGGTTTTTTTTTGAAATCCTCATTCCCCCCACCCTGGGCTCCATTATATCCTATGGGACCATTATAATCAGTGGGGAATCTATCTGGGGGTATCCAGGGGTCTGGGGGGGCTGTGTTTTGAGATAGAGGCACCAAAATTTCTGTGTAGTTTCTGGTGCCTCTCCTCAAAAGACCCCCCAAGTTTCAAAAAGATTGAACCAGGGTGTCCAGTTCTATTGGGCCCCCAAAGAAGATGCCCCATCCTCCATTGTTTCTGATGATTGAAAAAAAAATGAAAAAGGGGGGGGACTGATGTCAAACCAAAGAATCTCTGCAGTAGAAACAGAAGGGGGGATTTTTCCAAGCTCAGCAGAATCAGTGCATGTACAGAGTGCCCCACAGAACCAGTGCATGTAGAGAGTGCATGTAGTGTGCCCAAAGAAGATGCCCCCATCCTCCATTGTTTTCAATGGAGGAAAAAAAAGAAAGCATTTAAGGGAAAGCAATGGGTTTTGTTGGGCACATTGCACTGGCACTGCTCAGCACTCTGTACATGCACTGGCTATGCAGGGCTTGGAAACTCCCTCCCTTGCTTGGATTTGTTGAAAGGGGGAACCGAACTTGCTAGACTGGTTCATTTCAGGTGGGGGCCCTTTGGCTTGGTTTGGGGTTTGCTTTGGGGGCCAATCTGAACCCTGAACCAAACTTATAAATAACAATTGATAGATAAATAAACCTTTTTAAAAAGACGTGCCATATAAGCATATTTCAAATGGCAGGATTTGTTTTAGCCTAGTTTTTAAAAGCCAGTGGCAACTGATTTGTATTTGGAGTCATGGGTAACATCTGACGAAGGGAGCTTTGACTCTTGAAAGGTCATACCCCCAAAATCTTGCTGGTCTCTAAGGTGCTACTGAACTTGAATCTTGATCCTCTACTGCAGGCAATCATGATTACCCTTTGAAACTATGGTTAACACAGGCTCTGATCACACGCAGAGTTAGCAGCATGAGAGGGACAAATGCTGAGCGGATTTTATGGGTGCAATCACACAGGAACATCTGGCAAGCATCCCGCACCTGTCGCTAACCCGTCTTGCCCGGAGTTAAAAAATACCTGGGAAAGTGCAATAGCAAACAGGTTTGCGACAGGCCACAGATGGATGTCTCTGTATG
This sequence comes from Gekko gecko, assembly GCA_029375565.1. Taxonomy (NCBI): domain Eukaryota; kingdom Metazoa; phylum Chordata; class Lepidosauria; order Squamata; family Gekkonidae; genus Gekko; species Gekko gecko. The sequence goes on along the minus strand of JAPDNY010000002.1, from coordinate 88,493,567 downwards.
ATTGCACCGGCGCGCTCTCATTGCGTCAGTGACCCTTTGTTGAAGCGCACCGGAAACACGTGACAGAGAATTGTGTCTGATCACGTAGTGGCATGTCAAATTACTATAGGGCAAATAGCTTCGCTCCCCCCCCCGCGTTATCTGGCATGTGTGACCGGGACCACAGTTAGACATATGGCTGTCTTGAAAATAAAAGGGAGAGGAAAATAACATGTGAAGAGATTAGGCAATGTTATATCTGCTCTGATCCTGTATATTAATTATACTAAATTATGATGCCCACATTTGCATTTTTTTTCCCAAGAGCAGGATTGTTTTATCTTAGTGTAGAATTCCATATGCCGTGAACATGACCTGTGGTATTCTTTCCTTGGCTGGGTGGACACTGAATGTTGGCTTATTCTTTCCTGATGCCTGTCCTTCTTTCGCGTCTAAGTCTGATTTGTTAGTCCAAGTATCTCTGTCTCCTGTAGTGATGCATATGCTCCATCTCCCTGTTACGGAGAGAATCCCTTTTTTCTGATATCTGTCCTTGTAAATCATGATCCCATTTTTCCCCTCAATTTTTTTGGAGGGATGCCTTTGAAAATATTTATTAGTGTGAAATGTTGTGGTTGTCATTCATTAGTTTTAGTTTCAATCTCAGAGTCCTAGAAATGCCTCTAGTGTACATGTTTATTATAAGTACACGAGTAATTACCAGTTTACAGTCTGTCATTTAAATTACTACAGCTTCTGTAAGTGATAGGCTCCAGTCCGGATCATGGTCTGAGTGCACAGGTCTCGGTCAGTTCAGTGTCTTGATGGGACCTGGAAACCTATGTGTATTACCTAAAGCTCCATAGCAGAAAGTATGTATTTTAAGTCTTTTAAGTGCAAAAGAACAAACAACATTTTAGCTTTTAATGGAAGACTGACTATTGAGGAGTATGGGGTTAGAGTTTATATCCTCAGTCAGGCATATATGTAGGTTCCTTTCGTTAATGCACCATCTAAAACTGTTTCCCAATTTTGAAAATACAAAAGGTTTTAGAATACTGTAAGGCTTAGATTCTTATTTTTCAGTTCCTTCCACCCATCACTAAACAGCCTGGCTCTGTTTCTAGTGATGGGAGTCTTGGAAAGTGAGAGGTTGAAGTCGCCAGCCGTAAATCTTACTTTAAATTCTGCAGCAAAAAAATCTTTCTACCCTTCGTGCTATATTAAAAGTACATCACTTCTGTTTTCATAACCAGGATCACTGCTGGAATCACACATCTAACTTGGTATTATTACATTTTGCTAAAGTTTCTGCTCTGCTTGCTCTTTGTATAATTTATATATTAGAATTTTATCCCATTCTTCATCTAACAAGCTCAAGGCAGCGTACATGATTCCCTCTTTCATGTCAGGCATACAACAGCCCTGTGAATGAGATTCAGCAAAGACATACTGGTCTAAGGAAACCCAATGAGTAGCATGGCTAAGATTGCCATATTGCCTGGTTTTTGTCCAAAAATTAGGTGTGCCACCTGTACCCATTAGGATCTCTTTCTCTCCCTCCGCCCCCCCTCTCAGCAATTATCTAGGCCTTCTAGATAGAAGGCAAAATGTGCAAAATGTGCATTAAGTTTTCCACTTAATTTATGCAGTGGAAACAGGCTTGCCTTTCCCTTGTTCATGGCTGTGACTGACTCTTGCACTGAATTGTTTCCTAGTATATGTCATTGACCAGGAGCTAATTTTTCATTTATAATGCAAAATAGTAAAATTGTGCTTCTATAATGGGCCATACTGATTTATTTATTATTAAAGATTTTGATACATTGTTGTTTTATTATGCAGTTTTATAATATTTTTGCAGAGTGCTATTCATGATATTATCAGGAGACCTGTGCAAGTCTGAAATTTACTTTGCACAAAACATAATTTGGAAAGTAGCTGTGGCGATAAGTTATTCAAAATGTTTGAATATATTTTCTTCAACTTTTTGTTTTTGTATCGCTTACAGAAGCATATGCTGGAAAGCTTTGAAGAGGTATTCTAGAAATCATTTTGCGCTTTGGCTATATACTTGAAAGTGCTATGAATATAAAGTGCAGATTAGTTATTCATTGTGTTGTCATTTTAATTGTGCGGTTGCTGGTGACCAATGTTACAGCCTGCATTAGCTATATACTGCACCAAGTTCATTGTCATTATCCATCATTGCTCTATACTTGTTGTTATTCTGTTCCTTGGTATTTTACTAAATTATTTTTGTATTAAAATCTTTCCCAAAAATAATATGATGCTTCAAGATGAGACACTGAAAAGGTCAGTTTCTCTCAACCAAATTTACTGGCATTAAACATTTTTCTGTGCTTACTTTATGTGGTTTCTGTATTTTCCACACTTATAATCCAGTAGAAGGCTTTGCATATTAGACAACATTTTTTCTGTTCTCTAAGGAGAACTTGCATACAGTGACTTAAAAACCACATCAGGAGACATCTTGAAATGTGCATGGTTTTCAGTATACCTTTCTGCAGCCCTTTATCCCATCTTTGAGCAGCATTACAGTAGGACCTGCCACAGTGAGCCGCAGTAACTGAAGACCTGCATGTTCTGTGTTGTCGCTATTAGTAATGATGTTTTTGTAAGCAAATCACAAGATAGGGCTAAGGAAGGATTAGAAATGCTGTTTTATCTATATGAGATTTTGTAGGCAAAATGTAATTTCTTCTAAGGTAATGATGGCTAGCAATCTTGACATAGCTTTTTAATTCAAAGGTAGTCTTAAGTCTAGGCTTCTAAAGAAAGGATTAACATTTTGGTGAGCACATCAAGATGGATAAAAATGCATATTATTAGATGAGTGACTCATACATCAGGACAAACCACTGAACCAGCTCTTTAAAGAGGCAGTTTTAGTTTCCAGCTACTTATCTCTGTCTCCAAGCAGATCAAACTAAGGTTATATCCAAGTTTCCAGTATTTATATGAGAATGATATTTTTCAACTTAATTCACTGAATACGTATGCAAACAAGGGCTATGGCCTTGGAAGTCCTTCAGCTCATTCTCCCTTATACTATCACAAATAGCTTGGAAACAAATCAGTCTTGTGACATACTGTGGTTTGTTTTTTCATGTGCATTACAAACTCTGATTTGTTCTCTTTCTTCCAAACCAGAGACAAGGGAACATAACCATAGTTTGTTGTTCAGACATAGAAAAAAGCAATGATTCAACACAAACCAGACATGATTAATTTTCAGGCTGCATGCAAGAGAAGGAGAGAAGACTCATGTGAACCTGAGGATTTCCAAGACTCATTCCTGAAATGACAAACTGTATCTGAAAATGTGTGTATCAAGCAATGGTTTAATGACCCCTTATAACTGATGCGATGAGCACTTAAGGATGAGCAGTCACTGTACCTGAAAGAATAAAATATACCCAAACCAGCCTAAATAAGATTTCTCTACACACCTGCTTGAGATTGAGCCTAGTTGCCATCCAATGAAAGGGGCCTCTTGGGAGACAGGAAGTGAGTTCTTGATAGTGGTGGGAAAGGAAACAATCTATTGGGGTTTGACTTTAAAGATCATGATTGATAAGTGATTATTTTAGTCTGCTGTTCCAACTAATACAGTGATGTTGGCCCAAATGACACCATGTTCAGTTGCAAATATTCCTTCTTTTATTTTAAAAAATGATGAAATGTTGAGCAGGTGACTGCGGGTATCTCAGTGGGTGCTACATAACCCTTTCATACCCAGCCATTTTTCTCCTCAATATCACTCTCATCTGCTTTTCTACCCACATCTTTTCTTCTGTGGGTGACATTGAGCAGAAAACGACTGGAGATAATAGTTCAGCAGCCCCTCCCCAGAGTCCTCTGATCAAGACTGCAGTCTCCATTTCTCCATTTTTTAATGAATAGGAGAAATTTACGCATCACATGTAGTTTGGGCAGCAATCAGCCTTGCTTGATGTTCAGAAAATAACTATGCTTAACAGTGGCAAGGCAAGCAGGTAAGTAATGTGGGAACACTTTTCTGTATTTTTCTCCAGAACACAAAACTAAATATTTTTGCAGATTAGATTTTGTTTTGTAATTTTTAACCTTGCCTAGTCAGCAATGATTGCCTAGAGGAGGACTTTGCAAATTTTCTTTGGCTCTAGGAATCAGTCTCAAAATTTAGGAGCTGGACTCATTTACCAGCATCCAGGCTTTTGTGTTTTAATGACCATATTTTCTAATTATTGCTACCACAAAAACTGGACCCTCAGCTCTTTGCAGTTTATCATAATTTTACTGAAGCTATTAAAAAGTTGTTGTAGCATATAAATAAATAGAGGGTTACCATGTTTGTCATCACCACAATAAAAAGCTAACATCTAATTCTAACCTAATCCTGTCCTTATATAAATTTGAATTTTGGTTCCACAACATTCTATGCTTGCCATAATTGATTCGGCTCAAGAACTGGCAGTCAGAAGACACTGGCCAGGGCTGACTGGCTGCTTCGCAAAGTCCCGCCCACGTCAGCCCCGGCCAGTGTTTTCAGCTCAGTCTGCTCCAGTCCTCCGACAGGAGAGGACCGTCTGGAGTGTGAGTGCAGGGACAGGCCCTCAAGGCTGAGGCAGGTGAGAGAAGCCCTTTTCCGCCCCCCCCACCCCATCCCCTGGGCCTTCTATGAGGGGACTAGGCCCAGAGAAGCCCTTTTCCGCCCCCCACACGCCATCCCCTGGGCCTTCTATGGGGCACTAGGCCCAGAGAAGCCCCCCACATGCCATTCCCTGGGCCTTCTATGAGGGGACTAGGCCCAGAGAAGCCCTTTTCCGCCCCCCACACGCCATCCCCTGGGCCTTCTATGGGGCACTAGGCCCAGAGAAGCCCCCCACATGCCATTCCCTGGGCCTTCTATGGGGCACTAGGCCCAAAGAAGCGCTTTTCCGCCCCCACACGCCATTCCCTGGGCCTTCTATGGGGCACTAGGCCCAGGGAAGCCCTTTTCCGTCCCCCACATGCCATCCCCGGGCCTTCTATGGGGGCAGTAGGCCCAGAGAAGCCATTTTCCGTCCCCCAGACGCCATCCCCTGGGCCTTCTATGGGGCACTAGGCCCAGAGAAGCCATTTTCCGTCCCCCACACACCATCCCCTGGGCCTTCTATGGGGGCAGTAGGCCCAGAGGAGCCATTTTCCGTCCCCCACACATCATCCTCTGGGCCTTCTATGGGGGCAGTAGGCCCAGAGAAGCACTTCCCCCCCCACTGCCTACTGCCCCCATAGAAGGCCCAGGGGGTGGGGGGTGGGGGACAGAAAAGGCCTTCTCTGGGCCCAGAGAAGCCCTTTTCTGTCCCTCTTCCCTTCTTTCCCCCCTTTCCTTTCTTCCTCTCTCCTTTCTTTCACTCTTCCCCCTTCCTTCCTTCCTTCCTTCCTTCCTTCCTTCCTTCCTTCCTTCCTTCCTTCCTTCCTTCCTTCCTTTCTCCAACCCTCTCTCCCTTCCACCTTCCTCCTTTCCTTTCTAGGGCCCGTTGTCTTCCACCACAACGGGCTTTGCTCTCTAGTTTCTCATAATTCTATTATAGCTTTAAAAACCTCTGTTTTACTAAATATTGGAGCCAGTCTAGAAAGCAACTGGTTAAGAAATGAATTCATCTAGTACCACTGAATGGTGTAAAGTTAACATATAAACAGACAATGACAAGAACTTCATGTGTATGTATTTTTATGTCATATAGCAAATCATATTCTGATGTGAAGTGATAAGTTTCTACTTCACCTGAGGATCACTGAGACACAATAAAATCACTGCTGAAAACAGTAGGCGTGACAATGACATTTCTTGGGACCATGGCAACCTGGCACCAAGGTTTGCCTTGGGATAAGCCTTGGGATAAGCATTTTTATTTTTAAAACTATTGATTAAAACTCATGTTTGACCATTCAAAGCTTTCAGTAGCTTATGCTAACCCTGTATTTAGACATCTTGATAAACCATAGTTTTCTGCAGAAACCCTGGTTAGTCTACCAGATATACCTATGGTTCATAACTGCTGGTTAGTGGCTGCTGTTTGGGAGAGGCAGGAAATACAAAGTCCTCCTTGATGAGTTCTCACTAGAAAAGAAGCAGATGTGTGGAAAGGAAGCAAAGAAGAGTATATCCTGAGAATCATTGATAGCAGAGTGCTGCTGGAATTATGAGACTTTCCCCCTGTTTTCTGTGTAATTCAGAAATCATAGTACCAATCACATTCCTAAAACCATGGCTTAGAATTCCAGAGTAGCAGTCATCAGTAAATCATAGTGCGGGTAGCCTGCATTTGGACATTATGATACAACAGAGTTTAATCAAACTGTGATTTATAAACCATGGTTTACTATGATGTCTGAATTTAGCCTCTAACTGTATTTATCAGATGTGTAATTTAGTACAAACTTTATGGTCTAAGTTCTATATTAAAAATGTTTCAGTAGTAAGCACAGTTAAATGTTTAGCACCATTAAATGCATGCTTTAAAAGGTTTTTTTGGGGGAGGCTCAGATGTAATGTTCTTGGATCACAGTTGGACATAAGAATACAAAAAACATGAAATGGCAAAAGCTATATTCTTTCTAAGACCAATGTTCTCAATTACAGATTATATAGCCATTTAATCTGCTGTTCTCATTTGCTCACCAACATTTTTTCCTGGAACTCATTGGTGCTTTTTGTAGTAATCTAATTTGTTTACATTCATGTGTTTTGTTTTCCTATGGTGATATGAATACCCTAAATCCTAATTGTGTTTTTTCTTGTAGTGGTCCTTTGCTGTGGCTGCCATTACAGAAATTCCACCTGTTCTCTTTTTGCCCAATTTCCTTGTCCAGCGCAAGGTGCTAAGACCTCTAAGAACACAAACAGGAGGAACAATAATGGTAAAGAAAGTGCTTCCAATATTTTTTTTTCTCCTTGGTGTTTAACTGCTGTAAATTAAACATTTAGAAAAGGGGAATAAAATCTTATCTATGCAGGCTGTGTTATAAATTCCAGTATACCTAGGTTTTAGGAGAAGGTATCTCTCTTGATCGTTGTAGGAATGAATTGACTTTCTGTCTTTGACTTATATCATTACTGTGTAAGAGTTTTGATTTGCTGAATTTTTTAAACAAAATCTCTTGTCTGCTAGGAGTGGGTTTTCTATTTTTATTTAATAAAGTATTAGAAACCTACTTGAAGTATTACCTACAAGCATGCCTGCTCTGCTGGATTTCCTAGTTATTGAGGGCCAAACTAGATGTGATGTCTGACACTGGTTTTAGTATTTCTGTGAGCAGCTCTGAAAGTTTTCCCAGGCTCCTTCCTGCTCTTGTTCAGCTGCCTTCTGTCTAGAAGGTATTGACCGATAAGGATGTTTCATGCTGTGTCTGTCACAGAGTCAAGGAATGAGACTGATTAGAACTTGAGCAAGGGCCTTTTAAGCTGTACTTCTATAGAATCAGCTGCACTCTGAGATCTGACCTTATAAGCAGTGTACACAATTGTTGTTAAACTTGCTTGTAAAGTGTAGGTGATGCGGTTTTTATTGTACTGTTTTGAGAATGCTAGAGGATGGAAATGAAAGGGGGTTGTATGGGTGAGGAAGGAGGAAAGGACTGGGGTCTGAATGATTTCTAAATCTAAAAGGGGGTTCCCTGAGTGGCTAAAGTTTAGAACCTCTGGCATAGATAATCGCTGAATATATTATTGCTATATTAGAATTTAACAGCAGATTGAATTGTGTTAACTAGGGTTTAAACAGATACCATTGTAATACTGCACTTTTTAAGTGTGTTGCCATAGAAATGTTGCAAACCAAACCTCTTGTAGTTTGTGGTTTTTGAACCCAACTGTTCAGTTTCCCCCCTCTGTATGTATATGTGTAGTTATAATGTTGCCTGGGGATTCACTTCATGCACCTGATAAAATAAGTTGTAGTTATACAGTATGTGCTCCAATTAATCTTATTCATTAATATGGTACTCCTTTTTAGATTTGTGGTAGTAGACTGACATGGCTAACCCTTTGTTTTTTCTCTTTGGAATTAATTACTTAATTTCTGCCAAAAGTAGGCTTAACTTATAGGTATGTTTTCAGCACTGGGGCTCAATCCTTTAAGTAGGATTGCCAACTTCTTGTTGGAAAATTCCTGGAAATTTGGGGGGTGGAGCCTGGGGAGGGTGGAGCTTGGGGAAGGAAGGGACCTCAGCAGAGTATAATGACATAGAGTGCCCTCTCAAAACCGGCCATTTCATCCAGGGAAATTGATCTCTGTAGTCCAGAGATCAGCTGTAATTCTGGAAGATCTCCGGGCCCCGCCTGGAGTTTCACAAACTTGTAAGAAAAATACCTTTGAGCATGCACAAAGTGCCTTTCCCATACTGCTGAACTGCTGTAGCCTACTTTTCCCCAGGTACTAAATAATTCAGGACCAGGATGCCTCTAGGCCACAAACATAGGCAGGATTTTCAAATTCAGGAGCTGAGTCTACAACTCCGTTCCCCTACAAAAAGCTTTTTTGATTTTTGCTTCTTCCCCTCCCCCATTCTTTGTCAGTTTCCATCATACCAAAGATAATAGATCAGTTTACAAAAGCAGTGAAAGTGAGCAGTTTTAATTTTTGAATGTTGATTTTGTTGCTTTATCAATAATTAACATGTATCATAATTAGAAAAAAAGCCCTTCCCTTACTTAACCTCCTTCTCTCCTCACTTTCCAGTTTCAAGAAACTTCCATTATGGCTAGCTTCTTCAGTCTTAGTGGCCTGGAGAGGGAAGTAGCCAGTATTCCTTATCCAGTTTGCATATATCACTGAAGCTACTGGGAGGAAAATTCAGGGGCGGGGGGGGGGGGAGCCAGCAAATTCATTTTAAAAAATTACTTAATAACATAAGAACATAAGAGAAGCCAATATTGAATCAGGCCAATGGCCCATCTAGTCCAACACTCTGTCACACAGTGGCCAAAAATACCACGTGCCATCAGGAGGTCCAGCAGTGGGGCCAGGACACTAGAAGCCCTCCCACTGCTGCCCCCTCCAGCACCAAGAATAGAGTGCATCACATGCTCCAGACTGAGAATTCCCATCTATACCCTGTGGCTAATAGCCACTGATGGACTTCTGCTCTATATGTTTATCTAATTCCCTCTTGAAACTGTCCATGCTTGTAGCTGCCACCACCTCCTGTGGCAGTGAATTCCATGTGTTAATCACTCTTTGGGTGAAGAAGTATTTCCTTTTATCTGTTCTAACCTGACTGCTCAGCAATGTCATGGAGTGCCCACGAGTTCTTGTATTGTGAGAAAGGGAGAAAAGTACTTCTTTCTCAACCTGCTCAATCCCATTCATATTTTATAAACCTCGATCATGTCACCCCTCAGCCGTCGTTTCTCCAAGCTAAAGAGCCCCAAGCGTTTTAACCTTTCTTCATAGGGAAGGTGTTCCAACCCTTTTATCATTCTAGTTGCCCTTCTCTGCACTTTTCCCAATGCTATAATATCCTTTTTGAGATGTGGTGACCAGAACTGTACACAGTATTCCAAATGAGGTCGCACCAATGATTTATACAGGGGCATGATGATACTGGCTGATTTGTTTTCAATTCCCTTCCTAATAATCCCCAGCATAGCGTTGGCCTTCTTTATTGCAGCTACACACTGTCTAGACATTTTCATTGATTTATCCACTACGACTCCAAGATCTCTCTCTTGGTCCGTTTCTGCCAGTTCAGACCCCATCAACGTGTATTTATATTTAGGATTTTTGGCTCCAATGTGCATCACTTTGCACTTGGCCACATTGAACCCCATTTGCCACATTGACGTCCACTCACCCATCCTCGACAGATCCCTTTGGAGTGCCTCACATTCCTCCCTGGTTTTCACCACCCTGAACAATTTCGTGTCATCTGCAAATTTAGCCACTTCACTGCTTACTCCCAATTCCAAATCATTAATAAACAAGTTAAAAAGCATCGGACCAAGTATTGATCCCTGTGGTACCCCACTGCTTACCACCCTCCACTGAGAAAGTTTCCCATTTATACTCACTCTCTGTTTCCTATTTATAAGCCAGTTTTTGATCCACAAGAGGACTTGTCCTTTTATCCCATGACTATTGAGCTTACTTAGGAGCCTTTGATGAGGAACTGTATCAAAAGCTTTCCAGAAGTCAAGGTAAATAATATCTATGTCCACATCTTTGTTTACTCCCTCAAAAAACACTAACAGGCTAGTGAGACAAGATCTTCCCTTACTGAACCCATGCTGAGTCTGCCTCAATAGTTTTTGTTCATCAATGTGCCTACAGTTAATAACAGTTTCCACCAACTTACCCGGTATTGATGTCAGACTGACTGGCCTGTAATTTCCTGGATCTCCCCTGGAGCCCTTTTTAAAGATGGGAGTGACATTAGCTACCTTCCAGTCCTCAGGAATGGAGGCAGATTTTAAAGAAAGATTACATATTTTTGTCAGGAGATCCACAAGTTCACATTTGAGTTCTTTCAGAACTCTTGGATGAATGCCATCCGGGCCTGGTGATTTATTAGTTTTTAAATTGCCCATCAGTCGGAGGACTTCCTCTCTTGCCACCGCAATCTGATTCAGGTCTTTCAAACCCCCTCTCGAAATCGGTGCTTCTGGAGTGGGCAAGCACTTCTCTTCCACAGTGAAGACAGAGGCAAAAAATGCATTCAGCTTCTCAGCCATTTCCCTATCATCCTTCACTACTCCTTTTATCCCTTGGTCATCCAAGGGCCCCACTGCCTCCCTGGCTGGCTTCCTACTTCTAATGTATTTGAAGAAAGTTTTATTGTTGGCCTTTATGTTTTTTGTGATATGCTCCTCATGTTCCCTTTTTGCTTGCCTGATCACAGACTTACATTTTATTTGCCATAGTCTGTGTTCCCCTTTATCAACCTCACTAAGACTAGCTTTCCACCGCTTAAAGGAATCCTTCTTACCTTTTACAGCTTCCATTACTTTATTTGTTAACCATGCAGGCTTTTTTCTATACCTATTTGTACCTTTCCTAACCTGCGGTATATATTTTTTCTGAGCTTCTAGGATTGTATTTTTAAATAATCTCCAAGCTTCCCCAATGGTTTTGACCTTCTCCACTCTTCCTTTCAATTTCTTCCTCCCTCATACCAGAGAAGTTACCCCTTTTAAAGTTAAAAGTGGTTGCGTCAGTCTTTTTGGGCAACTCCCTATCTGTACAAATGTTAAACTCAATGACATTATGGTCACTGTTCCCAAGCGGTGCAATCACTTTTACATCTCTCACCAGGTCTTGGGTGTTACTTAGGACCAAATCCAGGATCGCCTCTCCCCTGGTAGGATCTGTGACCATCTGTTCCACAGCACAGTCATTGAGAGTGTCTAAAAACTCAATCTCTTTTTCCCAACTAGAACTCATATTGACCCAATCAATGTGTGGGTAGTTAAACTCACCTATTATGACACAGTTATTTCGTCTAGCTGCTATCTTTATTTCATTCATCATTTTATAATCCTCCTCTATCTTTTGATCTGGTGGGCGATAACAAACTCCCACTGTTAAGCCTCCTTTTGGACCCACTATTTCAACCCATAGCATTTCCAGAAGCAAATCCAATTCTCTTACCTTCTTAATCTTACTGGACAGTATACCCTCTCTGACATACAGAGCCACCCCACCTCCAACCCTTCCCCCCATCCTTCCGATATAATTTATAACCAGGAATCACTGTATCCCACTGTTTTTCCTCATCCCACCAAGTTTCTTAAATACCCACAATGTCTATTTCCCCCCCCCAACACCAAGCATTCCAACTCCCCGATTTTACCTCGGAGACTTCTAGCATTTGTGTATAAACACTTATAGTTTCCCATGTTTGTTAAGCCCACAGCCTTCCTCTTGCTGCCTCGAGACCTTGCCAGGCAGTTCCTATCATTAGCCACAGTCTCAGTGGACAATTGTAATCCATTTCCTTGTACAAAAGTAATAGCTACCCCTTCATCTTTTTGAGATGAGCCATCCTGAACCAGAGACTTTTCATCTCCTGTTGGCTTTCCCTCATTATTCAGTTTAAAAACTGCTCTGCCACCTTTTTGATTTTGAGTGCCAGCAGCCTGGTTCCTTCTTGGGACAAGTGGAGACCGTCCCTTTTGTACAGCTCCCTCTTGTTCCAAAAAGCTTTCCAGTGCCTAACAAACTTGAACCCTTCCCCCCTACACCACCGTCTCATCCACGCATTGAGACTCCTGATCTGTGCCTGTCTCTCCGGCCCTGCGCGTGGAACAGGTAGCACTTCTGAGAAGGCTACCTTGGAGGTCCTGGCCTTGAGTTTCCTGCCCAGCAACCTAAATTTCTCCTCCAGGACCTCACAACTGCATTTCCCCACATTGTTGGTGCCAACGTGCACCACGACCACTGGCTCCTCCCCAGCACTATCTACCAGCCTATCTAAAACTCGCATAATGTCCGCTACCTTCGCACCAGGCAGGCAAGTCACCATATGGTCAGTATGCGGGTTTGTCACCCAGCTGTCTACCTGCCTAAGGATCAAATCACCAACTACTAAGGGCCCCCCTCCCACCCTTCCCAGGGACGGTTCCTTGGTACGAAAGGATACCTGTTCACCAGCTGAAGAAGAGGTCCCTTCTGAGGGCACATTCCCCTTATCCTCAGCATGGTGCCCTGTTTCCCCTTGACCCTCATGCTCCCTGGCAGCAGCTGGGCTGCCAGATCCAGAGTGGGACATATCTAACAAGTCCCCGAGAGACTTCTCCGTGCACCTAACTGACTGTCTCTGCTTCTCCAGGTCAGCCACTTTGGCCTCAAGGGAGCAAACTCACTCCCTGAGAACCAGGAGCTCCTTGCATCGAGCACACACCCAAGACTTCTGACCAGTGGGCAGATAGTCATACATGTGACACTCCATGCAAAACACTGGATAGCCCCCAACCCCCTGCTGGCATTCTGGCTTCATAATTGTTTTTAAACAAATACTTTTATATAACCTCCCTTTTAAAACCCTTTGTATTTATATGGTTCCTGTTGTAGAAGTCTACTTACCTTACTGGGAACCCAAGGAGCCGAGGTCCCTGGCTTTCTGGTTCTTTCTGGGCTTCTTACAGAGCCCCTAGGCTGAGAGTCCCTAGGCCAAGAGCCACAGGCCAAGAGCCTCATCCTTTTGCTCTCACCCTTCGGCTCGTGCCAGAGGCTCGATGCCAGTTTCTCTTCATACTTTTGTAATTTATGTGATCAAGAATTATAAGGAAGAGAGAATCATCTCTCATATGCAAGGCTTTAGATTAGAGAAGGAGGTATACAATATGGGAAAGATAGCTTTGTGAAAATTTTGGCTTCAAATTTAGTCATCATAGTGCAAACCAAAGAGGGGAGATACAATAAAACACATTTGGAAGGTAGAGGAGTCCTCTAGAGCTGGCCGGACAGGCAGTTCCCAGTGGGAGGAACAAGGCAGATGCTGTCATGGTAAGGACAACTCAGCTTGCTCCAGATGGCATTCCTTTCGTTATGCCAAATCTAGCAGCTGTATGTGTTTCATGCAGAGAGCTGACCATGAAGTCCTTTTAATAACAGAAAGAAAACTGAATGTATAGAAGGGAACTAAACCTTGATTCTCTCTCCTCTGTACCTTGCTGTCTGAAGCATTTTCCTCTAAACTGGCTCTGATACCAGAAGTTATTTAAGAAAAATTCTTAAAGCACAAGAGCATGGCAAAGTACAGAGGAAGCAGAGTTTAGGGTTCCATTTTCTGTGTTCCATTTTCTGTAAACAAAAGCAGATTCCTCATGTACTAGGCATTTTTTGGATCTTGCAACTTTTTTTTTGTTATAGCATTTTTATGACACTTTATGAAGGGATCTAAAGAATCTTAGAGAACTTCCAGACCAACCAATTTAACAATTTAAATTAAATAAACAATATAAAAAAGAAATGTATCTTGGGTGGGTCCTAATTCACTTGGCTGCCTGTTATAGGTCCCAGGTTGTGAATCATGACTAAGAGCCAAGAGCCCTTTGACTCTTGCCATTCATTTCTGCCCAAGGGCCACACCAGGTTATCTGCAGACAGAGGAAAAAACATAGGTTGCCCAGATGATACTCAGATGTTGTTTGCTTGCAAGCAGGCTCCCTCCAACTCCTACCACCCACCCAGGCCATCAAAAGGGTTATTAAGTTATCTGGAATAGTCAGGTTTTAAAAATTATTATTATTTACACTGAACAATTCAGAAGCTTTCTGAACAACTCTCAGTTATTCCCTGCAGTTATTTTCAGTCTCAGTTATTTTCTGCAGTTATTATGCACTTTTATCTTTGCCTACTAGGGGTCAGTATTCTACTCTTCATAGCAAATTTAATATTAATTGTGAAAAATAAAGTGAATGTTTCATGTAGGTGATTCTTAACAGAGTAGTCTAGCATGCTTTACTTTTTGTAATGATTCAATTTTCCATTTGATACATTTCAGAATATGACCTATGGTTGTTAGAAATGAAAATATCAAAGAGATATTTGCATTATCGAATACTATTTCCCCAATATTCATGATCATTTTCAATTCATTTTTAAAGGCTGGAAAACTTGCCATTGAGAGGGGATGGGCAATTAATGTTGGTAAGTAAAAATATATGTACATCTGATTGTTAAAATTATTTTCTTTCAAAGTTCTTGTCTTCCTGTTATAATAATAGATTGGAATCACTTGATCAGTTCTCAGAGTTAATAATGGAGATTGTATTTATAAAGTTTTCAATTTTACTAAATTGTTCCAATTCAGCAATGGCAATCCCTCAATAGCTTGTTCTGGGTCTTTACCAACATGGTCATAAGGTGCCTGAGAATCCTCTTTGTATATATCCTAGCCCCCTGCTAAGCTTTCTCCAGATTGAGAAGCCTGCCTCCAATTTAAGTGGCTGTTCCAGTGGGAAAGTTACTTAAGTAGGAGGAGGGCTCCAAGTTAAGTGATGCTAAGGTGGATACAGATACAGTTGAATAAGCGAGCAGTGACTCAGAAAAGCTCATACCGTACCACAAATTTTGTTAGTCTTTAAGGTGCTACTGGACTCTTACTCTTTTCTACTGCTACAGACAAACACGGCTACCCATCTTGATCTATCTCCTTGTGAGGGCAGGAACTGAACTGAGATATAAACTCCCTCACTGACAAATGAAGAGTGCAGACAGTGGAAGACATCTCCCCAGTTGGAGGCTGACTTTTTTGCATATATGAATTTTGGAAATAATAAAAACAAAAACTTAGATTTAAACAGAATTTCTTGGAAGCAGGCAGCTGGAAATATATGGAAAACAAGAAGCTAGAAAAATATCTTTGGGCTTTAATGTGCTATGATAGATTGCTGCTTGGGCAGTGTCACTTTTATATACAGAGTGTATATAATGATATAAGGTCTATAAATCAACATCTTCTAGCAGTCCCTGGCCCCAGGGATGTCCGACTAGCCTTGACCAGGGCCAGGGCTTTTTCGACCCTGGCCACCACTTGGTGGAATGAGCTTCCATACAAGATCAGGGCCCTGCGGGATCTATTACAGTTCCGCAGAGCCTGCAAGATAGAGCTCTTCCACCAGGGCTTCGGTTGAGGCAGCAGACATCCCTCTTCCCTCCCGGCTACCTCCTCTCCAGTGCCCTGGATCTTAATATTGGTACTGCTGAATCGACATCAGAACTAGCTTGTTTGTATGGTATTTTATAGTCTTACTGTTTTTAATTGTTATCTTAATTGGTGTTTTAATGGTATGATATTGAGATTGTTGTAAACTGAGCCTGTTTATATATAAATCAAATAAATAACTATTATTTAAACAGCACCATCAGAGTATGTGGCACTTTATAGCATATGCTAAATAAATAAAAAGCCCTCCTGGGTCAAGGTGTTTACAATTTAAAGCACTGTTTCCGAGGCTTCTGATACCAGAGAAACGTGGCACTTGTATCCAATGCTCCCTCTAAGCTGTAGAGTCTTGTGAGCAAAAATTCTACTTTGTGAGCTACTGGCATTGAAGTTGTGAGCAAGTGATTTGGCTACTGCACAAGTTAGTTTGCTCTGGAGCCATCCTTCCTGAGCAAAGACAAAAAAAGTATGAGCCAGAGGCTAAAAAACTGTGAGCTAGCTCGCACTGACTCAGCTTAGAGGGAACACTGCTTGTATCCAAAAAGGTTTACAATGAAAGTGTGTGAGAATAAGAATTAGTTGCCTCCTGTGTTCTTGCATCCATTGCTGATCTGAATGAGCTTCCTGTATTACTGTGTGATCAAATGATCCAGTCACACCTGACTCAGATAAGTTGATGGGTTATGCATTCCTAGTGCAGGCTTGGTTGAAGGAGGCAAGGCCAGAGACATAAGGGGCAGCCTGTTGTGAGTGGATACTATTCTGAAGCAACTGAAGTAGCCTCTGTGCAAGTAAAATTAAATTCTGCTAGGGCAAAGGGCAGTTGTTATATTTTCCTGCTCTTTGAGGCCCCCTGCCCCCCCTTGTCTCCCAAAATATGTTCAGGAGGATCTCCTAAACTCAGTTTTGGGGGCACAGACCTCTTCTTCCTGCACAAGCAGAAGTGCATTTCTTCATACAGTGGATCTCTGGATCCGAGCCAATATTTTTGTTTCATTTTGGTTGTGTTTTTTTTAAGATGACCTGTAATATAATATGAACATTTGGTCATGCAGCCAAACTGTACTTTATGGGATAATGGACTAGTCCAGTGGTTCATAGACTTTGGGTTGTGAATTTTTCACAAGCAGGTCATAAGTTCAGGAAGGAGGAAGAGGAACAGAGTGAACTGGGAGAGGAGGCTTGATAGCAAATTTGGGTTTGCCTATGAATATTGTGTTAAGTACCCATGGACTGCAGCTTGTTACTCAACTTGTTCCTAAATCATCTGTATACAATTTCTCAAGTGTGAGCAGATCTGCAGATACCTAAATCTATGGATTGGGCCTACACTGAGAGAAAGGAGATTTCCCTCCAAACTTGGGGGGGACTCCCCAGAAAAATCTTAAAATTTTAACAAACACATTGGGAGTCAGCGTGCTCTCAGCAGCAATTGGGGGGGGAGGTGACAGGAGCCACAGTGAGCCTTGCAGGGAGGATAGGAGGTGCAATGGGCTTTCTGGCAGCAGCTGTAACATCTGAGGGGCTCAGGAGCTGCAGCAGGCCAGTGCTGGAAGCCACGAGACATGCTGAGCTTGCTAGTATTGATGTTGGGGAGGTGGAAGCCACGCCAGACTTGCTCACAGCATCTGCAAGAGTTGAGGGTTTGGGGCACTGCAGCAGGCCTGGCAATGAAGCCACACTGGGTTCACCAGCATTGATGTCAGTGAGGGGAGCTGGGAGGATTGGAGCCATGCTGAACTAACTGGCAGCAGCATCAAGAGTAGAGGGATTAGGGGAGACTCAGCAAGCCTGGCAGCGAAGGCCAGAACCATGCAGGGCTGGCCAGCATTGAGATTGGGAGGCAGGAGCACAGCACGCCCTGTGGCAGAGGCCAGGAACTATATTGGGGCTCACCAACGGCTGCAACTGTGGGGGTGCAGGAGCTGCGATAACTCACTGGGGGATCCCTTTCCTCTCAACTTTAATTTAAATTTAATTTAAAATGGGAGCTGTGATGGGCTGGGGGGGGGGAGTTAAGAGGGGGAAGGGATTCCCCCATGACTATTCCTTTCCTTTCCCTTTATCCAATAAAAGCTCTATGGTACATCGATCTTGAGCAGTGGATAGTTACTTATCACCCAGTAGATAAAAGGAATAAATTTTTTTTGCAACAGCTAGAGTTCTTTTTGGATCCCTGCCCGAAAGTAAAAAGGTCATAGGAATATCCATCAGAATGAGCTTGCAAACACAGTAAAATATAATGCCTCCTGAGATTAACATACAAAGAACACTCAAGAAGGATATGGGCCAGGGGACAGATTTGTTCTGAATATGGTAAATGCCTGAACCTACCCCTCAAAACTGGTGAGGAGTGAGGATTTAGTCTGGCCAGAATGAACACCTTTAACAGGCTTTGGGAAAACAACAGGTAGGTGTAGGAGGGAAAAGATTTTGGAGATGGAATACCAAAAAATTGGGATGAACAGGTACAGCATGCTCTAAAGGCAGAGCTTTGGTGATCAATTAATATTAATTGATTTCTCACCAAAGTAAATGTTATATGAAAGTCCTGTCCCTGGATAGTGTCCAGGTTAGTATCAAGAGCCAACAGTTTCTCAAAGACAGTCTTAAACCACATTGCCCTATAAGAGTCTTCTTTCAGGAATGCCAGGTAGCCCTTACTGCTCAGGTATGACTTGATGAACAGTTTAAACACTTGTAAACAAACCCTTGCCTCAAGAGAAGGTTGGCCCAGTTCTGAATGGAGAGCCACACCGGCCACACGGCAAGCAATGTTTAATAATTTACCAAGACAATCTTTATGGCTACTCTGTAAGAATAATAGGAACGACTTTTAGGTTAAAGACTTAAACAGCACCAGGAACATAGTTCCCACCTCCATTTTGGAAAAAGTTTAATATGCTGTTGGCACAGGTTTTTGCTTTTCTCCTTGTCAGTGATGGATGAGGCCCCCATTTTAGGTTAGATATGAAAAGGTTACACAAAAGGTTACCTTCACTTGCTGAATTTCTTTCCCATTCAGAGTCCATCAGAACACTGAAGGATTCAATTTTTTGGAGAAAACAACTACCTTAGTTTTCTGGTACTTTATTTTCCAGCTTTCCTTAATACAATATTCCAAGAAAATTTTTAATGATCTCTGCAAACCGACTCTTGTCCGAGAGAGTAGAGCAGTGTCATCAGTGTAAAGCAGAATTGGAATACTGCAGTTAGCAAATGGGGTGAATGACAAAACTCATTAAAGAAAATCGAAAGATTATTCATATATAGGTTGAACAAAAAAGGGCCAAAAGGCAGCCCTGCCTAACCCCTTTATCACCATTAAATGGCTGTCAGCTTGCCACCATAGCCACAGTGGACATGAACTGTAAGGTCCTCATGAAGATGCTCCATGAGCCATAGCAGCCTCATATCAGTGTGGTGTGTCACAGCTTTTCCCAGAGTCTTTTTCTAGGGATGGTATCAAAAGCCCCCTTCACATCAATAAATCCTACATAAAGGGTGCCATTTGAGAAACTGTCAGATGATATAGAACTAGACAATGGTCCAATGTTGAACTACCCCTCTTGCTGCTATCTGCTCCTGGCCCAGAATATCACACTGTTTAAGTCAGTCAGTTAAGGCGTCTAGCAAATACGAAGAGTATAATTTGCCCAAGCAAAATAATAAACCGATTGGACAATAGCAGCTTGGGTCCAAGCGCTGACCCTTCTTGAAGATTGGAACTATTATTGTGCGCCTCCAAAATTTTGGACTGACTCCAGACATGTTTATTTGCGAAAACAGTGGAGCTAGGATTTCTGCGACCAAGTTGGATTTAATTTGAATAATTTGTTAGGGATAAGGTCTGCTCCAGGGGTCTTCCCTGAGCAGAGGGGGTGGATCAGGCCTTCAGCTTGAGAAGGGGTCACCTCAGGCCAGTTAGGAAGAGGGTCATGGGGTTCAAGTATTTCAGAAGTAAGAAGTCCACTCGGAGTAGCAAACAGATTTTTAAACTACGACTCCCAGACCTCTGGATAAATACAGAAGGGAATGCCACAATACATTCTAGTGCCCATATTAATAATCATTCCAAATGCCGTGTTGTTAGTTTTTACAGCCAAAATTCAATGTCCCAAGTTCCTATGTAAGTTCTCCTCCTTCTTATGCTTTATTTGATCTCTATAGTATCTCTTAAAAGATAAGAATTCCCTCAGAACAAGTATAGTATTATTGCTGTTTAGCTCCCTGTGTTTTCACTGTAGTTTTCTTTTGGTAAGTCTGCACTCTTTATCAAACCATGTACCAGAATTCTTAGGAAGCACGGGCCTCATAAAAGGAGCACTATCAGGCATAATTTTAGCATATAAGGGCTTGAAGAAGGCCTATACAAGATAGTGAGAGAGCTCCTAGCTACATCAGACCCTAGTAATGATCTCCTTAAAGATAACACTTCTGGGGAGGCCATCATATCTTGGGCCAAGCGAGCAGCATTGTCGTTCCAGCAGATGCAACATAGGGAATTTTGATTCTGCGATGTACAGTTTTGCCTGATTACAGAGAGTTTGGCATAAGGCATATTCATGTGCAAAACAACAGAAAGATGATCACTATCCCAGAAGGCCCCCGCAAGTATTGCAAGTCCCCACTTAAATACTCTCCAAAGCACAAGGGAATGGGCAATGTCGCTGGAGCCACTGTCAGAGGCCAGGAGTATCAGTGCTCCATTGGTGTATATTGGGGGGAGGGAAATTGCCAGGAAGGCAGACAGGTGGCCAGGACAGTGAGTGGTGCTGTTGCTGGGGGTGAGCTGCCAGGTGGGTAGCCAGGAGAGCTAGCAGTGCTGTTGAGGTAGGAAGAAAGAGTGATGAGGTAGGGGAGGAAGAAAGAGAAAGTGTGACAGTTACACAGTCTCAGCTTAGCCTACCTTACAGGGTTGTTGTGAGAATAAAACAGAGGAGAGGTGAATAATGTAAACTGCATTGCGTCCCCATTGTGGAGATAGGCCACAATATAAGTAAATAAATAAGATGTGAGACAGATAAAAGGTGGACTGGTGCTTGGGTGTGAAAAACAGAAGATAGTAAGGAAAGGCGAGGAGATGGGAGTTGCTAGGAGGAGAGAAAGAGCAAATAGTGTTGAGAGGTGATACAGGAGAAAGTGGGGTGGCCCCTCAAGTCCTTGCAGGTTTCCCCCAGTGCAGATGGGCCAAGCTCAGCTGACACTATGTGACTGGGACAGTTTTCCTAGGGAGAAGCTGCTGGGGGAGGGAAGAGGGGAAAACTGAAGACAGGAGGGCTGATAAAGGTAAGTTGGCTGATGGGTGGGGAGGAGTCAGCAGTCATGGTACACACTGGCACCAATGACATTGGGAAATGTAGTTGTGTGGTCCTGGAGGAAAAAAATTAGGTTACTAGGCAGAAAGTTAAATGCCAGGACCTCAAAGGTAGCATTCTCAGAAGTGCTGCCAGTTCCATGCACAGGGCCAGCTACACAGGCAAAGATCGGGGTCTCAGTGTGTGGATGAGAAATGGGTGCTGGGAGGAAGGTTTTAGACATTGGAGAACTTTCTGGGACAAGCCAAACCTAAACAAAAGAGTCGGGCGTCACTTGAACCAAAAGAAAACCAGGCTGCTGTTGATTAATATAAAAAAGATGGCAAAGCAGCTTTTAAACTTATCCTGAGTGGAAAGCCGACAGGAGTTGGGGAGCCTCTAGTTTAGGACAAGTCAGTCCACCAGGATGACTGCATAAACACTCAGAGTACTATTGATAGGAGTTTAATAGAACTTGGGAATGAGGGCATAATGGCAAGTGGGGGTCATGTGTAGTGACTAAGGGGCCAAGGGAAGTGAGGGTTACTAGAGACAGAAAAACATTATAATGCCAATGCTAGAAGTCTCTGAGCCAAGATGGGGAGTGCTTGGTGTTCAATGACAATTTAGACAGAGTAGGTTTCTCAGAAACATGGCGCAGTGGGGAAAATCTATGAGATACAGTGATTCCTGGGTATAAGCTCCACAGGCAGGACAGGGAGATGGTGGTGTTGCATTGTATATCAAAGAGGACAGGATCAAATCAGTTAGAAAACATCCGGGGAACTAATTCTCCAACAGAAGTTATATGGGTGGAAATACTGGGTCCTAAGTGTTACTTAAAAGTGGGGGTGTACTATCACCCACCTGATCAAACCCTTGAGGTTGATCTTGAGATGGAGAAGGAACTATGGGAAGTGACTGGGAGACTTCAACTGCCCTCATATTGACTGGGTAATCATGTGCTCAAGTCATACTGTAGAAATGAGATTCCTAGTCAACATAAATGACTGTACACTGGAACCATTGGTCACATTTATTTATTTATTATTCAGCTTATACCCCGCCCTCCCTGCAAAGCAGGCTCAGGCCGGCTTACATTAATTAAAACATATTACATAATATATAGGTAGCAATTAAAGTCCAATAAAATCAACATAAAACAATTCAATTTCAGTAATAATAATAATAATAATTGCTGTCAATGTTTCACTGATTATACAAGATGGCATAATTTTTGTAAGTTTTTCAGTTTCTTTTTTTTGTAAATACAATTTATTATTGGATATATCACAAGTTCATACAATTTAAACATACCAATACATACCCATTTTTCTTTTTTCCCTTTCTCCCCCCACATCAGGCTTCCAGCACTGCTCCAACCCCATTAATATCTCTCTTATTCCATTACAATTACTTCTAAACTTATTTTCTCTTACTAACGGTAACAATACAAAAGTCTAATTCTCCTTCCGTTTCTTCTTAATAACTGTCAAAGGAAATCAAACCACTTTTAATGTCCCAATTTTTCAACAAATATTTTTGAAAGTCTTTCCAATCTTTGAAAAAAGTTTCATCTTCTTCGTTGTTTAACTTTCTTGTTAACTTGTCCATTTCCGCCAAAAACAACGTTTTTTAATCCATTCCCATGTTTCAGGTACTTTATCTTGTTTCCAACATTGAGCAAAAGTCAGTCTTGCTGCTGTAGTCAAGTACCATAATAGTGTTCTCTTGGCTACATTTATTTCTTCCATTTTAAGACCTAGCAATAACATCTGTGGGTTTTTCTTAAAAGTACAATTCAAAATTTTTTGTATCTCATTGTGGATCTCTGTCCAATACTTTACTGCTTTATCACATGTCCACCACATATGGTAAAAAGACCCTTCATGTTTCTTACATTTCCAACATTTGTTAGACATACTTTCATTTATGATAGCAATTTTTTTGGGCGTCATATACCATCTGTACATCATTTTATAACAATTCTCTTTAACATTTACGGTCGGAGTAAAATGGCGAATTGACACACTTTGCGAGTTGTGCAGAGTGTACTGCGGCATCTGATGACAGTCTGGGCTTTATCTGGCCCAGCGCAGCACTCTCCAGGCGGGGGAGTGGCAAGCAAGCAGCGAAGCCTGAGGGGGAGTTGAGATCGGTGTGGATAAGCTTCGGAGGAAGCTTGTTTACACTTTGATCTCCTTCCGTGAAGAGGGCAGTTGCAAATCAACTCTACAGATGCCAGCTGGACTGAGAATTCAGCATAAATTCGCCATCTACCGATCTCTTTATCATCAAGATTAACATCGTTTACAGAAGAAGCACCGCGAAACCCCGAGATTACAAGCAAGGTAACAAACGAATAAGCGCTTACCGGTTTAAAGAAGAATGTGGAATTGAAACGTACGGATAAGCGTTGAAACCTTTAAGGAACTATTCCGCTTGAATTAAAAGTAAAACGAAAGCTTTCCTTTAGAGAAAAAGGCTGAAAAGTGACTTTGTTTTGCATTCCTGTGGTCAGTCAAGTCTAAACTTTACGTAGCAGAAACGAAACTAACTGTGACTCTATGATACAGGAAGTGGGCTAGAGTGGAGGTTTTAGAGGCTGTTGTGCTGGAAACGGACGGACATTTTATTGTGTGACACCACCCTTACCGGAAGTTGGATTACAGAGACGGACAGATGAACAGGAAGTTTGGAACGAGCCTACTCTAGCCAGAAAATCATAGAGAAATTGCGCCCGACATTTTGGGGAGGACTAAATTTTAAAAAGTTATTTTCAAGCCGAAAAAGCGTTTAAACAAGTTTTAAAGGTGGCGATTTGGCTTGAAGACTGCTAATATAAAGACTGACTAGCATTGAAGTTGTCTCCAAGACGGATTTGAGGTCAAGACCCAGAGCTGCTTCATCACCTAGCCCAAGAATGACTGCAAAGGAAAAAAAGAGTGGCAAGCAGCTATGGAAGCGATGGAAAAATGGATGACCGAAGTGGTGCAGAATTTTGGAAAACAAATAGAATCACAGCTGCAACAACAACTGCAACAACAGCTGCAAATTCAATTGGAGCAAATAGAACAAGTGCAAGTCCAAGTACAGAAAAAAATATGGAAGAACTGAAAGAACTGGTACTTACAGAAGTGTCAGGGATAAAAAAAGATACAGAAGAACTCAAAAAGGAAGTCAAAAGTCTGGTGACAAAATCTGAAGATATGGAACAAAAGGTTAAAAAAACCCTGTCAGAAAATACAAGGCTGGAGACCATGATGGAATATAGGGCTACTCAGAATCATCTGAGATTGAGAGGGATAGAAGAGGAGGAAGATCAGGATCTACGGGCTCTAGTAATTAAGACATTGACAACTTATGTAGGGGAAGATGAGGGAGATTTGGATGCAGACTTTGACTTGATTTATAGAGTGAATTCAGCTTATGCCAAAAGAAAGCAATTACCCAGAGATGTGATTGTTCAATTCGTGACAACAAAGATGAAGGAAGACGTTTTCAAGAAACAATTTACACAACCGTTGGAAATTAATGGAAAGAAAATAATAATTTTGAGAGAAATTCCGAGATCGATTCTACAAGACAGAAAGAAATTTAAGAAATTGACAGACAGACTAAAAGATATGAACATTAGGTTCAGATGGGAGATTCCATATGGACTTACATTTATGTACAACTCGGTGAGATCTACTCTCAAATCTGAAGGAGATTTATACAGATTTAAAGAGAGTAATCTGGATGATTTTAAAGATATTTAACTCAACACCATTATGGATTACAAATTTTTATCTTGGAACGTAAATGGACTAAATTCACCAAATAAAAGAAGATTAGTGAATCATTGGCTGGAGAAACAAAAATGTAACATAATTTGTTTACAAGAAACACATATTAGAAAACGAGACAATAAATATTTGACTAATAAAAAATTGGGAGAAGAATTTCATTCCTCAGCAATTAATAAGAAAAAAGGAACAGTGATTTATATTTCAAAAGAATTGGATCCTAAACAAATTTTCTCAGATAAAGAAGGAAGGTATGTTGGCGTGGAAATATGGATGAACAGAAAAAAGACATTGCTTGTAAATATATATGCACCCAATGGTGCAAAAGAGACTTTCTTTAATGATTTGACCAAAGAGTTGGAGTGTTTAAATTATGACCAAATTGTTCTTGCTGGAGACTTTAATGGTACAGTGAACAACACATTGGATAGAAAATCCAAAGCAAGTGGAGAGACAGTCGGAAAGTTACCAAAAAATTTCTTTCAATTGATGAAGCAAGAGAAACTGGAAGACGTTTGGAGGAAGTGGAATCCTAAGACTAAGGACTACACGTTTTATTCGAATAGACACAATTCCTTTTCTCGAATTGACATGATTTGGATGTCAGAGGAGATGGCGCAAAAAACTTATAAAATACAAATTTTGTCGAAAACTAACTCTGATCATAATCCCCTACTTTGGATATCTAAAGTAAAACCTAAACAGTTATATTGGAGAATTAATGAAGATTTATTGGATCAAAAACAAATTAATGAAATCTTAAAAAAGGAAACGAAAAGTTTTTTTGAATTGAATTTGAATAAAGGCACGGATATACAAGTTGTATGGGATGCGTACAAAGCGGTAATGATAGGTATGCTTATCTCTCTGAACTCCAAGGACAAAAAGCAAAAGATTCAACAACAGAAAGACCTTCATGAAAAAATTCGACAAAAAGAAAAGGAATTAAAGAAAAGACCAGGGAAGAAGAAGATTATTAAAGAGATCCACTTTCTGCAAGATCAGTTGAATGTTTTATTAAACAGAGAATTATATTGGAATTTGAAGAAATTACAGCAAAAAGCATTTGAGGGTGCAAATAAACCAGGAAAGTTTTTAGCATGGCAACTGAAAAATAGAAAAGAAAGGAATTTTATATCTAAGATTACTGAAGATGGAAAGGATGTTATGAGCTTGAACGGTATAAAAAGAGCTTTCTTTAAATATTACGCCAAATTATTCAAAAAGAAAGGAATTGATCAACAGAGAATTAAGAATTATTTGGAGACTATTGAGGTTCCAGAGCTGGGAAAACAAATTAAGGAATCATTAAATGGTTTAGTAACGAAAGAAGACGTGACAATGGCGATAGAAGATGCAAAGTTGGGCAAAGCTCCAGGACCAGATGGCTTTACAGCAAAGTTTTATAAGAAATTTAAAGAGGAGCTAACCCCTATTTTAGTACTTCTGTCAAATGAGATAAGAAAGACCAAACGGATCCCAGATTCATGGAAAGAAGCAAATATTTCATTGATACCTAAAGAAGGTTTGGATTTGACTCAAGTAAAGAATTATAGGCCAATATCGCTATTAAATAACGATTACAAATTATTTGCAAAAATAATTTCGGAGAGATTGAAAAAATATTTGAAAGATACAATAGCGGAAGAACAAGCTGGATTTTTACCAAACAGACAAATCAGAGACAATTTAAGAGTGGTGATAGATGCAATTGAATACTATGACAAGCATCCTGAAAAAGAAGTTGGATTCCTCTTCTTAGATGCTGAAAAAGCTTTTGACAATTTAAATTGGGAGTTCATGCTGCAAGTTATTGAAAAAATGGATATTGGACAGTCCTTTTTAAACATGATTGTGGCAATATATTCAGAACAAAAAGCGGCTTTGAATATAAATAAAGAAAAGACGGACTTCTTCCAAGTCCAAAAGGGAACACGTCAAGGCTGCCCGTTATCCCCGTTGTTGTTTATTTGGATATTGGAAATATTATTGACAGCGATAAGAAAAGATAACAGTATTGAAGGACTTACAGTGAAAGGTTTTGTCTATAAATACAGGGCATTTGCAGATGATGTAATGTTTATGATCCAAGACCCAATTGAGAAAATACCACAACTGATGGAAAAAATTGAAGAATTTGGTTCAGATGCGGGATTTTATGTTAATAAAAGTAAAACCAAAGTGATGTGCAAAAATATGACGAAACAAAGACAAACAGAACTTCAAGAGAAAATTCAATGTGAAGTAGTTACAAAGACTAAATATCTTGGAATTGAATTAACCATGAAAAATATTGACTTGTTTAAAAACAATTATGAAAAGGTGTGGCACAAGATTCAGCAAGATATGAAGAAATGGGACACTTTGAATTTATCATTGATGGGAAGAATCGCGACTGTAAAAATGAATATCTTGCCGCGTTTGATGTTTCTATTTCAGACTATTCCAATACTAAAACAAAGGAAAGTACTGGATTCGTGGCAGAAAGAATTATCTAAATTCGTATGGGCAGGAAGAAAGCCAAGGATTAAAATGAAAATTTTATGTGACGCAAGAGAGAGAGGAGGCCTACAACTACCAAATTTAAGACTGTATTATGATGCCGTCTGTTTAACATGGTTGGAACAGTGGATTAATCTGGAGAACAAGAAGTTATTGGCCCTGGAAGGGCATGATAATAAATTCGGATGGCATGCATATTTATGGTATGGAAAAGTAAAAATGGATAAATTTTTTAAACACCACTTTGTAAGACAATCACTGTTCGAGACATGGATGAGATACAGAAAATTCTTCTCAGAAGAAAGACCACTTTGGATTGTACCAGCTGAAGTGATTAATCCATATTCAAGAAATCAAGGGCTAGATTGGCTACCTTATAAAAATCTTTTAAAATCTGAAGGGAAAAATTTTGTGTTAAAAGACAGATTTGATGTTGAATTTGAATATGATTGGTTGAAGTATAGACAGATTTATGATTTATTTAAGACCGATAAAAGAGAATATGGTTTTAGAGAAAAGAATATTGAAATTGAAACTGTATGGCTTGAGAAAGGAAAAAAAATGATTTCTAAACTGTATAAGGTTCTATTGAAATGGTATACTGAGGATGAAGTTGTAAAAGAGCAAATGATAAAATGGGCTGTAAATGTTAATACAGAGATATTAATGACATCTTGGGAATACTTGTGGAAAAAGTCAATGAAAGTTTTTCAGTTTCTTGATGTTCTTCACACAAGCTGGCCATCGCAGCCGAGAGCTGGTGGTGATAGTGGGGGTGGCTCCTAGTTGAAAGCCTGGTGGAAGAGCTCCATCTTGCAGGCCCTGCAGAAATGTGCATGGTCCTGTAGGGCCATGATCTCATCCAGGAGCTCATTCCACCAGTAGACAACAAGAGGTGTAGTGATCTTGGACTTGGTTTTGAGTGGGTCTCAAGACCTGGTGAGAGATGGAGAGGTTGTTACATTAATTGGGAACAGTGACCACAATGCTATTAAGTTCAGCTTTCAGGTCAATGGAAAGTTACCCCCAAAGTCCAAAACTGTCACATTTGATTTCATAAGAACGTAAGAGAAGCCAATGTTGGATCAGGCCAATGGCCCATCCAGTCGCACACTCTGACACATAGTGGCCAAAAATCAGGTGCCATCAGGAGGTCCACCAATGGGGCCAGGACACTGGAAGCCCTCCCACTGTTGCCCCCTCAAGCACTAAGAATACAGTGCATCACTTGCCCCAGACTGAGAGGTCCTATCTATACCTTATGGCTAATAGCCACTGATGGACCTCTGCTCTATATGTTTATCTAATTCCCTCTTGAAGCTGTCCATGCTTGTAGTTGCCACCACCTCCTGTGGCAGTGAATTCCATGTGTTAATCACTCTTTGGGTAAAGAAGTACTTCCTTTTATCTGTTTTAATCTGACTGCTTAGCAATTTCATTGAGTGCCCATGAGTTCTTGTATTGTGAGAAAGAGAGAAAAGTACTTCTTTCTCTACCTGCTCTATCCCATGCATAATCTTATAAACCTCAATCATGTCACCCCTCAGCCGTCGTTTCTCTAAGCTAAAGAACCCTAAGCGTTTTAACCTTTCTTCGTAGGGAAAGTATTCCAACCCTTTTATCATTCTAGTTGCCCTTTTCTGCACTTTTTCCTTTTTGAGGTGTGGTGACCAAAACTGTATACAGCACTCCAAATGAGGTTGCACCATCGATTTATACAGGGGCATTATAATACTGGCTGATTTGTTTTCAATTCCCTTCCTAATAATCCCCAGCATAGCATAGCATTGACCATTTTTATTGCAGTTGCACACTGTCTCAACATTTTCATTGAGTTATCTACTACGACTCCCAAGATCTCTCTCTTGGTCAGTCTCTGCCAATTCAGACCCCATCTATGTGTATTTATAGTTAGAATTTTTGGCTCCAATGTGCATCACTTTGCACTTGGCCACACGGAACCCCATTTGCCCCACTGACGGCCACTCCCCCATGTGGGGACTGCCTTTCCTCACATGTATCCCAGCGAGGAGTAAGATCGGGCTCCCAAAATCACCTGGTTCTTCCAGGGCCTAAAGAGGCCAGGTTTGTGACAACGAGGGCCAGGGCCTTCTCTGTGGTGGCCCCTCACTGGTAGAACAAGCTCCCAGAAGACATCAGGGCCCTGCGGGACCTTTAACAGTTCTGCAGGACCTGCAAAACGGAGCTCTTCTGCCAGGCTTTTAAGTAGGGTGCCGCCTTGATCGTATGGCCCTGGCCCTAGCCCTATTACCAACTGATTACCAATTGTGTCAACAAGTGGCCCTGCCTTGACTACCAAGTTGTGCCAACAACTGGACCATTATTGGCACTGACAGTACCAATGGTGACACCAACTGAGGCTTTATAGCTGGGCGTGAGGTGGTGGACAGTGTTCAGTTGACAGCCGATATCGGAAGACTCGCCATCTTTTAATATAAGTTGTATGATTTTACATTGATTGATAGTTTTAATGGAATTTTAATGTATTTTTGTATATGCTGTTAGCCCCCTGAGCCTGCCGAATGGTGGGGAGGGTGGGATATAAATGTAAATATAAATGAATAAATCCTCGACCAATCCCTTTGGAGTGCCTCACAATCTTCCCTGGTTCTCACCACCCTGAACAACTTCATGTCATCTGCAAATTTAGCCGCGTCACTGCTTACTCCCAACTCCAAATCATTAATAAACAAGTCAAAAAGTATTGGACTGAGTACTGATCCCTGTGGTACCCCACTGAGAAAACTGCCCATTTATACTCACTCTCTGTTTCTTATTAATTTCAAATTTCCTATTAATTTCAAAAGAGGGAACTTTACAAAAAATGAATGGAATAGTAAAAAGGAGGCTGACGGGGAAACACAGGAGTGTCAGATCCTTAGAGGATGCTTGGAAGATATTTAAAACCACATTAATTGAAGCCCAAATAGAATGCATTTCCACAGGTTACAAAGGGCACTTCCAAGTCTAAAAGAAGGCCTGTCTGATTAACAATGCAAGTCAAGGAAGCTATAAAAATTAAAGAGGCTTCTTTTAAAAAGTGGAAGGTCTTCTCCAATGAATTAAACAGGCGAGACCACAGGTTCTGGTAAAAAAAATGCAAGTAAATAATAAGGCATGCAAAAAGATTTTGAGGAGCAGGTTGCTAAAAGCATCAAGACAAACAATGAACATTTTTAGAAAATATATCAAGAGCAAACCAGCCAGAGAAACAGTGCGGCCTTTGGATGACAAAGGAATAAAAGGATTGCTAAAGGAAGATGGGGAGATGGTAGAAAAGCTCAATGACTTTTTTGCTTCTGTGTTCACTGTGTGGGGCATATTACCCATGCCACAATCCCTGTTCTCAGGAATAACTAAACCAAAGTAAGGTGACCAGAGATGAAGTTCTAGACCTACTGGGGAAATTAAAAATCAGCAAGTCTCCAGGTTCTGATGGCATACACCTAAGAGGAACTTAGATCTGAGATAGTTGATCTACTAACCCATATATGTAACCAGTCACTAAATTCAGCCACTGTACCAGAATACTGGAGAGTGGCAAATATGACACCAATTTTTAAAAAGGGATCCAGAGGAAAACCTGGAAATTACATGCTAGTTAGCCTAATGTCTGTCCCAGGCAAATTAATAGAAACTGTAATAGAATTGTTAGATGCATAGAGGCACAAAACCTGCTGAGGGAAAATCAGCATGGCTTCTGCGAAGGGAATCCCTGCCTTACCAACCTTTTGTAGTTCTTTGAGAAAGTGAACAAGCATTTAGACCTGGTAGACATGCTTTTGACAAGTACCTCACCAAAGACTCTTGAGTGAACTTAGCAGTCATGGGATAAGAGGACAGGTTCTCTTATGGTTAAATGATGAAAGCAAAGAGTAGGAATCAATGGACAGTTCTCACAATGGAGGGAAGTAAGCAGTGGGATCCCATATGGATCATTATTGAGGCTGGTCCTATTTAATTTATTCATAATTGATCTGGAACCAGGGTGAATAGTTTAGTGGCCAAGTTTGCAGATGACACCATATTATTCAGGATGGTGAAAAACAAGGCTGACTGAAGACCTACAAGAGGACCTCCACAAATTGGGTGAGTGGGTGATAATGTGGCAGATGTTCAGTGTTGATAAGTGTAAGGTGATGCACATTGGAATGAACTTCAAGTATAGGCTAATGTTGAGACTGAGAGGGAAAAAGATCTTTGGGTTGTAGTGGATAGCTCAGTGATAGTGTCAACCCAGTATGCTGCAGCGGTGAAAAAAGGCAAACTCTATGTTAGAGATTATTAGGAAAGGGGTTGAGAAAAAAACTGTTGATATTGTAATGTCCCTGTATAGATCTATGGTGCAGCCTCATTTGGAATACTGTGTACAGTTCTGGTCACCATATCTCAAAAAGGAAATTGTAGAGCTGGAAAAAATACAGAGGAAGGCAACCAAGATGATTAGGGGGTTGGAGCACCTTCCCTATGAGGAAAGGCTGAAGAGTCTTGGACTTTTCAGTTTAGAAAAGAGACAACTAAGGGTATTTGTTATTTCCTATGACCAGGAGCCAGAGCAGGCAGAAAACAGCCGAGCTCCGTTCCTGAGAACAATAGGGACTAGGCTCCTGAGCTCGCCAAAAGGGAGCTCCCAAATGGGAGCATTGGCGGGAGCCAATGGGAGCATTGGCGGGAGATTCAAACCCGCCAATAGGAATGTGGGGTGTGTCCCCCCTTTACTGTATATAGTTGGCCTCCGGCCGTTACTGTTGTCTTTGTTGTGAAGTATGAATAAACGCGTCTTCTCTTATGTCGTCGTCCGAGTCATGAGGCATGGAACCCAGTACTTTACAGTATTGATTGAGGTTTATAAAATTACTAGGAATAAGGCCTGTTGTGGAAATAAATACGAGCTCTAGAAAGAGGCTCTAGGAGAGTGCCAAGGCCTTGGGCACTCATCATCAATGTGCTGTGATGACCTCAGCAGGGTATAATGACACAGAGTCCACCATTTTCTCCAGAAGAACTGATCTCTGCTACTTGAAGAGCAGTTGTAATTTTCAGTGATCTCCAGCCCTCACCTGGAGATTGGCAACAATTGTTACCTAGGAGGAAATGGCTGGTTTGGAGGGTGGAGTCTATGGCATTGTACCTGTACCTCCTCAAACCTCATCCTCTCCAGGTTCCATCCCTCAAATCTCCAGGAATTTCCCACCTGGAGTTGGCAACCTTATCACCTTCCCAGCCAACCATCAACCTACCTTTATTTCCCCTTCTCTCTTCAGCTTTCCATTTCCCCCCCCACACACACTTGCAGCCTCTCCCGTGCTCTGAAGCCCTGACTGCCACAGAGTCCACCATTTTTTCCTGGGGAACTGTTCTCTGCCATCTGGAGAGCAGTTGTAATTCTGAGTGATCTCCAGACCTCACCTGGAGATTGGTAACAATGGTTTCACAGGAGGAAAAGTAGTCTTTCTCTGCAATGGGGACCAAAGCAGCTTACATCATTCTCCTCTCCCCCTTTTGACTTGCACAAAGGTAGGTTAGGCTGAAAGTCTGTGACTGGTACAAAATCACCCACTCATCTTCTACAGCAAGAACCTGGATCTAGCAAACCCTGCTCTGAAGCACTGACTGCTACACCTAGGGCAGCCAACCTCCAGGTGGAGCCTGAAGATCACCAGGTATCACAGCTGAACTCCAGACAACAGATCTCTGCTTTAGAAGGTGGGCTATATGCCATTCTGTTCAGCTGAGGCCTCTCCCCTCCCCAAACCCTGGCTTCCATAGACTTTTCCACAAAATCTCAAGGAATCTCCCTACCTGGAGGTGGCAACCCTAGACTCAGGACTGGCCCTAATGAGTTCCTCACAAAGGTCTGCAAAGGGTTTCCTTCCTTTGTCTGAACCAAGCTTGGTTGCCTACCGTGGCATAACAGGCTCCAGTTTACCACTCAGCTGTTTGCCTCCCAACCCTCGTCCCGTGGGCGTATCTCACTCCTTAAATTTGCTGCCATGACTCACTGAATTGTCACTGCCTTTTTAGAGGGACAGTGAGACCCCTCTGGCCAGATCTCCCTATTTGGAGATGGAATCCCCAATCTTTGGGGGATCCCTGGAAAGTTGGCAACCCAAGGATCTGGCCTTTCCTTGCCTCTTTGGGCTACCCCCTCCCTTTGTTATTGTGCAGAGACTATGTGGTCAGAGCACGACACAGATTATTAGCCCAAGTAAAAGAATTTATCTAACTATTTACACAGTTATGAGGCGCGCACACACTGTAGGAGTAAGCACACACTATGAACCCACAGAACATAAATCCACAGGGGTTAAACGCCATCCTCTTTCCC
This sequence comes from Gekko gecko, assembly GCA_029375565.1. Classification (NCBI taxonomy): domain Eukaryota; kingdom Metazoa; phylum Chordata; class Lepidosauria; order Squamata; family Gekkonidae; genus Gekko; species Gekko gecko. Next base: position 88,459,995 of record JAPDNY010000002.1, on the reverse strand, counting down.
TACACACCAGCCTCTGGCTCTCTGCTCTAGCCTTTCTCTCTCTCTGGCCCAAGAGAGCAGCAAAACTTCCATTCATTCCCCAGTACAGCCGACGGTGGAGTGGCTGAATTTCTTTGCCTCCCAGGGTTCCCCCACGTCTCTGGCTTGTGGCCTGGATGGCCTGGTCAGCACAGGCAGCAGGAGCCTTTCCTAACCTCCTGTAGGACAAAGATGGGCTGGATGGGCTCCAGTCTATATTGATGCCACCCTACGTGTTGGGATAGTCCCTATTTTCCCACCCTTTTCTGCCTTGGGGCAGCTGGGAACTATAGTCCAGCAGATAAGGAAGCCCCATTCAACCCAGTGAGTGATACCCCTACAGGCCCCTCTCTGACACTACAGCTCAATTATACTTTATGGTGGAACATTTTAAACAAACAACCACAGACAGCAGCCATCTTACAAACACAGGTAACTGTCATTTCGTTACACCTACTAACAGCCACTGAGGGAAAAGTTACTCCCACAGAGGACGCAAACAGTAGAAGTGTCTGTGTCAAGAGACAACACCATTTGCCAGGAATTCTGACAGGGCAGAGTGGCTGAAGGGGGAATGGGCGGGGAAGAGGAGCAGACTCAGCACCCAGCCAATGGCACATGAGTACTCTTGAGTGGTGGCTGATGGGCCAATGGCTGAGGGAGGGCATTGCACAGCCAGTGGGAGAGCATGGAATGTTGCCACTTTAAAACAGCATTATTATATAGAGAGATGCCTGGGGTGGAGACAGTTGACAAAAATAACTTTTTCTCCCTCTCCCAAAATACTAGAACTTGAGGGCATCCGGTGAAGCTGATGGACAGTAGGTTCAGGATGGACAAAAGGAAATAGTATTTTACACAGAGAGTGATTAAAATGTGGAATCCACTGCCTGAGGATGTAGTGATAGCCACAGGAATAAACAGCTTTAAAAGGGGATTAGGTTCGTGGAGGATAGGTCTATCAATGACTTACTAGCCATGGTGAATGAGGGGAACCTCATTCAGAGGCAGGGGAAGGCCTCAGCCTCTATGCCCTGTTATGGCCATCCAGAGAAACTGGTTGGCCACTGTGTAAGACAGGATGCTGGACTAGATGGACTATTGATCTGATCCAGCAGAGCTCTTCTTATGTTAGTATAATGATAGTAAAATAATTTAAAATAATTTAATTCATGTGGTAATGCAAAAAAATTAAAGGAGGTTTCATGCACACTCCCTGCCTAGACATGCAGATTCTTCTTTGGACTGTATTTAACTTTAAACAGATTAAACATAAATAGATTGCATTTACAGTTTAAACATAAGACAGAAAGAGTTGAGTAATAACAACTGAAGTAATAAATTCAGGATTTTTCATTTTTGTTCTTTTTATGTTTCGTGTTTGAAGCATTCAGCTTGTATGGATTAATAGTATAAGCCTTCAGGGAAATTGCTTTAATTTTGAAATACAGATATTATATTCAAACTTTTAAATTATTAACACTTAATATTCACATAAACGATACTTTCAGAGTAGCCTGAGCTGTGTAGATTGGTACTGATTTTCCTCCTAAACAGACTGCATTGCAATTTTTCTTGAATTGCCTAAAAGGAAATCATTTAATTAAGCTACAAGACTAGTGCTTTGGGGTTGTTTTTTAATATATCAATACAAAAATGAAATATTTAGTAATTCATATGCTTACCACATGGATGACTTTGGAAAAATTAGTAAAGAACTGAGTCAGTAGGTTTAAAAGTGCATGACAATGAAAGGGCAATTGTGTCTCTTTTTAACTTCGGGAAAAAATCCTGTTACTTGATTGTTACTGTTCACCTTGGTGATTTGTACTCTTGTGACTTCTGTTCCTGTGTCTCAGCTGTGTTCCATTGGGTCAGGAGGTCTTTTACTCCTGTCATGGATGACCTCATGTTGTTGTAGTTCTCTTAAATATCTCTGGAATGACTTTTATTTCTGGTGAATGAGTCTAAGTTGATCAGATTTTCAGTCTGGACTCTTAATTCCAGCAGCTAGCAACCTTCATGCACCTTTTTTAAAATACTTATCTACAGGGGTCTTTTCGGGGGGGAGCGCACCGGAGCACAGCTCCGGGAGCTCAGGAGCCAAGCCCCGCCCCCACCCGGCGTCCTGGAGAGTCTTTCAGGCAGCCGAATGTCAATTTCAGCTCCATTATATCCTATGGGCCATTGAAGTCAATGGTGAAAACATAGGGTATATTCTAGGGGCTGGAGGGGAGGGTTTGAGGGAGAGGCTCCAAACTTTCAGGATAGCTGACGGAGCCTCTCCCCAAGATACCCACCAAGTTTCAAGAACATTGGACCAGGGGTCCAATTCTACGGGCCCCTAAACAGGTTGCCCCTATTCCCTCCATTGTTCTCTATGGTGGGAAAAACATAACTTTTTTCCCACCATAGAGAACAATGGAGGATATGGGGCAACCTGTTTGGGGGCCCATAGAATTGGACCCCTGGTCCAATGTTCTTGAAACTTGGTGGGTATCTTGGGGAGAGGCTCCGTCAGCTATCCTGTGATCTTGGAGCCTCTCCCTCAAACTACCTCCCTCCAGCCCCCAGAATATACCCTATGTTTTCACCATTGACTTCAATGGCCCATAGGGTATAATGGGGCTGAATTGCCACTGAATTTCTTTCATTCCCTCCTTTCCTTCTTTCTTTTTCCTCTTTCCCTCATTCTTTCTCTTCTTTCTTTCTTTCTTTCTTTCTTTCTTTCTTTCTTTCTTTCTTTCTTTCTTTCTTTCTTTCTTTCTTTCTTTCTTTCTTTCTTTCTTTCTTTCTTTCTTTCTTTCCCACCTTCTTCTCTTCTCTTTTTTCCTCCTTTCCCTGTTTCCCTCCTTCTTCCCTCTCTTTCTTTCCCTCTTTCCCCCTTCTGTGGGCCAACTCTCATGAGAAGGAGTTTAAACTTTAAACCCCTTCTCTCTTAGCTCCCCCATCCAGACCAGCTGGGGAAGGGAAGGGGAGGCTTTTGAAGATGCTCCCCCCTTTTGCTTCCCCTTCTGACATCACTTCCGGTGATGTCAGGGGGCGTGGCATATGCTAATAGCCTAATAGCTCATTAGCATACCATATGCTAATGAGCTCCTGCAGCTGTTCTTCTACGAAAAGACCCCTGCTTATCTAGGTAGAAGTTTTGGGGCCCACAAACAGTTTGACACACCTTTCTTATTTAACTTAGTTTATTTTAAAATCTATAGAAATTCTTTCTTGTTATAAAGCAAATATTTTGTGCTTTGCAGTGCCATTCTACAGACACTTTCGTGGGAGTAAGCCCCACAGAAGCCAAAGAACGATCTGCTGAACAACATGAAGCAGCAACAAATTGAGCCATATCAGAGTGATCCATATAACCCACTTCAGCACATGTGTTAAAAACATAAGTCAGAGATCCTTAGAGACTGAAAGAATCCATCAAATGTCTTCAATCCAGGGCTCAAAAAATCTGGGCTGCGTTTGTTAGCCAATTTCTAATAGCTAGCTAGAATCAGTGTTCATGAATTCTGTTCCACATTTGCAAAATAAGTATTCCCTATCTGTACCCACAAATCATTGACGATTTCATGGTGAAAGAGCAGCAGACAGTGTGGATATGTAATACTACCATGGCTTTATAAAAATATATTTTTCCTATAAGGGAGAATACTAAAGGCTCTTCATGCCAGTTGTCAGAATTACATTTATGTTTAATAGTAACAGTTTGGCAACTGTGTTTGAGGGTATCAGTCTCAGATGATTCATTGAGAACAAAGGCAGTCAAGACAAAGAAAAAGACCCACAGTCAGATAGAACTTTTGACTTATCAAGGGAAGACTTGTGATGGACAGGTTATGTTCTGCCTCTCCCTAAGAGCAACCAGTTGGAGCTGACGGAATGTTAGTGAGAAACAGTTGTAAACAGATAACGGTTAGGTGGCTGGAAAGTTGAGAGAGTCTGGCTGAGTGAACCTGTGGCAAAGTGCTGCGTAAAGTTGACTGGAAAAAGTCAATTTGTAATGAAGGATCCCACATGCTGGAATAGGTAAACAGTTCAAAAGTTCATTGGAAAAGAAACTGTGTGATCTCTACATTACTTTCTTCAGTGTTTTGTTCAAAGTATTAAAAAGAGTTAACTTCTTGTTTGTTTAACCTTGTGGGTTGGTTGTCTGGCACAGGCTAAGATCTTGGTCTATACATATCTTAGGATATGAATAAATGGTGGCAGTGTATAAATGTAACAGGGTTTGAGTCTCCAACCCCTATAATCCTGTGAGAGGAAATTGCTACCCTATCTGTTGATATCTCTGTGAGTGAGAGAGCCTGAGAGGTAAAATGATCTCTGTATTTTAAAAGAGTCAAGAAGGGTAGCATTGTTTGAGTCTGCCTTATTGTAACCCTGAGCCTGCTCCCTCACGTGGCAAGGGGGCTTGTGTGGTTTGATGAGGCTGTGGGCTATGCCGTGGAGGGCCACCCAGGATGGACAGGCCACAGCAGAGAACTCAGACCAAGTGTGATCCACTGGAGAAGGAAATGGCAACCCACTCCAGTATCTTTGCCAAGAAAACCCCATGGACAGTAACAAAAAGCTAAAAGATATGACACCAGAAGATGAGCCCCTCAGGTCAGAAGGTGTCCAATATGCTACCGGGGAAGAGCAGAGGGCAAGTATAAGTAACCTCAGAAAGAGTGAAGCAGCTGGGCCAAAGCTGAAAGAACGCTCAGTTGTGGATGTCTCTGATGGTGAAAGGAAAGTCCGATGCTACAAAGAACAATACTGCATAGGAACCTGGAGTGTAAGATCTATGAATCAAGGTAAGCTTGACGTGGTCAAAAATGAGATGGCAAGACTGAACATCGACATCTTGGGAATCAGTGAACTAAAGTGGACAGGAATGGGAGAATTTAACTCAGAAGACCATTATATAAGAACATAAGAACATAAGAGAAGCCAATGTTGGATCAGGCCAATGGCCCATCTAGTCCAACACTCTGTCACACAGCGGCCAAAATATACCAGGTGCCATCAGGAGGTCCAGCAGTGGGGCCAGGGCACCAGAAGCCCTCCCACTGCTGCCCACTCCAGCACCAAGAATAGAGCTAAGAATCCCGTAGAAAAAATGGTGTGGCCTTTCTAGTCAACAAGGAGTGCGGAAGGCAGTAATGGGATGCAATCTCAAAAACAACAGAATGATCTTGGTCCACATCCAAGGCAAACCATTCAACATCACAGTCATTCAAGACTATGCCCCAACCACTGACGCAGTAGAGGCTGAACTGGACCAGTTCTATGAAGACCTACAACACCTCCTAGAACTAACACCAAAAAAAGCTGTCCTCCTTATCATAGGAGACTGGAATGCTAAAGTAGGAAATCAAAAGGTAACCGGAATAACAGACAAGTTTGGCCTTGGAGAACAAAATGAAGCAGGGCAAAGGCTAACAGAGTTTTGTCAAGAGAACACGCTGGACATAGCAAACACCTTCTTCCAACAACCTAAGAGGCGACGCTACACATGGACATCACCAGTTCGGCAACACCGAAATCAGATTGACTATATAATTTGCAGTCAAAGATGGAGAAGCTCTATACAGTCAGTAAAAACAAGACCTGGAGCTGACTGTGGCTCACATCATGAGCTACTCATTTCAAAATTCAGACTTAAACTGAAGAAAGTTGGAAAAACCACTAGGCCATTCAGGTTTGACCTAGATCACATCCCTGATGAATATACTGTGGAGGTGAAGAATAGGTTTAAGGGACCAGATTTGATAGACAGGGTGCCTGAAGAACTATGAACAGAGGTTCGTGACATTGTACAGGAGGCAGCAATCACTACCATCCCAAAGAAAAAGAAATGCAAGAAAGCAAAGTAGCTGTCTGATGAGGCTTTACAGATAGCAGAGGAAATAAGGAAAGTGAAAGGCAAAGATGAAAAGGAAAGATTTACCTAACTAAATACAGATTTCCAGAGAACAGCAAGGATAGCTAAGGAGGCTTTCCTAAATGAACAATGCAAAGTAATAGAAGAAAACAATAGAATGGGAAGGACTAGAGATCTCTTCAAAAAAATTGGAGAAATCAAGGGAATGTTCCATGCAAAGCTGGCCATGATAAAGGACAAAAAATGGTAGGAACCTAACAGAAGCAGAAGAGACTAGGAAAAGATGGCAAGAATACACAGAAGAACTATACAAGAAGGACCTCGATGTCCTTGACAACCATGACGGTGTAATCACTGAACTCGAGCCAGCAATCCTGGAGTGCGAAGTCAAATGGGCCTTAGAAAGCATTTCTAACAGCAAAGCTGGCGGAGGTGATGGTATCCCAGCTGACCTATTCAAAGTCTTAAAAGATGATGCTGTTAAAGTGCTGCACTCAATTTGCCAGCAAATTTGGAAAACACAACAGTGGCCACAGGATTGGAAAAGGTCAGTATACATTCCAATCCCAAAGAAGGGCAATGCCAAGGAATGTTCAAACTATCGCACAATTGCACTCATTTCACATGCTAGCAAGGTCATGCTCAAGATCCTACAAGCTAGGCTTCAGCAGTACATTGATAGAGAACTGCCAGAAGTACAAGTTCGGTTTCGAAGAGGTAGAGGAACTGGAGAACAAATTGCCAACATTCGCTGGATTATGGAGAAAGCAAGAGAGTACCAGAAAAAGACTTCATTGACTATGCTAAAGCCTTTGATTGTGTGGATCACAACAAACTAGAACCGGATATGGAACAACTGATTGGTTTAGCATAGGAAAAGGAGTCCAACAAGGATGTATATTGTCCCCTTGCTTATTTAATTTATATGCAGAGTACATCATGCAAAATGCCAGCCTGGATGATTCAGAAGCTGGAATTAAGATTGCTGGAAAAAAATCAACAACCTCAGATATGCAGACGATACCACTCTAATGGCAGAAAGTGAAGGGCACCTAAAGAGCCTCTTGCCGAGAATAAAAGAGGAGAGCACAAAGGTTGGCTTGAAACTCAACATCCAAAAAACTAAGATCATGGCATTCAGCCCCATCACTCTTTGGCAAATAGAAGAAGTCGTGGAAGCAGTGACAGACTTCATGTTTCTGGGATCCAAGATCACCGTCAACCGCGACTGTAGCCATGAAATTAAAAGACGCCTGCTCCTTGGGAGGAAAGCGATGGCAAATCTAGACAGCATAATAAAAAGTAGAGACATCACCCTTCCAACAGAAGTCTGTATGGTCAAAGCAATGGTATTCCCAGTAGTACTGTATGGCTGCGAGAGTTGGATTATAAGGAAGGCTGAGCGCCGAAGAATAGATTCTTTTGAATTATGGTGCTGGATTAGACTCTTGAGAGTCTCCTGGACTGCAAGGAGATCAAATCAGTCAATCCTAAAAGAAATCAGCCCTGACTATTCCCTTGGAAGGCCAGATACTGAAGGGAGCACTCACTGGAGAAGACCCTGATGCTGGGAAAGATTGAAGGTCAAAGAAGAAGGGGACAGCAAAGGATGAGATGGTTAGACAGTGTTATTGAGGCAACGAGCATGAAATTAAGCAAACTCCAGAGCACGATGGAAGACAGGAGGGCCTGGCATGATTTGGTCCATGGGGTCGCGAAGAGTTGGACTCAACTGTGCAACTGAACAACAAAAAACCCTGAGCCTGAGAGAGAGAGAGAGAGAGGATGTGGAGGATGGTAAGCAATCTGTGTGAGTGAGAAAGGTGCATCACAACTCTCTTTAAAAGTGACCCTCTAGAATCTTTTAGAAATCCCAGTCTAACTATGAATACCTGGCTTAAGTAATTGGGGGGCAGCACTACAGAGTCTGAGACTCAACACAAAGTTACCACTGAAAAGTGGTACTAGTCCAGTGTTGGGTCCTCTTCCTTTTCTGTGACATTAGGACGCTTAATTGTGTCACAGTTATCACTTACTCTGTCCTTACCTTTACCAGCAACAAGCAGGGATGCTAAATGTGGTGGGGAAATGCATAATGAGTTGACATTCATACATGGGTAAATGCATCTTATGTTGATGGCAGAAAGGTTGACAAAGTGTTTTCAGCGCCAGTCCTAGGGCTTTTTTTGTAGAAAAAGCCCAGCAGGAACTCATTAGCATATTAGGCCACACCCCATGTTACCAGAAGTGTGGTCATCCAGCCACACCCACCTTTTGCTTATTCTGTTTACCTTGTTTGTTGTCAAAGCCCAGGGCTTTTTTTGTAGCAGGAACTCCTTTGCATGTTAGGCCACACACCCCTAATGTAGCCAATCCTGATGAGTTTCTGCTGCTGGGTGTGGCCTGTTATGCTAATGAGTTCCTGCTGGGCGTGGCCAACTCGGGAGCCAGCCAGAACTCCGTTCCTGTGCATTCCTGTCCAAAAATAGCCCTGCCAGTCCTATGCTTGGTATAGTGCCTACTTCCAGATTCAGTCCAGTCTGATGCTATTATTAATGCCACTTGTTGAAATCCATGATAAGATTGATGCTTGATGCTTTCTCTCTCTTGTTCCAATGACTGGGTATCATCTCTGAAGATAATGATACTTGGCTCCCTTATCTTACATAGGGGGCACACCGTTATACATATGCTAGCTATGGATTCAAAGTATTTTATTGAATATGCATGGCTTTTGTTACATGCATGCTAGGTGTTAGCTTTTGTATTAGCTTTTAAAATGATTGTAGAATTTCAAGATCCCAATTTACCCTGATTAAGAGGATGTGATGTATTTTAGTTTTAGACATGCCCAATTTATTTATGCAGTATTTTATTTTGATGTCTGAGTTCAGTTCTGGGTCCAGATTTTTATATTACTAGGAATCCCAAGATTCTACTACACTTCCATGACTAAAAGTTGAGGGTTAATCCTGGTGGCCTTTGCAAGGGTTTGATAGTTCAGATAAGTGAAATGTTTGGAAACCTCATTGGCTCTGATACAATACAAAAAAATCATTACAGGATTTTTATAGTCTCTTCATTACATTCATATGGATTCTTATGGATTTGGCTAATTGAGCATGCCTAATGAAGCAATCTGTTCAGTAGCCTCATATTTTTCCAAAACACCAGGATTTTTCGCTAAAAGTATTCTTTAGATTTATTTTTTTCTTCTTCTAGGTGGGGGCTTTCATCACTGTTGTAGTGATAAAGGTGGAGGATTTTGTGCATATGCTGATATTACATTGGCTATAAAGGTAAGGAAAGACCTTTTCAGATAAATCATTGATTCTCTGAACATCTCTGTGCAGCCAGACACACTTAGTTCTTTAAGTGTTTTTTAATTCTGATAGATACGAGTCCCTATGAGGGAGGATGGATTTGTCTTATTTAAAGCAGTGGTGACATTGGTATGGCTAAGAGCTTTAGTAATAAAGTCTAATGGGGACAGATATAGTAATACAAAAATTCTTTTTTAAAAAACTTTTCTATTTTTTATATACCAGACAAACAAAAGACAAACATACAGTAATACATACATGGGGAATTCTCTAGTTGATGACCTCATATAATATCTGAATATATTTATTACTTTTTTCCACCTTATAGTTTATTTATCTAGCTTTTGCCTATAGTTAAAAATATAGCTTTTGTTTCCTTTTATTTCAGTTAGATGTCTGAAAATTTTTTATAATGTACTCTTTTGTCCACTTATAAAATCTTGACTATGGTAATAAAAAATTCTCATCACAAGGGCAGCCCCAGATGCAGATTAGGAATGTGCATTTTGATATTTACAGTCTGAATAAATACCTGTGGTATATTTGTGTGTCTGGATGGTATTTTGGATTTTATGAGATACGACAAATGGGTACAAAATGGTTCCAGAAATATTCAAGAGTAACTGGAAATATCAGGGGCCAGCATTTTAAGGCTTCCAGGACTGTGTTTCTTTAATTTTATTGTGTGTCTGTGTCAGTGTCTTCTTGCCAAGGCTTGGTATCAGCCTTGCAGGTTTGTTTGGCTTGGATTCTGTGTTTAGAAATTGGTTCTGTTGGTCTTGCAACATTGTGTTTAAGCTGAGTTAGTGTGAGCTAGCTCACAGTTTTTTAGCTTCCTGCTCATACATTTTTTTCTTAAGAAGAAGAAAAGAAGAGATTGGATTTATACCCCACCCTTCACTCAGAGTCTCAGAGCAGCTTACAAACTCCTTTCCCTTCCCCTCCCCACAACAGACACCCTGTGAGGTAGGTGGGGCCGAGAGAACTCTGACAGAAACTGTTCTTTTCAAGAACACCTGACAGAACTATGGCTTACCCAAGCTGCAAGTGGGAGGAGTAGGGAATCAAACCTGGTTTTCCCAGATTAGAGTCTGCACACTTAACCACTACACCAAACTGGCTCAGGAAGGGTGGTTCCAGAGCAAACTAATTTATCCAGTAGCCAATCGCTCACTCATAAGTTTAATGCCAGTAGCTCACAAAGTACAAAGCAAGACTCCACAGCTTAGAGGGAGCATTGATTGTATTCCTTTCTGAAGTTGGTTTGCTGTGGATTCTCTGGTTTGACATTAAAGGATGTACTAAAATGACAGGTTTGTCCGTCTGCAACAATAGGAGATAATGGAATGCCCATTGGATATAGTGGGATCCAAGAATGCCAATGCACTTGCATGGGCTCCATTGAAATGTATTACAGCACACAAAAGTTGCAATGGAAATGTGGAAAAATGACAGTCTCTTGGTCCAGATAAAATGCTCTAGGACTGGAATGACATTTCCCCAGCATAGAATGAGGCCCCCTGGGACTGGAATCAGTGCCCTGGGACTGGAATGACATCCCCCAGAGTGGAATGATGGTCCCTAGAACCAGATAAATTAATCTCAATCTGAAATGACAGCCCCTAGAGTGGAATGACGGCCCTTGGGAGTATCATAAGTGTTCTGGGACTGGAATGACAGCCCCCCAGAGTAGAATGGTGGTCCCTGGAACCAGATAAGCTGGACAACCAGAGCAGTTTATCTGGTTTCAGGCACTATCATTCTTCTCTGAGATCTCTCGGTGCAGTTCCAGAGCACTGATCCTATTCCTAGGGGCCATCATTCTACTCTGGGGCATGACATGCAAATTGCAGAATCCTTCTGCTATTCTCAGGGACTACCTTTCCACTCTGGGGGCTATCATTCCAGGCCCAGAACACATGCCCAGGGCTGTTATTCCAGTCCAAGGACACTGATTCTGGTCCCGGGGGCTGTCATTCCAGTTCCAAAGCAGTCTGTCCAGGCCCAAAGACCCTCATTGTAAATCCATTACACATTTTTATCGCAACTTTTGTGTGCTATAATGCATTTCAATGGAGCCCATGCAAGTCAGTTGGCGTTCCTGGCTCCCATTATATCCAGTGGGTGTTCCAGCATCTCCCATTGTTCCCAATGGACAGTGCTCTCATTTGTTTTAGTACATCCATTATATTAGTTTAACTTGGATTCTCTATTTTGACTTTGGTTGTGTTAGGCTTACCAATTTGCCCCACGGTTCTGCTGGGATTACCTGTTTTTCCATTGGTTCTGTTTGGCTTGTTAGTTCTGTTTGCATTGGGAGGCTTTTGGCCAGTGGCTGCTTTGCTTGCTGTGTGTCTTTAGCTATTCTTTGCTCTGGAGAAACATGGAATCCCCCCCCCCGGCCTGGAAACAGTGGAAGATGGTCTCCTTTGTCCAATTCACTTGAAATATGGGGGTTATTTAGTGGACAGGCACTGTCAGCTCCACTGTAGTTCTGGTGCTGTTTGCTTAAAAAACTCTAGCTCCCCTGGAAATATTCCCCTTAGGGAATAATGAAGCCAAATAATATCAAAATCCAAAAAAGAACTGTATCTGAATACCAGATCAGTATTTGGGACCTGAATAACTGCGAATACTAAGATTTTTCAGCTCCCTGATATCTGGATCCAAAAAATACTGGGGTTTTTTTGTAGTGCACAAGAAGAAAAAGGAGATTGGATTTATACCCTGCCCTTCACTACCCAAAGGTGTCTCATAGTGGCTTACAAACACCTTTCCCTTCCCCTCCCCACAACAGACACCCTCTGAGGTAGGTGGGGCTGAGAGAGCTCTGACAGAAACTGCTCTTTTTCAAGAACAGCTGTGCCAAAACTATGGCTTGCCCAAGGTCATCCAGCAGGTAGAAGTGGAGAATCAAACCCGGTTCTCCCAGATTAGAGTCCGCACACTTAACCACTACACCAAACTGGCTCTCTAATGCGGACTTTTAAATGTAAACCCTTTATACAATGCATGACTCCTCCATGCATTCAGCAGTGTGTGGACAGGGAGAGCATGCTGGCATGGTGCCTACATGCAGAGGAAGTCTATGTGTGTATGCTCCCTCCCTGATCAGAGACATGGCCTTTTGAATATTCTTAATCACAAAGAACTAAGCATACACATGTACAATTCTCCGGTGGTCCTGGGAGTGGGGCAGTCCTTACTCTTAGGAATAGGCTCCTCCTCTGGAACAGGGTTGTTTTCCTCAGATCAATCCAGGAAAGGGAGGGGCCTGTCCCCTGGGAACATCCCAGTCTTACCGGCCCTGTTGCTTGAGCAGGACATGTTTCACAGGTGCTCTGTAGAGCACAGCGATCCAGGAATGAGAAGAGAGGGAGAAAGGAGAGACCCTCCCTCTTCATTATTTTGAGCTGCAGTTGGCGGCAAACCGCAAATGAAGCTGATGGCACTGGGAGATCCCCAGTAGCTAAGGCTGTGTACGCAGACTCCCACCGGGCCCAGCCTGTGGCTGGAGGCTGCCACCCCAACCAACACACATCAGGGGAAGCAGCTGAGTCTGCAAGGAGACTGGGGCAGCGCTGCAGACCCAGCAAACTCCCCAGTCTCAGAGGACCCAGCATTCAGTGGAACAGATAAGCCGGGAGCCTCTAGCCCTCTCCAGAAACATGGTAAGCCCTTATGGGGTCAAAAAGCCTAGATTGGAGGCGAAGGAGGGTAGGGTGGTAGACTGGGGCAAACCCACAAGCAAATCCCCAAGCTATTCAGGGAGGATGAAGAGAATTTTTTTTCCTTGGGCTTCCAGCCTCCCCAGCCTGGGACAGGCTGGAGTGGATTAAAGAGCCCTCCCCCCTCCTTTTTTCCCTTCAGAGGGAAAGTTCCCATGGAACAGACCGGGAACTAGAAGGCCCAGAAGGGCAGGGAAAATTATGGTGGCCATCTTAGTTTCCTGGACACTCATGGCAGACTTACTTTCGCTTTCACTCCCAGCCAAGTGAATAGAAAATGGCTGCCAGTCAGACCTGCCAGTTCCCTGTTCTCAGACCTGAATAGCTCAAGCTAGTTTGATCTGTTGAGATCTCAGAAGCTAAGCAGAGTCAGCCCTGATTAGTACTTTGATGGGAGACCACCAAGGAAGTCCTGGCTCATGACGCTGAGGCAGGAAAGGGCAGCAGCTGTGACCTGGATGGCCCAAGCTAGCCCAGTCTGATCAGATCTTGGAAGTTAAGCAGGGTCAGCCCTGGCTGGCTCTCCAGCTCCAGTTGTCTCTTGCTTTGAAAACCATGTGGGGCTGCTGCTTGATAGCACTTCCAGGAGTAGGAGGAAACCGACCCTGTTCCAGAGGAGGAGCCTATTCCCAAGAGTAAGAACTGCCCCACTCCCAGACCACCGAGAAAGAAGCTTCACGGTAAGTGAATACAAATCTTCCATTCATCCACATGTGGTTGCTGTGCCGTACTTATGAACAAGGAATCCATTACACATAGTGGTGTGGGGTAGAGTTCTGCTGAGAAGTTCCCAAGCAGTGCCTGGAACCATTATAAAGAATATAGGATTTGAAGAAGAGCTGAACATAGTTTAAGAAACCTTCAAATTAAAAAAAAAATTAGAACTGGTGTGTTATATGGTGTTTAAATAGGCCACATTTGTATAGGATTGTAGAGTTGCATAAACGGAGTTGTAATCATGCAAGAGGGGACGGTTTTATACAGTTTGCCCTATACACTACATCTCCTTCCATGCTGCATGACACCTTATTCATGAGGTTCTGCAGTCCTGACCCAAGCCTGTTGGGCAAGGGCGTAGACTTTGCAATTTCCCAGGGGGGGCTGGGGCTGGGTCAGAGGCATTGCTAAATCATTAAATCATTAAAAGAACTGGGACCCAATGACATCATAGGGAGGAGCCAGTGACATCACCGGCCATTGTCACTATGTATGGAGGTGGAACTATGTGGCATTTAGGTTGGGGCTCCCTGGAAAATTAGGGTGGTCTGGGAACCCCCTAGCAATGCCCCTGGGCTGGGCTAACCCCAGGAACAGGTGCCTTCTTAGCACACTGCTTAGAAACTCCACCTTAAAATGTAGCACAGATTCTATTGCTAGGGACTATTTTTCCACTCTGGGAACTGTCATTACAGTCCTAGAGTAGCCTATCTGGGCCCAAAAACCTTATTGGAAAAACCATTCTGCATTTTCTTTGCAACTTTTTTTGGGCTGCAGTGTATTTCAGCAGAGCCCATGCAAATCAACTGGCATTCCTGGCTCCCATTATTTCCAATGGGCAATCCTGTCATTCCTTTTAGTACATCCCAGTTGGTTGCTCCTTTGAAACTACCACACAATCTTAAGTAACAGCAAAATGAAGAGCATGAACATAGAGTGCACATCCCTTACCAATGTTTTCTCTAGGTCGCACACAGATCAAAAGGAAATTTTAAAAGGCCTCTGATCAGCATGCCCCCCATCTTGTTCATGCAGATGGGCTTACAATTTAAAAATGAAACGGAGATTGAAAGAAAGGGTGATTCAGCAGATGCAAGCCAATGTCAGTGGTCTGCATCCACCATCTCAAACAGAAGAACCAGAGCTTCCAGTTTCAGCACTGGAGCTAGGGGTGCCAGCCTCCAGGTGGGACCTGGGGATCTCCTGGAATTACAGCTCATTTTCAGACTACAAAAATTAGTTTCCCTGAAGAAAATGGATGTTCTGGAGGGTGGACTCCCAGTCCTCCCCAGGCTCCATCCCCAAATCTCCAGGAATTATCCAACCTGTATTGGGCCACCCCTCGCCCTCCATCCCCCAGAGGTGGACAGGGGGAACCTGGCAACCCTAACTAGGGATGTTTTAACAAGGGAGGGAGGGAGGCGAGAGGTGGAAAGAAAGCAAATAGATGGGAAGGAAGGGAGGAAAGAAGGGGAGGGAGGGGAGGGGAGAAATGAAAAGAAAGAAAATAGAAATCCCTCTCCATAACTTATCCAGGAGTTCAGGGGAGAGTTGGTCTTGAATGTATGCATTTAAACTCTTCAAGGTTTCACCTGCCCTCCTCCCCCTCCCCTCCCCCTGCATGGGCTGTGTGTGCAATTTCAGTGATTGTAAACTGCTGATTCCTGGCTTTCCTAATATCCTCTCACTGTCAAGGGAAGGGGTGGAGCTCAACAAAGAACTCAGAAGAGTCTCCTCTCAGAGAAAATTAAGGGCTCTGGTTAAGTAGTGAACTCAGGAGTGGGAAAACAACATCAGTGGCATGAGGCCGCAGGAAAGGTGCCCGGGCACCCAGCCGCCCAGAGATCCTCCATGGATGCTGGCCTCCCTGCATGGCTCTGCAAGGCAAGCTTTGTGTGTGTGGGGAAACAGAACAATAAGGGCACAGGGCACCCAGCCATCCCAAGGCCAGCAATCCTCCATGGATGCTGGCCTCCCCCCTCCCAACCTCCCTGCATGGCTCTGCAAGGCAAGCCTTGTGTAGGGAAACAGAAGAACAAGGGCGCAGGGTGCCCAGCCATCCCAAGGCCAGCAATCCTCCATGGATGCTGGCTCCCCCCCCCAACCTCCTCACATGGCTCTCTGCAAGGCAAGCCTTGCAGGGAGTGGGAAAACAACAGCAGTGGCATGAGGCTACAGGAAAGGTGCCCAAGAGTCCAGCCGCCCCAAGGTGGGCAATCCTCCACGGATACTGGCCTCCCCCACTTTCCCCACCTCCTGACCTCCCTGCATGGTTCTGCAAGGCAAACCTTGCGGGGGGGGGAACTAGAAGAACAAGGGTGCAGAGTGCCCAGCCTCCCCGAGGCCGGCAATCCTCCAAGGATACTAGCCTCCCCCCCCCCAACCTCCTCGCATGGCTCTCTGCAAGGCAAGCCTTGCAGGAAGTGGGAAAACAACAGCAGCGGCACAAGGCCGCAGGAAAGGTGCTTGGACACCCAGCCACCCCGAGGCTGGCCTCAGCCAGCCAGCCTGGGCACTCTCTGCCTAATGCCCACCACCCACCCCTGAAAACACCCCCACACACCCTCGCTGGAGCCCCAGGACAGCATGGGAAAGCTGAAAGCACTGAAAACATGTGCAGCCCCCAGCTCCACCAGGCCCAACTGAGGGTTTCTGGGAGCTGGCGGTGGGGATTAGCTTTCAGGAAGCAAGCCCTGAGTTTCCTGCTACCCCACTCGAAGTCTCAGAAAACAGAGAGAAAAAACCCTCTGCTTTCAAAATGGGTTGGAGGTGGCATGGGGTGGCAAAGCTTGTGAGCCTGGTTGCCCGGGGGGGGCTCAGTCACCCCTGGAAAATTTTGGGGGTAGCCTCAGCCCTCAAGCCCCCCTGAAGTTGACACCTATGCTGTTGGGGGAAGGGAAAGGCTGGGACAGTTCTGTTGCCTGAGCTCCTTCCACTTACACAGCCATAGAATCCAATCCATGGACTTTCACTGAGGAGAGAGCTATGAAATGTTAAAATGCCTCACCTGCCTTTCTAATATATTTTTTGTATTCCAGTTTTTATTTGAAAGAATAGAAGGAGTTTCTAAGGCAACTATTATAGATCTGGATGCACATCAGGTGAGTGATCATATTAATGAAATTCATACCAGAATTCCTGAGTCATTGTGGTATTGTGCCTTTTACAACAAAGTTAATTTATACTGAAAGCTTTCAGTAATTTAAAAAAGTGAAAACACATGTGCAGAAGATTTCATGTGTTATTAGATGATTTTTCAAAAACTTATATCATGCACATATTGCACATACTCTGTTTTCACACGTTTTAGACAAAATAATCTGATAAAGCATGGAAACTGACATTGGTACAAAATAAATTATAATGGTATTTGAATAATTTATCATGGCTAGATTTTGTTACAGTTTTTTTAATGAAGTGTCTGCATAATGCAAGTCTAATATTTTAACATTTTATCTAATTATTTTTAAAAATCAAAGCAGTGATCATGATGTACATAATTAAAAAATAGAAAAAATGTATAGCCTTAAGGACCATCTATTCCCATTTGAATCTGCCCAGTCATCTTCAGAGGTCTTGCTTCAGGAAGCCCTGTAATCTGAGACAAGCAGAAGGTAATCAGAGAAAGGGCCTTATTGGTTGTTGCACCAAAGTTATGTAATTCCCTCCCTGGGGAGAGTTTTCTGGCCTCTATTGTTATCTTCTGCCCGTGGTTGGCTACCTTTTTGTTCTGTTTGATGATCCCTTACTTGACCCTCTTTTCTGTTAATGTTTTAAATTGATGTGTGTATTGTGTTTAAATTGTTTTTAAATATTTTATCTATTCATTGCCTTGAGGGCCCAAAGTGGGTGGAAAGGCAGGATAAAAATGTTTTAATTTAAAGGAAAACATTCATTACACTGTAATTTGCTAGCATAATTGTTTTAATTATATGTTTAAAACATTGTAGAAATTTATATTTTTTGATATAAAACTGGAGTTATGCTAGGAGCAGACCACTATAGACCCTTCATTGTACCACCTTAAGAGAATGAGAATATTGCAGTTGTTCCTGAAGTTGGGCAGGTATGGGCATAGCTAGTACCTGGACAGAAGACTGCAAGTAAGTCCAATTTTATTCAATTGGACTTACTCCTGGAAAATGCAGCCTCAGTGCCCTACTTTGAGATTAGTTGGTGAAGAGCTGGATATAAATCTAAGGAAGAAACAAAATGAATAAAATAACTCCAGTGCTTAGCTGTGCTTAGGGCCGGCTCGCTCACTAGACGAACTAGGCATTCGCCAAGAGCGCGCTGGCCCTTAGCGGCACCAAAAGACCCCCGCCCCCCCACCAAAAGCCCCGCCAAACCCCCCTGCCCTTTCCCCTGGCTTGCCAGCGTAGCCTGCACCTGCGGGGGGCGCCGGCAAGCCGGCACTCTGATGGAAGGGACGGGGGTTTAAACCCCCGCCCCTTCCCTGGCTTGCTGGCGCGCCCTGGGCTGGGTGAGAGGGGGGAGGAGGAGGAGGAGGGGAGCCCTCCCTTGCTCTGGGGAGCCCTGGCGGCGGGGGGGGCACCAGAAGGTAGCCCTGCCTAGGGCACAAAAAAACCTCGGGCCAGCCCTGTTGGCTAGCTGTGCTGTTCACGTTCTGTGATAAAACAGCTCTGCTATTATTCATTAGTGATAAAAATATTAGATAATCAGTTATTTGGTCTGATTACTTAACCACAGCTTGCTGTACAAATTTGGTGGTCTTTGGCTAGAGGGATATAGTTAATTAAACATCCACTGAGCTGTAGCTCCATCATGTGGCTGGAATGTAAAAAATATGTTTCAGTTTGCTAATAGAAGCAGCATAACAGTCCTTGAGGCTTACTTGGTATAAACTAAAACACTGGAAGTTCTTAAACAGAATTATAGCTAGCTCAACATGCATAATCACCGCAGAACTTTCTACAACAGATGAGTTTGACCTTCTGTGCTGGAAGTAGAGAGGACACTAGGCTAAAGGACAAATACGAAACCTACTTGCTTGCGATGTACAATATGAAATAAGATCAACATATGTATTCGAATTCTGTATGGAGGTTAAAAGAGTGTTGTGTGGGATTGTTGTAAAAGCCTGAATTAGCTATATTTGTCAATCATTGCTGGTTTTGTTATTCAGTATTCAAGACAACAACCTATAGATTAAAATAGTAGCATTGTTATGCAGTTCTTATATTTTTATACCAATTATGCTTATTATAAACTTGTGGGTATTTCTTACATTTTATAGAGAAATAAAATAATGAAATTGATTTAATGAGCCATTTATGAGTTTATATTACATTACACTACTTTTTAGATGTATTTTCACTGCTCAAAAGAAACTGAGATACCCGAATGACCTATTGTGTAACATAATTCTCTTCTGGAAGTTAAAGCATCCCAGAAATAAAGCGGTCCCATAGGTTGCTATGGATCCTGCTTTCACATTGTAAAATATCAGTCATGATTCCTGAGTATTGCATCCTCTTTTAAATAGTGTTAGAATGCCTTTAAATGCTTCCTCAATGTATTGTGTTCCAGTAGGTGATGCCATGATCTCAGGGATAGAGTTTAAATGTCTAGGTGAAAGCCACTGAGATTAAGAAGCCTAGAATTCAATATGATGTTAGATTTGAATTTTTACTCTCCTGTACTCCAGTACTATAACTAGAGATAGAAAACAGTGTCCCTCTTAACTAAAATGGATTTTCCTGTTATGCTTTTGGAAATTTAAACTTTCAGAATTTCTTTAAACTTAAAAAAGCTCAAGCTAGGCTTGAGATATTTACCATTATATAATATCCTCGTAGAAATAAAGATAAGGCTTGGAGAGGTTTGGGGAAATATCACTTCAACTCTAGACGTACATAGACATATTTTCTAAAATCAAAATCAGTTTTTCCTATTTTTCTCTCTGAGCAGGTGATGGGGAAAATCTGTATTTCAAAGGTTTTCTTTTAGTTCGTGTTTCATTAGGGTACTGACAGAAATGAAAATACTGTAGTTAAAGAATATAAAAAATATGTATTAGTAACTGTAAGGGTAAGCAGAAATATTATGAGATGCTGTTATTTTATATCACAATAAGCTTGTGGTTTCTTTTCTTTTTTTTGAAACAAAATTTTTATTGGGATGCATTCAACATTGTTAAACATTGTTACCAATACAATTAAAAAGATTTTCATCCCATCCCCCCACCCCCCCTAATAGGCTTCCAACACTGCTAATAACAAAAAAGAAAAAGTTAAAAGGTAATCAAGTTTAGACTTACAACAATCGACAAACCAGGTAACACAATTCTGATACATAAAAACCTGACTTTTTCAAACATAGTTTCCAATAAAGGTACAGTACAATCAAGTGTTCATTTCACTTCTCATTCAGTTTCAATACAAATCAAGATTGTACATTTTTCCTTTCATTCTATATTCGGTTTCCATATACAATTTCAGGCCTTCCCAGTCTTTTAGATATTGTTCTGCCATTTGTCCATTTAGTTTTTTCGTAATTTTGTCCATTTCGGCTAGAAACAACAGTTTTCTTAACCAGTCCTGTATATCTGGCACCTTCTCCGCTTTCCATTGTTGAGCAAAAGCCATTCTTGCCGATGTAATCATATACCATAATAATGTCCTGCAATCGTGACTCTCAAGGGCCAAAAGTTTTCTATTATCCAAATTAACCCAGTCAGTTAACCAAGACATACATACAGCTTCATGATACAAACGCAAATTCGGGACTTGGAAGCCACCTCTGTCTTTAATATCATACATTATTTTCATTTTAATTCTTGGCTTCTTTTCTGCCCAGATAAATTTGAAAATTTCTCTTTGCCATTTTACCAGCACTTTCACGTCTTTTACAATTGGTATTGTCTGAAACAAAAACATCAATCTGGGCAATATGTTAATTTTGACAACGGCAATTCTTCCAAGAGGAGATAATCTAAGTTTTTCCCATTTTTCTAAATCACTCTTTATCAAAACCCACAGTTTTTCATAATTATTCATAAACAAGTCAATATTTTTCATTGTAATTTCAACTCCCAAATACTTAACCTTTTTAACCACTTCACATTCTGTCAAGTTTTGTAAAATTTGTTGCTTTGTAGCTGTCATATTTTTACACAATATTTTTGATTTATTCTTATTTACATAGAACCCTGCGAGGTCACCAAACTCTTTTACTTTTTCAAATACCAAAGGCATATTATTAACAGGATCTTCAACAATAAACATGATATCATCAGCAAACACTCTTAATTTATATGAAAAACCTCTAATACTCAAACCTTTTATATTATCCTCATCTCTAACCATTTGCAGCAATATCTCCAAAATCCAGATGAATAGCAATGGCGACAAGGGACAACCCTGTCTGGTTCCTTTTCTGACCCGGAACGCTTCTGTTGATTCTGCATTCACAATCACTGTAGCTTTTTGTTCTTTATATATTGATTTAATCATTCTTGTAAATTCTGCGCCCATCTGCAATTTCTCAATCACTTTAAACATAAATTCCCAATTAAAATTATCAAATGCCTTTTCTGCGTCCAAAAATAAAAAGCCAACTTCTTTTTCCGGGTGCTTATCATAGTACTCTATTGCGTCTAAAACAACCCTCATATTGTCTTTTATTTGTCTACCTGGCAAAAACCCAGCCTGATCTTCGGCAATAGTGTCTTTCAAAAACCCTTTAAGGCATTCTGCTAAAATTTTTACATAAATTTTATAATCATTGTTCAAAAGTGAGATTGGTCGATAATTTTTAACATTAGTTAAATCTTGAGTTTCTTTCGGTATTAAGGTGATTGCAGCTTCATTCCAAGAATCTGGGATCTTCCCATTTTGTCTAATTTCATTTAGAAGAATCTCTAGAACCGGTACCAGGTCTTCTTGAAATTTTTTGTAAAATTTAGCTGAGAAACCGTCTGGTCCTGGAACTTTGGAGATCTTTGCCTCTCCTATTGCTTTACTGATTTCTTCTTTAGTTATCACAGCATTTAACATTGCTTTTATTTCTGGGCTTGGTTGTATCAAATTAACTTTAGATAAATAGTCTTGAATTTTTTGCTGGTCCACTTGTTTTGCTTGAAAAAGAGTCGCATAATATTTATAAAATTCCCTCCGGATCCCTCCTGGGTCTATGATTTCTCTGTTCCCATCTTTCAATTTAGTTATTATTTTATTCTCTCTTCTTTTCTTCAATTGCCATGCCAAATATTTCCCTGGTTTATTTGCTCCTTCAAAGGACTTCTGTTGCAATTTTTTCAAATTCCAATATACTTCTTTATTTAACCTCGCATCGTATTGTTCCCTTAGGATCCTCAGCTCCCTCAAAATTTTCTTTTTGCCAGGTCTTTTCTTGAGCTCTGCTTCTTTTTTTTGAATATTTTCCATAATCTCTTTGTCTATTTTCAATTGTTGTTTTCTTTCATTGTTGTTGATTGCAATTAGATGTCCTCTCATCACAGCTTTGTACGCCTCCCATACCATTTGCGTCTGTACATCCTTGTTTAAGTTCAGTTGAAAGTACATTTTGGTTTCCGTCCTTATTTTGTCTACGATATTTTGTTTGTCCAGTAAATCCTCATTGAGTCTCCATCGAAATTTCTTTCTTTTAACATATGTTGACCACTTTACTGGGCTGTGGTCAGAAAGAGTTCTAGGTAATATTTCAATTTTACGTGTTTGCAAGATCAAATTCTCGGTCATCCACATCATGTCTATTCTTGAAAAAGATTCATGTCTCGATGAGTAAAAAGAATACTCTTTGTCCTTAGGATTTTTAGTTCTCCATGCATCTTCCAAGTGTTCATGTTTTACCATTTGAAAAAAAACCTTCGGAAGTTTACCTATACCTTCGTTTCCTTTTTTTGATTTTCTGTCAATAACATTATTAACAGTACCATTAAAGTCACCCATCAGTATCATTTGCTCATAGGTTAACTGTTGTAACTGTTCCCACAGATCCTGAAAAAAATTTTCCTTAGCGCCATTCGGAGCATAGAGATTAACAATTAAAGTTTTTTTACTCTGAAGTATAACTTCCACTGCCAAAAATTTCCCTTCTTTATCTTTAAAAATTTCCTTTGGCTCCAATTCTTTTTAAGATATGTAACAACTCCTTTTTTCTTTTGTGAGGAGAGGGAATAGAATTCCTCTCCTAATCTTTTTTGGATCAAAAATTTAACATCAGTCTTTTTAATATGTGTTTCTTGCAAACAAACAATATCACATTTTTGTTTTTCCAACCAAAGCCTAATGTTTTTTCTTTTATGAGGTGAATTGAGTCCATTAACATTCCAAGATATAATTTGACTCTCCATGTTGGCTTTGTATTTATTTATCAGAGTCTTTAAAATTGTCTTTGATGAACTTGTTCATTTGCTCTACTGACTTGATGGTGACTCTCTTCTGCTTAAATGTAAAACTGACACCTTTTGGAATTTCCCATCTATATCTTATGCCCTCTGTTTTCAGTTTGTCGATCAAGTCTTTAAAAAGTCGTCTGTCCTGAAGAATTGTTCTGGGTAGTTCCTTTAATATCATAATTTTCTTGTTATCAATTGTGAAATCTTCCTGGAATTGTTGCTTGAACAAGTCTTCCTTCAATCTTTTGGATATAAACTGGACAATCACATCTCTGGGTAATTTTTTCCTTTGTGCAATCGCAGAGTTGACTCTGTACACCAAATCAATCTGTGCCGCCACCCTCTCCTCTTCAAGTTTTAAGAAATCTGCAACAGCATCCACCATAACAGAATGAATATTCTCATTTTTATCTTCAGGGATTCCCCTAAATCTCATATGATTAAGCATTCCATTGTATTCCACCATTACATTAGCTTTTGCTGCTTCTTTAGCAACCTCAGATACATTAGTTTCCACTCCTTTCACTCTCTCCTCCACCTCGTCTGCTCTTTTGTTCAACGCCTGTATTTCTTTTGTAATCCCAGACAAGTCTTTTTTCAAATCTGTTACTTCTGTTACTAGAGTTTTTTCCATTTTTTGTATAGCGTCCATCACTCGTTTTTCCATGGCTTCCATCATGCCCTGTAATTTATTTTCCTCTTTAGCAGCCATTTTCGTGGAGGACCAAGAGTTCGCCCTCTGTCGTTGCTGAAGATCGTAAGCCGTTGTTCACAATTCACATAAAACTCACATCAAATTAAAGTCTTTCTTGTGCCCAGTTAAACCGCTCTATTTTCGCTTTTTTCTATTGAGTCTTTTGGTTAAAATTCAAATAAATCGTTCCGACCTTCTCAAAATGGCGGGCGCAATTTCTCTATGGTAAATAGCTCTTCCTGTTGTTTACTTCCTGTCCGGCAATCTTAATCGTCCCCCTTAACTTCTGGTTTCTTCCCTTCTTCCGGCCTCCTTGGTCGTCTCTAGGAAATACTACTTGTCTAGTCTGAGGTCACTTCCTGTTCTGGTGGTTTCTGTCGCAGCTAGAGTACTTTTCCACACTAGTTCTCGCGGGGCTTGATGTTAGTTTCTATTTTAAAGTCAATATTCCAACCGCAGGAATGATCAACAAACCGGCTTTTGGCCTTTTTTTACTATTTAGCTGTGTTTTTCCGGAGTCGGTGTTAGTACACAAAATACAGCACGATCATACGCTTCATCGGATGTTGTTTACTCTCGGGATCAACGCGTTTCCGGTGAGCAATTTTAAAAAGTTACCTTCGAAGTCCGTTTCTTGTTATAGCAGTGTTTCCTTGTTATCAATTTCCGTAGAATGTCTTGGAGGTCTGGGTCATGCGTTCTTATGTTGAGAATCCAACTTGGTGGGGTCTTTTAGAGAAATTCCAAAGTGCCCTCTTGGGGGGAGGGGATCAAGGCTGGTCGCGACGCTCTTTAAAGCCTCGCTATCAGCCGATCTCAACTCCCTCTCGGGTCGATGCTCGTTGCTGGTCACTCCCCTGCCTGGGGAGATCTGCAGTGGGCTGTATAGCCGACCCTGTCCTAAAGACCCTCCGTATGCTCTGGGAGCTCTGGGAGCAAAGCCAGAACACGTCAGGACGCCATGTATCCCAGACCGGAAGCCAATAAGCTTGTGGTTTCTGATGAGCCATATGGGCAGGGTTATGCTGCAAAAATGGTACAAATTAATAAAATTACATTGTTTCTGATTTGTACGAACTGGTTGTAATTATTTTCAGGGCAATGGTCATGAACGAGATTTCATGGAGGATAGCAGAGTATACATCATGGATGTTTACAACAGGTACATTTATCCTGGAGATGGATTTGCTAAACGTAAGTGGATGATAATTTCCATGTTGATGTGATCTCAAAGCAATTTAAATCTTTTTAAAGAACATTCTTAATAAAGAAATTATCACCATTACTGAAATATTATGTTTTAAGAAATGGAATGCAAAACTTTTTTCAGTCACACAGGACTTGAAATTCTTTCTCTGGAAGGTGTCCCCTGTATGGGGCCTAGCTGTGTGGATGGCCTTGATCAGGATACTGTGGCAACAGGGCCTATGAAACATACACCTGTTTCACCAGGGCAGCTTGCAAATAGTGAGAGTTGTTGGCCTGATTACTTCTGGACCCACTTTGCAGATGGCCTGCCAGGTATATGGTAGCTTTTTATCCTCAAGTCACCTGAGGAGCCGGTAAAGTTCCAGTATAACTCAACACTCTGTTTTGACACCTTAGAAAGAGCAACTCATGGTTCAGTACAGGTTGAGCTTGCACAGACTGCTTGGAATTGCTGTCTGAGCCTTCTGAGTCCCCCATCCTTGGCAAAAGTAACACTTGAACCAGCACATCCTTTGTTGAAGTTAGCTTTTTTCTCCATTGATTTGTGTTGGGGGAACAGCTAAAAGTGTGCTTCACATGGAGAGAATTTCTAGTGTCTGAACTAAGGAGCAGATTTATAAGGTCACATAATCTTTAACATTTAGTGTCTGAACTCTATCTAAAATAGCAGATGAAGATTCTTAAAGTCACAAAGTCTTTACTGTTTACATTCATAGAAGATTGTTGGAGAAAGTAGTTGCATAGTGTTTGCTAAACTGAGTGAGCAAGAATAATTATGAACACACCTGCAACGTTTCTAAAAATCAGACAAGGAAATTTAGGTTCCTCTCCTTGAACTCATTGTCTCCACTGTCTGCTTGTATAATGGAAGCCACAATGCCTAAATATACTGTGAATCAATGTTTCCCTTTCTGTACTGGAGAAGATGAGAGAGCGAGTCAGCCCGGTGAGCCACCAGCCCGTCAAACCATTACGTAGCTTCCATGGCCTGCTTCTCCTGCTGCTGCATTTGCTTAGCCACCTTCTCCCCACTTGCCACCCCATCACAGCAGGACAACTTGATGTTGGAAATCAGGGAGTAAGGAAGAACAAGCAAGATCCAATTATGTGCAGTGTCTATGGCAAGGCCCTGCAAAAACATCTGAAATACGTAGTCTGAGATATCACAAATGCCACACACCCCATGTCAGAGTGCTGCCATTTCTCTAATGTTTAGCCCTGATGTCCAGCTGACTACAGTGGTAGCTATGTGCACAGCTCTTTTGCTATAGAGGGACAGTATAAGCATTATTTGGTATTTTAGGAGGAATAGTATCTGTTTTTACCCATTTTAGCCTTAGGCCTGGTCTCAGTTGCATTCTAGGTAAGTAATCAGTAATTAATTATACTACTGGAGTTGTTAGATGGCTCATGTTTGAGCCATCTTACAATACCTAGATTATCATTGGTTTAGATGTTTCAAAAGTTGCTTTGGTAGTTTAAGGAACCCATAGGGAACATGAGTAGATCTACAGTACCGGGCCAAGCAAAGTTATACACTTACAAGCCAATGGACTAAGAAAGATGTAACTTTGCTTAGGTTGGCATGCTTTCATGTGATGGATATTGCATATTGTACTATGTTCCTGGGCTGTTTCTATTGGACTTCTGATTTTCCTGGGCTGTTACTATTGGACTTCTTATTTTTATTAAGCAAATTATACTTCAAAATACTACCTCTCTGACTCAGTTGGATAATTCACTTTCTTTAATTTTGTTTCAATCTTTTATTATATTAAAATCTAAATTTATAGACCACCCTTCTCTGCATACACAGGGATCAGGACGGTGAACAACAGTAAAAACATTAATAAATTAATAAAACAACTTCAACAGTTTAAATAAAATATGACTAAAACATTTGCTGGTGGCGCTAAAACAGTTTCAAATTGTATCATTGTCTCGTGGGGAGGTAGAGAGGAAGCAGGGGGGAAAGGGGGTGCCAGATAGGATGGTACCTGTCGCTGTCCTCAACCAAAATCTTGGCAGAACATCTCTACCTTGCAGGCCCTGCATAACTGCATTAGGTCCCACATGATGTGAATGTTATTCAGTAGAGAGTTCCACCAGGTAGGAGCCAGGGCTGAGAAAGCCCTGGCTCTGAATGAGGACAGCCAGACATCTTTTGGGCTGGGGATCACCAGTAGGTTGTTCTCTGCAGACCATAATGAGCTTTGGAGGACATACCAGAGGAGGTAGTTCTGAAGATATGTGGGTCCAAGACTGCTTAGGGCCTTAATGGTCAATACTAGAACCTTGAACCTGACCCAGTACTCCACTGGGAACCACTGCAGCTGACAGAGCACTGGTTTATTATGTGATTTCCATGATGTTCCAGTGAGGATCCATGCTGCTGCATTCTGGACCAACTGGAATTTCCAGATTAGTCTCAAGGGTAGCCAACGTAGAATGAGTTACAGTAATCCAGCCTGGAGGTGGATTACTGTGGCTAGGTTGGGATGAGAAAAGGAAGGGGGCCAGTTGCCTCACTTGACATAGCAGGAAGAACACCAGCATGGCAACATTCGTGATCTGGTCCTCCATTGATAAGGAAGAAGAAGAAGAAGAGAAGAGATTGGATTTATACCCCACCCTTCACTACCCAAAGGTGTCTCAGAGCAGCTTACAAACTCCTTTCCCTTTCCCTCCCCACAACAGACACCCTGTGAGGTAGGTGGGGCTGAGAGAGCTCTTGACAGAAACTGCTCTTTTTCAAGAACAGCTCTTATCAGAACTGTGGCTTACCCAAGGTCATCCAGTCAGGTGCAAGTGGAGGAGTGGGGAATCAACCCCAGTTCTCCCAGATTAGAGTCCGCACACCTAACCACTACACCTAACTGGCTCCTTCTATACTGGAGGCATCCAGAACCATGCCCAAACTCCTTACAGTTAGTGTTGGTATTAGGGACACCATCAAGAGCATACTGGTGACACCCCAGCCCCAAACTCCGCACCAGTTGTTTAAGAGAGCACATATAGATGTTGAACAACATTGTAGAGAGGATTGCCCCCTGAGGGATGCCACATGTTAGGGGGTACCTAGTTGACAACCTCTCTCCTAGCCCCACCCTTTGTCCCCGATCTTGGAGAAATGAAGTAAGTCACTTCAAGACCATCCCACAAACAAGTTCGACTCTGTCGAATGCTGCTGTAAGATCAAGCACTTTCAGCACTGACCAGCCTCAATCCAGCTATCAGTGGAGATCTTCCATGAGGGCAACCAGCACTGTCTCTATCCCATGGCCAAGGTGGAAACCAGACTGGAATGGGTCCAGCACTGATGTATCATCCAGGAAACTCTGGAGTTGCTCAGCTACCACTCTCTCAGTTACCTTACCCAGAAATGAAAGGTTCGAGACTGGGCAGCATTTGGAAGGATTTGTAGGATCCAAGGATGGCTTTTTCAAGAGCAGTATCCCTCTTGGTAGGACCCCAAATCCAGGGACAGACTGATAATGTCTAATGGAGGCTCTGTATTACCTCACCACTGGCTTTCATCAGCCATGAGGGACATGGGTCTAAGGCTCTGGTCACACTGCAAATGACATGTGCTTTGCTCCCGCTTTGTTTAAATCAGGAACATTTTTATTCGCAATGGGCTGTCTACATGCAGCCAGCCCCTCTTTCCCAGCACCCGCTTGCCTGCTGCTGCACCATCCCTCCAGGCAATCCAGCCAGCCATGGGGAGGCTCGGGCGGCTGCTGCTCCTGCCGACACTTTGGGGGGGGGTGCTCCTGCTGCCGCTGCCGCCATTGCCACACAAAAATAGGCTCCACCATGTCCACCGTCTCTGCCATCCTCCTTGCCGGCCCCATCCAGGCTGCTGGAGCCCCCGCCTCTCGTTCCCGCCTCCAGGGCTGTCTTTGTTTGTTGTTGTTTTTTTTTAAAGCTTCTGGTTTGAGCGCTTGACTAAACATGCGCTTAATAAATCCATTATTAAACATTAAATGGATTTATTAAGGGCATGTTTGCTCAAGCGCTCAAACCGGAAGCTTTTTTTTTAAAAAAAAAAAAGCACAGAGAGCGTTCAGACTGCCCTAATTGCAATCCTTGCGAGAGATGGGCTGTCCACATAGGCGCAATCGCGCAATCAAAGCAGAAGTGCCAGGAAAACACTAGTTTTTCCAAGGGTCAGGAAAACCTGGAAGCATTGCGCGAGTAAGCCTGCTTCGGGGCGGGAGGTGGATTGGCGCGTGTGAACATGAAACTGACATACGCAAGTAAACAGCAGCGAATCCCGATCAAAACGGCAGTGTGACCGGACCCTAAGAGGCCTAACAGCACCCAAGATCCTGTCGACATCAGCCCAGGTGAGCTGGCTGAAGTTATCAAGTATTGTGTCCAAAGACAGCCAAGGGGCCTCCAGTTCACATACTGTATCAACGTTGTCGGGAAGGTTGTTTAAATAGTAGTTAATGATGATGATGATGATGTTTGTGTTTCTGCCAAAGTGTAAGGGTGATTGACCTCTGAGTTTGATCTTGATCTGACAAATATATCATGTTGCCGAGTAGCATTAGATTCCACCCTGCTGTTGTCTTATGTCATGCCATAAAGGTTTAATGGTCTTTTATATCAGTTTATCAAAGCTTCTGGAATCTGCACACAGTATAGAAGAACAATAACTGTAGGCAAAATAGTCATTCATATTAGAGAGTGCTTATATCAAGACTGGAAATGATATGCTTCAAATCAGAATTGTTATTGACTTCTCAGACTTTCTATAGGCAAATCTGTTTCACATAATTGTGTACAAAAATGGGTAACAGAGAAGAAAAGCTGTATCTCCTGAAACTAAAATGTGGTTTATCACACAGGCTGGGCTGTTGCTAAGATACAAGTAACATCTGTGGAAAGAAAAATTGGCATTAATTCTAACATAAAAGATGACGGTGCTCTTTTATAATGAGGGAATGCACTCTCAGAAGGAAAAAGATTTTTAAAATCAAAATGCTTTGTACATAGCTATCGGATAATGTTTTACTGTAGCACATTGCTGTATTGAAGGTACTGTTGCTACGTTTACCATAATCAACTTAAAATACCCCGTACCTGTAGATCATGAATGAGTATGTTTCCAAAGAATGACATTCATCTGAGTGCTGCAAAGCAATCCTGATTCCAAGAGTTGCCATTCCTCTTTAGATATTTTACAAGGTTCTGAGTCATGGGGGAGGTGGTGGCCTATAGGGTATGAGAATTTCATTTCAGAATGTTCTGAACTTTATTTTTTCTTTTTTCTTTTGCTGAAATTGCATGCAGGGCAGCAGATAATAAGACTCCTTTTCCTTGCAGCTGCCCCTCCCAGCTACATCAGATGTCCTATTGGGACTTATATTCTCTATTTTTTTATTTATGTGGCCAATTTATCTTCACTTTTAATATACAGAATTTTTCAAAAATTACTACACCAGTTTGGTGTAGTTGTTAAGTGTGCAGACTCTAATCTGGGAGAACCGGGTTTGATTCCCCACTCCTCCACGTGCACCTGGCTGGATGACCTTGGGCAAGCCATAGTTCTGATAAGAGCTGTTCTTGAAAAAAGAGCAGTTTCTATCAAGAGCTCTCTCAGCCCCACCTACTTCACAGGGTGTCTGTTGTGGGGAGGGGAAGGGAGAGGAGTTTGTAAGCCACTCTGAGACTCCAAGTGAAGGGTGGGGTATAAATCCAATCTCTTCTTCTTCATAATATGTTTTGAAGCTGTCTATCAGTGTAAATACCTAGGTCCCATACTTTACTCCTTGCTTCATGGTGTAAATAGCAGTCACTGGAATTAATTACTATTTATTTTAGCTTTCTTATTACTAGTATAAAGATTGCCAAACCTCCAGAACCCTGACCTTTTGAATGGGATTTAACTGCAGAGCTTTCCTATTACAGTACTCACCAGTCAATGCCTATATCAGTGCTGTGTTTCATGGCATAAATACTGATATTGATCGTCATTTTTCATGTATTCTTACCTTAGCCTCTTTTTGATAGATTGGAGATCTTCATTCATAGTTCTAATGTCTGGTATGACTTAATTATTTTAATAAAGGAAATTATTTACTACAGTATTTTTGAAAGCTTCAAGATAATTAGTTATAAGAGATTATTTCTTTTATTTTCATGTTTTTTCTACCACCAGTATCACATGTAACTTTTTATTGTGTATCATTTTTATAATAACTTTTAGGAGCCATAAAACGTAAAATTGAACTGGACTGGGGCACAGAAGACACAGAATACCTTCAAAAAGTAAAAACACATGTGGAAGGTGCATTGAATGAAGTGAAACCAGACATCATCATTTATAATGCTGGAACTGATGTTCTGGATGGTGACCCATTGGGAGGCTTGGCTATTTCACCACAGGTTTGTATAGCGTAATGTACCTTTTATAAATGCTAGAATGATGCACTAGCCTGCTCTAACAATCAACCAGTGCCACACTTGTACAGTCCCATGTATTTAATCTCTTACTGTGCATTTCCCCTTGTTTTCAGTCCCAGCATCTTCATGCTTTTGTTTTCCCTGAAACAAGGTATTACTTTCTGTCCGGGCCAACTGTCCCGCTTGGCTGTCCCCTTCATTCAGAGCTGCTGCTTGGAGATCGTAATAGCCTTTTCTTGCCTTCCTTGCCACTATGGAAGCAATGACAAGGCAAACATATACATACATTCTTTGTTGTGTGACACTGGCAACACTGTTGTTTTATTTCCCCCAATACTAATATTAGCAATAACAGTAGTTGGGTAAAAGATTGTGAACCACTTCAGTTTAGGAAATGAAGTGTGCAGAAGTGCTGCCAGTGTTTAACTCAGCAGTGCACTAGCCACCTATGCTTTAATGTAGGTGTGATTTGCTATATGTTTTTCTTGTGCAATCTCCATTCACTTCAAGGGGGATCCATTTAAATGAAAGATGTGCCCTATTAAAGAAAAAAATATAGACTACTTTTAATTGTGCTTTTTTGGGGGCCCCCGTAGAGGATTTTTTATTGCTTTTTTGGTAATACACTACAAAAACTACAACGAAAAAAGGGAGGGGGACTAAAAACTAGGGAGAAAGGAAAGTAAACCCACACTAAACTAAAAACCCAAGAGGAGGAGATCCTTAACCCAGTTAGAATCTATGTTAGCACTCTTTTTATTACACAATGCATGCTGTGAGTGCTATCTATCCCTGATCAAAAGTTAGCTAATTACTTGTTATGGGAGAGTTCCAGAGCATCCCCCAAACTCGCTTCATAAAGGCAATTTACAGAGTCCTTCTGCCTTTACTTAGGCTTTCTATCTCTGAAATCATAAATTGATTTGTGGGCAGCAGCGCCTTCTTCCGCAGTCAAGTCTTTGTCCGTCTCCGAGGGTGTGGAGCCACTCGAACCAGTTTCACCGTCTTCTTTGGTTCCCAGATGGCGTTTCAAGAATTCCTTGGCCTTATACACAGAGTCAATCTTCTCTCTCTTATTGTGTAGCTTAAAGATGACCCCTTCTGGAACTGCCCATTTGTATGCAATTTGATTTGTTTGAAGAAAGATTAAATCTTTATAACTCTTTCATTTTTGGCGAATTTCAAATGGAATGTCTTTTAAAGTCTTAATAGTAGCACTTCCCAGTTTCAGCGGAGTTGCTGATGTGGCTTTTAAAATTGCATCTCTAGTTTGTCTTCTTGAAAATCTGACTGTTATTTCTCCAGGTAGGCTATTCTTTTTGGTGTAATTTGAGTACACCCTATACGCTGCATCCATATCATGCATTATTTCTTCTGCTTTCAAGCCTACTACTGGTGCAGTAAGATCACTGAGAAGCTTCTTCAAATCTTCCTTCGGTGATTCAGGAACTCCCTGGAATCTAAGAATCATATTCGCTTTCTCCATTTATAGAAACAACAGTCTATTTTCCTGATGATTCTGTTTGTTCGTGATTTGGTCCATTCTCTTCTTCAAAATCTTGCTTTGGGTATGCATCTCTTTCACTATTCCCATCGTTTGCTCTGTCTGCTTAGCTGTTTTGGCCAGCTGGAGCTGTTGCGCTGTGAAAGTCTGATTGAGAACGGTTAACTGCTGGTTAATACCAGCGAGTTGATCCATGACAGGCTTAAGCGTTTCCGCTAGCAGTCTCATGACATCCATTCCCTCTTCTTCCGATCTCGGACTTTGACCGTCCATAAGTTTTGGTTTCATTCCTTTCCTCCTTGCACCTGACATCTTGGTCAATTGTTTACAGAAGCCAATTGCTATTTCAACAGCTCTGAAAATCACTTTTGCTTTAAGTCTGCTCTGGTAAGTCTCTCAAAACAAGCCAAAAGTTCAATTTTTCCTTTTCCCCCCTCTCTTTTTCTGCAACTTTTCTCACTTGCGGGGGCAATTCCCTCCGCTCTCCATTTACCAATGGGGGGGGCTAAGGGATTTTCCAGTTAATTCAGATTTCGGTTATATCCAACTCACATTCATTGTCGGTCACTCACGACCTTGTTTCTGTTTCTGCTAATCACTTCTTCTCCGGCGCTTGTCCCAGTCAGCCTAGCTGGTGCCATGTGGCCATGCAGCGGTAGGACCGTCAGGGCAGATGGGCGCCTCAATTCGCTGGCATTGTGCCATTGAAGAGGCTACCCACCCCAAGCCCTATGGCTTGGAACCCTACACAAAGGTTCCGTGGAAGAGCCGCATCAGCAGCTCCCCTCCAAACCGCTGGTGTGCAAATCGCTCTCCCAAGCCTTGGGGAGAGTAACTGCCACCACCACACCATGAACCGGAAGTCCGACTCCTTTTAATTGTAATGGTTAATTTAATTTTAGGAAATGTTTAACAAGACTGCAAGTGCAGAATGATGTATTGTGTTTAGAAACCAATGTGTTTAAACACAAAAATTTAAGGTAAAAATGAAATAGTTTGCATGTCAGTATGCAAGAAACATTAAATTCCCTCTGGATAAATCTGTTCCGATCACCTCTTACATAATTTCCACCCCATGGTGCAGCTGTTTATCCCAAAGTTTCTTCCTTTAGTGATACACAAAGACTCATGCCCCCTTTTAATTTTGGCTGTAAAGTTGCAGCCAATTTATGGCAACCCCATGAGGTTTTCAAGGCAAGAGATGTTTAGAGGTTGTTTGCCACTTCTTGCGTCTGGACAGCAACTCTGGACTTCCTTGGTAGTCTCCCATCCAAGTACTAACCAGGGCTGACCCTGCTTAGCTTCTGAAATCAGGCTAGCCTGAGCTATCCAGGTCAGAGTCCCACTCATTTATCTTATATAAAAACTCTCATACAGGTTGCTAAGTAGTGACTGCCCTTTCATCAGAAACTGTGTTTGTCTGCTTGATTGATTGAAGCAAAACAAGCATAACGAAAACATTGACATTAGAATGTTACTGCCTTAGTAGATAACGTGCTTGCTTTGAGTTAGAGCACAGACATACAGTTGCCTGTCAGCACAGGTATTTAGTGAGGATTCTTCAGGTGATACTTCCACGTGTCTGGGCAGTCAATAATTACAAAAGTAAATATCTGTAGCTCAGGGTTGTCAACCTTTTTGTTAATGAGAGTTACTGCTAAATAATTTAAAATACCTTGAGGTACTCCCCTCCCTAGCATGTTACCAAGTTTTGTTCTGTCCTAGAAATAGAACATGCACTAAGAAAAGCACCAAAAGTGTAGCTACCACCTAAGCAGAAAAAAGAAAAAGCCTAGAGCAGACCTTTTCTCAATCTTTTACTGGATTTTCTAGGAGTTACATGAACTACTTTAGAACAGCCAGCAAGCTACTGGTAATTCACAAGCTACCTGTTAGGAACCCCTGGTTGTAGTTACATGAACACAGAGGGTTTGGAGCCAGTCAGGATGGTTCTTGCCAAGTTTAGAGGCAGAGACTCGACTCAAATCCAGAGTTAGCTTCAAGGGTGGAAGAATAACTAAAAGGAGACTGTTATGCAAGGCAGGGATCAGTACAGCAAGAGAGCTCAGGACAGGGGTGTCGAACTTATTTGTTACAAGAGCTGGAGCTGACATAAATGGGACTTTGTGGGGCCAGGCCATGTGTGTCATAAATGTAATGCTAGACAACAGATCTCCCCCCACCCCTGGAGAAAATAACTGCTTTGGAAGGTGGGCTTTATGGCATTCTGTTCAGCTGAGGCCTCTCCCCTCCCCAAACCCTAGCTTCCATAGACTCTACCAGAAAATCTCCAGGAATCTCCCTACCTGAAGCTGGCAACCCTAGACTCAGGACTGGCCCCAATGAGTTCCTCACAAAGGCCTGCAAAGGGTTTCCTTCCTTTGTCTGAACCAAGCTTGGTTGCCTACCGTGGCGAAATGGGCTCCAGTTTACCACCCAGCTGTTTCCCTCCCACCCTCGTCCCGTGTGTGTATCTCACTCCTTAAATTCGCTGCCATGACTCACTGAATCATCACTGCCTTTTTAGAGGGACAGTGAGACCCCTCTGGCCAAATCTCCCTATTTGGAGATGGAATCCCCAATCTTTTGGGGATCCCTGGAAAGTTGGCAACCCAAGGATCTGGCCTTTCCCTGCTTCCCTGGGCAACCCCCTCCCTTTGTTATTGTGCAGAGTGAGGGAGACTATGTGGTCAGAGTACAACACAGATTATTAGCCCAAATTAAAGAATTTATTTAATTATATACACAGTTATGGAGCACACACACACTGTAGGAGTAAGCATACACTATGAACCAACAGGGGTTAAACGCAACCCTCTTTCCCTACACACAATACTCTCTACCTCAGGATAGGATCTCTCCTTGGACCGGCCACTGAGAGAGGCAGGGAAACTTCCGGCCGACTGTGGAGTGGCTGAATTTCTGCTGCCTCCCAGGGATGAAGACTGCCTTCATCGCAGAGAAAGACTACTTTTCCTCTTGGGAAACCATTGTTGTCAATCTCCAGGTGAGGGCTGGAGATCACTTAGAATTACAACTGCTCTCCAGATGGCAGAGATCAGTTCCCCTGGAGAAAATGGTGAACTCTGTGGCAGTCAGGGCTTCAGAGCACGGAAAATGGTGGACTCTGGAAGTCAGGGCTTCAGAGCACGGGAGAGGCTGCAGGTGTGTGTTTGGGGGCGGAAATGGAAAGCTGAAGAGAGGGGGAAATAAAGGTAGGTTGATGATTGGCTGGGAAGGAGATAGGATTGCCAACTCCTGGTTGGGAAATTCATGGAGATTTGAGGGGTGGAGCCTGGAGAGGGTAAGGTTTGAGGAAGGGTGGGACCTCAGACAGGTACAATGCCATAGACTCCACCCTCCAAACCAGCCAGTTCCTCCTGGGTAACAATTGTTGCCAATCTCCAGGTGAGGGCTGGAGATCACTGAAAATTACAACTGCTCTTCAGGTAGGAGAGATCAGTTCCTCTGGAGAAAATGGTGGACTCTGTGTCATTATAACTTGCTGAGGTCACCACAACAAATTGATGCTGAGTGCCCAAGGCCTTGGCACTCTCCCAGAGTCTCTTTTTAGAGCTCGCTATATTTATTTCCACAAAGGGCCTTATTCCTAGTTTTATATAATGTTGTTGATTTTGTGATCAGTGTGGTTTCCCCTTTGCCTACTGATGTGCAGACTGCTTGGGAGAGTTTAGAATTAGCAGAAATTACTGAATCAGAAGAAAACTAAGCCATTGGAGGTGCTTAGAAAAACAAGGCATGTAGTAATGGGGCAGACTAAAGTGTTGTGCAAGTCTTAAGGGTCACCAGCCAGATGCCCTGAGAAGGTTCTCAAGAAATGCATGAGTAGAAAGCCAGTGCCTAATGTTTGCTCTTCCATTTTGTTATCAAAAAGATATTGCTATAGCAAACTGAGCAATAGTATCTTTAGAAGAGTAAATGACTTGTTTAAAACCTGTAAAATATCTGAGAAAGAGCTGTAATTCAAAATGTGTTACGGAATTATGTTTATAACAACTTTAATGAAAAAAGAAGCTAAAACACACCAGCGTTGGGTTATTATATTTCCTTTTTGTTCATATTGCTGTTCCCAGCAGGTCCATGTAGAATAGTTATTCCCTTTTAAATAGATTTTTTTTACAGCTGCAAATCCCCTTTTTGTGAATTAAAGGAAGGTTTAATTTCTCTCTGTCTGTCCTTTGTTAATAGATCTATACCTATTAATTGGCTCACCTTTTTAAAAGTCATTGCTCCCAGTACCATAATCTAAAGAATTATTTCTACTTAAAGCTTTCTTCATGGGAAGATTTTCTACTCATCATTTTAGTTGCCTTATTCAATACCTTTTCTAGCTCTGTAGTAACTTTTTTTGGTGATTACAACAGTTCCCAGCACTCTGTATGCAATCACACTGTAGATCTATATGATGGCACTACTACAATACGTGCAATTTTATTTTCAACCCCTTCCCTAAATCCCCAACATTAAATTTACTTTTGTCTTTGCCACAACACATTGAGCTTACAGTTTCAGAGAGCTAACTACACCACTCCTTGGTGAACCCAGGGTTTTTCTCATCTCACATTTTATTCCACCCTTCTTCCAGAGACTATAGATGACATACGTTATTGGCTCTTCCCTTTTCCATTTTATCCACACAACACAGTGCTGTTGTGTATGTTT
Source organism: Gekko gecko (assembly GCA_029375565.1). NCBI lineage: Eukaryota > Metazoa > Chordata > Lepidosauria > Squamata > Gekkonidae > Gekko > Gekko gecko. The sequence goes on along the minus strand of JAPDNY010000002.1, from coordinate 88,422,451 downwards.
TACGTGCTGTCAAGTTGCTTCTGAGTTATTGCAACCCTATGATTACCCTGATCTGGGTAGCCCAGGCTAGCCTGATCTCCTCAGATCTCAGAAGGAGATTTCCTTCAGTTGATGATAGAGCCAAAGAACAGAAAATCTTGAACAACTTCAAAACAAAGATGTTCCATGGGATCTACGGTTGAGGACAGCAATGGTCCACACTGTGGCTCTCACTTTGGCCTCCTCCATGACCAGTCCCTGATCCACCCGAGGGATGGGGGGGGGAATGAAGTGCAATTTTATGCCATCGATTAGAGCTGCTGATTTTATTGTAAATAGAATTAATTTATTTGTATTTTAACCTGATTTGCACCACCCTGAGCCCTTCAGTGAAGGGTGATCTATAAATTTAATTAATAATAGTAATAATTATAATTTCTTCATTATCGACCTTAAACTTGGTAATTTTCCAGTAGTCATTACCTGTATCTTTTTGATGTTCAGCTTTAACCTTCAACAGTTGCTTTTTCAAATCTTCACTGTTTTCTGCCAGTAATGTGGTGTCATCTGCATATCTCAAATTGTTAATGTTCCTTCCACCAATTTTTCGTAATATCTAGCCCCATGTGATTTAGGACCTGTCAAAAGTATTTCAGTTACGTGATGCTGTCAGCTAAAATCTACCTGGTTCATTCATAATGTATCTGGTGGGATTTTTATGATTAAACCATGAAATGGAGATTGAACAACAAAACCACATATGCCAGATTTCTAGCATTTAATGAAAAGTGGAAAAACGTCCATGGACAGGGCCGGCTCAAGGTGTCTCTGCGCCCTAGGTGGGCACAGATGCCAACCTCCCGGTGGGGCCGGGAGACACCCACCATGCCACCCCTGCCTCCTCTCCCCCCTGGGGGGAGGGGGGTGAGCCGCAAGCCAGGGAAGGGCGGGGGGTTAAACCCCCACCCCTTCTGTCCCAGCGCCAGCCTGTCTGGGCACCCGCAGCTGCAGGGTGTCCAGGCAAACCAGGGAAGAGGCGGGGTTTTTAACCCCCACCCCTTCCCTCCGAGTGCCTGCTTGCCTGGGTGCTCTGCAGCTGCGGGGCGCCCAGGCAAGCCAGGGAACAGGCAGGGGTTTTAACCTCCACCCCTTCCCTCCCAGCGCCGGCTTGCCTGGGTGCTCCGCAGCTGTAGGGCGCCCAGGCAAACCAGGGAAGAGACGGGGGTTTTAACCCCCACCCCTTCCCTCCCAGTGCTGGCTTGCCTGGGTGCTCCACAGCTGTGGGGCACCCAGGCAAGCCAGTGAAGAGGCAGGGTTTTTAACCCCCACCCCTTCCCTCCTAGCACCAGGCAAGCCAGGGAAGAAGCGGGGTTTTTAACCCCCACCCCTTCCCTCCCAGCGCTGGCTTGCCTGGGTGTTCCACAGCTGCGGGGCACCCAGGCAAGTCAGTGAAGAGGCGGGGTTTTTAACCCCCACCCCTTCCCTCCTAGCACCAGGCAAGCCAGTGAAGAGGCGGGGTTTTTAACCCTTACCCCTTCCCTCCTAGCACCAGGCAAGCCAGGGAAGAGGCGGGGGTTTTAACCCCCGCCCCTTCTCTCCCAGCGCCAGCTTGCCTGGGCGCTCCGCAGCTGTGGGGCACCCAGGCAAGCCAGGAAATAGGTGGGGGGTTTAACCCCTGCCCCTTCCCTTCCAGTGCCGGCTTGCCTGGTTGTTCCGCAGCTGCAGGGCACCCAGGCAAGCCAGGGAAGAGGTGGGGGTTTTAACTCCCGCCTCTTCCCTCCCCACGCCGGCTTCCCGAGGGGGGAGCGGGAGGGCGGCCAAGCTCCACTGTTGCCTCCTGCACCCTGCTGGGGCACTCTTCACTGGTGGCGGTGGGGAGGCAGCGGTGACGGGGGGCTTTTTTTGGGGGGTGGGGTGCAATTGGCACCCCTGCGGCTGGTGTGCTCTAGGCGAGCCTAGCAGTCAAGCTGGCTCTGTCCATGGAGATAGATTAAGATTAGTAGCTGTGTCTGTCTGTAGCTGTGGAGGTGAGCAGTGACTCACAAAAGCTCATACCCTGCCACAAATTTTGTTATTCTTTAAGATGCCATTGGACTCTTATTCTTTTCTGCTGGAAAATTTATGAGGCATTGAAGGATTTAGTCCTATTACACTTGCTTATAATGTCTGTTGCAATGTCTAACAAATGTGGAAATGTGCTTTCTGCTGACCTAACCAGGAATCTGCATCAGTGATTTTAATTAGACTTTTCTAGAATAATTGGTTTGCGGATAGCAGCCTTAGTCACTGCTATAGTCTACCTTGTGAAAAGGGTAATTCATAACTTTCAGATTCATTAAGATGTTTAATCCCTATTTGGATTACCAGTAATAAGACATGATTTTCTTTTCTCAGGCATAGAATATTATGAAACCTATAGACTGAAGCTTCATAAATTACAATGAAATCCAGTATTGATATTATCTCTCTTTTGTTGTAATATGCAGGGAATTATTGAAAGAGATTTAATTGTATTCAGAGCGGCTAGAAAACACAGAATTCCTATCTTGATGGTGACATCTGGAGGCTATCAGAAGAGGACAGCTCGAATAATTGCAGATTCTATTGTCAATTTGCATAACCTAGGGCTTATTGACAAAGAGCTTGTGCGTGGTGAAGCTGAAAACCCAAAGGTAGAACTGATGATTAGGGAAGGCAAGAAATAACACCTAACCTGTCAGTGAATTAAGAGAATATGGGATTATTGTATGATAATAAGACAACTCTCTAATTGTTTAATATTTAAACCAAGAGACAAGAAATTTTCCCAGTTCTTATAGAATTAATGTACTTTAATGGGGAAAGCTTTTAATTTGCCTATAAACACCAACTTACCAGTGATAATTGGTGACCCCCAAGGAATACTAATGTATAATTTATTTCTGAGGTATTAAGTGCTGCTTTGCTAATTAATATGGATGTACATTCAGGTGATTGGTATGAATGCTGTGGGAATTCACTTTCCAGTTGGATATCCCTCACAAGATCCAATCCTAGACTCTCGGCCTCAAATTCTACAGCTGGCAGCCTAGAAAATGAGCAGCAACAAGTTAGGGGTCTGAGCTTCTCCAATCTGGTCACCAGCACACTATTTGCATACTCTAAGGATTCTGCCAATAAAATGTATGATGTTTCCTGGACAGTGTTCTTAGCATAGTGCAAGGGTAGGGACACTGATACCCATAAGATTCAAGTTGGATTTTCTTCAGGATGAGGTCACCAAAAGAATCGATACCAGTACACTGAAATAACAAACATCTGCTATATATAATATTCTAGACCAGGAAAAGGGCAAGCCTCTCTCCTAATACATACATGTATGTAGGTTTTCAAAAAGGGTAGGCTTTCTTAATATTCCCATGATTCATAGAGTTATTTATGTTCTTCATCTGTACACTACCACTGTCCTCAATGGGGACCCAAAGCAGCTTACATTCTTCTCTCTCCTCCCATTTTATCCTCACAACAACCTTGGACTTAACTGCACTCCCTTTGAGCTCCTGGCTTTGTGCCCTTGGAGAATTGTCATTGAAAATGGCTTTCCTGATAGGAACCACTTCAGCATGTAAGCTATTTGAGCTTCATGTCCTATCTGTTAACAAAGGAGTATATATCTTCAGTTATTTATTTGTTTACATTTTTACCCCATATCTCCCCTATGGGGATCCAAAATTGTTTACAACATAATCCTGTTCTCCATTTTATTCTTACAACAACCTTGTAAGGTAGGTTAGCATGAGAGTATGTGATTGGCCCAAGATCACCCAGTGAGCTTCCATGGCAGAGTGGGGATTCAAGACCAGTACTCTAACCATTATATATGACAGGGTTTTTCTTAGAGCAAGTCTTATGTTCATTCCTAAAATCAGTCCAACCTTTTATAAGGCTCAAAAATTGGTTCTTCCTTCATTGTGTCTGAACCTGTCCCACAAAAAGGAGAAAGAGTGGCATGCCCTCAATTTATGACATTCAACATGAAGATTAGCCCACCCTCAGCCTTCAGAGAAAGAAAAGCTGGTGTTCACCATGAATTTTCCTTCTCGGAGGTTCTGTGGTGGGGCAGTCTACCCATCCATAGTACTGTTCTATGCAGGGGTGTGCACCAACCACCCCCCCATGGTATTTTTCGGGTTTGGGTATACTGAACCCGAAAAATATCAGTATTTTCCAGTATTGGTATGGTATTGGGATTTGGGAAATACTTGGGATTGCCGAATTTTTCCAGCTCCATTATACCCTATGAGGCCATTATAGTCAATGGTCCCCATAGGCTATAATGGAGAATCGATCTGGGGGTATCTGGGCCTCGGGGGGGGGGGCTGTTTTTTGATGTAGAGGCACCAAATTTGCATAGCTACTGGTGCCTCTCCTCAAAAAACCCCCCCAAGTTTCAAAAAGTTTGGAACAGGGGGTCTAGTTCGATGGACCCCAGAAGAAGGTGCCCCTATTCTCCATTGTTTCCAATGTAGGGGAAAAGGCATTTAAAGGGATGTGGTCCCTTTAAATGCCTTCTTCAAGCTGTGGCATGACTCTGCGCTGCAGCAAGTGAATTCCACAGGCATTTAAAGGGACCACAGTCCCTTTAAATGCCTGAGGGTTCTCTCCGAAGGCATTTAGGATTTTTCAGAGTAGCCATTTTCAGATAGCCTAATCACTAGCACCATCAGTGATCAGCTGAGAAAATACCCAATAAATACCAATAAGGTATTTATCTGGTATTTTTTTGTCTAGTTTATACCGAGTGCACAGTCCTAGTTCTATGGGACCCACCCCATTTCAGGAAATGGGGATTTGGTCTTGGGGTTGCTGGACATCATTCTGTAGTTGGTTGACTTGGGCAGTTAGAATCCAGTAGGATGTCCTTCTTTCCCATCCCTCAGAGCTGCAATCCTAAGGACACTTTCTTTGGGGAAAAGCCCAATTGAATAGTACCGTTTTGGAAGCATCTCATCCCATATTACATTTTCTTGTAATCCAGTTTTTAACATTCATGTTTCAAGAGTGCCTTTCCAGGCTCATTCTGGGGAATTCTGGGAAGCACTGCCCTGGCATTTCACATCTACAACTCCACCTGTGACTAAGAGAAGGTGCATCCTGGAAGTAAAAGCTGCCTCACCCCAGGGCCTCCAAGAATGAAAATTTATGATGTGCCAACTATTCTATCAAATGTCTCACACTGTGTGTGGAGTCTTAAGAGCAGTTTTTATTTATTTTTTTATTTTTTGCCTTCAAGAGACAGCCAACTTAGGGCGACCCCATAGGGTGTTCAAGGCAAAAAATGTTCAGAAGTGGTTTGCCATTGCCTGCCTCTGTGTAGTGACCTCTCCCATCCAAATTCTAACCAGGGTCAACCCTGCTTAACTTCTGAGATCTGATGATATCGAGCTAGCCTGGGCTATCCAGGGTGGGACTTTTTTATACCACACTTTAAAAATACAGTTAATATATCTACCTTCTACATTTCTGTCTCCTTCCCATTTTTCAAGGAGCTCAGGATGGCACATGTAGTTCACTTCTTATCTTCACAAAAGCTCTGTGAGCTAGGTTAAGTCTATCCATTGAGTTTAAGTCTAAAATTATCCATTAAGGCTAAGATTATTTATTGAGCGTCATGGCAGGAATTTGAACTCTGGGCTCCCTGGGCCTAATATGGTATTGCAGCTGTTCACTACTAGGCCATTCCTGCTCTTATAGAGTGATTCACACAGAGATAGCTTATACTGGATCAGCATTGTGATGCTTGAAGTGTAGTAACATGTAGAAAAGGTTGGCTATTCATGGTGAAAGAGGGAGCTGCCCCAGAATACTAGAAATCTATTATATATGTACAGGCAGGGAATCTCAAGATTCATGGAGGGAGTGATCCCCATGGCAACGGTGACTCACTGTTGTACTGTTCACTCATTTCTTCACCTCCCCTTCCTGCCACTCTGCCCCCCCTCCCTGTTTCATGCTTTTCTGCAGCTCTGTGTGCTCACCCAGCTATCTGATGGCGAGTCTGAAGGTGGAGAGGGGGTGGTGGGCTGGCTGCAGAGGCTCCAACTCCTTTTCACCCAGCCAGCTCCTCCCCCTTCTCATGTACCTGCCTACTTCCAGCATCTCTGCCTCAGTGCACGCAGGGAGGAGAAGGCTCCTGCTTTCTCTCTCTGCACCAGGCTGCCGTGGAGTTCTTTTAAAAACAAAACAAAAGCATTCCTTGATGAAGGTTTGAGATTTTTCAGCAAACCTAGGGGGGTCCTCAAGTTTGGAGGGGGAAATAAATCTCCCCTCAAGAGTCTCATTTATTTCTTTTAGTGGCTGCCTTTTTTTTCTGGAATGGGTTTATCAGTACTCTGTTACCCAGACATACTGTTTTTAAAATATGGCAAAGAGAGAACAACTGTAATATATCTTGGTTATATGTATTTTATTAATGTTAATATGTAACAATATGTGATACTACTGTATAAAGTTATATTGGACACTACATACAAAGAGTGAAGTCTTGAAACTTACAATAACAACATTAAGCTGATGTAAAATAAATTTCAGTTACATTTTACAGCTTCTATTCTGCTGTTTTTAAAGAACAGTATAAAGGTCTTTTTTCTGTTTTCATAAGACTTATAAAAGTAATCAGGTGGGGGACAGCCCCCTGTGATACTGCTTCACCTGCAACCACTGGTGGTTTAATGAATTGGGGCCCTATGCTCTGTAATGGATGTGCAAGCAGGGCAAGAGAGGGGAGTGCTTTGTGGCTTTCCACTTAGTTCAGTGTGAGTGCTTTAACTTACACCACCTCTTTTGCTAACTCTGTATTATGCCATTGATGTGGGCAGGACTGAAATAGAATGAAGAATAGGATACTGACTAAATCCTGCTTCCCCTAACAGCCATCCACCACCACTAATTTCTGGACTCACCAAGGGAGGGCCAAAATAACTGTCGTGCTTGCTGGCATAGATTCCAAAAGCCAGTCAAGTGTTCCTTTGGGTTCCACTGATCCTAAAGACAGCATTTAGTTGGTATCACATATTCTTCAAGCTGGCATTGTGCAGGATGGGATTGCATTGCTAGTGTATGTCATCAAATTATACCTTTTGTCTTAAAAGTGAATATAATATAAAGGAGCTCAGGTTTCATTTTGTTTTACCTTTTTGCACTTTCTAATAAGTTAAGGCTTGTTATTATAAGACATCTAATGTAATCTTTAAAGTTAAACTCTGAATTAATTTGTTGGATAATTCCAGTCTTGTCTTAACCAGTTTTATCAAACTTGGATTTTGAGCAAGCTGTAATATAAGGTGTTCCATCACTTTACTAACCAAGATTGCATAGTCATATTTAGTAAGGAATGTTAAATGGATATGGCTGAACCTTAAAAAATCCTAGAAGATGCTGTATTGGATGCTGTAAAGGAGAATTGGAGAGAGCAAGGGCAGAAACTGAGGCTATACATGTATCTCAAATTCTAGGATACTAATGCTACTAGGGTCTACTTCCATTTTAGCTTAAAAAGTCCCAAACAAAGCACTTTTCCTTGAAACTTAATTAACTCTCCTCCACAACAATTAAGCTTCAAATTGTTCAGGGCCTTTCAAAGATTTTAGCACCAGGACTTGGATGCTTGTAGGTGGTTCCATTTTGCTGCCTTACTGATAAGACAATGGGCCATCAAGTTTGTTAGAAGGAATGACAGATACTGTATGAGAGGACCATTGTTTGGGTTTTGGATATTTATAGGTACAGTGCTAGTTTATGACATGGTGTTTTGTTAGTTTATGTCGTGTTTGCCAGATAGCACCATACCGCCTAGTGACAGAATAAGCATCCAATAATACCTGAATAATGTTGAGTAATAATAGATATATTTAACTTCAGCTAATAATAGTTTTCGATATGAACTAGTAATTTTAGAAGGATTTCCAACTTGGTCTGAATGCTTCTTTTGTAGTCAACATTATTTTTACGAATAGTGAATGGCATAACTGTCAAAAAGCAATTTCCTCTAATGAAAATGTTTAAGGTACTAGCAAAATATTGAGAGTTATTTTTTCTACATTGTCTAATGTAATATTTAGAGATGTTATAATTTGAAATAATTTTTATATGTTAAAATTTGTATTGAGTTTAATGTTCTTATTTATTGATGACATTAAAATGTTGCTAAATTTTCTCCTGTGCATTCTTTCTCAATTTTTCATATGTGACATAATTCAAATCTCATCAAAATAAACACAATAGTTAATTATAGAACCATTTTTTAAAAAAATATTTTGAACTCATTTTGGCTTTCACCAAAGTCATATTGAACTCTAGGCTTTAAAGTATCAATTCTTGATTTATTTACCAGACAAACAATTACAATTGCTGTTTATTTGTTTCCAGTAGGATTTTCTTGACAAAACTTGCAACTGAGGGCTAAATTATGTACGATTATGAGAAAAAATGGGAACCCGCAAGGACTTGTGGGAGGTATCTCATTTCCCTCTTCTCTACTATTTCCTGTTTTCCTTTCTTGAATGCCCCAATAGCCTCTCCCCTTTTCCTACTTTGTTCTCTACTTTGTAGGATTGCCAGTCTCCAAGTGGGGCCCGGAGATCTCCTGGAATCACAATGGATCTCCTAATTACAGTTTCCCTTCGGGCTGTCTTAGTTCTACCTCAGAGGCCAAAATAGGCCTGGGAAGGACCCTACCCTTTCCCCCTGCCTGTTTACTCACTGAAACTCAGCCTGGAATGCTGTGGTTGCCTAGCAACAGCCAATGAGGGAATCTGTTGTTTAAAGCTACAGGTGCTCCTTTTATCATTGGGGGAGGGGTTACCCCTCTCCCTTTTTTTTAGATTTCACATTTTTTCTGCTAACCTGGGGCCCTTCTCAGGTTTATAGAAAAATTGGTCTTGCCCGTTCACATCTCCAGATTTGGCTGACTTAGCTATTAGTACATAGATCCCTGAATGAAGAAGAAAAAGAGATTGGATTTATACCTTGCCCTTCACTGCCCAAAGGCGTCTCAGAGCGGCTTACAAACTCCTTTCCCTTCCCCTCCCCACAACAGACACCCTGCGAGGTAGGTGGGGCTGAGAGAACTCTAACACAAACTGCTCTTTCAGGAATAGCTGTGCCAGAGCTTGTGACTGACCCAAGGCCACATCAGCAGGTGCAAGTGGAGGAGTGGGGAATCAAACCCGGTTCTCCCAGATTAGAGTCCATGCACTTAACCACTACACCAGAATGGATCTCCCATTTTTTCTTAAATTTAAATTGCAGTTACCCTGAGGCCCTGATTCAAATCTGTCCCATACCAGTCTTTCTTTTAGTGCCATTTTCATTATCCAAAATGGCCTCCCATTTTAAAAGCAGCATATAGTGTGTGTGTGTGTGTATTTCCTTTGAAGAGCAAATTACAAACCCAGAGGGAGAAATTCACATATGGGAAAATAGCTTGGAGGGAGAAGAGTTACCCCCCCAGACCACTAGTCCAACTCAGGGCCCTGTGAAGTTGCAATTTAAAGCTAAAATCTTTTTTTACAGATTTTCTGTTACCACATTTACTTTGGACCTTAATAACTTATTATTGAAACACAGCACTTGCACCCTACATACCAACATATGCTGCTTAAGTTCCTATTGTTATACTGTATTTGTTTTAGAAATGGGCCATGTTACTATAGGATCTGAACATCAGATAAAAGTTTGGATTTCCCAGATCTTCGTTGTGGTCTCTGTGCAGTCACACACACGATTTAGGCACCTGCACATGACCTCAACTGGAGAATGTTCCAGAGCTTGCCTCAGGAGTCTTTTTGGTGGGCTCTCTTCCTGCTCTGGGGAGCAGGCACGCACTGCACATGCCTGGAGCAGGGGAGAGAGTCGCCTTCCACTCAGTTCTTCTTCGACCGCCTTCGTGTTCACACCTCCACTACCGTCGCTCTTCAAATCGTCTCAGCTGAGTACTTCTTTTCTGATTTCTTCGTCTTTCTCCTCAATATTTCTTCTACTTCTGTAAAAAAGAAAAAGAACTATTTTTATTCACTTTCATTTTCTGCTGCTCCACCCCCTTAGTTTGGTCAGGAAGGGGTTTGTATGGCCTCACCCAATTTTTTAAGACTTGCCACCGTAGCTCAGCCAAACTTCCATCTAACAATGGCCACGATCTTTGCCTTTTTTGTCTGGGAGAGTCTCACCGGGTTGATTTCTGTACCCACTGTGCAAACTTTACCTGTCAGGCCCATAGAAATAGGGCGGCCCGACTTCATACGGTTCTCCTCAAGGCTGTTTTGCACCCTATGATGTCTTCGGCTGCGTCTCACTCTTCTGCACCCCAACAACCTCCTGTGCACTCTGAGACTGCGAAGTCCCCCAAGCATAAGACCAAAAAGCGTGAAGACAGCCTGCCACCCCAAATCAAAATCAAAGCCCTCGGCATCAACATCAGCTCTGAAGTTCAATCCCATCCTGATCTCTGGTCTCTCAACAGTGACTCTGGTGGTCTCTGCAGTGCCATCTTCTCAGAAGGCTTCCCTTGAGCCTCCGACTCTGCTGCCTACTTTGCCTTCCCCTTCTGGGCTTATCCCATCGAGTCAGCATTTGAAATCTCCTCTTCAGAGGTCTTCCTCTCAACATGGTCCAGATCCTGAGACTCCCACATGCCCATCCACCCTTTGGATGATAGGGAGCATTTTATGAGGAGTCGATCCGGGTCAAGGTCCCACTATGCTAGAAGATCATGCAATTATCGTTGATCACTTTCCCGATCGAGGTCAGTGTCTGACTATAGGTCCTAGTCTCCAGACATCAGGGACCATACAGCGTATTACCCTCGCTCTTCCTCCAGGTCTTCTACCCCTCATGGAGATCATTATGATTGGTTCCAGGATGATGATCGACATGAACGCCAAGCGTTTTCCTTGTACTCAAGACGTTCCCACTCTGTATCCTCCATCCATTCCCTGGGGCTTGATCAGCCTCCAGATGCATCAATCCCAGTGGATGCCCTGAAGCGTTCTCCATTAGAACCTTGGTACTGCCCTCCCGCTGATGACCAGATGCCTGTCGACTTCTCTCAACGGCTTCAGTCGTCCTATCCAGACTCGATCTCTGACCAGTCTGTGTTGGGTGATCTTGACCTGGATGTTCTGCCTATCGATGACGAGGCCTGCTGATCGGGTTCTATCTGATTGAAGACCCAAAGGCCTATGTGGAGCTTGTTACGAGGATGGCTATGGCTTTCCAGGTACAAGGTTCCACCGAAACTCCTGCAGTGACTGATGTAGTTCATAAGCTTGTGCAAGTGGACTTTCCTCCTTCGATGGTCATGCTGCTGTTGTCAGTCCACCTTTCTGTCCTCAAGGAGTCTTGGGACCATCCTGCCTCCATCACTTCTATAGCGAGACGTTATGAGGGTCTTTATAAAGTTCAAGAATCTTCTGATAAATTCCTCTTCAATCAGCCTCCTCTGAACTCAATGATTGTACATTCATCTTCAAAGTCTAAACAGCCTGTTAAGCAATCCACTCCTCTGGACCATGAGGGGCACAGGATAGATGCTATTACCAAGAAGACTTATTCTGTTACCTGCATGAATATTAGAATTGATACCTACCTTTCGTACCTCTCTGCTTATGCCTTCAATGTGGCCTCTGCCGTTCGTCTAGTTCTGGAATTTGTCCCAGAGGAACACCGTTTTACTTTGTCTGCTGCCTTATCAGAAATTTGTACAATTTCCAAGCAACAAATTAACTCCATCCGTGTCATGATGTCACCTGTTCTTCAAAAGTCCTTGCTGCTTCCATCACGCTTCGCTGTCATGCTTGGTTTAGGAGCACCTCCCACCAGACGGATGTTAAGTTCAAGGTGGAGGATCTGCCCTTTGATGGTGAGGGACACTTTCATTCGATGACGGATGAGACTTTAAACGCTGTTGATGACAGTAGAAAAGAAGCTCAAAAACTCGGAGTTTCTACTTCTACGCCAAGGCCTCAATACCGCTCATGGAGGCCTTATTACAATAAGCAACAGCCATCCCCTGCTCCCACCTCGCAGTAGTGGAAGAAACCATATGAGTCGTGTCCATCTCAGCGCCCACAACAACAAGTTCCTAAGAAGCCCCAGCAACCCAAGCAGTCCATTTGACCAACCTCGATCACCTGCCGCTGCCTCTCTCCTTTATCCCTCCCATTGGGACCCGGCTCTTCCCCTTCCTTCCAACTTGGGAAGAAATTACCACCAACTCCTGGGTCCTTACCATCATACGGGTTGGGTACACCATAGAGTTCATTTTGCCCCCAATCCTCCCCCACTTTGCCATCACGCCTTCGGATCCATCACTTTTTCTAGAGGTCCACACCCTTCTCGACAAAGGGGCTATCAAGATTGTTCCAGAGGTGCAACAAACTCTTGGCTTCTACTCCAAGTATTTCCTGGTTCCCAAGCGGGACGGTGGTTTGTGGGTCATTATGAATCTTTGGGACCCCAATCATTTTGTTCGTTGCAGGAGGTTTTGGATGGTCACTTCACAATCCATCCTGTCTCTCCTCCCCATGCTGGCTGGCATCTATCTATCTTCAAGATGCATATTTTTACATCACCATCCGTCCTCAGCATCGCAAATTTCTCTGTTTTGCTGTCGGAAACCATCACTTCCAGTACTGGGTTCTCCCGTTTGACTTCTGTATGGCCCCCAGGATCTTTACAAAGGTGATGGCTGTTGTAGCTGCTGAGCTCCAACGTTGGGGAGTTGTCCTTTATCCTTACATTGATGACTGGCTTCTAGTGGCTCCCATGAAGTCTCAACTTCTCTAGGATGTTAAAGTTACTCTGGTTCTTCTGCGCACCTTAGGGTTGTGCATCAATCTGTCGAAGTCAGTTCTCCAGCCTACTCAGGTTCTCCAATTCTTAGGAGCCCGTCTCAATACTACCACCGAGACCACATTCCTTCCGGAATCAAGAGCCTTGGACATACTCGCTTTGGTGTCCCTTTTCACCGCCTCTCCCCGGCAATTGGCTCAGTCGGTCATGAGGCTCCTGGGCTACTTCACATCCACTGTCTTTGTCATCTGAAATGCCAGGCTCAGGATGCACCCTCTCCAACTTTGGTTTCTTCGCGTCTTCAATCCTCAATCAAGTCCTTGGCATACAGCACTTTTGATCCCATCTCAAGTGATCGACTCCCTGTTGTGGTCCCTTCCACAGCATCTCCACTCCAGCATTCCCTTTTGACATCCTCCTCCGGACATTTCCTTATCAACCGATGCATGCTTTCAGGGTTGGGGAGCCCAGTGCAGAATGCTATCTGCCAAGGGACTGTGGTCTCCTCGAGAGAGCGCCCTTCACATCAGTGTGCTGGAGCTGTATGCTGTGCATCTGGCCTTAATCTCTTTCCTGCCAGTCCTACAGGGCAAAGTGGTCCACATTGCTTCAGACAACATCACAGCTGTTTTTTATATCAGCAAACAGGGCGGGACCACCTCTCATCGCCTCTGCACAGCAGCCATCGGTCTCTGGGATTGTGTCTTCACCATTCCATCATGATACACATCCCAGGTGTTCAGAATATCGATGCTGACCTGTTAAGCTGCTCGGTCCCTCAGGACAACGAATGGTCCCTTCATCCCTGGTACCTCTGACCTGTCTTCCACAAGTTTGGACACCCGGCCATCGACGGCTTTGCTACCACTGGGAATATTTGCTGTCACCTCTTCTTTGCTGGAAGTCCATCATCTGCCCAATCTTTGAGGGATGCGTTTCTTCACACATGGACCGGGACCCTGTTCTATTTCTTTCCATCATTTCCTCTCATCTCCTGGGTTCTCCAAAAGATTGTGGCCAATGCTACATCCTGTATCCTCGTTACCCCTTGGTGGCCACACCAGGTTTGGTTTCCTCACCTCCTGTGGCTCTCCAGGAGATGATGAAATCATCTCCCCCGTGCTCCAGATCTCCTCTCCCAAAATCATGGTCAGGTCCTCCACCATGACCTGACCATCTTCTCAAGTTGACTGCTTGGAAGATCCTACAGTGAATTTTCCACCTGAAGTCTCTGAAGTCCTACTTAATGCACAAAACATACCACCTATGCGTTAAAGTGGAATAGGTTCTAGTCTTACACTTTACAGCACTCTTTTGACCCAACCCATGCCTCTCTGCGAGACATTTTCTTTTACATTGTCTCCTTGAAGACATCAGGCCTTTGCATATTCTTCTCTACGAGTCCACCTGGCTGCCATCTTTGCATATCACCTGTTGATACAGGGCTCTACTGTTTTTTCCCCCATTGGCTAATGAAGTCTTTTCTTAAAGGTCTCCGTCTTTGTCTGCCTCGGAAGCCTCTCATGCCTTTGTGGAGGCTCTCCCTCATCCTGGCTAAACTCATGGCTAAGCCATTCAAACCAATGGCTTCTGTTGATCTTTGTCTCCTTTCATGGAAGACGGCCTTTCTGATTGCTATCACAACGGCTCACCGGGTTGCTGCCTTCCAGGCAAATCCCCTGTATACAGTCTTCCATAGGGAAAAGGTTGTTCTCTGCCCAGATCTGTCTTCTCTCCCAAAAGTTGTTTCTGCTTTTCACCTCTCTCATTCTTCTGTCCTGCCTACCTTTTTTCCAAACCCGGCTGACGCACCTCAGAGATTGTTACACTGCCTCGATGTTCGTCAGGTGCTCTCTTTTTATCTCCATCGCACTAAGCCTTTTCAAAAATCCCCAAGGCTCTTTGTCGCTTATGGTCCCCCATCTACGGGTGAGCGGATCTCCTCTCAACAGTTGTCAAAATGGGTGACTTCCACCATAGCCCTTTGCTATGAGTTGGCACATCAACCCATATCTACCTGTGTTACTGCTCACTCCATGAGGGCAGTCTCGACTTCATTGGCCTTCCTGGCTGGTGTCCCATTGGAAGACGTCTCTGCTGCTGCAACGTGGTCTTCAGTATCGACCTTCATCTCCCATGATGCAGTAGGCATCCAGGTTCAACAGGATGCTGCATTTGGCCTGGTGGTGCTACGATCACTCTTCACCTGATGCTTCTGCTTCTTTAGGTAGGACCTATAAATTGAAATTATAATGCTGTGTCCTAACCTGTTATTTCTTTCAGCTGCCAGCTCCCTCCTCCAAATGGTTCAGCTCTTTTAATTACCCATGTGTGGGACTGCACAGAGACCACAACAAAGATAAACAGGTTGCTTACCTGTAACTGATGATCTTTGAGTGGTCATCTGTGCAGTACCACAATCCCACCTGGCCTTCCCCACTGCTGGCATCTCCTGATCACTTACCTTGAGTTGATGGGACTTACCGGTAGCGGTCAAAGGAACTGAGTATGTGCCTGCTCCCCAGGGCAGAAAGAGAGCCCACCAAAAAGACTCCTGAGGCAAGCTCTGAAACATTCTCTGGTTGAGGTCGTGCACAGGCACCCAACCCATGTGTGGTACTGCACAGATGACCGCTCGAAGATCATCAGTTACAGGTAAGCAATCTATTTTTCCTCATCTTCCTGAATTTTGGATCTCTCTTCTATTGGACTTTGTTTAATGGATCTAGACAGAGAATTTAAATAGGACTGGCAAGATGCCATCCTTTTAAAAAATTCTTCTCACCATACAGATTTGTGGCTGTACTGTACACAGATGCCCAGAATGGAAGAAAAGTTGTAAATTGGATTGTAGGTCCAAATTGATAGCAAAATTCATCTACTGGGCCTGTGGGGGGGGGGTTATTAAGTTCCTGTTCCTGTTCTAAAATTAGAACATCTACATGCCCCAAGGCACCTTGACGAAACAAATATGGACCCACTAGTACTTAAGCCCAAAGTTATTATATGTTAATGTATGCCTACTTCATTCTAAGGGCATGGAATATTAACTTTGCCAAAGGCCAGAGTTACACTTCTATCATTAACAGCCAAAATATATGGCAGGTGGAAATCATGCAAGCAGCAGGGAAACCTTCTCAATAAAGGCCATATGAAATAGGCTCTTATAGAATACAGATGGCAACTAAATAGAAACTTAGCTAAAGTTTCAGTTACTGCTCTGCCACAAGGACAGAGTCTCTGGGAGTGGTAAATACTATCACAGCAACTGACAATTCTATGAGTGGCAAAGCATTTGTTCTAGCCAGGAAGAATAGTTGGCAAAAAGTGGAACCATTAAAAAGGTAAAATAATGTGGAAAAACAGGAAAATGAAGGGCTGAAAGGTCCCTCAAAAGAGAGGAACAATGTCTCTTGGCATCTAGATTGATAGTCTCCTGATCTAATCTCCTCAGCAAACTAAGAGCCTTTTTTATAATTTCTGGGACATCCGTGGGTGACAAACACTGATTAAACCTAGACTAAGCAGCTTGTCTTCCATTAATTTATCCCAAGATGATTTATGGGAATCAGGATGGGTCCATTTTAAAAGCTCAAGTGTAAGGACTGGTGTTGTGCCAGGAAGTGTTTAAATTTTATTGAAACTGTCCAGGCACTAGAGAAATTTGACTATGGCCTGTTTTCAATAAGAAATTAGAATTTGAGATGCATTTGGGGGCATGCAGAAGAGTGTGCAGGAAAGAAACCTATATACTCTCCAACCTACTTAAAGCTGCAGAGATCCAAATATGCACTCCATATAGGAGGAAGGACAGAATTTTCACACAGTAAACCTCCACTGCCATTGGAACTGATTTATATCCATACTGAAAAAAGAATCACAGAATAGCATTTAGGTGGACTTTCATTCCTTTTAAGACATGGTTAAGATGAGTAGCCCAACTGTTGGAAGCCGTAAAGTGGAACCTGAGGTAACAATACGCTTTCATTTGGTCTATCAAGTGCCTATTGCTTATCCACAACTGATTTTCATAGAAGTTCTTGCTTTCTGAAAGACTACGATTTTTGATTTACTGTAGTTGATAACCAGCTGATTATCCTGACAATGTTTTGCCATAGTGCAAAGTAAACATTTCAACCCTACTCTCATACAGGATAGTAGCGTAGCATCACCTGCATTGTTGCCCTGCAAGGCTTTTGAGCCTCTTTATGGACTGTAATAAAATAATAAACTGTGCCAGTGTATACCTAAGGAACTGAACCACATGGTAACCCCACCAAGATGCCAGAAGAGACTGCACCCAGGCAAGAGACGTTCTCCTGACTTCCCCAGCAGCTCCAGTGCCCAGCATAGGCTACCAACCTGTTCCTCATGAAGGAAAATGGAACAGACCCAGTATGCACTAAACACAGTAACATGCCTTAATAAAAGACAAGGACTAGGAACTCCAAAACCGCCATTAAGAGTTCCTTCTAAATCAGGCAGGCAGCCTCTTTCCCTCCACCCTCACCTGCAAGACCTCACGTAGACCTGGCAGAGTCTATTCATCGTTGCCTGGTAACTAATTGATGGCCATCAGCAGCCTAGCAGCCTGGCTAATGCCATCAAGAAGACAATGGAATCAGCCTGGTGACTCATCCTAGCTGCTACCAGGTGTCATACATGAGTAAGTTTCTAGCTCTCAGTATTGACCACCCTTCAGGTACACCTCCCCTACACCTTCCAACCAATAGGGTATTTTCAGGGATGGACTCACCAGGAGGTGGAACCAGAGGCTGGGACCAGCCCCCCACCCTCCTGCTTATAAGGAGACTCTCTCTCTGCTCTTCGACCCCTATCGAACCTTTGACCCTCTTATGTCCAGCTTGCTATCCCCAAGCTCTGCCTCCATCTTTAAACTCTGGTCTGCAGGCCGAGTTCCCACGTGTTACCTGCTGGCCAGGCCGCATGGTCCCCAATTTTCTTAATTTCTTTCCCCTCTATTTTTCCTGAGGAACTCTCTACACGACGGGACCAGTAAGTATAGCCCACCAATGATTTACCTGCTAATGCAAATGTGCTTTGCCTCTATCTGTATTTCCTAGACTTGAGTAATTGTGTGTGAGCCTGTGTATTGTTTGCTTGTGAAGAACTTCAGTAAAAGACTCTATTTTTCAACTACAAAAGTCTCCTGGTCTGTTACCAACATCTCCCGGCGGGGCTGACCTCTGTATACACAGGTGTTCGCTCTCGCAGCCGATTGCTTATTGATAATCAATCATATTCCCCTCATTATTATTAATAATTATGTGCAATCAGGCTAACAGCATACAATAAAATAAGCAGGTGATGAGTATGCACTTTAGGAGGATGGAAGGGTCTATGTTTTAGCTTAAGAGGCAGGTCATGTAGATATAAATTTAAAAGATCAGAGGCCAAAATACAGCTTTGTCAGATGCCTTTTGTTACTGGGTTTAGGTTGGAGTAGTTTCCAGTAGCAGGACATCTAACCTTAACTAATGATGTAGAGTACAGTGATTTCATCAAAAATAATCATCCGGGTGGCATGTGCAGCTTTTCCAATTTGTTCCAGAGATTCGGGTGAGAGATTGAGTCAAATGCAGCATGCAGATCAATAAAAGCTGTATATAGCTTCCTTCTAGAGATATATTTGTCTGTCAAAGAAACAGTAAAGGCATGATGAAGCATAGAGGAACACTCCTGGAAACTGATTTATTCTGGTCATATTACAGAGGAATTTGTCACGCAGTCTAGATTTGAGGTGAGCAGTATATTATTTTCTAGGGACTGAAAGTAAACTGATGGGGTGATAATTAGCTGGTAGATCAAACAATGCCTTTTTGTGAATTGGAACAATTATAGCCTGATGCCATATTTTTGGAATTTTGCCAGAATTATCAATGGCAGTTAATATAAAAGCTAAAATTGGAGCCCACCAATCAGTGTTTAACTTGAAAAGTTCAGCAGGGACCCAATTAGGGCCAGGTGATTTCCCAACTTCTAGTTTTTCCAATAAGATGAACATTTCTTTGATGGTAACAGAATCCCAGTTTTCCAAATGGCTGGGATTTGTATTCAGAGAAGGGCCTTCTGGTAAAGAGATGGAATTGTTAAAAATAGCTTTAAAGTAATTCTCCCAGTTCCTAAGAGTAACTGAACAAGTAGAGAGTGTGTCTTCTACTACTGTGGTTTACCAAACGCCAGAATTTATGTGAATCCCACACACCAGGAAAGTGTCCTATGTTAAGGAGTACTGAAGGATGATAGGGAAATGGCTGAGAAGCTGGATGCATTTTTTTGTCTCTGTCTTCACTGTGGAAGATGAGAAGTGCTTGCCCACTACAGAACTGCTGATTTTGGGAGGGGTGTTGAAAGACCTGAGTCAGATTGAGGTGACAAGAGAGGAGGTCCTACGACTGATAGGCAA
Organism: Gekko gecko; assembly: GCA_029375565.1. Lineage (NCBI taxonomy): Eukaryota > Metazoa > Chordata > Lepidosauria > Squamata > Gekkonidae > Gekko > Gekko gecko. The sequence goes on along the minus strand of JAPDNY010000002.1, from coordinate 88,403,217 downwards.
CTTAAAAACTAATAAATCACCATGCCCAGATGGCATACATCCAAGAGTTCCAGAAGAACTCAAATGTGAACTTGTGGATCTCCTGACAAAAATATGTAATCTTTCTTTAAAATCTGCCTCCATTCCTGAGGACTGGAAGGTACCTAATGTCATTCCCATCTTTAAAAAGGGTTCCAGAGGAGATCCAGGAAATTACAGGCCAGTCAGTCTGACGTCGATACTGGGTAAGTTGGTAGAATTAGTAGGCACATTGATGAACAAAACCTATTGAGGCAGACTCAGCATGGGTTCTGTAAGGGAAGATCTTGTCTCACTAACCTGTTAGTGTTCTTTGGGGGAGTGAACAAACATGTGGACAAGGGGGACCCAATAGATGTTGTTTACCTTGACTTCCAGAAAGCTTTTAATAAAGTTCCTCATCAAAGGCTCCTAAGTAAACTCAGTAGTCACAGGATAAAAGGACAAGTCCTTTGTGGATCAAAAACTGGCTAATTAATAGGAAACAGAGAGTGAGTATAAATGGGCAATTTTCTCAGTGGAGGGTGGTAAGCAGTGGGGCACTACAGGAATCAATACTGGGTCCGATGCTTTTTAACTTGTTCATTAATGATTTGGAGTTGGGAGTAAGCAGTGAAGTGGCTAAATTTGCAGATGACATGAAGTTGTCCAGGGTGGTGAGAACTAGGGAGGATTGTGAGGCACTCCAAAGGAATCTGTCGAGGATGGGCGAGTAAGCGTCAATGTGGCAAATGAGGTTCAGTGAGGCCAAGTGCAAAGTGATGCATATTGAAGCCAAAAATCCTAACTATAAATACACGTTGATGGAGTCTGAACTGGCAGAGACTGACCAAGAGAGAGATCTTGGAGTTGTAGTAGATAACTCACTGAAAATGTTGAGACAGTGTGCGACTGCAATAAAAAAGGCCAACACTATGCTGGGGATTATTAGGAAGGGAATTTAAAACAAATCAGCCAGTATCATAATGCCCCTGTATAAATGCATTTGGAGTACTGTGTACAGTTCTGGTCACCACACCTCAAAAAGGATATTATAGCATTGGGAAAAGTGCAGAAAAAGGCAACTAGAATGATAAAAGGGTTGGAACACTTTCCCTATGAAGAAAGGTTAAAACGTTTGGGGCTCTTTAGCTTGGAGAAACGACGGCTGAGAGGTGATATAAGCGACGTTTATAAGATTATGCATGCGATAGAGTTGGTAGAGAAAGAAGTACTTTTCTCCCTTTCTCACAATACAAGAACTCGTGGGCACTCGATACTGCTGAGCAGTCGGGTTAGAATGGATAAAAGGAAGTACTTCTTCACCCAAAAAAGGAAGGAAGTACTTCTTATGTTATTCATAGTCTCATGTACTTTTAATCCCAGGTTCAGTTCCAACTGTAGAGGTGAATAACCACTATTGTAGGGATTTCCCAGCTGAAACAATTTAATGCAGTCAGAGATGGAGGATGAAACCAGTTTGACAGCTAACCAGGGGCCACCGGATTTCACCACTTTTATCTTTTGAAAATCATGGAGCCAGAAAAGAAAAGAGAAAAGATTGATCCAGGGACCAGGATTACAGTCTTTGAAAGATGTCTGGAATAGTACCAACATGTGTGTTTAAATCCCCACTCAGGATCCCTGGAGCATTAGGGCACAGCAATTCAGCATGGTGACCCAGTGAAAAAAACTTACCCTAATATAGCTAACTGTCCTTCAGGTTGTGCTGAGGAGGTACATAAGCATTTATTATCAACAACTGCCAGATGTCGACAGAGAGCAAACTAGCTTAAGCAACAATGGAGTCTACAATCACAGGTTTCATGCTGGTGATGACACTCTCTCGAAATAGGCTCAACCCCCCCCCAAATCTTCCCTTATTGTTTATGTTGTTAGCTTTAATTGACAAGGATTGATAACTGGGCAGGATGATTTTGGCTGCCACCAAGTCTTCTGGAGAAGGATAACATCAAAATCATTTTAAAAACTTAAGACCTCTTTGTTGACAATCCTTGATTTCCATCTGGCTGCCTTCCATGAAAGAAGACATAGTGATGGTTTCCTGTCTAATTCGGTTCTTCTAAAAAAATTATATCTGAATCAAAGACAGCTACATTAGATGTAGTTGCCTGAATAAAATAAAAATCAGGTTTCACCTGGCATGACGATAACGGGGGGGGGGGGGTTACCTCTGCTTTAATTGTACTAAAGTTTCCTGTCTGGTTAATTTCTATTAGGTCATTAGGTTTGTTGAAAGTATATTCCTATACCTTTCCCTAGAGTCAGGTTCTTCTTAGGTTCAATTATCTCTAATGGTTTAGAGCTAGGATCTAATGGGGGGGGGGTATCCACCAAAGAAAGTTCAACTGAATCAACCAGTTTAATACAGAGGGAGTCCAGTTTGCTACACAAAGAGATCAAATGAGCAACCATGTAATCTCGATCAGCTGCTGGCAATGTTTTATAAGATCCAATAAGGTCTTCAAAGGAATTGTTGCAGATGGTGGTCTTATCTTTAGGTGAAATGCTCAGTCAAAAAGAGGCAGGGTATTATGGGGTTCTCAAATAGCCCTTGGCAGTATATTATTACTAGGAGTTTGTGCTAATTTAATTAAAACAAAATAATAGGATTCCTAAATACTTTCTGCATATGAATTTGGTTCTCTATAAATTCCCCTCTCCTTCCCCAAATTAAAGAGGAACTCTAGAAGAATGGAAAACTAACTAATTGAATGGCAAGAGGTAGCAACAAGCAGAAATTATTTTAAATCAATTCTATGTGATGGATGTCCAAGCCAAAAAAACTAGCAAACACCCAACTCTTAAATGAACCATCTGCTATCCCATTTTGGTAGTCTACGATTTTTTGGAAATATAGTCAGCACTATTTAGTCAGAGTTATTCACCAAGTTTTGTTCTTTTAAGGGTTCATTTTTGAAATAATTTTCCTTACTCCCTGCCTCTCTCCTGTTTGGTTTGAGGACCTGAGGGGTAAGGAGCTTGGCAAATATGATCTACTTTATTATATTAAAAAATCTAGATTAGCTAATTTGCCAGAAACCAGACCTAATTTCTCATATATCTTCTCCAAAGTTTGTGCAATCACAAATGCCTGCTGGCTAAAAATTGAAATTATGAGGGGGTAGAATCTTCTAGGGTTTGTGAGAACTTATCTCCTGTTTCTGTGGGGACTGCAAAATTTCCATTAACCTCTTCAAACAACTGAAAAAGGGGGCAGGAACATCATTTTCCAGAATTTCAAAAGAGTTTTTGTCCTCTTTTGGAACATTTGGACATTAAAGGAACATTTAATCCAATCTCCTTTTCTTACAATGTACCACCTCAGGGAGAGAATCAATCATTACCCTCTTTTGACCCATGACTCCTAGTTTAGCTGCAATTGATCATTACAGTTCAATTAATTAACTTAAAATAGCTATTAAGATAATACAATACAATAGTAAAATAAAATGGAAATACATAAAATAAAATAGGGCTAATATAAATATTAATAAATAAGCACTAGGATTTACACTCACAACAGTGTCTCAGTAATTCTTCCAAACACCCATATAGAGTTAAAACATGGATACACACACTTACAGAACAAAACAAAACAAAAAAAATGACTGTGAACTAGACCTAAATTAATCAGTCATCTCACACTAAATTAGAAGGCACATTTACTATTATTATTATTATTATTATTATTGTTGTTGTTGTTGTTGTTGTTGTTGTTGTTGTTGTTGTTATTATATTCAGTTTATACCCCGCCCTCCCCATCAAGGCAGGCTCAGGGTGGCTTACATAAAACCAGTCATAAAACAACCATAAACAACTCAAATTACAATAATCCAATCTCAAAGCCAATCCTCTCCATGGTGGGGAGGGCGGGGTACAAATTTAACAAATAAATAAACTCATCTAACAAGATGCTGGGGGCATCGGATCCTGGAAGACCATCTGAAGCCACATAGCTTCACAGATTTAGCTCTGTAGGTGAGCTAAAATATGCTCACTGCCCAAACAAGGTTGGGGTGAAACATTCAAATGGGCCCTCAGGGCAAGGTGATCCGACCATGGCACCACCAAGGCAGTGATCCGGTCCACTGTAACCCCTGCCATAAAGTTTGAATCAATTGTGTGTCCAGCCCAGTGAGTGGGAGTCATTACATTTTGGGATAGTCCCAGCATTGCCATGGACAACACTAGGTCTATTGCCTGAGGGGAGGCTGCATCATTGGCATGGACACTGAAGTCACCCAAGACTATCATTCTAGGGTGTTCCACTGCCCAGTCCGACACAGCCTCCATAAGGGACAGCAGGCTATTACTGTCAGTAATGATTCTGTATTGTTTCACACTGTATCCATTGTGCTGTGTTCCCTATCTCGTCCCTGCTTTTGCGCTTGCGTAGGTATGCTAGCAGTAATGTGGGAGCTTCTTCCCTGCCGCTCGGTCTTATCACGGTGGCCTTGAGTGCAGGCTTTGGGTTATTCTTCTTTGTATGAGAATTTTCCAGTCCTGTGAAGACGAGGGGAGGAGGGAGCCGTCTCCCGCCCATTAAGTAATTCTCCTGCCGGGAGTTTCCCCCGCGCGCGCTTGCAGGTTATTTGCTAGTCGCAATTTTGCATCACACTATAAACATGCTTGAGCCACTTGCACCGCCATTCCTGACAATAACCTCTACACTGTGGGTTTTAGCACTGTATTCCAATAAAGCCCTTCTTACTCCTAAGAATGCTTGGATCTACTTGCTTTTGAACCTGACAATTAGCTGGTGCGTTAGGCAGTTGGTACACTAACCAAATTGCCAAACTCTCCCCGGCTCTCCACACTAGGCCAGCACACTCTATGCCCATGATCTTTGGTGGTGGGAGCACCCTGAAGGAGTAAGCCTCCCAAACGAATAGAGCCACTCCTCCTCCCCACCCCTTTATCCACAATTGGTGAAGAACCGATAACCCAGGAGGAGCCAACTGGGAGAGAGCTACTGTCTCCCCTTCTCGCATCCAGGTCTTGGTCATGTATGTCAGATCTACTTTCTGCTTAGGCAGAAAGTCCCGAAGGACCATGGTCTTATTATATATAGACCTGGTGGGTCGTGGGAACTGAGATGGCATCGGCTAGGCAGCAGTGTCCATGTTCTCTCTGGTAAGAAGATATTTAAGAAACTTTAATTGCTGTTTGATACTGACCTGAGGAAAAAGATACGATAAGAAAACTGATTAACTGTGTTCCTGACTTGGGCTCCCTGCCAAGCTAGGCTTTCTGCCAGGTGATTACTCGCCAGAGAGTCCTGTTAACCTTCTGCAGTCCTAGAATACGAAGAATATTACTTCAGAGCAAGACCTGGCTGAGGGGCAGAGGCATTCTATCAACTCATGTCTTCAAAGATATAATTACAACACCATCGTTGCCCCAGATATATCATTTACCAAGTTGTTACTCTGTAGGAGATTAACGATAATGGCACGCCGATCTTAGTCTCCTTGCATCCTGCCTCTGTTGGTAAATCAGTGACTTGGTACGCTGATTCTGACCTTATGTTAATCTTGTCAGTGCAGGTCTCTTCGATGCCAGGAGTAGCTTTATCACTGTTAATTATGCTGTGCAAACATTCCAGGCATTCTGCTTGAGCATGTGGCCTCCCTTTGTGTGGTGTAAGCCACAGCCCCCTCTTACGCTGAGGGCTGAGTGTATAATAAAGCTGCCCGCTGCCCCTAAAAGGCAGGCCGGTGCTTCAACCCCTCAGACAGTGTCTCGTGTGAGTCCTTCATTACTCTAATGAATTACCACTTTTGGGATCTCAATGTCCCAATGTTCCAATCAGTCATAGAGAGATTCTGCGAGATGTGCCTTTCCCTTCCACCCCTCCTGTTAGTGATAATAGATCTCTGGATGCTGTAATGTTGGCACCTTTAAAATCCTTCTCAACAGCTGACCAAATGGCTCTTTCAGACCCTATAATGGAACCCAGGTCAATGCTTTCAAGAAAGATGCATGGAAACTTAAGACTCTGCTAAGCCTGAAGCTATGGAATCTACACTCTTCAGAGATGTTGCTGCAGATCGGTTGGATACAACAGTAACCAATACCAATTGCGATGTTATTATACACTCTATTCCAATTAATGACTTCAGGGAGAGTGAGACCACCCACTATAAATTGTCTGCCTTAGCAAATCTGCAGAACCATACTTTGGATACTAACAATGGTTGTGTTTTTTTTTTTTGGCCCCCCATAGGGGATTTTTTTTTTAAATTATTTTCTATAAACTACAACAGAAAAATAGGAAGGGGACACTACAAACTATAGGATAAAGCAAAGAAAATCTAACTAAGAACCCAAGGTCTGGAAGTTATACAATGTTTTTAACCAAAACTATTTTCTCTTAGAAAGTTTTTTGACATGAGGAATATTCAATATTATTTCTCTAATCATCAAGATCCACTTAGCTGGTACAACAATGAAAATTTCCATCCTTATTTCCCCTCAACAGACACCTGCTGACTATGGCTTCAAATAATACGTTTATCCCCCCCTTCCAAACTCTCAAAGTTCAAATTCCACTTCTTCTACAATTAAAGACAGTGCACTTTGTTTCTTGTAGTGTCTTTCCTCTGATCTTCTGGCTCTCAGCACTTTTTGTATCCTTGTTACAGCTGTTACATGCTTGTCTGTAGTCTAAAGAGTCCATCGCTTCATTTTTACAGGGTGATTATGTTTTGGATTAGTCCAAGTCCAATCCTTCGCTTAAAGATAAAATGCTTTTTAATCAACCTGCCTGTCCAATTATAACCCATCTTCTTTAGAGACATTCCATAAGTAAAGGCTTTCTGATAGTAACACTGTCTGTTTAAATCCAATGCCTTCTGAGGGCCAGGAGAGGGCAAAAAAAGTTCACTCCGATAAAACAGGAAGAGTCTCTAAGGCTAGCTAAACCACCTGACCCAGGCCATCTAGGTTATATGATACGCTTCTTCGTTCGAGCTCTTCCTGAACTAGGCGTGATTTCATTTTCTTCCTACACCACAATCTCCATGTTGGAAGGATGTTTACTTTAACCATTACGAAGTCAAAGTCTCACAGGTCTGTTTAAGTGCTTAAAATCCCTTGGAAATTCCCCTGTTATAATCCATTTGTTGATCTGCTTAGTCTCCCCCTTAACGCTTCGATAACTCGCTTTTTTTGGGGGGGTGGGGCATCCCTTCCCCCCTCCCTCTTCTACCGTGGGGACTTTGCAGCATGCTGATTGATGTCTCGCTTTGACATAACTCACTCATTAGTCAGTCAATCCAACAGGTCTCTCTGGGATCTCACTTGATGTAGATCCAACAGATCTCGCAGAGTAGAGATAAATCTGCTGAACTTCCAGATCGCTTGCTGGAGTGGTCGTTTCTATGCCATTGCTGGGAATCAGAGACGGACCATTGGAGCAGGGAGAAGCCCTCCTGCGCCAGCTACAAGCTGGGGAAAGGGCTCTCCTAGAAGCTCCCTGGCTTGGTACCCATCAACAGGGCTGCCTTGGAAGGCATGCACCATTGTGCCTTCTCCTGTCCCCAATTCATGGCACACGTCTCTCGCTACTGCAAGAAGCCATGGCCATTTCTGAAATGCCAAAGCTCCGCCCCCCAATGGTTGTGTTATTTTTGATACCAATAGATCCTTGAACCAACTTGCAGAGATGGATTGACTAGATAATTCAGCATCTCAGAGGACCAAAATAGTCTCCTGGAACATTGCAGGCTGGAAAAGTAAAGCCAATTATCATGAATTTTTAAGTTACCTTAGAACACATAATATTATTCTTCTCCAAGAGACCTGGTCCATCTCCTGAATATATCTTATGGGGTACAAATCCTTTTCTCTTCCTGCAACAAGGACTAGCTGCAAGGGTCGCTCTCAAGCTGGACTTACAACTTTTGTTCCTACAAAATTCAATGTTAAACCTCTTAATCTCCATGAATCCCAAACCTTGGCCCTGGCAGTTTTGCTCACCTGTGATGGGTTCTCCTCTATAATAATAAATGTCTATATGCTGCCCACACAAGCCAGGACAGATCTAACTAACCAGTGGAATCGATTGACGGCTTTCCTGGAACAGCTGATTCAGCTATACCCTCAAGAGCATATAATTCTGGCTGGGGATCTTAATGCCAGAGTAGGTAATAATATTTTATCCATTGTAAAGAACTCTGGTCTTGACCTGAATGTTTTTATTCCCTTGTTACTACCTGGCATTAGGAACTCCAGAGATAACATATTTAATTTGGCTGGATAAAATCTTATTCAGCTATGTGCTCAATTTAATCTGACTTGCCTGAATGGCTTAATGGATTTTGGCAGTATGGATGGCTACACCTTCATCTCCACTAGGAGATGCAGTGTAGTTGACTATATACTACACCCCAGCTCTCCAGCCCTATATCTCTGATTTCTCAATCGGTGAACAGCTCTTTGGTGACCACCTACTCCTATTGCTTTCTCTTGGTGGAAACAACAGCTACCCACAACCTTTGATTCAAGATTTAGATTCTTTACCAAAAATTTCTTGGTTCCCAGACTCAAGGTCGAATTCCCTAGAATTATTAAATACCCCTACTACACTGGATTATAGAGACATGCTAATAAATTCTATGAACTACTCTGAAGCAGAATTCAATTATATGAACCTTCTGACCTATATAATTGATTCACTAAAACAAAAACCAAAGAGATCCAATATAAAACACACCAATTCATTTATGGGGTACCCCTTGGTTTGATAAGGAATGTAGAGAGCTTAAAACATGCCTATGCTCCATATATCACAACTTTCAAAATTCAACAGCTACTTGTTTACCAGAAGAATACCAAGTATATAAAAATTATTTAAATACTCTCATTAAGACCAAGAGGATTTCTTCTGTAAATAAACAGTGGGATTTACTTTTAAATTCTATATTGCATAATGACTCAAAACAATTCTGGTCATTGATCACTAGAGTTTTTTGACCAGAAATCACTACCCCTTCTGTTATTTTACCTTCTACTTGGTATCATTATTTTTCAAATTTATTCCAAGAGGACTCCCTAGACATCTTGCACACTGATGATTCCTTAGATGGCATTTCCGAATGGCCTCCAGTAACCCCAGAAGAAGTAATAACACTTATTGTTCAATCAAAATCAGGTAAAGGACCCAGCCCAGAGGCAATACCTTCTGAAAATTTAAAAGCAGACCCTGAATGGTGGGCCCCCCACTAACTGCCTTTTTTTACTATTATAGACCTGGTGTTACACAACACCAGTGTTGAAGGGGCATCATTTGTCCTAGCCCCACTGCCAGCAACCTTTGGGATGGGATGCAGGTTGGAAGGGGGCCAAGCTAAATTACTTCTCTGTCCCCTTCCTTTATCTCCATAACTGGTCCCACCACTATACTTTCCCCTCCCCAGGAGCACTGGAATCCCTTACCCTGTCATCACCGCTCCTAGTGGTCTTCGTAGGCCTCAGTCCACCAATGGAGCTGGTTGACACTGCACCTAAGTAAATGCTACCCATAATAGTTTACAATTCCCAGTGCTGCTGGGTCCTCAGCTACCTAATCTATCCTGCCATAACCCATTCCAATAATTGATTGCTAGGCAATTTCTAGTTCCTCTGGCCAGTAACCTAAATAAAGGCCAGCGATAATTTTTTTTTTCATATACTCTAGTTCTAATTTTAACAAATAATAATCATAAACATCAATTCATTCTACTACGACTATTCAATTGACTGGACTATTTCTATTGTCAATAATGAATTATATTAATTTAAAATAATCAACATATTTGAATAAAATAATTCAGCTATTTAGTTAAATCTTCCAGTTAGCCCCAAATTAATTACAGCTTCAATAATTCATCAAAACAATACCTTTCACTTTAATTAGGACTACTAAACACTCCCTCTGAAGTCAAAGAGAAGTGATTAAAACACCAAAAACAAAGTGAGAAAAACAAAAAAAATTGAAAAAATATGATAAAGAATAAAACCTCAGCCACACAGCACAGCTCTTGCATGTCTGGCAGCCAGCACACACACACACACACGCACACACACACAAAGACCCTAGAAGCTGATGAAAATTAATCTGTTTAAGGTTTAAAAACTCTAAAAATCTAAGACCCTAATTGTTTTGAAATTTCATTAATTTATTAATTACATAAGGGAAGGGTATATTAATAAAGATAGATTGATCCTTCTGTTTGACTTCATTTTTAAAAACTTCAAAATAAAAATATCTATAAAAGCTTTAAAAGTCTAAATTGCATAGAAAGAGCCAGATAATAGAATAATATAAATAAATGTAAATGTGATATAAATACATAATTGGGTAAGATAATTTCCTAACCAAATTTAGCATGTAAAATATAAAACATAAATCTCAAAATAAACTCAAATGAACATGTAACAACTAAATACATAGCCATCTACCCAAGGCTCAAACTTCTACTTTCAAACTTCTACTTTCACTAATTCAAACACATGCTAATAGAGGGGAAGGAAAAGGAAAAACCTTCAAGCTGTTCCAAACACACCCAAACAAGGAAAGGAGAAGAGACTACAGCACTCAGTTTGAGGGGGGGGGAATAAAAGAAAACAGAGGTAGAAAACTGAAAACTAAACTTAGCTAAGGCTAAGATAAGATAGGACTGAGCTGAACAGAAAGCAGAAAGCTAAAATAAAATAAAACCCCCAAAGGATGAAGCACAGCCTCATGGCGTCCTAAAGTTTCACACCAGAAACCACCTATCCACTGTATGCAAAGTGCACATGATCTCATTTATTAGAATTTTGTATGTATGTTTACATTTATTTAGTTACTTTCCTATTTATATCTCAACGTGAGAGAATAAAACTGGTCTGTGGATTCCATTTATGGGTCTCTTTGATCATGACAGAAGAATTTATGGCCATGGAATGTGTGAAAAAGAGTACTCCTTATTACAGGAGAGATTGCTAGCAGTTACAGCTGATTGAGAGAAGTAGCTGATTTTTACTGGTTCTTCCCAGTACAGTAAATACAAATTTTCTTTTATTAAACAAAAAAAGCTTTGAAATGTAGTGAATTACTGAAGCAGTGGCATCTCCTGCAAAATAAGAAAAATGGGTCATTAGGAAAAAGAAAAAAATCAATTTTGAATTTAAAAAGACAAATGAAGGTCTATTGATCTTGCAGCACTAGTCTAAAGTGTTCATGTATCAAAGATGTTTATGCCATATACTGCTGGTATTATCTCAAAGTTATGCTTGTCTTTGAACATTTCTGGTATAATTATTAAAATGAAAGCACAAAATAACTTCTGTTATAAAATATGAATTATCAGAAAGTGAAAATATGCTAGTATAAAACTGAGTTTGGCGTTTATAAAGAATTGGGAATATGTCCTCCTGGTACAGTGCATTTAGAGGTGTAGGCAGAAAGCCCAGCTTAGTTGCCTATTTATCCATTCTGATATTAAGACTGGGTAACATTCTGTGTATATGCAAGTCAAGATTAGCACTCCCATTGTCTTTAATGAAACAGGACTGCAGACTTTGTGAAAAAATGTGCTTTAATATTTAGATACATTTTCATCTTTCTATTGCTAGACCACTGGTTCATTCAGCCATTTTTGTTTCATCCAGTAGACTGAACATTAATGTTAATTAATACCTGCCTTGTGCAGCCACTGGCCTAAGCATGGGCTAATGATGAGAGCTCTACAAATCAGTGCACTCCAGTCTTCCATATTCATGAGTCAGAAAAATGTCTGATGAGAATGCACTTAAATACTCCCCCAAACCTCTGTTGCTTTGACAAATGTTGCATGTTGATAAGTACGAGACAACACACCGGAGGTAAGTTCAAAAAAGTGATTTCAGCTTTATTTCAGCTCCAAGTTAGACCAGCTAAGGACTAGACCAGCTAGACAAAATACAGTCCAAAACAGTAGTTTATATACACTTCAGGTTGTAGCAACCACACCCACAGAATGTAAACGCACCAGTAACATTTGAACAAGGCAGCCAATCATAGTGCAGTTATAAGGACCAATCATCTTGTACCTTTATAACCAATCATAGTTGTTCCCACCATAAGCCCTCTGATTGGGCAATACTTGTGCAGCTTTACAATCCGCATAATGAGCACCTGCTCACCATGCTTCCCATTATGTCTCTGAGGACATAACAACTCCTCCCCCTTAGATGGAACACACTCATAATCAGACAAGTGGGGAGGAGCCCTTCTGCTTCGCTGTGACCGCCTTAACTCTGGGGCTACAGATGGTCCAGGGTCTGCACTAGGCTCAGCGCCAGGCACTGCTGGGCTGACAGGCTCGCCAGGGTCCGAGAGTCCAGGGTTCTGCCCTGACTCAGGTTCTTGCCGAGAACCAGCAGCACTCACCTCAACCGGAGGCAAGTGGGACTGCTCCCTGGGCCCGTACGAATCTCCGGCTTCTTGCTCCTGTTCCGCAGGAGACCACCGTTGCCGGAGCTGATCTATGTGGCGGCGTATCTTTCGGCCGTCAGATAGCCTCACCACATACATCCTGGACCCTAGACGGTGGGTGACTTCGGCGGGAAGCCACCGGTGCCCCTCGGAGTAGTTTCGGGCAAAGACCCAGTCCCCGGGCTGAAACTCTCTGGATGGCGTGGGCGGTTCGGCCCGTACAGCTCTGCTGCCATCCAGGTCCGGGTGCAGGCGGTCGAGGAGGGTTGTCAGTTTCCTCCCCATGAGCAGCTCGGCCGGGCTTTTCCCTGTGGCAGAGCTCGGTGTGACATGCTGCCAGAGGAGAAAATCGGCTACACCATGGTCCCAGTCCTCGCCAGGCAGTCAGGCGAGGGTCTCCTTTGCGGTCCGAACCATCCGCTCTGCCTGGCCGTTAGAAGCGGGATGGAACGGGGCTGTGGTGATGTGCCGGATTCCGTAGCCCTCTAGGAAGCCGGCGAACTCCCTAGAGGTCAGTTGAGGCCCGTTGTCACTGACCAGTACTTCAGGTAGCCCATGGGTGGCAAAAAGTTGGCGCGAAGCCTTTATTAGGTTTGCCGATGTTGTGGACCTCATGGGGACTACCTCCAGCCACTTCGAATAAGAGTCCACAACCACCAGGAGCATTTGGCCGTTGATTGGCCCGGCAAAGTCAAAGTGCAGCCTTGACCAAGGCTTTTCAGCTCTGTTCATGGGTGCTGGTGGTGTGTGCGGAGGGTCAGGCCGTGTCTGCTGGCAGCGCACGCAGCCTCGAACTTTCTCTTCGATGTTTGCATCGAGCCCAGGCCACCATAAATACCCCCTCGCCAGGGCCTTCATGCGAACAATCCCTGGGTGCCCGGCATGCAGGGACTCAAGAACCCTTCCTCTTAGTTTGGGGGGAATCACGACTCTGTTCCCCCATAGTAAACAACCCTTAACAATGGACAGCTCAGACCTTCTGTCCCAGTACGCCTTGAACTCAGGCTCTGAACAGACACTCGGCCACCCCCTCCACACCCAGTTTAAAACACGAGATAGTATTAAGTCCTTCTGGGTGAACGCGGCAACGTCCTCGGACCGAAGTGGAGACTCCGACAGTTCATCCAAGGCGCAAATGTCCGCTGTAGGAGCCGGATCGAACCCAGTCTCAGGCAGAGGACAGCGGCTCAGAGCATCAGCGTGCGCGATACATTTTCCAGGTCTGTGTTCCAAGTCGTATTCGTACGCCGCCAAGAACAGGGCCCTTCTCAGCATTCTGGGCGACAGTATGTTGGGCGTGGGGCGGTCTGGGGCAAAGATTCCCAGTAGCGGCTTGTGGTCAGTCACCAGAATGAAATGGCGGCCATACAAAAAGTCATGGAATTTCTTGACCGCACTTACAAGTGCCAAACCCTCTTTGTCTATTTGCGCGTAGTTTTTTTCTGCACCACTCAATGACCTTGAGTAATATGCAATTGGCGCCTCAGACCCGTCAGGCATTACATGGCTCAAAACTGCCCCAATACCGAATGGCGACGCATCAGCCGCCAAAACCAACATTTTACCCTCATCAAAATGAGTCAGCACACTGTCAGAAGTCAGTAACGCTTTAACATTTTCAAATGCCTTTTCTTGTAGCCGTCCCCAAACCCATTTTGCGCCTTTATTCAACAATCGATGCAATGGCTCGGCTACCGAAGCTTTGTGGGGCAGAAATGAGTGGTAAAAATTGATTAGTCCTAAATATGCTTGTAACTCCGTTTTATTTTTTGGTCTGGGTGCATTATGTATAGCTGCTACCTTTCCAGGGGTTGGGTGAACACCTTGTTCATCAATCTTGAACCCAAGGAACTCGACACTTGAGACCCCAATCGCACATTTTTCCCGTTTTACTCGCAACCCAGCCTTATTGAAGCACTTCAGAACACTCCGGACCCTTTCAAGCAACTCTTCATCACTCTTTCCCGCAATAAGCACGTCATCAAAATAGGGAATTACTCCCTTTATACCTCTGAGCAACCCCTCCATTAAACCCTGGAAGATTCCAGGTGCGACGTTAACCCCGAATTGTAGGCGCTTAACTTTAAACGCACCTCTATGCGTAACGATGGTTTGTGCTTCCGCAGCATTGTTATCTACGGGCAACTGTTGATATGCCTGGGCAAGGTCTAATTTTGCAAACACCTTGCCTCCCCCAAGAGATGCAAGTACATGGCTTATTACCGGTACGGGATAAGAATGCTGTTGTAATGCCTTATTGATTGTACATTTATAATCTGCACAAATACGTATGCTTCCATCAGGTTTGACAGGAGTAACAATGGGCGTTTCCCATTTGCTGTATGGAACTGGCTCCAAGATCCCTTGCTCTAGGAGCTTGTCAATTTCCATTTCAATCTTGGGTTGCAATGCTAATGGCACCTTCCTATATTTTAGCCTCATAGGCCTAACATTTGGATCCAACTCAAATGAAACCGGGGGACCCGTATACGTTCCCAGCCCTTTTGCAAAAACCTGAGGAAACTCGTCATACAAACAATTCCATTTATCATGACATACCGTATTAATACCAGAAATAGCAATGCCTAATGGCTCAAACCAATCGAGCCCCAACAGGCTTACCCTGTCCCCTTCGGCAACAATCAGGGACAGAGCCGCCTTACGCTCTTTGAAACGGACGTTAAATTCCGCCTCACCTGCCAATGGAATTCGGTGTCCTTGAAAATCTGCTAGACAGGCGTCAGTGGGCAGGAGGCGGTGGCGGCTTCGGCTCGGAAAAAGACGATCCAATGTGCACGTTGAAATGATTGTTCTAGCCGACCCGGAATCGACTTCAAACGGGCAGGGAATTCCGTCGAGGAACAAGGTGACGAAAATCTTCTTCCTCCGGGGTGCTCCCGTGGTGAGGACGGACGATGAAGAGGGGTTGGACGACAGGGTCGGGTTTTGGGACGACAGGGATGAAGAGCAGGTTGTGTTGACCTTGCTTCGGAATTGAGAGCGCTGCGGAGGCGACGTAGGCGGCGATCTTTTCGACTTGCAAACTCTGGCGATGTGCCCGCGTTTTCCGCAAGCCCGACAAACCAATCCCTTGGCCCAACAGGTGTCGCGCTCGTGCTTCCCGCCACAACCAAGGCACTGACGTGCTGGCGCAGTCTTCACTTGGGTTCGCGGCTGGCTGCTGGAACAAGGCTCTCGTACGTCATCCACGGCGGGCGCTGGCTCACGGTCCTTGACCTGTTGATGAATGCTGGATTTGGCTGCCGCAGGCCGCTGTCACACTTCTCGCGTCGACCTTTCAGCAGCTTCAGTGGCGATGGCTTCCTCGAACGCGACCTTGAATGTCAGCGTCTTGAGGGTGAACAGGCGTTGTTGCAGCTTTACATTGCGGTGACCGCAGACCAGCCGGTCTCGCAAGGCTGTCTCGAGATCGGCGAAGTTGCAAGCCCTTGCCAACTTCCTCAATGCCGCCACAAACTCGGCTACGGATTCACTGGAGCCTTGCCGCCTTTCGTAGAACGTGTGCCGGGAAGCGATCTCTGAAGGCTGCGGCGTGAAATGAGCCTTCAACTTCTCCGTCAGCGTGGCGTACGGTACGGACTTGATGTCATCAGGCGTGACAAGTGAACGAGCGATGTCAAACACCTCTTTGCCACACGAGCTAAGCAGTGCAGCTCGTTTCTTCGCAGCATCCGTCACCCCGCCGCTCTCGAGGTGAAACTCGAACCGGGTGAGGTATGCCTCCCAGTCCTCGGTCGCGGGCTCGAACGGCTCGAACCGGTGCTTGGAGCTCATCGTGGCGCTTCCTGGAGCGGACAGCCCCCTCGGAAACTCGCGGTCGATCGGAACTTCCTCCGTGGTGTCTCAGCGGGGCTGCCTACCCGCTAAATCCCATCCTCGTCGCCAGTTGATAAGTACGAGACAACACACCGGAGGTAAGTTCAAAAAAGTGATTTCAGCTTTATTTCAGCTCCAAGTTAGACCAGCTAAGGACTAGACCAGCTAGACAAAATACAGTCCAAAACAGCAGTTTATATACACTTCAGGTTGTAGCAACCACACCCACAGAATGTAAATGTGCCAGTAACATTTGAACAAGGCAGCCAATCATAGTGCAGTTATAAGGACCAATCATCTTGTACCTTTATAACCAATCATAGTTGTTCCCACCATAAGCCCTCTGATTGGGCAATACTTGTGCAGCTTTACAATCCACATAATGAGCACCTGCTCACCATGCTTCCCATTATGTCTCTGAGGACATAACACATGTGTTTTAGTATGTAACAAAAATTTGCTATGCAATGCCTGTGGAAAGTGTTCATAATATACTTTCCAGATTTGTGATAACCAATCTCTTAGGAAATATTCAGGAAACTACTGAACCTGGAATAGCTTTCCTTAACACACTTTGGTTGGTGTTCACAGTCCTAATGCTATTAACATAGATTTTTCATATTGTTTCGATATATAGTTATGGATGGCAATAGGAAGCAAGGAATATAGAAATAGTTATGAACTAAAATTCTGATTGAGGCTATATTTCAGGCTATAAATTTTTAAACTAATTTGTATTAAATACGTGTACATTTGATAATTTGTATATTTATTGATTTTAACATTGGGCCCCCTAATTTGTATTCATTTAACCTTTCAGGTTCTTAATTAATTTTTTTGGGGGGGTTAAGTTTTGTTGCCCTCCTTCTTTCCCTCCCTTTAGGTGTTCCAGTAGGTCAGAAATCAGAGTAGTGGGTACCAATCCTGAATGGTGATTTTATTCAGGGCCCAGTAATCATTGCAAATACAGAGCTCTCTGCTATTCTTCGTCATGAAATGTACAAGAGCAGAGGTGGGCATGGTTGAAGGATAGATGAACCTTCGCTGCAGGTTTTTGGCAAAGTCTTAAAGTGTGGCCAACTCAGGTTCCGATAAGGAGTACAAGTGCCCTACTGGCAGGAATGCACCGGGGACCAGATCTATGGCACAATCATACAGCCAATGGGGTGGAAGTTGATCAGCACCCTTTCCCTCAAAACTGTCCTTGAAATCTGTATACTTTCCGGGAACTATAAGAGGCCCAGATGCAGTGGCAATGACTGTGGCCTGATTCAGGTGCAGGCATGGTTCCTGAAACTGGAGGTCTAGCTGAGCCCACACAATGATGGGGTCATGGAGGGCTAGCCAGGATAACCCTCAAATGAGAGGAAACTGGGGCATGCACACGACATTGAAACAAGTTGTTCCTGGTGCTGTTGGATCTGTAATGTGATTGGTTGAATCTCACCATATGACACAGGGAGGGGAAAACAAACTTGACCCTAAAATTGGAATCAAGAACCCAAGGGTAAGAAAGAAGTCTGATAAAGGGCCAATATTAAAAACCTAGTTGAAACCTAGTTTAAAAAAGCTAATACAGTAAATAAAAGCAATATAATAGCAGAAATGAAAAAATCAATAATACACAAATTACCTTCCAATTTAGGTCCAAAAAGCACCTGTGTGTCTATCTTAGTCAGAGCTAGAGTGGTCTCAAGCAAACAGCAGTGCTATTGAGTAGGTGTGGTTAATCTTTATAGTTTGGTGCTGGATGATGCGATCCTAGCAAAATGCTTAGTCATGGCTGATGTACTCCCAAGGGAATGCTTAGTCATGGTTACACACGGGCCTTCCAGCAGTGTGGCAGCAGACACAGACATTGAATACATATACACATCATATACACATTTATTATTATTATTATTATTATTATTATTATTATTATTATTATTATTATTATTATTATTATTATTATTATTATTATTATTATACTTTTTATTGCTTTTCTAAAAACTTCACAGAAATCAAGGGAAGGGGCAACTACAAACTATGGGAGAAAGTAAAGATTACCACTAAAAACCCAAGAAGTGGTGATCATATAATGTTTACAATCATTTTTTTACCTTAATAGTATAAAAGTGCAGTATAGATGAAAAGAGTTAGTAAATACATCTGGAACTGTTAACTATATAAAAAACATCTGAGCATCTGCTAAAAATAGGTTAAATTCAAGCTCTAGAGCTAAAAGTTAATGTTTATCTTTCTTCTGAGATTATAGTCTCAGTGGGCTTTAGGAGTTTTAGGGGCCACTGCCCCTAATTCCAAGTCGGATTCCTCTTCAGTAGATGATGATGAACTTTCTCCATGGCTTCTCTGGTCGCTATCCTCTTCATTGTCGTCCTCCCAAGGCTTTGCTTGCTTTTCTGGCTTTTGCAACTGTTCCAGAAAGTCTTCAGCCTTTGAGACAGAGTCAATCCTTTCTTTCTTATTGTTGTATTTGAAGAAAATGCCTTCTGGAATAATCCATTTGTAGGGGGTAGAAGTTTTTTGTAGAAATAAGACTTAAGTCTTTATATTTCCTCCTCTTCTTTCTTATTTCAAAGGGAATGTCTTTTAATACTTTAATTTCTCTGTCGTTGATTTTCAAGGTAGTTCCATTAGTCACTTTAAGTATCTGGTCTCTGATATGCCTTTTGGAGAATTTCACATAAATTTCACTGGGCAGATTATTTTTCTTGATGTATTCTGAATATGTCCCGTAGGCCATATCCATCTCACTTTGAAGAAAATCCATTTTCAAGTCTGCAACTGGTCCCAAGGTGTCACTTAAAGTCTTTTTAAGGTCTTCTCCTTTTGCCTCTGGAACTCCTTGAAATCTCAAAATAGTTAGACTTTTCCATTTGAAGCTGTAACAATTGGAGTTCATTGGAGGTTCTCTTTTTTCCCCTTTCTCTACATATTTTTGAAGCTTTATGGTTTTGGCATCTTTGCTCTGCTGTTTGCTTGGTATCATTCAGTTGACTTTGTAGAATTGCAAAATTCTGGTTGAGAGTTGTCATTTGGTCCAGCAGGGGTCACAATGCTGCTGCAATCATACCAGGGAAGTCTGTAGCCACTTCCAGTCTTGTGACTGGGGTGGCTGGACTGCTGTTTCCTCAAGGAGGTTTTGTTTTCGGCACAACTTTCCTCCCTGCCATCTTTTGGTTGTTTACTTTTCAGAAAAGTTTTAAAAGTCTCTATTGCTTGAGAGATTATAACATTTTCTCTCCAGTGTTCTTTATATCAGTTGTTATTTGCTTATATCCCCCCCCCCCAAATGCTCTGGAAAGAGTTTTTGTTTATCTACGGGGTAAAACCTCTGCGCCGTTTTTCTTTTGGGGGTGAGTATCTTCGCTTATCTGCTTGTCCAGATGTTTTGCTTTAATGAGAAAAACTTACACTTCATCGTGGATCATATGCTGGGGTAAGAATTTCACTCGATCACTGTTCGCTTGTCCCGGTGTGTGCCCCTAACACCATTGCTGGTTCTGCAGTGACAAGACTGTCAGAGCTCAGAGGTGCCTCAATCCTTTGGCAGTGTGCCTTGGGAGCAGCACCTCTCATGCCCCATGGCTGGGGGCCCCCTACAAGGGCCCCGGGAGTGGTGCAGACAGTTGCACCCCCTCCCATCTGCTGGGTCACAGATCATGTCCCCTGGAGCTCCAAAGGGGCACATCCGCTATGCGGGTCACCAAAACTGGAAGTCATCATATACACATTATTTACTGCATTAGCTTTTTAAATATATTTTATTTTTTAGACGTTCTAATTCAGCAACTGTGCATTTGGTACCAGACACATGACTTTCATCTTTAGAGGCCTCACAAACATCTTTGTCTTGTGTCTATAGATCTTGCTGCTTAAGTAAGTAAAATAGCCATTTTTATTACACTGTAAGTTTTTAAAAAATTGATTATTCATATTCAATTTTCTTTTTATCTTTTTTCTACAGCCTTCCTTTTCTTGGTCCAGTATTAACTTATTGGTTATCTTATTGTAATATGTATTATTGTTACGTGTACCTCAATACTTTTTGACCTCTGAAGAAGGCCCCAATAAGGCGGAAACACATCAGGTCATGTGTATTGGCCCTTATGTTTAGGTCACTGAACTTTTCAACAAGGCTTTCATTGAGCCCTTGTATGTTTTTAATAAATACATGTATTTTTGTATAATATAAGTTTCAACTAGATTTTTAATATTGGCCCTTTATCAGACTTCTTTCCCTTGGGTTATTGAATCTCAAGAACTACCTGACCAGAGTGCAGTAGATATCTGTCTATTGCCTCAACTAAGGTGGGTGTATCCTTGGACCAGAGGAAGATTTTGTGCTGTGCAGCAAACTGAACATCCATGAACAGTGGGAGGCTCCCTTGTCCACCATGGCATAGACAAACAACCAGTGGGAGTCAGGCAGGCAGAGCTTCACAGGCACTAGGAACAGGCCAGGGTTGTCACAGGGGACCCATGTGGATCTGACAAACTGCCCCCAATCGACTTGGGGCTGGCCTTTTACCTGTGGTTTCCATTTTTGCAGGGCATCCACTGGCATAATGCCCTGGCCTTCTGCAATATAAACAAAGGTTGTTAGCACAGCACCAATTCTTCTCCTCAGGAGTCAAGTGGGGATGTGTGGCACCCAATTGCATCATTTCATATTCGTCTTCTGTTAGAACCCCAGGTGTAGGGCAGTTAGGTAGAGCAGGCACTGACTTCTCTAAATCCAGGTGAGGATGTGTTCTAAGATGAGCTTGTTTCCAGCTTTCTAGCCACCCATCAATCTGTTGGCATAACAATATCAAAGCCTGCAGGCTAGCAAGGCATTCTATCTGAGCAACCTCAACCAGAACTTCATCTGATAGCCCTTCTAAGTACTGATCTACAAGGGCTGCCTCATTCCACCCTAAATCCTGGGCCAGTAGTTGGAATTCAGTGCTATATCGAGCCATGGTACCCTTGCCCTGTTTTAAGGCACATATTCTCCTATTGGCATTTTCAGCTTTCAAGGGGTTGGCAAAGGCAGCAGTAACATGAGATACAAAATTTGGGAAGTTTTCCAACAATGGAGACTTGGAGAGCAGCAGAGGTGTAGTCCACTTGGCCAACTGCCCTTTTAAGAGGCTGAGAATGAAACAAACTTTTACCTTATTAGTGGGAAAATCTCTGGTCCAAAGTTCCATGTAGAGTTGGTATTGAGCAAGAAAAAGTGAGAATTCCTCTACCTTGCCCTTGAATTTTTCCAGAGGATTGGCTGGGAACCTGTTAGGTGGAGGTACAGCAGGTGCAGCATGGAGAGTGGCAGTCTGTTGCCAGAGCATGAATAATTTGCAGCACCTGGGATTTCAGCTCCTCAAGTCTCCCTGGGGTAGCTGCAGCCTCATCCATGCTTTGAAATTTGTTTGGGGTAGAAGCAAACTGTTGGAAGCCAGGCCAGGGGTGGTGCATGGAACGAGTAAGGCAAGGGCACCAACTCTAGCAGCATAGTCAAGATCCAGTCCAAGATCAAAGTACAGAGTCAAGAGCCATCAGTGGTCCAAGGGTCAGTCTATTCAGCAAGGTCTGGAAGTCCAAGAGTTATCAATGAGCAGCTTCAAGGTTGAGATGAAGACAGAGTCAGGGTACAGTCCAAAGAGTCACAGGAACAAGGCAGGATCCAATGCAGTGGTCACACTGTCAGAGAGATTTCAACTTGTTGCTTCCACACCTAACAGCATCCCTTGGCTGGTTTTTATAGCCACATGCAGCTCAAGAATAATCCCACAGCTACTCATCTTTGCTATCAGCAAGCAGCTGGTGTCAGGCCAGGAGGCGTGCACTTTATTGTCTCTCTTGTAGCTCTATTCTTAGCCTCCTTCTGGAGGGTCTTGATGGTGCTGCACCAGCTGTTGGCTCTGAACCCTAACAAGCCTTCAGCTCACCTTCCTGCTTGCAGGCTTCTGCTGATTCACGGCTGGCTACATGGGGCTCCTCTTCTCCTGAGGAGTCCTCCTGAGGAATCCTCACTATTGCTGAGCCCTGTCTGACCCATGGCAATTTAGTTCAAATAGAGCATTTCCTGACATGGAATGATGTCTGCTCAAAAAAGTAAACAGGTTGCCCCTATTCCCTCCATTGTTCTCTATGGTGGGAAAAAGTAACTTTTTTCCCGCCATAGAGAACAATGGAGGGAATAGGGGCAACCTGTTTGGGGACCCATAGAATTGGACCCCCTGATCCAATGTTCTTGAAACGTGGTGGGTATCTTGGGGAGAGGCTCCATAAGCTACCCTGTGAGTTTGGAGCCTCTCCCTCAAACCCCCTCCCCTCCAGCCCCCAGAATATACCCTATGTTTTCATCATTGACTTCAATGGCCCATAGGATATAATGGGGCCAAATTGCCACCAGATTTCTTTCATTCCCTCCTTTCCTTCTCTCTTTTTCCTCTTTCCCTCCTTCTTCTCTTCTCTTTTTTCCTCCTTTCCCTGTTTCCCTCCTCCTTCCCTCTCTTTCTTTCCCTCTCCTTTCCTTCTCTTTCTTTCCCTCTTTCCTTCCTTCTTTCCTTCTCTCTACTCTCTCTCTTTCCTTCCCTCTTTCCTCCTTCTGTGGCCCAACTCTCATGAGAAGAAATTTAAACTTTAAACCCCTTCTCTCTTAGCTCCCCCACCCAGGCCAGCCGGGGAAAGGGAGGCTTTTGAAGATGCCTCCCCCCCTTTTGCTTCCCCTTCTGACATCACTTCCGGTGATGTCAGGGGGTGTGGCATATGCTAATAGCCTAGTAGCTCATTAGCATACCATATGCTAATGAGCTCCTGCGGCTCTTTTTCTACGAAAAGACCCCTGAGCAAGATGATACATACAATAAACATTGCAATAGACACAATCCTGTTCCCTTATAAAAGTACCCTCCTGGACTGTTCCATTATATTGCAATTCTAGTCTCTTTATAAAAATGCCCTCTAACATTTCTGTTTTATATCATCTGTGAAATAATAAAAGTGTGGGAGTCTTCCTGCCTTCCTCAGACAGGCTGTGCCACAATGTGGAAGTCACAACAGAGAATGCATATGTATGGGAAGGTGCTGATCTTACCCATTCGCAGAGAGACACACTCAGAAGGCCTTTCTCAGATGAGCAAATCTGTTGTGCCAGAGCATGGTGAGAGAGGAATAATTGCGGTCTAAAAAAAGAGTGCTGCTGGTGTGGTTTTTGCATTCCTTCAAGTGACCAAAGAACTTCATCCAACATCCTCTGTTATCTATATGCCTTGAGGCATCTTCATATTTTATAGGAAACATCAAGGGTGTAAATGACTTATGCTTCTTTTCTGAACTTCCAAGGTAACATTTGAATGGGAAACCCATGCATCTCTCTTGTGAGTTACTCAGAAGTGCTAAAAGACGTATACCTCGTGCTTCCTTCTCTGGAACTTCTGGTAGTATGTAAAATTGCTGGAAGATGTACAACTAAGGGAAGAAGCTTTATAACAAACAAATTAGAAGCAATGTCTAATTTCTTTTAATGGAACTTTAGGGCATGTCTGTCAGTGGACAAGCAGGGGAATGAAGAAATTTATGCATTGAATAATGCCTGTTGTTTCTCATACAGTTGCCTCCAAAGAACTCTTAGCTATTGTAAACTTGGCCAATCTGGGTGCAAAGTATTCTGCTTCCTTCTAACCCCTTCTTTGTAATGTATGACAATGCTGGTGCAAGAATGTATTCAAGATAATTCAGTATGAGGGCCAACTGGCACGATCATTTGGGAATGTCAAGTGGTGCCCATTTGGAAACCAGAGCTCTGGAGTGAGAAGACATTAAGGAGAAGGTGGGAGGTCTCTTTTGGCTGTGGCATCGAGCTAGAAATTTCCTCTAATTAACTGGATCCCTGCACCGCTGAAAGGAACAGCAGCTGAAGAGAACCATGGACTCCAGTAGATGGATTCAGTGCACCTTATCCTGCTTTCACCTTTCTGCTAAAGTCAGTTTTCTTCTTAGAGCACTTTTTTTGTTTCTTTGAGTTTCTAATCTTTTCTAATATTTGCTTCTAGCATCATGGCATCTACTCGAATCCTGATTCTGTTCCCTCCTTCTTTGGAATTGCTACTTCGCTCCCAGAAAACCATTGCCTCCAACATTTTTATCTCTCATAACATCATAATGTTATTCTGCCACTATTTTTTTTTTTTTTTACTTGGCTACCATTTATGTAATTTTAATGACTGGTTGACATATTCAGTGTTTAGACCTTTGGAAAAGCAATGATGAATTCATCTCAAAGTATTCACACACACACACACAAATTGTGTCTGGTGGTGAATTACTTTCTTCCAGAAAGAAGATGTTACATAAAAATTTAAAATGCATGAAATAAGTAAAAACAAAGACATAATAAATTCACGATGAAGCACAGATCAAACCATCTCCACTTGCCCAATTTACAGTAACACTTTGTAAGATATATGCCAAATTCTATAGCTAGACACATGCCATCT
Source organism: Gekko gecko (assembly GCA_029375565.1). Lineage (NCBI taxonomy): Eukaryota > Metazoa > Chordata > Lepidosauria > Squamata > Gekkonidae > Gekko > Gekko gecko. The sequence goes on along the minus strand of JAPDNY010000002.1, from coordinate 88,378,428 downwards.
GAGTCTCACTAATAGATACATCAGTGAAATGTGGGGTTTTAGTATGTTATGTGAGCACTAACCCATTGCTCCTACATGGTCTTCTGTTGCACTGCTACCCCAAGATGACCAAGAGTCTCTTTCTCTGTGTCAGCTGAATATTTGTATTGCAGTGTGCTAGTTCCTCTAGTCAAACTTTCCCCCCTCATGAGGTAGGGGGAGAGAAGGCAGATCTTATTACATTCTATAGTTATAGTATCATTCTCTCTCCCTTACAAGCAAGCTTCACTTGCACTGATCTTGTACAATTTACCCTGCCAAACTCAATCTAGGGGAGAAAGGCCCGTGAGTTGTGAACTAGCAGTCTGCCTGCCAATGTATTTGTCATACATAGATGGGTAGATAAATAGTTGGCTAATTTTATACAAATGTAAATAAACACTGAGCTTTGTGCTTTTATAGCATTAGCATAAGCATGTCTCCAATCTTGATCAGAACACCTGCATTTGGAGAGCTTTGAAAAGCTTAATGTTACATTTTTGCCTTGCTTTTACATTGCCATTCATTTTTATTTTAATGTTTTGCTGGGGGGGGGAACAATTTCAATAAACAACCTCTGGTATACAGTAACTGTTTCTGCAGATGTCTTAGAAATTAATGTACTTCACATCCCTTACCCTGAAAATATTGCAGTTCTCCGATGCAGATTCCGGAGATTATCCCCATTATTTTACAAGACATTTTGCTGATCACATAAACTGCAGTAAAGTTGAAAGCCAGACAAAATAATAACAATAACCTTGAAGAAGTATTTCTGACAGTGACATGTCTGGTGCAAGAAGCAGAGTGATAAACTGTGGTATAAGGCCATCAACAGAATATAATATCCAGAGACCAATAACCAAGCAGTATTGGCTTAATTTTTTTTGGATAGCCTTATTTGGGGTTGTTCTAGTTTTGGATTCCATTAATTGGGCAGTGGCTTGGGCTAGATGGCCAACAAGGCCCCTTCCAAATCTATGATTCCCCTTTTCCTTAACATCATTTTATTATTTTTCCATTTCATAGTATTATGATTGCTCAAAGATACATCTTTAGGTTTATGGAAACACATATTTCTTTGGATGTTGGCTGCAGTTCTAATAGGCATTCCTTTACCATAATGATTTCCTTTACTTCGACATAGTTTCTATGCCTCTGTCATGGAACTAAACTGTTAAATGGTTGCTTACTTTTATGGGTGTCATTCAGAGAAAAATTATGATAATGTACCGATAACTAGGATATTACATATTAATTAGGCTTAGTCCCCACAAAATCTGAACAATTTTTAAAAACAGAACAAAGACTTGATAGCTACAAATACATGCCACAGATAGTATGGCTTGGATCTTGTGAATTGCCAATAGAAACAGCTAATGGTTGATATCATTCTTATTTTCCCCTTCACTCTGGAGACCTTCCTGACGCTGGAATTAGCTGGATTGAGTGAAAAAAGAAATAGAAGACATTCTCCCTTTCTGTATCTTTTGTGCATGGAGCTCCATTCATGGAAGAGAAAGAAAAGAATTATTTTGCCTTCTGTCCCCTCCCCACTGCAGCTGCCTGACCTTCATGGCTCACAGTGCACATGGTCTTCAGCCCTGGCAATAAATTTTTCCAGAGTCAGGGCTCTATGTGGAAGGGGAAAGCAGGAAAGATCCACAGTCCTTTTGCCCACACAGCATGGGATCAGGCCCAAGGGCGTAGACTTTGCAATTTCCCAGGGGGGGCTGGGGCTGGGTCAGAGGCATTGCTAAATCATTAAATCATTAAAAGAACTGGGACCCAATGACATCATAGGGAGGAGCCAGTGACATCACCGGCCATTGTCACTATGTATGGAGGTGGAACTATGTGGCATTTAGGTTGGGGCTCCCTGGAAAATTAGGGTGGTCTGGGAACCCCCTAGCAATGCCCCTGGGCTGGGCTAACCCCAGGAACAGGTGCCTTCTTAGCACACTGCTTAGAAACTCCACCTTAAAATGTAGCACAGATTCTATTGCTAGGGACTATTTTTCCACTCTGGGAACTGTCATTACAGTCCTAGAGTAGCCTATCTGGGCCCAAAAACCTTATTGGAAAAACCATTCTGCATTTTCTTTGCAACTTTTTTTTGGGCTGCAGTGTATTTCAGCAGAGCCCATGCAAATCAATTGGCATTCCTGGCTCCCATTATTTCCAATGGGCAATCCTGTCATTCCTTTTAGTACGTCCCAGTTGGTTGCCCCTTTGAAACTACCACACAATTTTAAGTAACAGCAAAATGAAGAGCATGAACATAGAGTGCACATCCCTTACCAATGTTTTCTCTAGGTCGCACACAGATCAAAAGGAAATTTTAAAAGGCCTCTGATCAGCATGCCCCCCCCATCTTGTTCATGCAGATGGGCTTACAATTTAAAAATGAAACGGAGATTGAAAGAAAGGGTGATTCAGCAGATGCAAGCCAATGTCAGTGGTCTGCATCCACCATCTCAAACAGAAGAACCAGAGCTTCCAGTTTCAGCACTGGAGCTAGGGGTGCCAGCCTCCAGGTGGGACCTGGGGATCTCCTGGAATTACAGCTCATTTTCAGACTACAAAAATTAGTTTCCCTGAAGAAAATGGATGTTCTGGAGGGTGGACTCCCAGTCCTCCCCAGGCTCCATCCCCAAATCTCCAGGAATTATCCAACCTGTATTGGGCCACCCCTCGCCCTCCATCCCCCAGAGGTGGACAGGGGGAACCTGGCAACCCTAACTAGGGATGTTTTAACAAGGGAGGGAGGGAGGCGAGAGGTGGAAAGAAAGCAAATAGATGGGAAGGAAGGGAGGAAAGAAGGGGGAGGGAGGGGAGGGGAGAAATGAAAAGAAAGAAAATAGAAATCCCTCTCCATAACTTATCCAGGAGTTCAGGGGAGAGTTGGTCTTGAATGTATGCATTTAAACTCTTCAAGGTTTCACCTGCCCTCCTCCCCCCTCCCCCTGCATGGGCTGTGTGTGCAATTTCAGTGATTGTAAACTGCTGATTCCTGGCTTTCCTAATATCCTCTCACTGTCAAGGGAAGGGGTGGAGCTCAACAAAGAACTCAGAAGAGTCTCCTCTCAGAGAAAATTAAGGGCTCTGGTTAAGTAGTGAACTCAGGAGTGGGAAAACAACATCAGTGGCATGAGGCCGCAGGAAAGGTGCCCGGGCACCCAGCCGCCCAGAGATCCTCCATGGATGCTGGCCTCCCTGCATGGCTCTGCAAGGCAAGCTTTGTGTGTGTGGGGAAACAGAACAATAAGGGCACAGGGCACCCAGCCATCCCAAGGCCAGCAATCCTCCATGGATGCTGGCCTCCCCCCTCCCAACCTCCCTGCATGGCTCTGCAAGGCAAGCCTTGTGTAGGGAAACAGAAGAACAAGGGCGCAGGGTGCCCAGCCATCCCAAGGCCAGCAATCCTCCATGGATGCCGGCTCCCCCCCCCCAACCTCCTCACATGGCTCTCTGCAAGGCAAGCCTTGCAGGGAGTGGGAAAACAACAGCAGTGGCATGAGGCTGCAGGAAAGGTGCCCAAGAGTCCAGCCGCCCCAAGGTGGGCAATCCTCCACGGATACTGGCCTCCCCCCACTTTCCCCACCTCCTGACCTCCCTGCATGGTTCTGCAAGGCAAACCTTGCGGGGGGGGGAACTAGAAGAACAAGGGTGCAGAGTGCCCAGCCTCCCCGAGGCCGGCAATCCTCCAAGGATACTAGCCTCCCCCCCCAACCTCCTCGCATGGCTCTCTGCAAGGCAAGCCTTGCAGGAAGTGGGAAAACAACAGCAGCGGCACAAGGCCGCAGGAAAGGTGCTTGGACACCCAGCCACCCCGAGGCTGGCCTCAGCCAGCCAGCCTGGGCACTCTCTGCCTAATGCCCACCACCCACCCCTGAAAACACCCCCCACACACCCTCGCTGGAGCCCCAGGACAGCATGGGAAAGCTGAAAGCACTGAAAACATGTGCAGCCCCCAGCTCCACCAGGCCCAACTGAGGGTTTCTGGGAGCTGGCGGTGGGGATTAGCTTTCAGGAAGCAAGCCCTGAGTTTCCTGCTACCCCACTCGAAGTCTCAGAAAACAGAGAGAAAAAACCCTCTGCTTTCAAAATGGGTTGGAGGTGGCATGGGGTGGCAAAGCTTGTGAGCCTGGTTGCCCGGGGGGCTCAGTCACCCCTGGAAAATTTTGGGGGTAGCCTCAGCCCTCAAGCCCCCCTGAAGTTGACACCTATGCCTATATATGTATACATGTGGAAGAAGCTATCAAAACACAGGCATTTCAGATATTTTCTGTTGTTTTTTTAAATGGGAGGAGGTAGAAGTTATTCACTTATTGTCTTTGTTAGAAATTATTACAAAAATACACTGTGAAATGGTCATCTTTTGTCCCTATTATTGTTTCTAGATGTAAATGTTGTGTTGGACTGAATCTTTTAGTTTTGAGTGAGCAACAAGAGAGTAACGGAGGGAGGGGATGAGAATGACAGGGTTTTATTATTATAAAAGAAGGTAAAACTTCCATAAGGTCCTAGTTTCATATGCCTTATTATTGATTCTGTCATATGTGGTTTTCATAAAATCCTTTGCTTATTGATCAATTTATTGGGTCTGTTATGAGTTAGCAGAGAGCACTGTTGCATTGGTGAAGACTATGCAAAGAAAGAAATAAACCAACCAACACCTGTCTTGCAATCCTCTTTGCTTATGAGTAATTTTTTAAAGTATAGCCAAATGCACATTTAACACTTGAGGGGGGTTCTTCATGGTTTTTGTTACATAAGGATGGAGCCAGCACAAAATTCCCACTTGTATAAGAAGAGTCCTGCTGGATCAGACCAATGATCCATCTAGGTCTAGCCAAAATGCAAGAAAAAGACAGCTCTGGCCGCTTGTGCTAAGTCAGACTTACTGTATCTCCACTTGTGTTTCCACTTGTGCAAGGTAGGAGAGGGGGCCAATGTTAAAAACTTGATGAAGGAAATATAAAAATACATGTATTTATTGATCACAACTTTGAAAATATATAGGGCTTCCTCAGAGGTAATAGTGGCTATTATAAAAACACATAGTACAATCATACCAGAAGTAATTATGATTTATGATTTATGATTTTTGCATTTGGGCTCTAAATTGTGGGATACATTGATTTATACATGTTTTGTCTTTAGGTTTATATCTGAGAACCACTTGGCGTGTGATTGCACCAATAGAGGCCTCATTTGTATTTTTTTACTCTATGCCTGGTGGGTTATCTTGAAAGTAAGTCAATGGTATATATTTATTTATTGGCAATGTATATTTACGGTTTATTTATTTGTTTTAATACATGTGTTTAATTTTCCATTTTTTAATCTTTTACAGCAACTTGCTTCTGGTCCTTATTGTATTCATGCTCTGTATTTATATGATTGTACTATATGTTTTTATAATAGCCAATATGTTCCTCACTATTGACCTCTGAGAAAGGCCTATGTAGGCCGAAACGCATCAGGTCAGATTTATACGCCCTTGTGTTTTATTGATAGTTATTTATTCATAACGTGTGACTGGGCCCTTATATATATATTTAAAGTTGTAATCAATAAATACATGTATTTTTATATTTCCTTCATCAAGTTTTTAACATTGGCCCCCTCTCCTACATTTGACAAACTTTTGTCAGGTTCTGGATTCTAGGTTTTAGGTTCAGTTTTTTCCCCCTCCCCCCCTTTTTTCCCACTTGTGCAAGACCTTCTGCCACTAACTTCTGGACACTATAATATATAGGAAGGAAAATTTTAGGAGTTGCACAAAACTGGCATATGCATCATGGGATCCAAGCAATTATCTATCTATCTAATAGCCAAGGCACCCCCTGCATGTGGATATCTAAATCTGAACATCGGGGCACCTAGGGGGCAAAGAGATTTTCCTGCACATTTGGGGCAATCCCCAGATGTGCAGAAAAATCTGAAATCTATAAAAAAAAACTATAGGGGGGATACTTAAATCCCCCCAAAAGTAAAAGAGAACTGCCTTGCTGCTGCTGCCACTGAGGGGGGTGGGAGAAGGCTTGGCAGGCAGGCCATTCAGACCTCACCACTGCTGTTGCCACTGCTATACAGGGAGAAAAGCTTGGTGGGCCCAATGGCTAGTAGTTGTGTGGGCCTTGCCATTGGTACTGGGGGGGTGGGGGAGAAGGTTTGGTGGGCCCAGTGGGAGCCACACGGGCCTCGCCATTGGTGCAGGAGGAGATGGCTTGGCAGACCCAGAGGGAGCCATGCGGGCCTCACCATTGGTGCTGGGGAGTGGGGGAGAAGGCTTAGCAGGCCTGGTGGCTGGGAGTCACATGGGCCTCACTGTTGGTGCGGGGGAGAAGGCTTGGCAGACCCAGGAGGAGCTGCACAGACCTCACTGTTGGTGCTGGGGGAAGAAGGCTTACCTGCAGCTGCTTTGTCCTCCTCACCATTGAGCCCCCCCTCGCGAGTATCGCGGGTCCTCCTTCTTGTATTGTTCTAATTCTGAAACATGATTGTTAAAGAAGCTGCATGAATGTATGGTGAGTTTGGCTCATTCTTATTTTTTTTAAAAATGCAGATCTTTAAAAATAATATTATTATATTGGACTGTCTGATAGGTATACTGGAACATCTGATGAAGTGGGGTCCAATTCACAAAAGTTTATTCTGGAATAAATTTTGTTAGTCTTTGTTAGTCTTGTAGGTGCTACTGCTTTTTTAAATTTTGCAGTTACAGACTAACAAGGCTACCTATCTGGATGGAATTATTATGTAATATAATGAAGACATCTTTTTAAAAAATAAATCCTTATATAAGCATAGACAGCTTCAAGAGAGGATTGGCCAAACATATGGAACAGATGTCCATCAGATTCTATTGGCCACAAGGTATAGTTGGAACACTGCATCTGGGACAGTGATGCTCTGTATTCTTGGTGTTTGAGGGGCAACAAATGGGAGGGCTTCTGGAATTCTGGCCTTGCTGGTGGACCTCCTGATGGTACCTGGGTTTTGGTCACTGTGTGACACAGAGTGTTGGAACGGATGAGCCATTGGCCTGATCCACCAAATTGCAAGCTCATAGACACATAACCTAATATGAACAAAATATATACCATGAGATGGCAACAAATATGCATAGACTGTTCCAGCTTATAACCCATTTCAAACATGTGTTCATATCTACAAACTGATTCGATTAATGAAAAACTCAAAAAATATTTTGGTCCACATAATAGAGTGGAAACAGATGGTGATATATTGTGAGCCAAATCAACCTTCATTCCCCCAGTCAATGATCCCAATATTATGGTTTTCGAAAAGTTGGTACTAAGGGATCTAGGTATTCTGGAGGCAACCCCTTTGAAATATAGATCTAATATGACAAGAACGGAACATGAGTGCTTGGATAGGCTTGCAAGGGATCACTCCATTACTATTAAACCAGCAGACAAGGGAGGGGCGGGGGTGATTTTAGACACAAAAGACTATGAGCATGAAATCAAAAGACAATTGGAGGATAGTATGTACTACAAATGTGTCCAGCATGATCCAACAGCTCAGGTGATGAAGTTAATTAAAATTGTTGTAGAGGATGCTCATGAAATGGGTTATATAGATAACCATATTAAAAAATTTCTGATCAATTCTCACCCTAGAGTGTGTATGTTTTATATTTTGCCAAAAATATATAAGCCAAGGTTTCCTCCTAAAGGGTGACCTACAGTATCTGGCATGGCATCAGTATTAGAACCCTTTTCACAATATGTGGACATGTTTCTTAAAGTATTTGTGCCTAAAGCTCCATCGTATATTCAAGACACAGGAGACTTTATCCGCAAAATAGAGAATATATAAATTTCAAAGATCTCTGTATTGATGACCTTAGATGCTACAGTGCTATATACAAACATTCATTTGAAGTAGGCCAGAGAGGTTATTGAAAATTATCTTGAACTAAGAGATAAACCAGCAGCACCAACTTTTTTCCTTAAAGAAATTGTAGATTTGTTATTAGATAAACATTATTTCAGATATGGCCACCAGTTTTTTTTGGCAGGTGAATGGTGTTGCCATGGGAAGTTGCTTCACCTCAAGTGTTGCTAATCTTGTGATGACACGCTTGGAGGAGTGAACAATATTGGACCCTGTTATTAATCCTTTTTTAACCATATCAGATTGTATAAAAGATTTATAGATGATTTGTTCCTCTTACCTGAAGGAAACCAAGAAACCATGGATTTTATTAATTGGTTGAACACAGGGCATCCACAGATAGTTTACTGGGAAATATGATTCAGACAGCATTGTATATTTGGACACAATGGTGTATAAAACCATGGGGGATAGACTAGCAGTCAGGGTGTTTCATAAATCAACAGATAAAAATACTTACCTACATTATAAGTCACATCACCCAGTACATCTTAGGCAAAATATCATACAGTCAACTATTATGCTTAAAGCATAATTCATCAAATGCAAAGGATTTCCAACAGGAAGAGATCAGTCTGTTTAAACAACTAAGAGTACGAGGTTATCGAGCACATGTTTTGCATAGAGCCCAGACACAAGCTCAACAAGTTAACAGAACTGATTTATTACAATACAAAATGAAAAACAGACTGAAAGTTCTGTTTTGTGTATTTACGTATACACCTAGATTCAATTCTGTCAGAGATATTATTTAAAAACATTGGCGTTTGTTAACAGACATTTCAGGCTGTGAAATGATGCTTTATATGGGTCTACATGAAACTAGATGTCTTAAGGACATGCTGGTCAGATCGGATGTAGTAAAGTTCCTTGGACAAGAATTAGGAGTGAAGGGTCACTTTAAATGTGGATCATGCTCAGTCTGTGAACAAGCAATTGAGACCAGTGTTGCCTCTAAGCTGTTAGTGTGAGCTAGCTCACAGTTTTTTAGCCTCCGGCTCACACATTTCTGTCGTAGCTCAGGAAGGATGGCTCCAGAGCAAACCTAAATTTATGCAGCAGCCAAATTGCTCACTCACAACTTGAATGCCAGTAGCTCACAAAGTAGAATTTTTGCTCACAGGACTCCACAGCTTAGAAGGAACATTGATTGAGACCAAGGTTTTTCAACACCCTAAGGGTACTTTTTCTTTTCCTTTAAAACAATTTACTAATTGCAAAAGTAGGAGATGCATGTATTTAATTTCCTGCCTATGTCAGCTTTTATATGTAGGGTGCACTTTAAGACCTATACATTTTAGAATCACAGAGCACAAATCTAAAATTAGAAATCATTCCTTGGATGCTCCATTAATAGAACATTTTATTACACAAAAACACCGCCCTGAGGATCTCAGATTCTTGGTGTTAGCTGTAGTTAAAGAACATATGTACAACCGGCAGGATGTACTTAAATCTTTATTATGCCAGGAAGCATTCTGGATCTTTTGTTTACAGACTTTGCAACCAAAAGGTCTGAATCAGGAATCTGATCTTTCATGTTTTTTGTTTATGGCTATTTGAAAGCCTGAATGTTGTTAATTGGTGACACCTGTTGTGGATGCTGGCTGGAGAATTTAAATGGCATGCTTGCAAGGTGGGTTTTGAGAAGACAGACTTGAATTAGGAGCAATATGCCATAGAAGTAATTTCAGAAGTCTTCCATCTATGTAGAATTTATGTGGTGAGTAAATGACTTGTAAGAGATTATTTGTATCTTCATTGTATGTCTGCTGTTTGTTTGGTGACCTTTTTGATTTTTTTGTATTTTTATATTATGTGCAGTGAGGATTCTTTGATAAAGACAAAGACACAGGCTGAAACTAAACCGGGACCCTGTCAGACTTTTTCACACGCTGCATTGTGTAATAGAACATGCTGTTTATTTCAATGGGTTGTAAAAAGTATATTGCAGTACTTATATTGATACAAATAACAAGTATTGTGTGTAATATATGTTCCATTGAGCACAATTACATTATTTATAAGTAAATTTAAAGAAGAGTCTATGCATATTTGTTGCCATCTCATGGTATATATATTGTTCATATTAGGCCATTGGCCTGATCAAACATGGCTTCTCTTCTGTCATGTTCTTATATTATAAACTGCCTTGGTGATTCTGAGGAAGGCAGAAAGATGGGGTATAAATCTTTTCAATAAATAAATAAATAAGGTTATAGCTTATAAATTATTGTGGGATGAAAAAGGATGAAAACACACATACACATAAAATCACCCTCCATAATTTAATAAACCCTCAAGAGACCGAGCAGGCTAATTTTTCTATCTCTCTTCAAGTACTCTAAGCATTCCAAGACTATACACAGATCTCATTGGTCCTTTTTTGGGGTATGGGGAATCTTTTAAATTTAGAAACTAATATCTGCACACTTATGGAGTCCCCTTGTCACGGCCCACCTCCCTTCTCAAGTGGCCCCTATTGGTGACCGTCACTGGCTTGCTGGTTGCACCACTGCCCCGTCCCCTGTGAGGTGGCCTGAGGTCTCAGAAAGGGCAGCGGATGGGATTGACATCACCCGTAGAGTCCCTCTGCCAAGCTGGTCCATCCCGACTCTCTCTGGGTGCCCTCTCATTCTAGCCTTCTCTCTCTTCCTCGACCTCTTCACCATGCTCCCTTTTACCCCCACCCCACACCCATGCTGCTCCCCCATTGGGCTGCCTGCCCTTGTCTGACCTTTACGGTCTTCCAGTTATGCACAACCATAAAATTCATTGTTAGAGGGTGCAGATTGTCACCATGAGGAACTGTGGGGAGTGGCTGGAAGGGAAATCAGAAATCTTTTCGAGCCCAGAATTATTTTTTTTTGGTAAATACAATTTATTATTGGATATTCCGCACGTTCATACAACTTAAACAAGTAAATACATATCCCTTCCGTTTTTTCCCTCCCCCCCAAACAAGGCTTCCCGCAATGCTCTAACCCTGTTAGTATCTCTCTTATTCAGTTACATTAACTACTAATTTTACTTTCTTTACTAATGGTAACAATTTAAAAATCTAATCACTTTAAAGTTTCCCCTTAATAACTATCAAAACAAATCAAACCATGTTTAACATCCCAACTTTTCAACAAATATTCTTGAAAGTCTTTCCATTCTTCAAAAAAGTTTTCATCTTCCTCGTTGTTTAATTTTCTTGTTAGCTTGTCCATTTCTGCCATAAACAGCATCTTCTTAATCCATTCCCATGTTTCTGGTATTTTTTCTTGCTTCCAAAATTGTGCAAAAGTCATTCTGGCTGTTGTCACCAAGTACCATAGCAATGTTCTCTTGGTTACATTTATTTCTTCCATTTTAAGACCTAACAATAACATCTGTGGGTCTTTCTTAAAAGTACATTTCAAAATTTTTTGTATCTCATTGTGGACCTCAGTCCAATATCTTACTGCCTTATCACAAGTCCACCACATATGATAAAACGACCCTTCTTTTTTCTTACACTTCCAACATTTGTTAGACATGCTATCATTTATAATAGCAATTTTTTGGGGGGTCATATACCATCTATACATCATTTTATAGCAGTTTTCTTTCACATTTATACAAGTTGAAGTTTTCATTGACTTTTTCCACAAATATTCCCAAGATGACATAGTTATTTCATTATTTATATTTACAGCCCATTTTATCATTTGCTCTTTTACTGTTTCATCCTCAGTATACCATTTCAATAAAACCTTATACAATTTTGAAATCATTTTTTTACCCTTTTCAGCCCATACAATTTCAATTTCATTATTATTTTCTCTAAAACCATGTTCTCTTTTGTCAGTCTTAAATAAGTCATAAATCTGTCTATACTTCAACCAATCATAATCAAATTCAACATCATTTCTATCTTTTAAGACAAAATTTTTCCCTTCTAATTTCAAAAGCCTTTTATAAGGTAACCAATCTAAGCCTTGATTTCTTGAATATGGATTAATCAATTCTGCCGGCACTATCCAAAGTGATCGTTCTTCCGAGAAGAATTTTTTATATCTCGTCCACGTCTCGAACAGTGATCGTCTTATAAAATGGTGTTTAAAAAATTTATCCATTTTTGACTTTCCATACCATAGATATGCATGCCATCCAAACTTATTGTCGTGACCTTCCAAAGCCAGCAACTTCATATTTTCAAGATTAATCCACTGCTCTAACCATGTTAAACAGACGGCATCATAATAAAGTCTAAAATTCGGTAATTGTAATCCTCCTCTTTCTTTTGCATCACATAAAATTTTCATTTTAATCCTTGGTTTTCTTCCTGCCCATACAAACTTTGGTATTTCTTTCTGCCATGTATCCAATATTTTACTTTGTTTTAATATTGGAATAGTCTGAAATAGAAACATCAATCGAGGCAAAATGTTCATTTTTACAGTTGCAATTCTTCCCAATAATGATAAATTCAAGGTATCCCATTTTTTGATGTCCTGCTGGATCTTATACCAAACTTTTTCATAATTATTTTTAAACAAGTCAATATTTTTCATAGTCAATTCAATTCCTAAATATTTGGTCTTTGTTACTACTTCACATTGAATTTTCTCCTGGAGTTCAATTTGTCTCTGTTTCGTCATATTTTTACACATCACCTTCGTCTTATTTTTATTAACATAGAAACCAGCAATTGTTCCAAATTCTTCAATTTTTTTCATCAATTGTGGTATGTTCTCAATTGGGTCTTGAATCATAAACATTACATCATCTGCAAACGCTCTATATTTATACATAAAGCCTTTTACTGTAAGTCCTTTAATATTATTGTCTTTTCTTATCTCTGCCAGTAATATTTCCAATATCCAGATAAACAATAACGGAGACAACGGGCAGCCTTGACGTGTTCCCTTTGGAACTTTAAAAAATTCTGTTTTCTCTTTATTTATGTTCAAAGCTGCTTTTTGCTCTGAGTATATTGCCGCAATCATATTTTTAAAAAACTGTCCTATATCCAATTTTTCAATTACTTGCAGCATAAAATCCCAATTCAAATTATCAAAAGCTTTTTCCGCATCTAAAAAGAGGAACCCAACTTCTTTCTCTGGATGTTTGTCATAATACTCAATTGCATCAATCACCACTCTTAAATTGTCTTTTATTTGTCTATTTGGTAAAAAACCAGCTTGCTCTTCCGCTATGACATCTTTCAAGTGTTTTTTCAACCTTTCAGAAATTATTTTTGCAAATAATTTATAATCATTATTCAATAGCGATATTGGTCTGTAATTCTTCACATTAGTTAAATCCAAACCTTCTTTGGGTATAAGTGAGATATTTGCTTCTTTCCATGAGTCTGGGATTCGTTTGGCCACTCTTATGTCATTTGACAGAAGTACCAAAATTGGGGTTCGCTCTTCCTTAAGTTTCTTATAAAATTTTGCTGTAAAGCCATCTGGACCTGGAGCTTTGCCCAACTTTGCATCTTCTATCGCCATTATTATTTCTTCCTTTTTAATTGGACCATTGAGTAATTCTTTAGTTTGTTGTCCCAGCTCTGGTATATCAATATTCTCCAAATACTTCTTGAGTCTTTGTTGGTCAATTCCTTTCTTTTTAAACAAGTTTGCATAATATTTAAAAAAGGCTCTTTTTATACCTTTCAAATCCACAATGTCTTTTCCATCTTCTATTATCTTATTTATAAAATTTCTTTCTTTTCTGTTTTTCAGCTGCCATGCTAAAAATTTTCCTGGTTTATTTGCACCCTCAAAAGATTTTTGTTGTAACTTTTTCAAGTTCCAATATAGTTCTCTGTTAGATAAAACATTCAGTTGGTCCTATAAAAGATGAATCTCTCTAATAATTTTTTTCTTCCCTGGTCTTTTCATTAATTCCTTTTCCTTTTGTCGAATTTTTTCTTGAAGATCATTTTGTTGTTGCATCCTTTGCTTTCTGTCTTTAGTATTCAGTGAGATAAGCAAACCTCTCATTACCGCTTTGTATGCATCCCATACAATCTGTATGTCAGTACCTTTATTTAAGTTCATTTCAAAAAAAAATTTCGTTTCTTTTTTTAATGTCTCATTAACTATTTTTTTATCCAATAAATCTTCATTAATTCTCCAATATAATTGTTTTGGTTTTTCTTTTGACAACCAGAGTAAAGGGTTGTGGTCTGAATTATTTTTTGGCAAAATTTCAATTTTTTGAGTTTTCAAAGCCATCTCTTCTGACATCCAAATCATATCAATTCTAAAAAAGGAATTATGTCTGTTCGAGTAAAAAGTATAATCCTTGATCTTAGGATTCCATTTCCTCCAAACATCTTCTAGTTTCTCTTGTCTCATCAACTGAAAGAAGTTTTTTGGCAATTTTCCAGTCCCTTCTCCAATTGCATTAGACTTTCTATCCAATGCATTATTCACTGTACCGTTAAAGTCTCCTGCAAAAACTATTTGATCATAATTTAAACAGTCCAACTTTTTTGACAAATCTTTAAAGAAAATCTCCTTTGTCCCATTGGGTGCATATAAGTTTACAAGCAATGTCTTTTTTCTGTACATCGTTATTTCCACACCGACATATCTCCCTTCATTATCTGAAAAAATTTGTTTGGGTTCCAATTCTTTTGAAATATATATCACTGTTCCTTTCTTCTTCTTGATTGCCGATGAATAAAATTCTTCTCCCAATTTTTTATTAATCAGATATTTGTTATCTTGTTTTCTGATATGTGTTTCTTGCAAACAAATTATATTACATTTTTGTTTCTCTAGCCAATGATTCACTAATCTTCTTTTGTTTGGTGAATTTAGTCCGTTAACATTCCACGATAAAAATTTGTAATCCATAAGTATTTTGAGTTATATATCTTTAAAAACATCAAAGTTGTTTTCTTTGAATCTACACAAATCTCCTTCTGTTTTAATTGTAACTCTCACCGAGTTGTATGAGAATGATAATCCCTGTGGTATCTCCCATCTGAACCTGATATCCATTTCTTTTAACTTGTCCACTAATTTCTTGAACTTCTTTCTATCTTGTAGAATCACTCTCGGAATTTCCCTTAGAATTATTATTTTCTTCCCATTAATTTCCAACGGTTGTGTAAATTGCTTCTTGAAGATATCTTCTTTCATTTTTTTTGTCACAAATTGTACAATCACATCTATAGGTAATTTCTTTCTCTTGGCATAAGCTGAGTTAACTCTGTAGATTAGGTCAAAGTCTGAGTCCAAGTCTCCTTGATCCTCTCCTATATATGTTGTCAGCGTATTTATTACTAGCATACGTATATCCTGATCTTCCTCCTCTTCTATCCCTCTCAGTCTCAAATGGTTTTGGGTAGCCCTGTATTCCATCATAGATTCCAGCCTTATATTCTCTTGAAGAGTTTTTTTCACTTTTTGTTCCATCTCTGTTGATTTTGTCACCAGACTTTGAACTTCTTTCTTAACCTCTTCCGTATCTTTTTTAATCCCTGCCACTTCTGTTAGTACCAGTTCTTTCAGTGCTGCCATATTTCTATCTTGTACTTGAACTTGCACTTGTTCTATTTGTTCCAATTGCATTTGCATCTGTTATTGCAACTGTGATTCCATTTGTTTTCCTAAATTCTGCACCACTTCTGTCATCCTTTTCTCCATCGCCTCCATGGCAGCCTGCCACTCTTTTTTTCCTTTGCAGTCATTCTTGGGCTTGGTGATGAGGCGGCCCTTGGTCTTGACCTCAAATCCGTCTTGAAATCGATCAAATAACTAACCAGTCTTTTTATTATCAACCATAAAGTCAAATCGCCACCTTTATAAATTTTTTCCGTTGGTTTTCTGCAAAAAAATAGCTTTTTAAAATTTAGTCCTCCTCAAAATGGCGGGCGCAATTTTTCTATGATTTTCTGGCTAGAGTAGGCTCTTTTTGAACTTCCTGCATTAGTTGTCCGTCTCAGTAATCCAACTTCCGGTGTCACACTTTAAGACGTCCATCTACTTCCGGCAAAACAACTTTTAAAACGTCCTCTCTAGCCTATTTCCTGTACCATGGAATCACGTCAGTTTCGTTTTAGCTAGGCATAGTTTAGTCTTAGTTAACCACAGGAATGCAAAACAAAGTTACTTTTCTGCCGTTTTTTCAATGAAAAAAGCCTTCTTTTTACTTTCAAACCAAGTGGATTACTTCTTTAAAGCTTTATACGCTTATCCGTGTGTTTTAAATTTGAATACTTTTTCAATCTGGTAAGCAAACGTTGATTGTTACCTTACTTGTAATCTCGGGGTTTCGCAGTGCTTCTTCTGCAATCACTTTTAATCTTGATGTTAAAGAGGTTGGTAGATGGCGAATTTATGCTGAATTCTCAGCCCGGCTGGTGTCTGTAGTGCTGTCTCGCAACTGCCCTCTTCACGGAAGGAGATCAAAGTGTAAACAAGCTTCCTCCAAAGCTTATCCACACCGATCTCGACTCCCCCTCAGACTCGGCTGCTTGCTCGTCACCCCCCCCATCTGGGGAGTGCTGTGTTGGGCCAGGTAGAGCCCAAACTGTCGTTAGATACCGCCGTTCACCTTGCACAGATCGCAAAGTGCGTTAATTCGCCATTTTAACTCCGACCGGAAGCCTTTTCGAGCCCAGAATTATATGAGCTCTCAAGGACTGGAGCAAGCCCATTTCCCCATCTCTCTTTCCTCCCTTTAACTGAATTGCAAAGACTGTTAACATTTCCTATCTCCTGGAGCATGCACAGTCCCAGTCAAGATATTTTTTTTTGATTAAGTTACAAAGCCATATCTTTCTGCTTACCCACTGATACTCCTAACTTGCCTATGGATGGCCAGTTATTGCTGCTTTCTTTATTTCTATGAGCCATCCACTTTGATGTTAGATAGAAACAGTAGAGGACCTGTGGAGACTCATAAGGGAGGGAAAATCTGCTTCTCCCCTTCCCTAGTAGCTCTTGGCTGCTGGCCAGATAATTATTGATGTCATGGGGAGGTGCTCTTGGACCAAACTGACTGCTGAAGACCTTAAAAGAAGGAGCAGTGCTTAAGGCTACAGGCACATAGTATACTTCTAAGTCAAAAACAATCCCACAGAAGCCTCTGGGCAGCTGTTCAAGAGTAGCTTGGGTCTAAATGGTCTAAAAGTCCCCTTTGTCCTTTTCCCCTTATGATCCTCCATCTTCTCCCCCTCATAACCCTTATGTCTTCACTCCTCTCCTTCAGGGTCCCCTCTTCTCCCTCCTGCTTCATCCACTGCTCCTGATCCCTTTAGCTGCTGGTGGGGACCACACATTTCCAACACTGCAAATGCCACCTGAACATTTTGTTCTTGTGATGCTTAAATGCTCAGACACCATTTTCTAATTTTGAGAGATCAACCACCAATTTTTCCTACTTGGAACTGAGTTTAGTTATTTTACGTAAGTACTTATGTTGGTTTTATGATTGTATGTAAGCCGCCCTGAGCCGCTTCGGCGGAAGGCTGGGATAGAAGTCGAATAAGTAAATAAATAAATACTTTTCAGATTTTTCTGCAAGCCTTGGAGCTCTTCTAGGTTTGTAGAAACATATTTTTCCCTGGGTTGCTTGAGGATTATTTGGCTCTACAATCATAGGAAGGTGTTTCTTGGACCAGAAGTTTATATCTGAGAACCACTTGGCATGTGATTGCACTAATAGAGGCCTCATTTGTATTTTCTTGCTCTATGCCTGGTGGGTTATCTTGAAACAACTTGCTTCTGGTCCTTATTGTATTCATGCTCTGTATGTATATGATTGTAGTATATGTTTTTATAATAGCCAATATGTTCCTCATTATTGACCTCTGAGGAAGGCCTATGTAGGCCGAAACGTGTCAGGTCAGATTTATAAGCCCTTGTGTTTTATTGATAGTTATTTATACATAACGTGTGACTAGGCCCTTATATATTTTTAAAGTTGTGATCAATAAATACATGTATTTTTATATTTCCTTTATCAAGTTTTTAACATTGGCCCCCTTTCCTACATTTGACTAACCTTTGTCAGGTTCTAGATTCTAGGTTTTAGGTTCAGTTTTTTTCCCCTCCCCCTCTTTTGTCCTTCTCTTTAATG
The DNA here is from genome assembly GCA_029375565.1 of Gekko gecko. Lineage (NCBI taxonomy): Eukaryota > Metazoa > Chordata > Lepidosauria > Squamata > Gekkonidae > Gekko > Gekko gecko. The sequence continues at coordinate 88,360,407 of JAPDNY010000002.1, read as the reverse complement.
TGACATAAGATTTATATCTTGATTGCAAAATGTTTTACTAAATGTGTTAGTCTATCACAGTGTTTGTTTGTATTACATAATAGAAACTGTGATCCCAGGTTGTTGTTTTTCTACCAGAATGCTGTTGCCAAGAGGCTTGACCGTTATGAGCAATCTTTCATTCCAAGCTCTTCGAAAAGGCAACTCAAACTGGACCTCTAGATAAGGACTGGGCACAGCTTAGAGGCATTGCCAAGGAAAATACTATTAGAAGTCTACTTGATTTAATGGCAATTCTTCAGCAAGAACAGTGTTCTCTAGTGTGGATGTGATTTACCTTACTAGAAATAGAGATATTGGCTATAGACACATAGCTAGGAAGAATAAAATTGATTTGTACCATAAAGCCATTCTGGATTTGTGATAAATCTAGAATAGTTATACCAACCAAGTTGTATGTCTTTATTTGTTTAGCAGGAAATCTGCCCAAAAAATATTTTATTGGTCATGTACTATGCAGTAAGTTTAGAATTTGGTAGAAGGCTTATTCCAGCATGAAGGAATTATGTTGCTTCCAAATTGTACATTGGTTGGTATCACCACCTATATCAATCTCCAACATCTCTCCTATATTGTGGGGAAAATGCCAGTCAAAATCTCTTTTTGGGTCAGAAGCAGGTTACTTAGTAGAATCTTTGCTACACGGGTTGCACAGCAAGATCATGTTTTCATAAGTAACATAGGATGCATTCCAGCTGCAGGTCAAAGAACTTTTATAATTGGTTGAATCCACTGAAGCATTTCCACAGACTGGAGGATGTCTGCTTGTGGAGCACAACTTTCTCACCTCCTACACAGGAAAAAGTTGTGGTATACAGGTATAAATCCTTCCATCTGTGGAAGTGCTCCAGTGGATCCAAGACTTTATTTTGTTACCATGTGTGGTCAGAAGATTCATTGACCTTAGACTATATGTATATGTGTGTATATTTATATAGTCCACTTTCCTATTAGAGCCCAAATCCCTATTAAAATAGACCAAATGTAAAGAAGCTTCCTTGCTTCTACTGCCTCTGAATCTGCGCCTACAGAGCTGCTGGCTTAGGTTCTATATCAGGTTTTAGAACCCTTTATCTCTATGCAGTGACTGTGGGATGATTCACATGTTAGAAAGACTGTGTGTCTGCTAAGTGGCTACCACAAGGACTTTTGGATTGGAAATGCACTGAGAGTTCCCTGCTCAGATATTAATCACCAGGCACACACAGGACCAGTTCCAGTTGGGTTTAAGACTACCCTGCTACTTATGGGGTATCCCATAAACCCTAGGGGATGGTATGCACTGGGAGAAGGATCGGGGAGTGTCACCTTATTAATTCTCCTGGACATCTTGGCAGCTTGGTATCCTTTTGAATCACCTTTCAGGATAAAGTATGGCACTAAAAACTGATTTGTAATGCAAATCTGAGAGGCTGAATCTAGCCTCTAGATATGAAGGAATCTGGCTAGTTAGAATTTACAGGTCAGAACCGATATTCTGGATGAAACATAGGAAGGTTATCTTGCTGAGCTGAATGGAGAATTGTTTCTTTTCTTCTGGTACAGAATGTGTTTATTTTGTAAAACAACAAATATCACCACTTAATAGTGTCTTTGGGCTCCCCCTCTTTGTATGGTCCAATATACATGCCTTTTTAAAAATGATTAATATTGCAAGAGAAAACTATCATTTAAAAATTCAATATCCAGCATCTGTTTTAGTTCACCATTATGCAAGATGCTATATTTTCATTTATGGAGAATAGTCCCTAACGTTATAATTTAATTTGTACACTTCAAATACAAGCAATGATTTGAATGAACTGTTGCAGTTCCTAGCAAGGACTTCTAAACAATCATACCTATATAGTAGTAAATTGAAGGAGGAGCTAAGACTGATTTCAGCATTTTTTGAAAAGCAGCTGTGATGGCTGCACGTTTTAAAAGCTTAGAAGTGCTGTACAAACAGCTGAAGGACTGTGAAGGGTTAATTCTTCACAGAGCCAGAGAGCCTTAAGTGACAGGCTGCTTCAAAGAATCTGATTGGTTAGTATCAGCTAAGCAGAAAAGGTTTTGAGAGAACTGCATGCAGAGGAGCAATTTAGTCAGATTTCTGCCTTGACTGAATTCAGTCTGATTTCAGCCCTAGCTGAGAAGAGTTGAATACTGACAGTTTCGGAATTCAGCCTTAGCTGAGAGCAGTTTAACACAGACAGGAGGACTGGGAGAAAGTTGGCAAGAAAGTTTGGGAAGTAGGCAAAGACTCCCATTCGGGCCAAGGAAAGGGGATAGATCTTCTAGAAAGGGAAGAAAATTCCCTACCCAGCCAAACAGAGAGTTAGTTCTGAAGAGTATAGAGATCTCTGGTTCAGTGTGGTTAGAAACTGCCTGCAGAATCCTCAAGAGTCAGTTAAAAACCCAAGTCAAGTTCTGGTGTTTCAAGAGAAGTGGTTTGGGTATTGGAAAGAGTGTACCAGCATTCTGGAAACTAAAAGTCAGAGAATACTCATAGAAAGTGTACTGAAGTGTTTGGGGAAAACACTAGAACAAAAGCCTTTCAACCTAAAGATTTTAAGTGTGAATAGCTTAAGAAATTTTCATTAGCCTGAAGCACAAGAACTAAAAGACTGCATATACTGTTTTTACCTCAGAAATTTCAGCCCCTGATTTCACCTGACCTTCCCCCTCTATGTTAAATAAAATATTTTGTTATTTTTGAATTTCAAAACGCCTTGAGTGCTATGTAAGTTAAGTTAAAGTGGGCTCGTGGTTCTTCCCTCAGGTTCCTGTAGGCTTGCCTGACACCCCCCCCCCCCAGTTTGGTGGAGGTTGCCTGATTTGGAGGGGCTCCTTCAGAGGCAGGGGCCATGCACTTGCACTCTGAGCCCCGAATTCGGGGATTGGTGTGCAGGTGCACGTGGCTTCCCCCCCACCTCTCCCCAGCAGGGTTTAAAAAGAACCTTTAGACACTGTTCGGGAGAGGTGGAAGCCTCTGTTCCTCGACATGATGATGTCTCTTCTGAGTGATGTCATCATGCTGGGGACTCCCCACCCCCTCCAGTAAGGTAAAGGTAAAGGTTCCCTTGCTCGAAAGCCAGTCGAATCCGACTCTAGGGTTGCGGTGCTCATCTCCGTTTCAAAGCCGAAGAGCCAGCGCTGTCCGAAGACGTTTCCGTGGTCATGTGGCCGGCATGACTAAACACCAAGGCGCACGGAACGCTGTTACCTTCCCACCGGAGTGGTCCCTATTTATCTACTTGCAATTTCTTGCTTTCGAACTGCTAGGTTGGCAGGAGCTGGAACTAGAGACGGGAGCTCACCCCGTCATGCGGCACCCGGGTCTCGAACTGCTGAACTACTGACCTTCCACAGCCTGCAGTTCAGCGTCTTAACCACTTGAGCCACCGCAGCTCCCCCCCTCCAGTAACACACCCCAAAGTCCCCCACTGGGGACTTTGAGGGACCTGGGAACCCTAGGTTCCTGGTCTGAGCCAACAGCCAAAATATCGTAGTGTGACAGGGTGGGACAGCCAGAATTCTTCAGCAAAGAAGAGAACACATTACTAGGGTCAGTAAAGGGAAAGAAAACCAGAGGGAAAATCTTGCCTTTGAGGGAGAGAAGTGGACGGGGCCATTAAAGCAACATATAGGTTTTCCTAACAAAATAAAAACAGACTACTGACATTCCCTGTCATTCGATTGGTTTAGTCTTATTAGTGTCATTTAAGATAACTGCACTATGGGTAAACAAAATCTCCTTTGGATTTCAAGAACCTTAATTTATTTCCTGACCCTAGTGTTCCTTGGAGACTTCAAAAGAACTAAGGTTAAATACTAATAATGGATAGCATTGCAAATAAGGAAGAAATGTATATCTAGTAAAACAAACATGAGGTAAAGAAGATAATTTAATAGATAGTTCAGTTGTAGATTCATTAACTTTTCCATCTGCTTAATAATAGAATTTTGTACTCTAGGGATTTTGGGTTTTTTTTCTTTAAAAAAACTGCATTTTTTCATTAAAAATAAAACACTAGATCTCTGTTCCAGGGCCAGCAGTGTAGCCAAGTGTGTTATGATAATAAATCTCAAGTGAGAAGATACAGTTATTTATTTTGGATGATCATGTTATTACCAAGTCTGCATGTTAAACAGTTTTGTATGTGGATTAATTGGTGAGCTGGACTGGGAATGCCCTGTGAACCTGAATGGCACTATAATAAGTTTGATCTATGGGAAGACTTGATTCCGAAATACAGAAGAATGCAGACCTTTCAAAATATTGGCAGTGAGGAAAAAGTATGATTTAGTGTTTCCATTTTCCAAGAGGAAATAGTAATATATTTCTTGACCCAAATCATACATAAATTTTATGATTTATTTCTCCAGGTTGGAGACCAGATGAATTAGATAGATTAGATAGATTAAAATAACTTTATGAATAGAGGGAAAAATCGCAGTTAATCTGAGGGTTAGTTTTACTGTAATCTATTTTTAGTATTTTAAAGGATTATAATATGGAAATCTGTGAGCAAACATGCTTTTTCCATTTTGGTGATTTTATGTGAAGCTGTAGCTAATCAAGGGAAGAGATACAATATAGCTCAGTATTTCTGCTGCATGCCTGGTGAGTGTTTTATAGCTGATGTTCCTCTGTTATTCAACAGCTAAGTCCTGAAAGTTTCAGGTTTTCTTTGTACTTCAGTATATTCTGGCATAATTTGGGATGATGTATGTAACAAAAACATATTAGAGAACAGGTGAAACTCTAGCATGCACATCTGGACATGTCTTTATATCATGTTAATCACTGGGACTTGAACACATGAACTTGTTGCAGAATTGATGCTATTACATGATGTAGATCCAGTTGTACAGTTAGATATTTCCTGTCTGTAGCCTGTGAATGGAAGGTGTTCACAGAATGCCTCTCTTCCCTCTTTTCTTGTTTCTCCTTGTGCCTCTGAAGACATTCTCCAGAGAGTTGAAAGGACCATTGTAAACAGGTGAGAACTCAGGAAGTGATATAGAGGGTTGTTCCTGAGGAGAAATCAACATAATTCATCCTCTCTTGTGTGAATTCTTCTATCAACTGACCAAGGCATCATGCAAAAGTGGGACATATCTCTGCAGATAGTCTTACTTTCTAACCCCTGCCTCTGTTTTCAGTGATCCTCCTAGAACAGATGTTTGGGAGAGAGAAGAAAATGCACAGGAAAGGGGGAGGTATCTGTTTCATGAATGCCAGTTTATTATGTTTCATAATAAAAGGATTTTTTTTTGCTGTCAAGTTACAACTGACTTATGGCAATGACATGGGGTTTACAAGGCAAATGTGATTTCTGGTGAGTCAGTGGAAATTACTATTGGATTGGTTTCTTAACTAGCTTAAACTCTGATATTAAAGAATCTGACTTAAGGTTTTAGGACAGATCTTTTGGTTTGCACACTCCTGCAGCTTTGAGGCCTGTGGTTCCAAATCTCATGATTTGTGTTTCCTTTCATAGCCAACACTAGCTTTGTTGTATATGCAGATTGACTGTACTGAACTTTCACAGATACAAAGTAGAATGATACTTCATTCACTTGCCCACAATTTCCAGTGTGTGTGCTCTTAAATAATGCAACAAGGTCAGGGAGCAGCTAGAGTGATGACAGGAGTTTTGACTCTCGAAAACATATACCCTGAAAATCTTATTGGTCTCTAAGGTGCTACTGGATTCTAATCTTAGGCTGCAATCACATGCACAATTAGATGCACCTATAGGCACGAATGCTGGGCAGATTTAAAGGGTGTGATCAGACGTGAACATCTGAGAAGCACCCCACACCCATCGGCAGCCTGTTTTGCTCCACCGCAGAAGTGGAATAAAAAGACACCAGGAAAAGTCCAGTAGCAAATGGGTTGCTATGGGCCACAGATGGACTTTCCCCTGAGTGATCACTCCAACATGCTCTCATGGCATCAGGATGGTCTGATCAGGCCATCCCGACTCTGTGCCATTGTCCCCCCCCTTCTCAGTATGTTCATCATTGCACCCTCCATAGGGAGCCCTCAATGCTGAGATGCGATTCATCGATTCCCTGTTCAAGCCCATTGGGAACAAACAGCAAAAAAAAAGACTCACCCATAGTTGCATCTGATCACGTGGGGGTGGGCTGCCCCCACAGCTTCAAAGGACTGTATGATCATGCAACTGCGGGTCAAATTCCTCCAGGGGAAATAGCCTCACTTCCTCCCATGTTATCTCAGGTGTGTGACTGCCACCTAAGTGTTCTACTGCAGGCCAACATGGTTACACTCTGCAACTATGCCACTCTTAGTAAACAAACTGAGGTAGAGAGGATGGGGAGGGTTTTTTTGCCAACCTAACAGCAGCTGTGGCTGATCCAGAGGACCATTAGAGGTGACCTGACTGAAAACCTGAGGAGTGGAATTGAGGGGCAAGAGTCCTATCTTAACTTCATTATGCTTTAACGCTTAAATCAAGCAGCAGGGGCCAATTGCTGGAGCTGCTGTTGTAGCTACTGGATTGAACTGCGGTGTGGTCAAGGAAGGGCATTTCCTCTTATCTACCCCTCACGTATTCAGCTAGTGACTTCCCAAAAGACATAAGGAGCAGGGATGTGAATGGAGAAGCCACACCTTGGCTTTTCTCTACCTTCTGCCCAAATGGCTGCAGTACACTTGTGTAATGTGCTGAGGTACAGGGGCTTCACTAGAGAAACCTATCCCTTTCCTTCAGCTCTGGAACGGAACTATGTTAAATGCCAGGGAACAGGTATGGTCTGCCTACCCCTAGCTAATTAGTGTGCATGTTCATGCATATGATGGGGAAACTGTTAACAATTGTTAACAATAATTAAAATGCTGAGACCAAAAAAATGTCAAATGCAAAGTAGGGTTGCCACGTCCACCCTGGCCACTGGTGGGGTAGGGCTGCCAGATCCAGGTTGGGAAACTCTTGGAGGTTTGGGGTGGAGCCTGGGGAGGACAGAGACCTCAGTGGGGTATGATGCCAGGGGAACGGATCTCAGTAGTCTGGAGATGAGCTATAATTCCAGGGGATCCCCAGGTCCCACCTGGAGGCTGTCATCCCTAAAAGTAAAACATACACAATATAATTGTGTATATTTTGTGCATATTGACTGTGACTGGCACAAAAGAGCCTGAAATTAATTGCAGCCGAAATAGGATTATAGAATAAGGTGCATGGAGCCTCCTTTATATGACCCCCATTCCTCCATTATTTCCCACTACACATCAATCTAAATGCTAGCTTAAGGTTTTATTGTATTTGGCTCAGTTTGAACATGAGTTAGTTCAGCTCTGTGTCATTTTCATAATGACTTTGGATAGAAAATGACTTCAAAGAATAATAATATTCTAGACAATTCATCAGAGGGGTAGAATAAGGATTATATAATAGTGGAATATGCTATTTTTACAGATGCTAGAATGGAGAGCCCTTTTGTTATCATGAACATGATGTTTCTGATCTGCACAATTGTTCAACTGTTACACTTTAAGGCTTGAAGTCATTGACCAGGTTTTATGTGTTTCAGATATGAATGCCTTTAAATCAACCGGAAGGCATGAATGGGCTTTAAGTATTAGGAGACACTTGGTAGCTCTCAAGAGCCATCTTTACATTCATCTAGGTGGAAGAACACCTATAGAATCAGGTTACACTTGTCCATCATGAACAAGTGAATAAGGCAGTTTTGGTAAGATATTCAATCTTTATTGGCAAGTCAAATTTTAGTGGCAAGGTGATCTTGATGTTGATATATGTTGTATACAATCTTACTTTCAGGGCTATTTTTGGGCAGGAACGCAAAGGAATGGAATTCCGGCTGGCTCCCAAGTTGGCCACGCCCAGCAGGAACTAATTAGCATAGTAGCATAGCAGAAACTCATTTGGATTGGCTACCTTAGGGTTGTGTGACCTAACATGCAAAGGAGTTCCTGCTACAAAAAAAGCCCTGGGTTTTGACAACAAACAAGGTAAACGGAATAGGAAGCAAAAGGTAGGTGTGGCTGGATGACTACACTTCTGGTAACATGGGAGTGTGGCCTAATATGCGAATGGCCTGTGCTGTCAGGGTGTGGCCTAATATGCTAATGAGTTCCTGCTGTTAGGTGTGGCCTATTATGCTAATTAGTTCCTGCTGGGCTTTTTCTACCAAAAAAGCCCTGCTTACTTTAGAGACATTACTGTACAATAAGACAGTTTGGAGGCTTTCTGGCCGAGAAGTTCCTGTGGCTGTGCCTCTTTGGGAGTCCCTGTGTGCAGTCCTGATGAAGGCATCAAAAACTCATTGAATGAGTTGACTGCAGCCTATTTCTTATTGTTTGTCTCAAGTCTTAAGGACTGGATCTACTTGCTGTTGACAACATACTTTATATTGTTTAATATTGTTTATCTTAAGAAGTGAATGTACTTGCTTTATGGACATTTGAAATCCATTGAAATTGTATATTTAGAATTTGTGAAGGGGTTTTTTTTTTTAGTGTTAAATAGTAAATGTTAGATATTGCTTTAAATCTCCAGCCTATTGATTGCAATTCATGTATTTCATGTATTGGATACTGGTGCACATTTGAGAAATTTCTGGAGCCTTGTGTGATGTTAAGTCATATATGATTTAAATCAACAAGCAGCATTTTTTAAAATTAATGGACAATGTTTCACATACAATTCTGTCAGGATCAAAACAGAAGAGATTGTAGGGGAACTATGATTGGAGCTACTCAATGGTTCTCAAAGAAAAATGACGGATTGGGGATACATGGATTGAAGGTATAATCCATCTGCTCCAGTATGGCTTTGCCTATCAAAATATCTGTCCCTGTGGTGTGGTTCATTCTGGAACGGAGAAAAAAATAGGCCTCCACTTTGCCCACCTTGTTTCTTTCCAGGGCTAACTGCAGATATGGAGAGAGTGGTCTGGATAAGCTTCGAAAATACTGGGAAAATGCAGCCATGGATTGCTCAGCATCACATCTAATGTAATAGCATCTGTTGATTGCTGTGTATTTTAAAATTTGTTTATTTTTTATTTACAAGCATGTTCTGGGAGAATTCTATCTATCTATATCTATCTATATCTATCTATCTATCTATCTATCTATCTATCTATCTATCTATCTATCTATCTATCTATCTATCTATCTATCAATCATCTGGCTGATATCTCACCCTATCCCAAAAATGGACTCATGGCAGTTCACAGCAATTAGAATATAAATAAATAACAATAGCATACAATAAAATCAAGTTAAAACAATCAAACAATCAAAAGCAAGATGGCAACCGATAGAAGCAGAAAACTCCAGGGCAGTCCATAATGCCTCCCACAAGATTATTAGCCCAGTAATGTATCTCTGTGGGCAGGGGAGGCCATGATGGATTGAATGTCCACTGCCTCAGCCAAAGACCTGGTGGAACAGTTCCATTTTACAGGCCATGTGGAGCTGTAACAGGTCCCACAGAGCCCTAATCTCACATGGGAGTGTGTTCCACCATTAGATAAAGAAAAATCCTAGCAAGTCAGTGTCAAACTGCATGTTACTTTTATGTGAGTTCAGCACAGGGATTTGTGGTGTATAACACACCTTCAGTTGATGACCAAATAAAAGTCATTTCCATGGGGCTACAGAAAATGAAGTTAGTGTGATTTCAATGAATTACAATTATACCAATGTCTAAAACATATAGTGTTTTATGTGTTTTAAACTAGTGTCTAAAACATATAAAACATGGTTGATGGACAAATAAAAGTCCTTTCCATGGGGCTATAGACAATGACGTTAGTGTGATTTCAATGAATTACAATTAAACCAGTGTCTAAAACATATAGCTAGTTGGCTCCATCTAGCCAAAGTAAAGTATTTCCAAGTTTCCTTGATTTTAGTTGAGAGATAGATTACTACTAGTTTAATTCTCCCATTGAAATCAGTAGGATGATTGTGATTTATTTTGTCTGGATTGCATGCTTTGAGTTCAATTCATCTTCTTTCAGGGAAGAACTTTATATTGGATTGCCAAGTGTCCATAATCTACCCATTCTGCACAACTAAATTTGAAGCTTTACTCTGTCCCAGTGCTTAATCTTTACAGTCATTATCCATCCATCAACATTTATTATTATCAACAGATTAGTCAACAATGAAGCACAGTTTACATATAAATATAAATTTAATATGCAAATATTAAAATCCATAACTTTATTGTGCTGTAATTAATCATACATAAAGTTATTTAAAGTTTGGAAATCTGCTTTGTTATGGAGAGAGTCTCAGGTTGGCACAGAATTTGGCCACTTTAGGAGTGGTATCATTGGAGTGGTCTGCAAGGAGGAGATGTGTATAGAATTTTCCAGATCTTCCTTGGCACTTAGATAGAATAAGGGTGAGATAAGTGAAATGGACAATATAATAACACATATTCCACTGTTTTGACTGCATTCAAAATATAATAACAAAAGTTCCAGTGTTTCGACTGAATTCACTTGGCAGGAGCACAGACATTGATGGTAGGGAATACCTAAGTATCTCCCTTCCAATAGCGTTGAGGGCAAGCAATTAAAATGGGATAGGGTAAATGCTCTGTGGAATTTGGGGGATTCTAAAGCATGAAGACAGTTCACCAGCACAAAGTTTTGGCTATGATTCCTTATAGCTGGATAGAGATATGCCCAAGCTCTTTCAGCTTGAAGACCTCTATTACAGTAGTTATATGATATTTCTCTCCCATATTTCGGATGACTGGATAGGGTTCAGGCTGCAAGAACAGTTGCAAGCCTAAGGCTGTTTAGTAAGTTTGCAAGTTATGCAGCTCATATTCTGTGCTGTGGTGCTTAACCACCTTATTTCAGAGCATTATAGTTGTCCAGGACATAGTGAATATATTTCAGACATCCCAAACTGCCCCTGATATCTGAAAGACTGCTCTTGTAATCAATGTCCAACATTCTTCCCATGATTCTGTCCTTCTTCATAACTGTTTAGCTTTTGGCATCCTTAAATACTAAAGCTGAACCTTTCTAAGTGACTTTGTAAAGACCTTGTGAAATTTGTATTTTTAGTGGAGGAAATCTTCCCTGAATCTTTGTGGAATTTGGAAGGTTGATTTGACTCAACTGAAAAGAGATTAGGGCTCCTTGTCTCCACTGCAAATGCCCAGGAGGACCATTTCACATTGAATGAAGCCTGCTGATCTTGGCTGAAATCGAGATGTGGAAATATGTGCCAAGGTCTGAAAAATTCCAGGACTCCCACTGTGTCTGGGAGAAAAAAAAATCCCCAGGCCATAACCTTTCATTAAATTCCACAGTTATATGTTTCCAGTGCAGCAAACTGATTCAGAATTGGAAAACTGCCAGTTTTACTATGTTAGAATATTAATTATACATATATATATGCTACATGGTATTGTGCGTATAGACAATACTGAACTAAACCCAAGTTCACATTCTCCAATGTCATGCTGTGAACTTCCCCCAATATTGTTTTCTTTTTAAAAAAGATATTGAACACATGGGGCCTGACTCTGCACTTGTTTAAAATGATTGTGTTATCCTCCATTAATTACCCTGGAAGTAAGTCTGCAGATCTCAGCATAGAAGCCGTGTGTTTTAAAACCTATGCTGAGCTAGATAACTGACATGATTAAAAAATGGGCATTATTTACAAAGGAGTAGTAAAAAATCCTTGTGCTTATCAGCCAATAATGTCGAAAACAACTCTAGACTCTCTTGTGATTTATTGTCATTTGGGTGTATGTGACCTTAGTTTATGGAAACTCTTATTTCCTGGTCTCTCTCTCTCTCTCTTCAGAAACACAGAACAGAATATCGTGTCTGCAGATGGAAGTATAATAGGTGATATTTCATTTCAAGCTCAAGGATTTCACTGCTCTTAAATAAAGAGGGTTTTTTTTTTTAATTAAACGAAAGAGGTAAGATTTTCAGAAGTGGAATACAATGTTGCAAAAAACATCTAGAAATTAGTGAACAGAATTCTTAACTTCTGTTGTGTCTCTGAGCAAATGAGTGTTGTGAGGGGAGTGGCTGAAAAAAGGTGGGTGATATTAATATATTCCAAATGCAGCTCCTGTGTAGAAATAAAATAGGATTTCAGAAAAGAACTTCATTTCCCCTGGCAGAAGCATTCTGCTGATCATTTTGATTAATTAATAGTAAATTGAGCTGACAATGGGACCTGGTGTTCCATAGTAATAAATTCTACCATTGTGACGCACACAAGCATGAGCCTCTCATTCTCCCGTATTAGCCCCCTGAATGTGCCTGCTGATGCTTAAACAGGTTTATCATTTAGCAAAGCTTTATCATTAGCAGATTTAAATTTCTTCATGAAAATGGGACTAGACTTATTTAAATCACTGTGATTGAGTTACTTCTTGAAACAGTTTGAAAAGAAGAGTTGTTTCAGTCTTGTTGTGTGTAAAACTACAGGAACTAGTTTCATGCGCCGAATGGAACTTTGCACTGATCCTCTCCTCCACAAGAGTAACACCTAAAACTGCATGGCAAACTGCTTTGGAAATAGGGTTACCAACTGGCAGTGATGCTCCTCCTGCACAGTCTCACCCAGCCGCCTCTCTGCTGTTTTGCTGTGAGCCCTGTCACCTCTCCAGGCCTCAGAACTGAAAGCAGAGGGGGGGGTGCTTCACCGTGTTCCTCTCTTCCACAGGCAGCAGCTCCCAGTTTTTCTCCTTTCCGGCCATCATTGTAGGCTTACCAGACCCCTCCCCCCAGTTTGGCGGAGGTTGTCTGCTTTGGAGGGGTTTCTTCCCAATCCCACCTGTCAGCCAGCTGGTGGGTGGAGGAACCCCACCCCCAAGGGCAACCACTTGGCCTCCCCTCCACCTCACCCCAGCAGGTTTTAAAAAGACTCTTTAGAGGGGAGAGGCAGGGGCTGCGTTCTTGCACTCTGAGCCCCAAATTCGGGGTTTGGCATGCAAGCCTGCGTGGCTTCGCCCCCACCTCTTCCCAGCAGGGTTTAAAAGGACCCTTAGATGCTGCTGGGGAGAGGTGGGGGCTGCATGCTTGTACTCTGAGCCCTGGGGTTTGGTGTGCAGGCATGCAAGTCTCTCCCCCCCCCGTCCTCAGCAGGGTCTAAAAAGAAACTTTAGATGCTGCTGGGGAGAGGCAGGAGCTGCTGGGGAGAGGCTCCCCAATGTTATGATGTCACTTGTGAGTGATGTCATCATTCTGGGGACTTCCCACCTCCACCAGTAATGCCCCCCAAAGTCCCCTGCTGCAGACTTTGAGGGACCTGGCAATCCTACATCATTGGGAGCCTCTTGGCCAGAGCCAGTATGGTGTAGTGGTTAGGAGCACGGACTTTAATCTGGGAGAACTGGGTTTGATTCCTCACTTCTCCACTTGCAGCTGCTGGTGTGAACTTGGGTCAGTCATAAATTTTTTCAGAGCTGTTCTCTCAAGAGCAGTTCTCTCGGAGCTCTCTCAGCCCCACTTACATCACAGGGTTGTTTTTTTAAATTGATTTTATTGGTTTTCTACAAAGAAAAGAAAAACGGGCACTACAGATACAAAGAGACTAACACAAAATAACAAGAAGCATGTACTTAATATGTCTACTTAAGTTTTACAGTTTAGAATCATTCTTTTATGCACCTAAACAAATTGAGATATATAGAGAATGTACTTTATTAATTATCCTGTACAGCTTTGAAGATATTTTTCAATCCATTTATATAACCTTGACCTAGTTTTCTTGAAGATTTCTTCTTCTTTATCTTGTAATTGTAAAGTTAACTTGTCCATTTCCGCTGTTTCATGTAATTTATAAATTATTTTGATAGAACTTCTTCTTTTCTCCAATATTTTGCATACAAAATCCTAGCCATAGTTATAACATATATAATCATATAAACATCTGTTTTTTTAAAAAACTCTCTGGTATAATGTTTAATAAAAACAATTCTGGTACAAATGGTATAATTGTTTCTAACATTCTTTGCAAAATCTCATGTATCTTAAATCTAATATTTTTTTGTTATGTTACAAGACCGCCACATATGAAAAAAGGAGCCAGTATTTTGCTTACATTTCCAACATACATTTGACATATTTGGATAAAATTTTGCTAAATTCTCTGGTGTTATATGCCATCTATAAAACATTTTATATATATTTTCTTTATATGGTATAGCTTTTGTATATTTTATATTAGTTTTCCATACCTTTGTCCATTGATCTAAATGTATACTACGGCCTATGTTCTGTGCCCATCTAATAATTGAAGATTTCACAATTTCATCTTGCATTTTCATATCTAATAACAAAGTATAAAATGACTTTATAAATTTTTCATCTATATGCAATAAAGTTTTATCCAATTCTATAGGCTTTTCATAAAAACCAGTTTGTTTGTCCTTAGCATATCTAGAATTAAGTTGTGCTTTTTCCTACCAATTCAGACAGATACCCTATCTTTGGAGAATATCTTGTGGATTTAAATTATCTCACAGGGTGTTTGTTGTGGGAAGGGGAAGGGAAAGGGATTGTAAACTGATGACGATGAATTTTCCTTCTCATGAATTTGCTGATCATTCACATTCTTTTTAATATTGTCATTTGAACCCATCTTGTATGGAATGTACCACAGTTTGATGTTTGTGGATATGGATATTAGATTTGTTACTTGATTCTGTTATTTGGTATATATAAAAATCACACTATATATAAACAAATAGACTTTAAAATGATTATGTTTGATGAAATTTATTTAAACTTTTAGCACAAATCGTTACAGTGGTATTGTTCTTGTTTATTTGTATTATACACTGTATTCCTCCTAGTGAATGTCTTTTCTGACTCCTAACTCCTTTTCGCACATAGCAGGCCAGCCGACTGGGAGGGCTACTGGGTCTCTGGGCTCTCCCTAGCTAAGGAGAGCCCACAGCTATAATTGTATATAAGCTATCATTACATATGAAAGTGCCATTGTCAGAACCAACCAATGGCAAGTCCAGCAAGGGTCTTTCAAAGCAAGTGAAAGGCAGAGGTAGTTTGCCATAGATTTCCTCTGCAGAGCCTTCCTTAGTGGCCTCCCATCCAAGTACCAATCCTCCTTAATTTCCAAGATCTGACAAGGTCAGGCTATATTATGGCTTCAAAATCAAATCTATCTATATACCCTACAGCTCTTCTTCCTTAAGGTCATTCACTTTCAGCCTAACTTACCTGACAGGGTGATTGTTGTGAGGATGAAATAGAGGAGGGAAGATGTTGTGTCCACTGACCACCCCTGGATGGAAAGTGACAGAGCCGGAGCTTGAGTCCCAAATAACAATAGGGACTAGGCTCCTGAATCTTCCTGTGGGGAACCCAATGGGAACTGTGGCGGGAAGTTTAAACCCGCCAATGGGACCTAGAGGTGTCGCTCCCAGGCTGTATATAGTTGGCCATCCAGCCAGTATTCTGTCCAGTAAATACTGTGATTAACATCACGCTGTCTTGTGATTTCTAACGCATCGAACCCACTACACAACAGAAGAATAATCATGTAAGTCACTTTGGGTCCCCAGTGGGGAGAAAAGCAGGGTGTAAATATAGAATTAAAATTATATTGATTACTGCCTGTGCATGGCATGTTCAGAAGAGCATTTCTATAAAGCTAATAAAGCTATATTATAACAGAACAGTTCAAAGCAGGCACTTTGTAAAGGAAAACATATTGTAGATTATACCATTATGTGTATTATGTATTATCAGTTTGCTGCATGGATTACCCCGTCATTTCATTGTTTTCTAATACCATTATTTTCATTATATTCACACTCTATATCATGCCTAATATCCTATGATCATCCAGAATTAGGTAATCTTAATCCTAGTAATTCTAGTACATAACTAATTTGATGTTGCCTCATACAAATTGTATCAAACTACACTGTGCTTATTAGATATCATTTTCTGCTGTATTCCCCACCTTTCATTATTTCTTCTTTCCCTATCCTGGCAGTCCCCATAGTCTCTTTCATTTTTCTACTTCTTTCTCTCCTTCTTACCCACCAGCCAACATGCCTTTAACTGCCTTTAACATGCCTCCAGTCCTCAACCTTTCTTCTTCCCTCCCCTTGGCAGGAAATGTCTGGCTAAGTTACAAGAGGCAAACAGTTGCTGCTGGAGCCAAGGACCTCTCTGTCATGGGACACAGAGGGGAAGGGGGCAAGATCTTTTCTATAGATTTCCCACACACACTTTTCTCCCCACTTTGCTTCATAGAAACCAGTGTTTGGAAGGCTCAGCAACCTCCAACATGGACACAGAGAGGTTAGTGGCCATTCTTTTGTTATGACTGCTGACTGCCACTAGGCGCCAGCAACCTTTACCAGAGCTTGAATCTCAGAGACAATGGAGACTAGGATCCTGAAACCTCAAGAGGACATCAATAGGAACCTTGGCAGGAAGTTTAAACCCACCAATAGGACCTGGGGGTGGTCTACAGGGACTGTATATAGTTGGCCATCTGGCCAGTATTCTGTTGAGTGTGCTAGTAAACTATGAGCTAACAATCACGCTGTGTCCTGTTTTTTCATGTGTTGAACCCACTACACAACAATGGCGATGAGAATGGGATCCAGCTGAGCTGGCCAGGCTGCTGGGGCACCAAAGGAAGACCAGGATCTGCTGCTGCTGCCACCAATGAGCGCCAAAGGCGTGCAAGCCGCTTCCCCGCCACAACCATGCAGCACGATGGCAGTTGCTCCAGGAACTGGACTAGTCCCTCCATTCAACCCGACCAAGCCTCATCACTGGGAAGCCTGGGTCGAGGCACTCAAGTCCATGCTGATCTTTTATGAGGTCACCAACGACGAAAGAAAAAGAGGTTTCCTCATCGGTTCCTGCGGTCCCACCACGGTGGAGCTAGCTCTCAACCTGCTTTCCCCAACCAAGCTGGCTGATGCCTCTTTCAAGGACATAATTGAGAAGCTCCAGGCCCATTTTGTTCCCCGACCATCAGAGATTGTGAGCCACATGGCTTTCCACTCCGGCAACAGCAAATGCGGGAGTTGGTCACCGTATAACTGGCTGAGCTCCGCTGGTTCGCCTTGATCTGCTCCTTCAGGCCCCAACTCAACACAGCCCTCTGGGACAGACTTGTTTGCGGGATGAGCAATGAGAAGCTCTGAAAGCGGATCCTTGAGAATGGAAAATGCTCCCTCACATCCGCCCTCTCCACTGCCATCACCTGGGAGAGGAACCATTCCTTAACTGTGACCACCGTGCACCAGGCAAACCTTGACCAGGTCGGCCCAGACCAGGAGGAAGTCCACTGCACTCAGCAATCCACAAGACACTGGGATCCAATGCCAGCAACTTGCTCCATTCTCCTCCACAAGCCAGGTCACCAGGAATGTGTGAGTTGTGGGAATAAGCATGACCAAAAAACCTGATGGTTCTGGGATGCCAAGTGCCACAGTTGCGGCTGCTCGGGGCACATTGTAAGAGCCTGCTGTTCCTGGGGGTCCAAAGCCCAGCCGGCACTAGCACAGCACCACCAAAAAGCAGCCACTCACTACGAGGATGATGAATCCAAGGAAGAGCTCTACCTCCTTGCAGCCGACCCAGCTGAACAGGTACTGTGGCTTCTGAGCTAGTCCTCTGTCCCAAAGATCCAAGTCCAGGTCCAAATAGAGGTGTTCCCCTGCACCATGGAGCTCGATTCCGGTTCTGCCGCCTCCGTTATTTTGGAGGCGACTCTTAAGAGACTCTGCCCCCAGGGGAGCCCCCGCCTGCACCCCTCTACCCTCACCCTGACAGACTTTCAGAGGAACCGTGTTCCAATAAAGGGTGTGGGGAGTTTCCATGTCCAGTGCAAGGGTTTGATGGCCACTTGGACTTAATTGTGGTCGCGGGAGACCTGCTCAGCCTCCTTGGCTGCACGTAGTTTGTCCCTTTGGGGTTATTGATAGAAGGGGTACAGCTCTGCACCTCGCAGGACTTCTGTGAGGTCTGTGACAAGTTCCTGTCCATTTTTGGTGGTACCCTGGGTCATTATACGGAGCCCCCGGTGATGCTACAACTCGACCCACAAGTGGCCCCCATCTGGATGCACTCCAGGTCAGTCCCATTCACGTTGCGCCTGAAAATAGATGTGGAACTAGACAATCTCATGGGGCAAGAAGTCCTGGAACCAGTCTCCCACACCCCGATAGTCACCCCGATGAAGCCGAAAGGAGACATCCGCATCTGCGTGGATTACAAGTGCACGTTAAATAAGGCACTTCAGGACCACGCATACCCAGTCCCAGTCATGAGCCATGTGCTTGCCTCCCTGACAGAGGCCAAGATTTTTGGAAACTGGACCTCACCCAGGCCTACCAACAGCTCCCGGTTGACGAGGCAACCATTGCTGCGCAAACTATCATCACACATAGAGGGGTTTTTAGGGTGAAAAGACTACAGTTTGAGGTGAGCATGGCCCTGGGCCTTTTCCAACAACTGATGGACTTTCTCTTGAAAGGGATCCCGGGCTTCACACCATTTTTCGACGATGTGCTGATCACTGCAGCAACACCTGCTGAATTCGCCACCTGGCTGTGCACCGTCCTCCGCCGTTTCCATGAGGTGGGCCTAAAAGTGAAGTGGGAGAAGTGCCTCCTAGGGGTTCTGTCTGTGGCCTTTTTGGGCTTCATGGTCGATGTGGACAGCCTCCATCCAGCTAGGGACAAGATAAAGGCCATCGTTGAAGCGCCCCCTCCCACATCCAAGGCAGAACTCCAGGTGTTCCTTGGTCTATTGAACTTCTACCATACCTTCCTCCCCCACAAGGTGGCGGTAGCAGAGCCCTTGCATCGCCTCCTGGGCAAGCATGCCCCTTGGTCATGGGGCCCCATGGGGTCATGAGGCTGCCACCTTCAACGGGATCAGAGCACTGGTGATTTTTAATAAAGTTCTGGTGCATTTTGATGAGTCCCTGCCAGTGGTTCTGGCCTGCGACGTGTCCCCCTACAGCATTAGCACGGTGTTAGCCCACTGCCTCCCAGATGGCCAGGAGATGCCCATCGCCAACTACTCCAGGACTCTGTCTGCAGCAGAGCAGAACTATGCCCAGATTGACTGGGAGGGCCTGGCGATAGTGGCCAGAGTAAAAAGATTTCATGACTTTGTATATGGCCAGTCCTTCACTGTTGTCACAGATCATCACCCCCTCCTCAGCCTCTTCGCATCTGATTGCCATCTCCACGGGTCCTTTCCCCACAGGTCCTGAGGTGGTCCATTTTCTTGTCTAGCTACTCCTACACCCTTCTGCATCTCCCAGGCAAGGCTATGGGCCATGCCGAAGCCCTTAGCTACCTGCCCTTGCCATCCATTGAGGCCGACCCGGCTCCAGCCCACCATGTTCTGCAGGTAGAGAACCTTCCCAATTTGCCCCTCCAGGCAGTGGGTGTCGCCTGCCGCTCGGGCAGGGACCCCATCATCTCCCAGGTTCTGGGCTGGGTGGTGAGGGGATGGCCTGTGGCAGCGGAAGGACCCAAGTTCACAGCCTTTGCCACTTACCGAGATGAGTTGTCTGCATACAAGGGCTGTCTACGGTGGGAAGACAGGATGGTTGTCCCTAGCATACTACATTGCAGGGTCCTGCAAGCTCTACATGAGGCCACCCCGCGGAACTCCTCATGGGTCAGCGACCCACAATCCTCTTGGACAGACTGCACTTGGACAGGGCCCCAGAGTCATGTAATCAGTGTGAGCAAAGGACGGCGCTATGCGGATTCTTCCTGGAGGACCCTGTCTACATCAGGAACTATGGCAGGGGCCCCAAATGGATTGCTGGCTGGGTCATCCGACCCACAGGCCCCATGTCCTATGAGGTCTTGACAGACGGTGGACAGGTCCTGTGGAAG
The DNA here is from genome assembly GCA_029375565.1 of Gekko gecko. Classification (NCBI taxonomy): domain Eukaryota; kingdom Metazoa; phylum Chordata; class Lepidosauria; order Squamata; family Gekkonidae; genus Gekko; species Gekko gecko. The sequence continues at coordinate 88,340,482 of JAPDNY010000002.1, read as the reverse complement.
CATGTCAACCAGCTACGCATGCACATGCTCCCAGCTCCAGCAGAAGTCCCAGCCCCGAGAGACACAGAGGGGGTGCTGCCAGACATTCCAGAATGAGAAACTCCCAATGGGAGTTTGCAGGAGCAAGCCCCATCGCCCCAGCTGCCCTGATGACAGAGCATCTGTCTCCACTCCGGAACCAGAGGAGGCTCCACTGCCCCCCCCCCAGTATTCCGGGCACAGGACATGACAGGCCTCCCAACGTTCCAGTTCCGACTCCAAGGTGCTCCACACGAGAGCACCGGTCCCCAACCTACCTAAAGGACTATGTCACAGAGGTGAGGGTTGAATTATGGGGGGGGGGGTGTTATGTCCGCTGACCGCCACTAGGCACCAGCAACCTTTACCAGAGCTTGACTCTCAGAGGCAATAGGGACTAGGATCCTGAAACCTCAAGAGGGCACCAATAGGAACCTTGCCGGGAAGTTTAATACCACCAATGGGACCTGGGGATGGTCCACGGGGACTGTATATAGTTGGCCATCTGGCTGGTATTCCCTGTCTGTTGAGTGTGCTAGTAAACTATGAGCTAACAATCATGCTGTGTCCTGGTTCTTCATGCATTGAACCCGCTACACAACACTTTTCTTTTCTGTTTTTTTCTGTTGTGGAGAGTTCTAATCAACTGATCTTTTTTTAAGACTTCAGATTTTTCAACAAACCTGGAATTTCCTTCAGGTTTGTAGAGAAATGCCCCCTGTCCCTTGTTCCATTTTGCAGATTTAGTGATTATATAATCTATGGCCCAGTTTGAAATTATATATACAACAGTTGGGCACCATAATAAACTCATTGGCGAATTCCCTCACTGTCCTCTGACTTCTGACACCACACCCAGTCACCTTTTTGTATTCTTCCTCTCACTGTCATCTCCTTCTCCTGTCTTTTCCCTTCCACACCCTACTTCTTCTCCCCCTTACCACCAACATTGGTTCCTCTTCCCTCTTGCTCTCCCGCTGTGCCGTTTCCTAATTCTGCTCTAACTGCTACCTCCTCCCTCTCCTCACAACTCTGCCTGCCTACCCATTCTTCTCCTGACACTTTGCCTGGTCAACTATTCCCCCTCCTCACTGCTGTGCCCACCTGCCCATCCTTCTCTGACTTCCCATCCCTCTCATCACTGCTCTGACTTGCTGCCTTCCTGTCACCTCCCCCTTCATTTTGCTTGCCCGCTCATCCACACACACATCTCGTTTGGCATACTGCTATGTTGCAGTCTCCAGAGTTTCTATTTAAACCACACACAGGAGAATGTTAACTAGACTAATCTACAATCCTTTGCTGACTCCTATGTAGAAGTAAATACAGAATTCTGGCTGGAAGCCTACAACAATTAAACATGCAAAAAATTCCACTGAAATCAGTTGGACTTTCATATACTTTTCAGGCATAGAATTACTGATCCAGGAAACAGTTGATATTAACAAAAACAAAACTAACTTGCACTGGTTTATATATGTACTAGGGAGCAAAGCCCATTGTGGTGGAAGACAATGGGCCCTAGAAAGGAAGGGAGGGAGGTGGAAGGGAGAGAGGGTTGGAGAAAGGAAGGAAGGAAGGAAGGAAGGAAGGAAGGAAGGAAGGAAGGAAGGAAGGAAGGAAGGAAGGAAGGAAGGAAGGAAGGAATAGGGGGAAGAGTGAAAGAAAGGAGAGAGGAAGAAAGGAAAAGGGGGAATGGAAGGGAAGATGGGGCAATAGGCAGTGTGTGGGGGAAATGGCTTCTCTGGGCCTACTGCCCCCATAGAAGGCCCAGAGGATGATGTGTGGGGGACCAAAAATGGCTTCTCTGGGCCTAGTGCCCCATAAAAGGCCCAGGGGATGGTGTGTGGGGGGCGGAAAAGGGCTTCTCTGGGCCTAGTGCCCCATAGAAGGCCCAGGGGATGGTGTGTGGGGGCGGAAAAGGGCTTCTCTGGGCCTACTGCCCCATAGAAGGCCCAGGGGATGATGTGCGGGGGGCGGAAAAGGCCTTCTCTGAGCCTAGTCCCCTCATAGAAGGCCCAGGGGATGGCGCGTGGGGGTGGAAAAGGCCTTCTCTGGGCCTAGTCCCCTCATAGAAGGCCCAGGGGATGGCGTGTGGGGGGTGGAAAAGGCCTTCTCTGGGCCTAGTCCCCTCATAGAAGGCCCAGGGGATGGTGTGGGTGGGTGGAAAAGGGCTTCTCTCAATTGCCTCAGCCTTGAGGGCCTGTCCCTGCGCTCACACTCCAGACGGTCCTCTCCTGTTGGAGGACTGGAGCAGACTGAGCTGAAAACACTGACCAGGGCTGGCGTGGGTGGGACTTTGCGAAGCAGCCAGTCAGCCCTGGCGAGTGTCTTCTGACTGCCAGTTTTTGAGCCGAATCAATTATGGCAAGCATAGAATGTTGTGGAACCAAAATTCAAATATATATAAGGACAGGATATATACACACAAAAATGCCTTCATAGCCAGAAATTCTAGCCATGCTAATACAACTACTCACTGAATTCTCCTGAATTAGTTATATGGTGGTATACACCACTCCAAAATGTTTTGATTTTTTTCTTATTAATCAGAATCACACAAATCGTTTTCCTCTTAACTGGTAACTACTCGTATCCAATACTCTACACTGAACACTTAAGAACAGAAATAGACCACTTACTGGTCTAAGTTACAGAGCTGGCTTTATTCAGTCTTTGTGAAATGATGAGAGGGTTGCTTGTCAGAGCTGAAGCCAAGTCTGATAAGTGATGGTGCGATTGTGAAGAAACATGCTGAACTGCATCAACAGAAGGGCAGCCATGTGCATTGCATCAAGTGTACTTTTATGTTTTTCTATAGCATCCCTTGCTGTTGATATGCAGCAGCTTCCTCTTGGAATAGCTTTAATAATCAGAAACCTTTGGCACTCTATAAAATACAGTCATTTTTTGTTAAACAAAAGGCTTAATATGAAAAATCTGCTATAGTTTTGCTATTAACCTAGGGCCAAATGATCTCTGAAATTTTGACATAGGGAGGAAAACAATAAGGTCTTCTTGTGATACAAGAATTTATATAATCCCACAAGTATGATTTCTATGGAAAACAGCCAAGAGGAAGAGTGTCTTGAAGGTAAATTGGTGCAAATGTTAATATATTGTAGGAATCATGTTTGGATTTATAGGAAGATCTCCCCTGTTAGGAAGATGTGTACTAATTTAAATCAGTAATGTGTGTGAATGCCAGCTAGGGTTTTTTTATGCATGAACAGTGAAATCTCTCTTTACAACTATTGAAAAAGTGCTGCTGTCAAATGAGAGTCATTTAGAACAGAGGTCTCCTGAGGTATGATGGAAAGATATCCAGATGGAAAACATACTTTTTGAAAAGCCAATGTGTGAGATTTGATGCTCTAAGCATCTAAGGTCAAAACAATGGAAGACCAATGAAACATTTTGATGAAAAATTAGATCTATAATATAGGGAAAGGGGGCTGAGACCAATGAGGTCCTAGCAAAAGACACACACAAAAGAATATTTTGTAAAATGGTAAATTATTGACCTGTCTGATTAATCAGAGCTCTGCCTTCAGAGGCAAGAAAGAGTATTTCTCTTCATGTGCTTCAAAGATAGGCTTTATGTATTTAGGTCTATGCAAAACTCTATAAACTAAAAGACATCTGCCATCTGTTCAATTTCAATGATATCATGTTCTAAAAAGAGATTCACAGTAGCACCATGACAAGTCCCTAGTTACCTCAGAGCTTTCCACAAATTCCACCCCATACTTCTCTTCTACCTAATGTGAATAATATTAGCATCTTTCATTATATAGTCTTCCTGGGAAACTCAGCAAAAATAGTAAAGAATGGCCACCCTGGATATAATCCCACTGATCTCAATAAAACAGCCTTGGTTGTTTTATGTTTAAAGTTACTTTGCTCTTCAAATAATTGTTCTATGTTTGTCCTATATTGGTTAGTTCCTATTTTCTGTTATCAAGTTGTTGTTGTTGTTCAGTCGCACAGTCGAGTCCGACTCTTCGCGACCCCATGGACCAGATTACGCCAGGCCCTCCTGTCTTCCGCTGTCCGCTGAAGTTTGCTCAATTTCATGTTCGTTGCATCGATGACACTGTCTAACCATCTCATCCTTTGCCATCCCCTTCTCCTTTGACCTTCAATCTTTCCCAGCATCAGGGTCTTCTCCAGTGAATGCTCCCTTCTCATTTGGTGGCCAAAGTATTTGAGCTTCAGCTTCAGGATCTGGCCTTCCAGGGAACAGTCAGGGTTGATTTCTTTTAGGATTGACTGATTTGATCTCCTTGCAGTCCAAGGGACTCTCAAGAGTCTTCTCCAGCACCATAGTTCAAAAGAATCTATTCTTCGGCACTCGGCCTTCCTTATAGTCCAACTCTCGCAGCCATACATTACTACGGGGAATACCATTGCTTTGACCATGCGGACTTTTGTTGGCAAGGTGATGTCTCTGCTTTTTATCATGCTGTTTAGGTTTGCCATCGCTTTCCTCCCAAGGAGCAGGCGTCTTTTAATATCATGGCTGCAGTCACCATCTGCAGTGATCTGGGATCCTAGGAACGTGAAGTCTGTCACTACTTCTACGACTTCCCCTTCTATTTGCCAAGGAGTGATGGGGCCAGATGCCATGATCTTAGTTTTTTTGATGTTGAGCTTCAAGCCCACTTTTGTGCTCTCCTCCTTCACCCTGAGCAAGAGGCTCTTGAGGTCCTCTTCACTTTCTGCCATCAGAGTGGTATCGTCGGCATATCTGAGGTTATTGATCTTTTCCCCAGCAATCTTAACTCCAGCTTGTGATTCATCCAGGCCAGCATTTCGCATGATGTACTCTGCATATAAATTAAATAAGCAAGGTGACAATATACATCCTTGTCGTACTCCTTTTCCTATGCTAAACCAATCAGTTGTTCCATATCCGGTTCTAACTGTTGCTTTTTTTTTTTTTTAATCAAAACCCTCCTAAAAAGGAGAGGAATTTATTCTTTTTATAAATGGAAAAAGGTAGGGTATATAGAGGGATTAAGAAAAGAGCAGAGTGAGTATCCTGTTAATAAAAGTTAGTTTAAGTCAGTATAAGTACAGTTTTTGGTGGTCACCGTGATTAGAGAGTCTTCTTTTCATTTAACAAAAATCCAAAATAACTCTGTTAATAAGGTTAGTATTGTCCTTTGGGGTTAGTTATTAATCAACTCCTTTCTGACGCTTCCCGAACAGTCATTTCTTTGGTTGTCTTCTTTTGGTATCCCTCAGGTTATAAGATGGGCCCTCTTTGGTTTTCACATCTCCCGCTCCGGCACCTTCCTCCTCTGGGCCGCTGTCATCCTCACTACTTGTCCAAGTTGCGAGTGCTGCATCTTCCTCTGAGCTGGCGTGTCTCTTCAGAAATTCTTGTGCTTTGAAGATGGAGTCAATCTTTTCTCTTTTATCCTTGTACTTGAACACTAGGCCTTCAGGGAAAGTCCATCTATATATAGTCTGATGTCTTTGTAGAAAAGTGGTCAATCCTTTGTAAGCTTTCCTTTTCATCCGGATTTCGTAAGGCACATCTTTCAATATTCTGATAGTCTGTTCCCCAATTTTCAAAGGCTCCGCTGAGACTGCACGCAAAATTTGATCTCTGGTACTCTGCTTAACAAACTTGACCACCACTTCTGCTGGCAGATTATTTTTCTTTGTAAAGGTGGAATAGGCCCTGTAGACCTTATCCATCTCTTCTTTTAATTCTCGCTGATCTCTGCCAGTTACGGGTGCCAAGGCATTTGCTAGTATAGATCTGAGATCTTCATTCTCTTCTTCTTTAATGCCCTGAAAACGAAGGGTCAGATTTGATTTCTCCATTTGTAACATCAAAATCCTTTTTTCTTGCTCATCCTGATGTTTTTCTAACTTATTGACCCTTTTCTTCACTTTTCCGATGTCCTCCGTCGAGACCAAGCATTTCTGTGCAATCTCCTCCATCTTCTTGGATGTTTCTGTTAGTTGCTTTTGTTGACTGCTGAGAACACCTTCCATGTTAGTTAAGGTTTCGCTGATTTTCTGTATTTGGACCAGCAGAGGGTGCAGTAGCTCGCTTGTCTGTTGACTGACAGCAGGCTCTGGAGGGGGATTACCCGGACCAGAAGTCCCGCCTCCCTTCTTTTCCGGTTTCAAAGGGACCTTCTTCATGGCCGACATTTCTTTTATTTGTTTACTTTTTCAAAGTTCGTGACGCGTCGCTCAGGAGACCCGCTAACTCTTTAGCTTCAATAGCACCCCAAAGGTAGTTTCATCAACCCTTCTTCCCTTTCGTCCCCCTTAGCTTTCTTTTATAAGTCCCGCTTCTCAATGGGGGGGGGGATTCCCCCTCCTCCCAGACGCTTTTCGCTTACGGGGGAAGGGCTCGGGTTTTTGCTTCAGATTTAGACCTCCAGCTCACGGTTCACTGCCGTTTCTTCTTTTTGCTTTAATTCATGTCGCTGTTCCTCACTCCTGGAAGTCGGTGGCGCTGCTACATCCCATGCGGGCACAACGCAGCGGGGCCGATTGGGGCGGGGAGAAAGCCTCAATTTCCCGGCTGTGTGCCGGCAAAGAGGCTACTCCCCAAGTGCCCCCGGTTCGGAGCCTTTGTCTAAGGCTCACTAGGGTCTTTCGCACATGCGAAGACCCCCCCCTAACTGCGTGTGGGCTAACCGCCTCCGGGAGCGTCCCGAGAAGCGGCCGCCATTCGCAACGCCGAAACCGAAACCCTAACTTTTGCTTCCTGACCCTTATACAGGTTTCTCAGGAGACATGTGAGGTGGTCTGGTACTCCCATCTCTTTAAGAACCTGCCATAGTTTATTGTGATCCACACAATCAAAGGCTTTAGCATAGTCAATGAAGCAGAAGTAGATGTTTTTCTGGTACTCTCTTGCTTTCTCCATAATCCAGCGAATGTTGGCAATTTGATCACTAGTTCCTCTACCTCTTCGAAACCCAGTTTGTACTTCTGGTAGTTCTCTATCCACGTACTGTTGGAGCCTAGCTTGTAGGATTTTGAGCATGACCTTGCTAGCGTGTGAAATGAGTGCAATTGTGCGATAGTTTGAACATTCCTTGACATTGCCCTTCTTTGGGAATGGAATGTACACTGACCTTTTCCAATCCTGTGGCCACTGTTGTGTTTTCCAAATTTGTTGGCAAATTGAGTGCAGCACTTTAACAGCAACTTCTTTTAAGACTTTGAATAACTCAGCTGGGATACCATCACCTCCACTAGCTTTGTTGTTAGTAATGCTTTCTAAGGCCCATTTAACTTCGCTTTCCAGGATGTCTGGCTCGAGGTCAGTGATTATACCATCGTGGTTGTCAAGGACACTGAGGTCCTTCTTGTATAGTTCTTCTGTGTATTCTTGCCATCTTTTCCTAATCTCTTCTGCTTCTGTTAGGTCCCTACCCTTTTTGTCCTTTATCATGGCCAGCTTTGCATGGAACGTTCCCTTGATTTCTCCCATTTTCTTGAAGAGATCTCTAGTCCTTCCCAATCTATTGTTTTCCTCTATTACTTTGCATTGTTCATTCAGGAAAGCCTCCTTATCTCTCCTTGCTGTTCTCTGGAAATCTGCATTCAGTTGGGCAAATCTTTCCTTTTCCCCATTGCCTTTAGCTTTCCTTCTTTCCTCTGCTATGTGTAAAGCCTCATCAGACAGCCACTTTGCTTTTTTGCATTTCTTTTTCTTTGGGATGGCAGTGATTGCTGCCTCCTTTACAATGTCACGGACCTCTCAAGTATGCCCTACCAAATGTTTGTGGAGGTTTCACATTCACAAACATGTTGAAGAGACTCATACCATGGTCCCACTGCATGACTCACTTCAAATAGAAGAGGGTGCTTTGGAGCCACAGCATCAGTAGCCTGAGATAGGTATCTCTTTATCAATTAAGGTTTGAAAAGGACTGCCAATCAGGACTGAAGTGGATTTCCCTAGAGCCTTCACAAAACCATTTGGATCCATCACTTTCTGGGGAAAGACTCTCTATCTATTGTGAAGGGACCATGGCTCTGTAGTGGAACATCTGCTTGGCATGCAGAAGGTCACAGGTTCAATTCCTGGCATCTCCAATTAAAAGAATTTGGTAGTAGGTGATGTGAAAGACATCTATCCAAGACTCAGGATAGCCTCTGAGTCAATAATTCTGATCTTGATGGACCAAAGCCTGCTTCATGTGTTTATCTATCATCTGTCTGTCTGTCTGTTTATCTATCTATCTACCTACCTACCTTCCAACCATCTATCAACCTGTTTATCTACATCAGCTTGTATAAATATTCTCCATTTTATCTTTACAAGAACCCTGTGAGATAAGTTAGGATGAGAGTATGCGACTGGCTGAAGATCACCCAATGAACTTTGAGGGCAGAGTGGAGATTCCAGCACTCTAACTACAACAGAAGACAGGAGGGCCTGGAGTGATGTGGTCCATGGGGTAGTGAAGAGTCGGACTCGACTGTGCGGCTGAACAACAACAACAAAAAAAGAAGTATTTCCTGTTGTCTGTTCTGCACCTATTTCCCACCAATTTCATTGGATGTCCCCAAGTTCTAGTATTATAGGAAAGGGAGAAAAAGGTATCCACTTTCTCTATGCCATGAATAATTTTATAAACTTCTATCATGTATCCCTTTAGGCTATTTTTTTTCCTAGACTGAAAATTTCCAGACTCTCCAGCCTTTCCTCATAGAAAAGTTGCTCCAACTCCCTAATAATCTTGGATGTCCTCCTTTGTATGTTTTCCAGTTCTGCAATATGACCAGAACTACACATAGTATTCCAAATAAGGTTGTACCATTGAAGAAAGCAATTACAATACTGGCCACTTTATATGCATCCAATGCAAAAATAACATTGAATGTGTATTAATATCAATAGGAAAATTTGGTGTAAGGACAGAAAACTGGCAAAGGCCCACAGATTTGTTTCTCACAACAAAGAAACTAAATTGAAATGGGAAAATTCCAGTCAAAATAGGCACCCTTCAAAATTTGGCTGCATGTGGGTGGGGGTAGGTAGTCAACAGCACAGTTGCTCTTCTCTGGGGCAGCAACAGGGTTCGGGGTGGCTCCCTTGGGCATTTCCCGATAGGTGATGAAGCCAGGGGTGGCTTATTCAGTCTCCAGTGGTGGCCTGCCAGGCCCAATACAGATGGTGGCCACAGAGCGGCTGGGCTGTGAGGTGACTGGCAGGAGGGCGCTAACGGGCATTGGCAGGGTGGTAGTCCCATAAGGGATTGGCCATTGGAGGTGAGCCCACTTGGCAGCCTGCTTAGAAGCCCTGCTGGGCGAATAAGGGAGTTCAAATAAACGGGCAGTGTGGTTTTGGCGGGCATTGCCCCCTGGTGGCCATTTGTATTAATGAAACTAATTAGTCAAATTGGCAAAACAAAGTTTAAGTGCCTAAATTTAAACTTTTCTTTTTTCTTTCTCCTTAACTTTATCCTAGTGATCCCCACCTTGCTGGCCTTGCCACGGATTCCACCTAAATATTATATGATCAAAGACTTAGATGATTAATAAAACAATTAATTAATTAAACAGACAAACAAAAACGAGGGAGTTTCTCTCTTCCCCCATCCCCTGACGCCAATTAGGCAAGCACTAAGACTCCATATAATTAAAATCGGTGTAAAACCCAAAGTAGTAATTAAATAGTTTTTTTTAAAAAATATTATTAATTAAAAAGGAGGGGGCAAAAGTCAAATTAAAAAAAAATACACCAGTTAAGTAAGGCTAAGGCATATTTAAATAAAAGCCAAAATGGCATCCGGAGGTAGGAAAGGTTCAACGGCGTCCCCCAGCCAAACTGCTGGTCTATCTCAATTTAAAGCCTCGGTGACAACTCAAGAGTTGCAAAAGATGATGCAGAACTTCCTGCAGATGGCAGCTGAACAAAATGCGGAAATTATAAAAAGAGAGTTGGAGCCAATGCAAACCAAGATGGACCAAATAGCGAAGCAGCTGAAGAACGACACAGAGGAAATCAAGATGGAAATTAAGAAACTCTCTAGGAAGACGAACCAACTTCAGGAAAAAGTAGATGATATTGACCAAGAAGTGTTGGAATTAAGAGCAAAATCAGAAAAAATGGAGGAATCTATTATCGCGTTGGAAATGGGAAAAGCGGAAACGATAGTCAGATTCCAGAATGTTTCAGAAAAATTAGGTAAAAATCTGAAAGAAGAACTAGCCTGTAACATTGCAGAGCAATTTAACATCCTAAACCCAAAGGACCTAACAGATAATATAGAAGCAGCCTACAGAAGAAACTCGGCGTATTCTAAGAAATTCAAAACACCAAGGGAAGTCCAGGTAAAGTTTGCTAAGAAGTCAATCAGGGATCAAATTCTCCATGAGGCTAATAAGAAAACCTTGATAGTAGCAGACGAAGAGATAAAAATTCTGAAAGACATCCCTTGGCGTGTCAGAGAAAAACGCCATAAGTATAGGCCATTGGTAGAGTTATTAAAGAAAAATCAGGTGCAATTCAGATGGCTTGTTCCGGAAGGGCTCTTATTTACATACAGGAGCCAAAGATTTAAGATAGACTCCATTTTCAAATTAGATAACTTCCTAGAAAGCCACGGCAAAGACTTTGGCTGGCAAAGACCGGAGGAGGAGGAGGCAGAATCAGATGACCCGAATCAGGAAAAAGAAGAAGGAAGCAAAGAGGATGGGGACGATTCTGATGATCAAGAATCTGCCTCGCAGAAGAAAAAAGACCAAAAGAAATGCCAATTAAGTTATAAAACTAAATCTCAAATTCAAACAAGATGGCAACTCAAAAAAATGGTCCTGAAAAAGAAAAAATAAGTAGGATGGAGTTTAAATTTTTTTTGTTAATATCAATAAACGTGAATGGTCTGAACAGCCCGCAAAAAAGAAAGAGAATATTGCGCCAATCAGTCTCCTGTCCTGTCTCCAGGAAACACATATAAAAGAAGGACACAAAAAATATTTAACATGTAAAAAATTAGGTGTTCCATTTATAGCATCAGATAAAAGTAAAAAACGGGGAGTAGTGGTATATGTTCAAGAGAGATTGAATCCCATATTTAAATTTAAGGCTACTAATGGAAGAATTGTTGGAGTGCAGATAGTCCTCAATGGAATGGAAGTATTAGTTGTTAATATATATGCTCCAAACCAAAATCAGGATGCCTTTTTCCTAGAACTTAACAATTATATCCTTAAAGAAAATCCCAAAAACCTCTGTATCATAGGGGACTTTAATGCAGTCTTGGACCCCAAAGAGGATAGGAAAAAACTTTTAAAAACTCATAAAGCAGGGGCGATTTTGACAAAAAGTTTCTTAAAAATAGCTGAGGAATATAATCTTATAGATGCTTGGAGAACTAGAAACCCACAGGAGAAAGACTTTACGTTTTTCTCAAATAGACATAAATCATGGTCAAGGATAGATATGGCTTGGATAAACATAAATTTGATGAAACATATTATCAATGTGGGAATCCTGGCGAACACCTTTGCAGATCACAACCCAATTCAGATACTTTTTCAGGGGACCTCAAGGACTAATAGGTAGAGAATTAACACAAGCCTTTTGAGAGACAAAGGGTTTGTTAAAAAACTCAAACAGGAGGTGAAAGAATTTATTATACTAAATAGGAGGGAGGATATGGGGCTGAACACCATTTGGGATACTTTGAAAGCATACATTAGAGGTATCTTTATCAATCAGGAGGCATGGAAAAATAAATGTAAAAGAGATAAATTTAAGAGACTAACTATGGAATTAAGAAACTTAGAAAAAAGTAGCCAGAAGAGAAAGGACCCAAAGGAAATAAGAACAAAAATAAAGCTACTACAACACCAAATGAACCTGTGGCTATCTGAGGAAATAGCCAGCAGAATTGAATATGCAAAGGCATATTTGTTTGAAAATGCTAATAAGCCTTCACGCTGCTGGCCTACAAATTCAAAAAGGAGAGAGCAAAGAAAACTATTTTAGCGTTGAACGAAAATGCTAATAAGCCTTCACGCTGCTGGCCTACAAACTCAAAAAGGAGAGAGCAAAGAAAACTATTTTAGCATTGAACGAAAATCAAAAAATACAATATAAGGCCCAAGAATTAAAAAAAAATGTGGAGGACGTTTATACGAACTTATATGAACAAACGACACAACATAGTCATGATATCAAAGCCTTCTTAATGAAACATGAGTCAGGTGAATTTACGGAAGAGCAACGACAGCTATTGAATGGGAAAGTGTCTGCTTTTGAATTATCAGAGGCTATAAAAAAACAAAAACCAATGAAATCCCCAGGCCCCGATGCAATTATGGCAGAGGTATATAAAATACTAGAAAATGAAATTTTATTGTTGTTTAAAGATTTAATTAATAATGTGATGGTAACAAGTAAAATTCCGCAATCTTGGAAAGAAGCATTAATAACTCTTATCCACAAACAAGATCTAGAAGCTACTGATCTTAAAAATTATAGACCCATATCGTTACTAAATGTAGATTACAAAATCTATGCCACAATCTTAACTAATAGGTTTTAAAAGATTATGTTAGATACTATACACAAAGACCAATCAGGTTTTTTGCCCAAAAGACAAATTAAAAACAACATAAGAAACATAGTTAATATATTAGAGTACTACGATAATAACCCTGGGAAATAGGTGGCCTTTCTCTTCTTAGATGCAGAAAAGGCCTTTGATAATGTAAGCTGGGAATTCCTGAAAGAAAAATTGAAGTTATGGAATCGTGGAGATAAATTTTTTAAATTCAATCAATGCCATATATGAAGAGCAGAATGCAAGAGTCATCGTTAATGGAGAATTAACCGGTAATATTCCCATACAAAAAGGTACCAGGCAGGGGTGTCCTCTATCCCCTCTATTATTTATTTTTGGCTTGGAATCATTAAATGTTCTGGTAAGAAAGAGTAACAGTATCCAAGGAGCTAAAATAAAGAAAGAACAGATCAAACTTCAAGCCTTTGCTGACGATTTGGTCTTCATTTTGGAGGATCCCATAAATTCACTGTATCATTTGCTGCAAGTATTACAGGAATATGGATGCGTGGCTGGTTTAAAAATAAACTTGAAAAAGACAAAAATTATTGTTAAAAATTGCTCAAAGGAACAATGTTCTATCATCCAAAATTCCTCACACATTCAGATAGTTGATAAAGTTAAATATTTAGGAATAATCCTGACAAGCAATAATAAAAATTTATATAAGAATAATTATATCAAACTTTTGGAAGAAATTAAAAAAGATTTAAATGGATGGCAGGACATGCATATCTCCTTTTCGGGCAGAATTGCCACGGTTAAGATGAATGTCCTGCCACGATTTCTATTTTTAGCCCAATGCCTACCCATAAAAACAAATAGAACATTCTTTGAGGACTTAAACCGCTTGGTGAGAATATTCGTATGGAATGCTAAAAAACCAAGAATTAATAGGAAATTACTTAGTGATAGAAAAGAAAATGGAGGACTGGGATTACCAAATTGGAACCTATACTATCAAGCGGCAGCGATGGGTTGGATCAGGGACTGGAAGAAGAAAGGACTTTGCACATAGAAGGCTATGATCTACCCATGGGTATACATGGGGATACACATTTGGTATAACTTAGATAAAAGACAGCAAATCTTTCAAAACCATGTATTTAGAGGTCCCTTGAAAAAAATTTGGAAGGAAATTAAAAATAGGTTTTATAATAAAATCCCTAAATGGCTATCCCCAACTGAAGCATTTATTTTGCCCTCTTTATGGGCGAAAGAAAAAAATTAACCTATGAAATGCTTTCAACTAAGAATAATGATCTTAAGCCTTTGGACTCCCAAGTCTTTCAAAAGGCGAATTTAACGGCCTGGGGAAAAATTCAAATAAATTCTAGGTACTCCAAGGATAAAAATAACAACTTTCAAAATACTACCACACGATTAGATAAGATTTGGCTCTCCTTGGCAGACAAGTTGATACAGAAATTGTACACCTTCTTGCTCACTGAAGATTTGTCAGATGAAGTGGTTAAACCAAACATGATTTCTTGGATGCAGGACATAGGATATAATATTACTCTGGATCAATGGTCGGGGTTATGGAAATCCCTTAGACTCCTTAGAGCAACAAAATATAAAGAGAACGTTTATAAAATGTTCTATAGGTGGCACTGGACACCCGAAAAGGTAGCAAAATGTTTTAAAGAAAGCTCTGACACTTGTTGGAGATGTAAAAAGGAAGTAGGATCCTACTTTCATGTATGGTGGAGCTGTGGGAAAATTAGACCCTTTTGGAAAAGGATTGGTAAACTACTGGAAGAAATAACAAATGTTAATGTACGACTCACGCCAGAAACTTTTTTGCTTAATATCCTCCCGGCGGGAGTGAAAAAAGCGGATGCAAGAATTATTCTTTATGTAGTTACGGCATCAAGAATAGCGGTGGCAAAATGCTGGAAAAAAGTATTTGTCCCAAACCAAGAGGAAATTATACGCAATCTACTTGAAATAGCAGAATCAGATAAGCTTAACCTAATCCTCTCAGGGAAAGATGAGTCATTGTTTGTAAACCGATGGAAATTTTTTTTATAAATGGATGGAAAATAACTATAATATATGAATAACTACCCATTGTAACCTCGAATGATTTCTATAACTTATTGTTTTGTCTTTTTGTAGTGAAAATTTAAAACTAAAGTAAAAAACAAAAACAAAAAAACCCCATGGAATTTCACAAACGTAAGTGCCTAATACAAGAAGTGAGCTCCGTAGTGGATTATTGCCTCTGCAGCCAGGGCTGACCCTAGGATAAATACTGCTATGGGCAAAGAGTAGGGTTGCCTGATCTGGGTTGGCAATTTCCTGTCACTTCATCCCACTAATTAGTGGTAGATTTTGGTTAACATTTTAGCTAAATTTCCACAATTGAAGGCAATAGCCTTAGAAGGGTGTAACTGTGCTCAGGGTTGCAAAAGGTCACTATGCTGCAAGTTATAATCCCCATTCTAAATCAAAGCCATTCAGAAGCAGAAATGAGATAATTTATTTCCCAACACCAAATACGGCAGTTAAAATACAAAGGTGCAAACCAGACATTGTCCCAACCCTTATTTTTTATTAGCATATTAGTATATTTTTATTGTACATTAGCATATTATGACATGCATTATGGCCAGACTGTACTTTCTTTGTAACTCTGATTGTGGGCTCTGCTACTCAGAAGAGCTCCTTTGAAAGTAGATTGCACTATTCCAGAAAAACTGAGTTGAGAAATACAGCCAAAGCATTACAGTGACGTTTGAAAGCTTATAGATGGCACATTTTATAAAGTCCATCTTTTCCATTATAACTTTCCCATTCTCATTGTCAGAAGACCCAGTTTGTTTACAATAATGTACTTTCTGTGCCATCTGCTCTCCTATATTCATACATCCATATTTCCACAACAGAATATCTGGCATTTTCAAATGTGAGAATAAGTGCTATATCCATAATTCATTATGACTGTACATGGAACTGGCTTCTATGTATTCAAGGCATATGTCCAAGGTATGTCTACCTCTAGCTGATTTATTGTGCTTCTCCTGCCTTGACTACACTCAAAGTAATAAATTATCAATGGTTTTGCTACTTTTAAAAGTTTTTTTTGTCAAAATTACCTGCAAGTGAAAATTTTTACTTAATTTTCAAATTTAAACAAAATTTCCATGTATCAATTGTTCATTCATGTTACATTGTAATTATTTGGAGATTTCAGTTTTTGTGATTTGCCCCCATGTCGCATATTTTGATCCTGCTGTTTGTATAGATCTCTTAACCAACACTCACAAATGTTAGCTCCTAGACAACATGTAAGTATTTTATGGGGAAGGGGAACTTTCATCTTCTTTTCAAGCTGTGAAAAGGTTATGTGCGTATGTGAATTGTAATCTGTTTGATCCTCACTGTAAGTTTGTAATAAAGACTTCTACTGTATAAAGGTTAGGTTATGATGGTGACAGCCCTATGGATGTACCTCATGAACTGGAGCCTTCTGATTCTACAATTTTTCTGCTCATGGAGACTCAAAACAAATTTAATTAAATTATTTGAAATATTTATAGGCCCACCTTTCTCCCAGACAAATGTGATCTGAGGCAAGTAACAAAAACAAAACAATATAAATGTTTTTAAAATGAGAAGATTAGAGATCTATGACAGAAACTTTCTGGCATTTTAAAAGCACCCAAGCCAGTGACTATGGGGTGGTAGAAGAACACACAATGCTGCAGCGCATTTACAGGGAAATCGTGTTCTTGTCATGACTTTCCTTTGAAAGGATCATGTAGACTCCTTTCAGTTTAACCTCCTGACATGTTTAGAACAGGCTTCACAGAATATATACTTGATCAGTTGGAGACATCATGGTCAACAGGGAAGTTTTCAGTTGTTTGTTGTGACCTGAATTCTGCTTCCTTTTCTTTCCTGTAGTTCTACTTTCTCTTGAGTAGATATCACACATTATGGATTAAGAAACCATGGCCAATTATTCCCTGGCATATGCATGTTTATAATAGTTATGTTGACAACTATCTTTATGTCACATGCAGTTTTACATGTAGACACACACAGAGTTTCAGCATTGATATATTTGTATATGCAGAGCTGTAACAAGAGCGCACAAAGCTGAGGAGTGCAGAAAAAGTATATTATTTTAGAAAGTTCTATTATTATTACTCTTATTATTCATTTACCTTTTTACCAAAAATGCTACTATGAAAGTATACAATTTTATATCCTTGCCTTGGGTGCAAAATTAGCTGGTAATGGTTCTGTCCATTTTTTTAAAATTATAGCTATTTGCTTCAGAGTGGTTCACTATAATAGCCATGTTATAATAGTCCCATTATCCTGTGGCCTTATCTTCCACAAGCTCCAGTGCTCCAGTTCCAGTGGTTGCAGGATCTCTCCACAAGAAGGAAAGGACAAGAAGTGGCACACTGAATAGTGATGAAAGATTTGGATCCTGGCATGAACCTGGCCTTTCTCTTTGGCATTGACAACTTTCACCTCGGTCCTAGCAACTCATTCCTCACAGACTCACATTTCACAGTGATTTATCTTTCTGGTCCTAGTTCATCAAAGGTCATTGGCACTCCAGCTACCTTCATTCTGTGTTATGGAACCTCCCAGCAAGTATACTGGCAATGTTTGCTGGAAAACACCATAAAGATGGTACCATGAAATATCTTTCAAAAATGTAAGCATCCAGTGAGAATAACCATCTTTAGACCTGATCCCATTGCTTTGCATTTTCTGTTACTTGTCTGAAGTATGCTATAAAAATTCGAATACTGATTAAACGATTAATCATGTTATTCTGAATTCAACCTCTGAAATCACAAATCTTTTCCAAATGCACATATATTTTAAATTATGTATTAATTAATTGCAGATGATCTGTGTGAATTTGTCTTTTAACATTTTAGAATCCTATCTTTTGTGTTGTGGTTTCGAGTATCCTTCCTTCCCTATGTTTTTTTAAAGACTTTTATTAATAGGATATAATAACACGTTCCATGTTTATTTTTTAATTTTTTATTATGTTTCAAAATATTTTTGGATACATCCTTTTCTAATACCCCCTCCCCCCACTTGGCTTCCAGCAATGCTTCCACCCCCATTATTTTTTCATTCAATTTCCATTAACAGTAAAAAATTCTCCATTTTTCAGTTTTTCTTTTTTAACAAGTTCATTTTCTCTATCTCATTCTTAGGTAACATTTTAACTATTATCCAATCATTTTTTTCTATATTCTATTCTTAATAGTTATCAAAGCAGAGTAACTTATTTTTTACATCCCAGTTCATTTCAAGATAATCTTTAAAGTCCTTCCATTCTACAAAAAAATCTTCATCTTCTTTATCATTTAGCTTCTTTGTCAATTTGTCCATGTCTGCCATAAAAAACATCTTTTTTATCCAATCCCATTTTTCCGGTACTTTTTCTTGCTTCCAAAATTGAGCGAAAGTCATTCTTGCTGTTGTAATCAAATACCATAACAATGTTCTCTTTATCACAGTCATTTCTTCCATTTTAAGACCTAGAAGTAACATTTCTGGTTCTTTTTTCAAGGTACACTTCCGGATCTTCTGGATTTCACTATGGATCTCTGTCTAATAAGCTGCCGCTTAATCACAAGTCCACCACATATGATAAAATGAGCCTTCCTTTTTTTATACTTCCAACATTTGTTAGACAAGTTCTCATTCATATTAGCAATTTTTTTTGGTGTCATATATCATCTATACATCATTTTATAACAATTTTCTTTTACATTAACACATGTTGAAATTTTAATTGACTTTTTCCACAGACACTTTCCCTACGTTTTTAAGATGTTACATACATTTCGTTCCCCCCCCTTTTGCCACTTTTACTTCTCCAAGTAATCATTAAAATTCATTATTGAACTATATCCTCAGACAAGGTCTGAGTCTAGCATCTGTCCCTTTAGAATTCATTGTTGTTGTGAGCTGTCACCTTTTACACTTGTCAAAATCCCAAATGATTCTCTGAGAGATGGAATTGGACTAAGAGGCAGATATATAAATACAGGCTTATGTAGGATTGATTTGCTAGGGTCTCTTGGCAAAATCTGCAACAATCCACTGGAGAATTAAAATAAAAGACTAGTAATAAAAAGTCATTTCAAAACACAGTTTAAAATTCTGTGTGCTGTCACTGCAATGGCTGAATTTTTAGTACCAGAAAATGTTTTGTGTCTAAAAAAGAGACTGCCTTACTAGCTGAGAGATATATTGTTTTAAAAGAAAAACCTAAGTGGCATTCTGCTGACATGGAAAAGCTTCTTTAGAAAGAATGTACTCCAACTACAGTACTGTCTAGTTGGAATTTGCTGCCCCATGCAGCATCTTCTTTCTTCTTCTTCTTTGTACACAAGGCATTGCTATATTCCAACTCTCTTCCTCAAGGTCTGGTATAGTAAGTCCACAAGGCACATCTTCTTGTATTGACTTTCAAATTTTTCTGAAGGCAGTGGTTTGGTGAGTGCATCTGCAATAATTTCTTCTGTGGAACAATACTGTAACTCAACAAGCCCCTCTTCTTGCATGTTTCTTATTATGCAATGTGTTACATCTACGTGTTTAGTTCTGGAGTTGATCTCCATCCTTGCATGGTTTATGCATCCTCAGTTGTCCTCTTAGAATTGTATTGGTTTGAATCATAGAATCACAGAGTTGGAAGGGGCCATACAGACTATCTAGTCCAATCCCCTGCTCAATGCAGAATCAGCCCAGAGCATCCCTGACAAGTGTATGTTCAGCCACTGCTTAAAGACTGCCAGTGAGGGGGAGCTCACCACCTCCCTAGGCAGCTGATTCCACTGTTGGACAACTCTTATTGCAAAAAAGTTTTTCCTACCCATGATTGCGAGTCCTATCCTCTGCTGCCAATGGGAACATCTATCCTAAAATCTTGGATTAGTTGCAGCATCTACTTGAGTTGTCTGCATGCTTCCAATGCAGATACATATTTGGCTTCTGTAGCAAACACTGTTACAGTTTTTTTGCCTTTTGCTGCTCCAGCTGATGGTTCCTCTGCCATAGAAGAACAAGTGTCTGCTGGTGGACTTTTTGTCTGTAGTGTCTCTTGCTCATTCTGCATCCACGTATCCTACTAGTCTGGGATCGTTCCTTGCTGGTAACTTTAATTTTAGGAGTTCAGTGCCATTGAGGTATTTTGCCAGCCTCTTTTGCTTTGTGATTCAGTTTTTCTACATACTATGTCCACAGCTGCTGTGATGTCAGGCCCTTTCACTGTGCTTATGTACAATAGTTTTCCAATTGCTTCTCTGTATTGCTTGTTGTTCAGCATAGCATCACTGTTTCTTTGCTGTTTTTGTTTGTTACCATAGCAGTGTTTGCTGGCTTGGCACCTTTCATGCTGGCATAGTTAAGATTTTCTGTTTCTGACAGAGAACATAGCTCTCATTTTCCTCTCACTCTATTTGAATTCCAAGATAGTAGCTAATGTTTCCTACTTGTTTCACTGCTATTTCTTGATCCATTTTTTCAACCATTTCATCAGGGTTCTTTTTGTCTTCTCAAAATATGATCAGACCATCCACATAAATGAGAGTTTAAGTCTATTTGTTGTCTCTGTTTCTTGAGCATAGGCAGCATTCTGTCCTGCCTTGCCTGAATATATATTTGATGAGCATTTGATTTAGTTTTTCATTCCATGCTGTAGCAGCCTCTTTTAGCCTATAGAGGCTCTAGCCTCTATAGAGGTTATTTGTCCTTAAATTGTTCAAATCCTGCTGTCTGTTCCAGGCAGACTTCCTTTATTTCTCCATGTAGGAAAGCAGTCTTTATATCTAGATGTTCCACGTGCATGTTTCTTGTTTTTGTTATGCTCAATAGTATTTTTATTGAAGTACATCTCAACTCTGCTGTGAAGGTTTCATTACAGTCTTCTCCATATTTTTGAGAATAGCCTTTAGCAACTAATCTTGCCTTGTATCTTTGTATTTACCTGCATCATGCTTGGTTTTGAAGATCCACATGCACCCTACTGCCTTCTTCCCTAGCATAAGAACATAAGAACATAAGAGAAGCCAATGCTGAATCAGGCCAATGGCCCATCTAGTCCAACACTCTGTCACACAGCGGCCAAAATATACCAGGTGCCATCAGGAGGTCCAGCAGTGGGGCCAGGGCACCAGAAGCCCTCCCACTGCTGCCCCCTCCAGCACCAAGAATAGAGTGCATCACCTGCCCCAGACTGAGAGTTCTCATTCTATACCCTGTGGCTAATAGCCACTGGTGGACTTCTGCTCCATATGTTTATCTAATTTCCTCTTGAAACTGTCCATGCTTGCAGCTGCCACGACCTCCTGTGGCAGTGAATTCCATATGTTAATCACTCTTTGGGTGAAGAAGTATTTCCTTTTATCTGTTCTAACCCGACTGCTCAGCAATTTCATAGAGTGCCCACGAGTTCTTGTATTGCAGTAGTTCTGGAAGTGTGAATGTTTGGTTTATGATTACGGATTCAATTTCTTCTTCTGCAGCTTTTCTCAATTTTTCTGCTTCTTTTGGGCATCTTTGCTATATCTTCCCACATAGAAGGGTCAGGTGTAGCTTCTGTTTTTGCTGAACAGCGAAGTCTTCTTGGTGGTAGTCCTTTGTTTGATCTGCTTGAGCATCTGGAATTTGGCACTGTATCTCTCCTCCTCTTCCTCCTCCTCTTCTGGTATATCATGTGTGCCATCTATTATGTCCAAATCTACTGTATTTTATTTTTTCTTTTGGTGTAGAATCTCTGGCATCTGTTTTCTCTGTGTTGTTCAGTTTCTCCCTTCCATCAAAGTAGACCATGTTACAGATCCTGACCATGTCTGTTTCTGGAGAGCTAGTTTGGTGTAGTGGTTAAGTGTGCGGACTCTAATCTGGGAGAACTGGGTTTCATTCCCCACTCCTCCACTTGCACCTGGCTGGACAACCTTGGGCAAGCCATAGTTCTGATAAGAGGTGTTCTTGAAAAAGAGCAGTTTCTGTCAAGAGCTCTCTCAGCCCCACCTACCTCACAGGGTGTCTGTTGTGGGGAGGGGAAGGGAAGGGAGTTTGTAAGCCATTCTGAGACACCTGTGGGTAGTGAAGGGCGGGGTATAAATCCAAATTCTTCTTCTTCTTCTTCTTCTTTCTGGGTTGAGGATTCAGTATCCTTTGCATCCCTGTACATACCCTTCTTCTGCTCTAAGATCCATCTTGTCTGTTTTTCTTTAGGAATATAAATATAGTAGGAATAAGGCCTGTTGTGGAAATAAATACAACAAGCTCTAGAAAGAGGCTCTAAGTGGGTGCCCTGGCCTTGGGCACTCAGCGTCAATTTGCTGTGGTGACCTCAACAGGATATAATGATACAGAGCTTACCATTTTCTTCCAGGAAACTGATCTCTGCCATCTGAAGAGCAGTTGTAATTCTAAGTGATCTCTAGCCCCTATCTAGAGATGGGCAACAATGGTTCCTCATGAGGAAATGGCTGGTTTGGAGGGTGGAGTCTATGGCATTGTACCTTTCTGAGGTCCCACCCCTCCTCAAACCTCACCAGCCCCACCCCTCAAATCTCCAGGAATTTTCCAACCTGGAGTTGGCAACCCTATCTCCTTCCCACCCAACCATCAACCTACCTTTATTTGCTCCTCTGACTCCAGCTTTCCATTCCCCCCCCCAAAGCCTCTACCCTACTCTGAAGCCCTGACTGCTACATCACACTGGCTGTCATAGGGGGGCCGTCTCAGCAGGGTATAAGGACACAGAGTCCACCATTTTCTCCAGGGTAACTGATCTCTGCCATCTGTAGAGCAGTTGTAATTCTGAGAGATCTCTAGCCCTCACCTGGAGATTGGCAACAATGGTTCCCCAGGAGGAACAGTACAGTCTTTCTCTGCAATGGGGACCAAAGCAGCTTACATCATTCTCCTCTCCCCCTTTTGACTTGCATAACAAACATGTGAGGTAGGTTAGGCTGAAAGTCTGTGACTGGTCCAAAATCACCCACTCAACTTCCACAGCAAGAACCTGGGTCTGGCAGACCCTGCTCTGAAGTGCTAACTGCTATGCCACACTGGCTGTGGTATCACCTGGTATCCAAGGGTCTTTTGGGGCCAGAACAAGCAGGAGCAGCGCTCCAGCAGCCCAAGAGTGAGCACAAATGGTGGTGGTGGCAAGCTCTGTGTTGTGTCCTGGGATCAGAAGGCAGAGCTGGCAAAATACAGCCAAGCTTCGCTCTCTGAGAACAATAGGGACTAGGTTCCTGAGCTCGCCAGTAGAGAACCAATGGCAGCATTGGCGGGCGATTCAAACCCGCCAATAGGAATATGGGGCCGTCCCCCCCTAACTGTATATAGTTGGCCTCTGGCCGTTACTGGTTGTTCTTGTCTTGTGTGAAGTACGAATAAACGCGTCTTCTCTTATGTCGTCGTCCGAGTCATGAGGCCCGAAACCCAGTACTTTACACTCTGCCCCCCAGCAGGCTTGCGGAGGAAGTGAAAAGAAAAGGGGTTTAAAGTTTAAACTCCTTCTCTCTAGAGTTGCACCGCAGCAGTGCCATGATCTCCTATTGTATCCTATGGCCCCATAGAATACAATGGAAAGATCGTGCCACCACTGCGGCACGACTCCAGAGAGAAGGGGTTTAAACTTTAAACCCATTCTCTCTTCACTCCCCCCCCCCAGCCTGCCTTGGCAAGCTTGCTGGGGAAGCAAAAAAGGGAGGGAGGCATCTTCAAAAGCCTCCCCTTCCCATCCCCAGCTAGCCTGCTGAGGTGGGCTGGGGGGAAGTGAAGCAAGAAGGGGTTTAAACTTTAACTATGGGGCTATGGAATACAATGGAAAGATTGTGCCGCCACTGCGGCGTGACTCTAGAGAGAAGGGGTTTAAACTTTAAACCCTTCTCTCTTTGCTTCTTCCCCACCTAGCCTTGGCAGGCTGACTAGGGAAGGGAAGGGGAGGCTTTTGAAGATGCCTCTCCCCATTTTACTTCCCCTTCTGACACACTTCTGGTGATGTCAGGGGGCGTGTCATATGCTAATGAGTTATGCTAATAGGTATGCTAATGAGCTCCTGCACCTCTTTTTTTTTTTACAAAATGACCCCTGCTGGTATCACAACTGAACTCCAGACAACAGATCTCTCTCTCCCCCTGGAGAAAATAACTGCTTTGGAGGGTGGACTCTGGGATTCTGTTCAGCTGAGGCACTTCCCTCTGTAAATTCTGGCTCCAATAGACTACCATAAAATCTCCAGGAATTTCCCAACCTAGAGCTGGCAACCCTGCTCAGGACTGGCCCCAATGAGTTTTCTCCAAAGGCCAAAATAGACGTGGAAAGGGTCTCTCCCCCCCTCCGCCTTTTACTGACAAAACCAAGTTTGGTTGCCTAGCAATAGGCACTGAGGGGAAAGTAGGGTTGCCAGCTCTGAGTAGGGAAATACCTGGAGATTTGGGTGGCAGATCCTGTGGAGGGCAGCATTTGGGGAGGGGAAGGACTCAGCAGGGTATAATGCCATAGGGTCTACCCTCCAAAGCAGCCATTTTCTCCAGGGGAACTGATCTCTGTCATCTGGAGATCAATTATAACAGTGAGAGATCCCCTGGTCCCACCTGGAGACTTGCAACCCTAGGGAAAGTCAGTCTCACAGCAGGGGGTTGAATGGTTTGACAGCTGCTGGCCCACCTCAGTAGCCAGCCAGTTATAGTGGAACCAAGCAGGAGAGACAGCCATTTTGGCAGTTATTCTGACAGGAACAGTGGCTGAGGAGGCAGTGGGCGGGGAAGAGGAGCAGACCCAGCCTCCAGCCAATGGCACGCAATTACTCTTGAGTGGCGGTTAATGGGCCAATGGCTGATGGAGCACACAGCACACCCAATGGGAGAGCTGGAAATGGCCAACACATCAAGATAATTATATATATATATAAGATGCTTTTGATCCAGACCCTCTTAGATGCTGTAAGCTGGGTTTATGTCCTTGTCACAGTTTAAATGGTATAGTACTTAACACTGTGTCTGATGTATCATGCGTAGCAGAGTTCCTTGACTACTCCCATATGCTTAGTATATAAAAATAGATGAGCACTGTACATTAATTGGCATGTTTAATACTGTAAGTTTATTACCTATGTATTTATACCATTTTTCTCCCAAAGGGCCCCAAATGGCTTACAACACTACATAAAAACACAAATAAACTGGTGTACTGCAGGCAAAACAAACCAGTGCATCTTAGTCCTAGACCTTAGCTGGCTTGTTAAGAGACACAGGCTAAGAGCCAAAGGGTCAAGTGTTTTTGGCTCTTGCCCTTTACCTCAAGGGACCGTGCCTGTGGCCACACCCAAGCTTCCTGAAACAGGAAGGGAAAAAAATCCTTGACAAAGATGTTACACTAGTGGCAAAAATATTTCTCCTTCCCTCCCATCCTGCTTATTGCTTAAAGTTGTCTGGTATTAAACAAAGGTATATTTCAGGTACTACAACAAAGCAGTATTGCTTTAGCTATTAGTTACATACAATGTTGAGCACACTTCATGAATATACTTGAGACAGATATTTCAGTGATGAATCCTTTATATTTATAACTGCAAATCAGAATGCTTGAAGTGAAAAGGGTATACTCTTATCTTTATAAATAAGATCACAATTTTTAGAAATGGCTGGAGAATTACCAATATCTAGGCACTGGGAATTATATATCTGGAACTCATTTAACATTAAAGAAAAAAATTATACTCTTTGAAGTCTGATATTAAAATGGAATTATTAGATTTTGCAGCAAAACTATAATGAAAATGCCTCAGAAACTTTTTTTAAAGAGACAAAATACAGGTATTTGATTCACAATCTCCTAACAAGCCTTAATTTTAATGGATGTTAGAAATTGCTTAGTTTTTACCTAGTGCCTATCTACAACATTCAGAATGAGAACCAAATGGCTACCCCATATTTATAACTTTGTGCATGGATTATATTTCCTGCTGTGCTTCATATTTTGGTATTCACATTAGTCTCAAAGGTAAACACTATTTCAAATATTAGGTTGTTTCAGTGAGAAGGAAATTAGTTCACCAAAGCATCACATTTACTGTAGGATAATAGCCTCAATGTATATATGCATTCTTTACAAGATCTAGCAGATTTTTTTTTGTCTAGAAATTCTCTCAGATGAACTCCACTTTATAAACTGCAGGGTGTCTTTGAAATGACTTTGGCTTAGCTATACCTCCAGTGAATAAAAATATAGTAGCTCTGTCATATATTTGATGAATAACTTATTCTATTTGAAGGCAAGTAGCAAGAATAGCAAACTTCTACAATAACTTACCCTATTCAAGGCAGGTAAAAGGCTTCTAGATACATAACAGCATAATATACTGGGTTGCATGCCAACATCTGTGGAAAGTACTGAAGACCACAGGTGTTCCTGGATCTCCCCTTCCTCCCAGCAGCCATTTCAGCATGAACTCCACTGATGCAAGAGGTAGAAGGGAGTGATTTTGCTCCCTTTCTGCCCCCCACTGAGCTTCCTGACCCACATGACTATTACTTCTGTCTTCAGACATGGCTGCTATTGGGTGAGGAGACCTGGGAAAATTGGGGATCCTTGTATGAACCTCACAATGTCCTTGCACTAAATTGAAGCTCTTATAAAGCTTTTAAAAACCCTAAAACACACATTGTAAAATATACTGCTGAGTGATTTTTAGATAATTCCATTGTGTGTTACCTTCTTTTAACCCGTTACACAGATGAAAGGCCCATTCTGTTATGATATTCTGGTAAGAAATGAAGAATTGTTATATTGTGTATATCACAGAATTAAAGACATTATTAGCTCTGTTCACATGTTACACTGAAGGCATGTAAAACCTGCATGTACATGCGTACACCAATTTGTAAAAAAGCCAAAGAGTACTCACTTTACAAATGAAACCAGACAACAATACCTAGATAAATCACACATTCAGCTGCACACATTCAGCTGTACATGCAGTAAATGTAACATGAGAATTACTCAACACATGTATGAAGTGTACAGTGTACATGGATTGTACTAAAGGATTATGAAAGGAGGAGATACTTCTGACTTTGCTGAAACTGTTCAGAAAAAACAATGAATGGTTTTGGTTCAGCTGGTAGTAATTTTTCCTTGGCAAATTTTGTAAAATATCACATCATCTAATCACGACACTTGTGCCTTTTTCTTTTCTAGTTTAGGCAGAAGAACATGCACTCTATTCTTTGCATACTTTTTTGTTATCTTAATGAAGAAAAGATTCATATCACAATAGATTTGTTATTTCCTCCTCTGAAAGACCATGCTTATTTATTTGACTAATTGCACTGACAGGAATTTCCTGGTACTTGGAAGAGCTTAACTATTAGTGACAGGTGTGTGTTATGGAAGAAGGATATTTAGACCTATATTATCCATGCACCAACTATTTGGGATCTGAAGCCTAAATTGAACAAAAGTATAAACACATATGATATTAACTGTTTCTAAATGACACTATGGCAGCTCATATGGAGCAACGCAGTTAGGTATTTAAGTATTGCTTATACAATTACATTTTTCAAAGTCTCTTGAAATTCATTTGACCATCTGCTCTTTGTTAGACAATATTGCCATCTTTCATTCTGCATTTCAAGGTTGCTATATGTATTCTAAACATTCAAGATCAATGTAAGCTTAATTAATTTTCAGATTTTGTTTATATATGTAGTAGCATCTTTAAAGAGGCATTGTTCCACTCAGTTTCTTTCATCTGTCTCAGAAACATAGTGATGGATTTTATATTAAGAATACATAACTTTTCCCCCCAAATAGAAGGGGGTTGCATGAGGCCAACAAGCTAAACAAGAACCATATCTTGCAAAACTCAGAGTATATGGATTTGTATTTCAGGTTTTTTTAAAAAAGAGTCAAATGTTTAAAAGAAAGTGGAGTGGTAAAAACCTTCTGCTGGAGTTAATGGTAAAGCCCCTATTATGTCTGTCTTTTAAACTATTCTGTCCACTTGTAAATGGGAGAATCTGCACTTTTGGAATCTGTCTTATACACAATTGTTTTATGAATTCCATTTATTCCTCATCTTTCTCCTAAAGGAAGACCCAAAATTGTTTATATCATTCTCAACAACCATTTGAAGAATGTTAGGCTATGAGTGTGTGACTGTCCCAAGTTACCCAGGGAGCTTCCATGACAGAGTGGAGGGAACTGAATTGTGCTCTCCTAAATCCTAGTCTAGCACTCTAACCATACACTAAACTTGCTGTGTGGTAGAACTGGATGAAACGTCACAAAATATATAGTCTCACCAAATGCTAAATGAGGACCCTGTCCTCAAAGGTCTGCCCACAATTTCCCTAGGGCAGTTGACAAATAGAGTAAAATAAAAATGTATTTATTTATATTTAGTTATTTATACTTTAAATATATGGATTGCCCAATCCTTGAATGCACAGGGCTCTGGGCGATGTACAACAACGAAGAAGAGATTGGATTTATACCCTGCCCTTCACTTGGAGTTTCAGAGCGGCTTACCAACTCCTTTCTCTTCCCCACCCCACAACAGACACCCTGCGAGGTAGATGGGGCTGAGAGAGCTCTTTTGAGAACTGCTCTTTCAAGGAGAGCTCTAACAGAACTATGACTTGCCCAAGGTCATCCAGCAGCTGCAAGGGGAAGACTGGGGAATCAAACCTATTTCTCCCAGGTTAGAGTCCATGCACTTAACCACTATGCCAAATTGGCTCTCCAAAGGTTAAAACATCAGACATAACATTGTTAAAATTAATAAACAAACATTCCTTACATTCGTAACATAATCTCCAGATGGCATCACTAATATGGTCTTAAACCTGTTCTGGACTGTGTTGCCACCTCATGGGTAGGGTAAGGAGGAGGCAAAAAAAAAAAGGAAGAAAGCTGGTCTCAACCAAAAGCCTGGTGGAACAGGGGCCTGGAAGTATTTCGCAGAGAGTTCCACCAGGTCAGAGGCAGGACTGAAAAATAAAACGTTAGCACTTGTAAAGAAAGGCACTGTGTAGAAAAGATGAGGTGGGAACAGTGCTTCAATATGCAATAAGTGTTTTTCTCCATCATGTCAAATCTGGTTATGTTATGTGAAGAGGTAGGCAGCTTTAGGGGAGGGCTTGTGGCTCAGTACTTGTGTCCCTGTTTTGCATTCAGAAGAACCCAGATTCAAGGATGCAATTTGGGAGACCTATGGAAGCTTGCTGGGTGGACTTCAGCCAGTCACACTCTCTCACCTTAAGTTACCCCAGTGGGTTGTTGTAACGATAAAATGGAGGAGAATGTTATAAGCCCCTTTGTATCAGGCCCTCCTGTCTTCCACCATCCTCTGGAGTTTGCTCAGTTTCATGTTTGTTGCATCAATAACACTGTCATAAGAACATAAGAACATAAGAGAAGCCAATGTTGGATCAGGCCAATAGCACATCCAGTCCAATACTCTGTCACACAGTGGCCAAAAATACCAGGTGCCATCAGGAGGTCCAGCAGTGGGGCCGGGACTCTGGATGCTCTCCCACTCTTGCCCCCCACCCCCAAGCACCAAGAATACAGAGCACCACTTGCTCCAGACTGAGAGTTCCTATCTATACCTTGTGGATAATATCCACTGATGGTCCACTGCTCCATATCTATATATCTAATTCCCACATGGCCCCCTGTGTGTGGATATCTAAATCCACACATCGGGGGCACCTGGGGGGCAGGGAGATTTTCCTGCGCACATGGGGCAGTCCCCACGTGTGCAGAAAAATCTAAAAAGTTTTTAAAAGTGTAGGGGGAGATCTAAATCCCCAAAAAAGTAAGAGCGTTCCCTGCACATGCACAGGGAACGCTCTGGGAACTCTGTGGCGGCCAGCAGCTGGAAGCCGCTCAATCCTCACCACCAGAGCTGAGGGGGGGGGGTTGAAGTGGAGATCAGTGGTGGTGGTGGAGGAGGATCACGGGAGTGGGAGGGGAGGAGATCGGTGGCCCGGCGGCTAAAAGCCGCTTGGGTCTCGCTTTCAGAGCCGGGTGGGGGAGGAGAAGATCAGTGGCGGTGGAGGAGGGGGACATCGCTGGAGCCGGGTGGGGGGAGGGAGGAGATCGGCGGTGGCAGAGGAGATTGCTGGGGGGGGGAGGAGATCGGTGGCCCGATTGCTGGAAGCTGCTTGGGTAACGTTGCTGGGGCCGGGAGGGAGGAGGTGATCGCTAGAGCGGGGGGGGGACATCGCTGGAGCCTCACCCGTGAATATCGTGGGTCCCTCTTCTTGTGTTTATATAATTCCCTCTTGTAGCTGTCCATGCTTGTAGCTGCGACCACCTCCTGTGGCAGTGAATTCCATGTGTTTCACTGTTTGGGTGAAAAAGTACTTCCTTTTATCTGTTCTAACCCGACTGCTCAGCAATTTCATGGAGTGCCCACAAGTTCTTGTATTGTGAGAAAGGGAGAAAAGTACTTCTTTCTCTACCTGCTCTATCCCATGCATAATCTTATAAACCTCAATCATGCCACCCTTCAGTCTTCGTTTCTCCAAGCTAAAGAGCCCCAAGCGCTTTAACCTTTCTTCATAGGGAAAGTGTTCTAACCCTTTTATCATTCTAGTTGCCTTTTTCTGCACTTTTTACAATGCTATAATATCCTTTTTGAGGTGTGGTGACCAGGACTGTACACAGTACTCCAGTTGAGGTCGCACCATCGATTTATACAGGGGCATTATGATACTGGCTGATTTGTTTTCAATTCCCTCTCTAATAATCCCGAGCATAGTGTTGGCCTTTTTTATTGCAGTTGCACACTGTCTCAGCATTTTCACTGAGTTATCTACTATGACTCCAAGATCTCTCTCTTGGTCAGTCTCTGCCAGTTCAGACCCCATCAACGTGTATTTATAGTTAGGATTTTTGGCTCCAATGTATATCACTTAGCACTTGGCCACACTGAACCCCATTTGCCACATTGACGCTCACTCATCCATCCTCAACAGATCCCTTTGGAGTGCCTCACAATCCTCCCTGGTTCTCACCACCATGAACAACTTTGTATCATCTGCAAATTTAGCCACTTCACTGCTTACTCCCAACTCCAAATCATTAATGAACAAGTTAAAAAGCATCAGACCCAGTACTGGTCCCTGTGGTGCCCCACTGCTTACCACCCTCCACTGAGCAAATTGCCCATTTATACTCACTCTCTGTTTCCTATTAATTAGCCAGTTTTGATTCACAAAATGTCAATTTATCCCGTGACTATTGAGCTTACTTAGGAGACCTTGATGAGGAACTTTATCAAAAGCTTTCTGGAAGTCAAGGTAAACAACATCTATTAGGTCCCCCTTGTCCACATGTTTGTTCACTCCCTTGAAGAACTCTGACAGGTTAGTGAGACAAGATCGTCCCTTACAGAACCCGTGCTGAGTCTGTCTCAATAGTTTTTGTTCATCAGTGTGCCTACTAATTCTTTCCTTTATCCTTTTCCTTTTCCTTTTTGTGTCTTTTTGGTGAAGGGGATCTGGACATCTTTCTCTTAGGAGATCTAAGCTTTTTAGGTGATCTGGAGGCACTCCTGCTTCTCCTACGTTGTCTCTCTCTGCTTGTACTTCTGGATCTTCCAGTTGTGCTGTAACTCTTTGGGGGAGTTTTAGATCTCGTCTTCTCTTTCTCTTCTATCTTTTTGTCTCTGGATTTGGATGTGCTCCCAGACCTTCTACCATGCTCTCGAAAATGAGATCTCCTCCACCTAGGACTTTTAGATCTCCTGCTTCTTGACTTTGAATGAGATCGTTTCCTTGATCTGCTTCTTGACTGTCTGTGCCTAGAAGAAGAAGGAGTTCTCCTCCTCCAGGAACATGATCTTGATCTTGAATGCCTTCTCTTATCACCTTTTTTATCTGGTTCTATGGCAGCAGAAATAAGGGACTGTGCTTCTCGTACACGTTTCATGGCTTCTTCTATTTCTTTACTGGAGGTATCTGATTTCAGACTTGGTAAAACAAGGCTTGCAGCTACATGGTTCAGCTTTGGATCCACTGTGGTCATAAGCTGATCTGCTGCCAGTGACTGAGAATTTAAATTTGCCCCAGGAAGCCCTAGAGTAGCCAGGGTTGGGTCAAGAGTTGTAGCTCCTAAAGCAGCCAAAGGAACAGCACCAATCTAAGAAAGTGGATTGGGCATAGGCAGGAGTCCACTCCCCGGCAGTAGACCTGCCACAGCATTAGCTGTGCCAGGAGAGACAACGCCTTAGTCTCATCCGGAATAACTCCTTCTGCAAATGGTACGGAGGGAAGAGGCGCAGTTCCTCAATCTTGCCCAGAAAGCCAAAGAGGGTCCGCATCTGCTCAGAGCTGGAGCTCAGGGAGACATTGGTGACCTGGATCACATTGGTGCCACTGTTTGAAGCCATCATGTTACCTCCTCCTCCAGCACTACAAACACATCTAGGGGTGAGGGGGCAAGTGGCCTAGAGAACCGGATGCGAGCTTCTTTCTTGTGTCCCTCAGCTCTTCCCTTCGAAGCACCATGAGCAAGAAATGGAATGTCTCTCTCTCTCGCATGCACTAACAGCCGTCTTCGCCACCAGCCTGGGCCACAATATCTACTAATTCTTTCCTTAATAACAGTTTCCACCAATTTACCCGGTATCGACGTCAGACTGACTGGCCTGTAATTTCCCAGATCTCCTCTGGAACCCTTTTTAAAGATGGGAGTGACATTAGCTACCTTCCAGTCCTCAGGAATGGAGGCAGATTTTAATGAAAGATTACATATTTTTGTCAGGAGATCCACAAGTTCACATTTGAGTTCTTTCAGAACTCTTGGATGTATGCCATCTGGGCCTGGTGATTTATCAGTTTTTAACTTGTCTGTCAGTCATAGGACCTCCTCTCTCATCACCTCAATCTGACTCAGGTCTTTCAACACCTCACCCGAAATCAGCAGTTCTGGAGTGGGCAAGCACTTCTCATCTTCCACAGTGAAGACAGAGGCAAAAAATGCATTCAGCTTCTCAGCCATTTCCCTATTATCCTTCAGTACTCCCTTTACCCCTTGGTCATCCAAGGGCCCCACTGCCTCCCT
Source organism: Gekko gecko (assembly GCA_029375565.1). Taxonomy (NCBI): domain Eukaryota; kingdom Metazoa; phylum Chordata; class Lepidosauria; order Squamata; family Gekkonidae; genus Gekko; species Gekko gecko. The sequence continues at coordinate 88,307,807 of JAPDNY010000002.1, read as the reverse complement.
GGCTGGTTTCCTGCTTCTAAAGTATTTGAAGAAAGTTTTATTGTTGATCTTTATGTTTTTTGCTATATGCTTCTCATATTCCCTTTTTGCCTGCCTGATCACAGACTTGCATTTTATGTGCCACAGTCTGTGTTCCCTTTTATCAACCCCACTGAGACTAGCTTTCCACCGCTTAAAGGAATCCTTCTTACCTTTTACAGTTTCTGTTGTGTCCTGGGATCAGAGGGCTGAGCTGGCGAAATACAGCCAAGCTTCGCTCTCTGAGAACAATAGGGACTAGGTTCCTGAGCTCGCCAGAAGTGATCCAATGGCAGCATTGGCGGGCGATTCAAACCCGCCAATAGGAATATAGGGCCGTCCCCCCTAACTGTATATAGTTGGCCTCCGGCCGTTACTGTGTCTTCTTGTCTTATGTGAAGTACGAATAAACGCGTCTTCTCTTATGTCGTCGTCCGAGTCATGAGGCCCGAAACCCAGTACTTTACAGTGGCGACGAGGATGGGATTCTAACGCCTTCCGTGACTCCATGAACGACGAAACGGACACCGCCGAGCAACGCATCGCTGACCCCGAGAGCAGCACCGCACCGCTCGCCGAGCATCGCATCGCTGACCCCGAGAGCAGCACCGCACCGCTCGCCCCGGCGCACGCCGTTCCCGACAGAACCATGGCCGCTTCCCACGTAACCCTGGAGCACTTCGACAAGTCGCAGCCAGAAACCTGGGACGCATGGGTCGACCAGCTCATCAGTTACTTGGAGCTCAACGAAATCCGCCACCCCGACCAGAAACGAGCGATCCTCCTGAACGCTTGCGGCACCCAAACCGTCCGCCTCGCCAAGAGCCTCTTGGTGCCCCGCACTGCCTTGGAGAGCTCGTTCGGGGAAATCCTGGACGTCCTCAATGGCTACTTCAGCCCCCGGCCGACCTTCCTGGCCAAGAGGATGGATTTCCAGAGGCGAGTCCAGACCCGAGGGGAATCCATCGCCAACTTCCTAGCCGCGCTAAGGGCGCTAGCCGTGGACTGCGGGTTTCCGAAGGTGGAGGACAACCTGCTGACACAGTTCGTGTGGGGCCTGGCGGACCCAAAGCTGCGGCGCAAGTTGGTGGGACACCGGAAGCTCACCTTGGACGAGGCCCTCGAAGCCGCCACTGCCCACGAGGCCGCAGAAGGGGATCGCCCGGTCGCGGCCGCGCAGGTGGTTGGAAGGAGCCCAAGCCCCGGAAACGAAGAGACGGACGAGGTCTTCGCCCTCAAACCCCAACAACGCCGGCCGGCGCCGTTCCAGCAGGCCAACAGGGAGCAAGCCAAGTATTCCGGCCACCGAGCCATCTGTGCCAGCTGCGGGGAGGGCCACGGCCGGAAATCCTGCAAGTTCCGGGATGCTGTCTGTCACGGGTGCGGAAAGCAGGGACACCTCGCACGGGTCTGCCGGTCCAAGGGCCCCCGGAATTCGAGATCGTCGGTCCCCCAGTACCGCGCATCGTCCACCGCACACGAGACATCGGAAGAGGTCGCCGAGTTGTACCACCTCACCGACCAACCACTGCAGGTACTTCGCCTCCCCAACCCCAACCTCTCCTCTACCCCGAAGATCCAAGTAACCGTGCGGATCGAGGGGTCCCCTGTTGCATGGAAGTGGACTCGGGATCGGCGGCGTCCATCATTTCCCTGGACACTTTAAAAAGACTTTGCCCACTAGGGGGACCCCCTCTACGTCCATCGCCACTAAGCTTGGTGGACTTTCAAAAGAACCCTGTCCCCATCCGGGGAGTCGGCACTTTCCGAGTGCAGTACCGAGACTTTGAGGGGAACTTGGACTTGGTGGTGGTAGAGGGAAATCTCGCGAGTCTCCTGGGGCGGGCATGGTTCGAGGCCCTAGGCATATCGATTGGGGGAGTAAATAAATGTGGGGTGCGGGACTGGGGGGCGGTGTGCAAGGAGTTCCCGGAGGTCTTTGACGGGAAACTGGGATGTTACAAAGGGCCCCCGGTGTCGCTCCACTTAGACCCCACCGTGACGCCCATCCGTCGGCGCTTCCGCACCGTGCCCCTGGCCCTACGCCCTAAAATAGAGACCGAACTAGACCGGCTGGTGGCCCAGGGAGTCTTAGAGCCCGTTCCGAACGCGAGATGGGAAACCCCGATTGTGACACCAGTCAAGCCAAACGGGGAGATCCGCATCTGCGCGGACTATAAGTGCACTATTAACCAGGCACTTCAGGCGCACGCATACCCCGTACCCGTGGTCAGCCATGTCCTAGCAACACTGGCGGGGGCGCGCATATTTGGAAAGCTGGATCTCGCGCAGGCGTACCAGCAACTCCCAGTAGATGAGGCCACGGCCGAGGCACAGACAATAGTGACCCACCGGGAGCCTTCCGGGTGAAGAGGCTGCAGTTCGGGGTCAGTGTGGCCCCAGGGATCTTCCAAAATCTAATGGACGATCTGTTAAAAGGGATCCCTGGAGTGACGCCGTTCTTCGACGACGTCCTCATCGCCGCGACCACCCCGGAAAGCTTCGCCGCCCGCCTCAGAACTGTACTCGAACGCTTCCAAGCCGCGGGGCTGAAAGTGAAGCGGGAGAAGTGTCTCCTCGGGGTGCCGGAGGTGGAATTCTTGGGATACCGGGTAGACGCTTCAGGCCTGCATCCGGCGAGGGACAAGGTGAAGGCCATCGTGGAGGCCCCCGCCCCGAAGTCCAAGGCCGAGCTCCAGGCGTTCTTAGGCCTCCTGAACTTTTATCACTCATTTCTCCCCCACAAAGCCGCCGTGGCCGAACCCCTACACAGGCTGCTAGATAAGGCGACACCTTGGGCCTGGGGAGCGAGGGAGGCGGCGGCGTTTCGGGGGGTTAAAGTCCTCTTGATTTCAAACGCGGTACTCGCGCACTTCGATGAAAAGCTCCCGGTCATCCTTGCGTGCGACGCATCACCATATGGGGTCGGGGCAGTCTTGGCCCACAAGCTACCGGATGGGAGGGAGGTCCCGGTGGCTTACTACTCCCGCACGCTGTCCCCCGCGGAGCGGAACTACGCCCAAATCGACAGGGAGGGCTTGGCACTGGTGGCGGGGGTAAAAAAATTCCACAATTTTGTGTACGGGCGGCCCTTCACGCTCGTAACCGACCATAAGCCGCTCCTGGGACTGTTCGCGGCGGACAAACAAACGCCGCAAGTTTTGTCGCCCCGGGTGTTGCGCTGGTCCTTATTTTTAGCGGGTTACCAATACCGACTGGAGCATCGGCCGGGCAAGGCGCTGGGTCATGCCGACGCCTTGAGCCGCCTACCGCTGCCGCAGACAGGGGAAGATCCGGCCCCAGCCCCCGCTGTCTTGCTGATGGAGGAACTGCCAAACCCCCCCCTTCAGGCTGCAGACGTGGCCGCCCGCACGTCCCGAGATCCCATTCTCTCCCGGGTCCTAAACTGGGTGGTGAGGGGGTGGCCAGCGGAACAGACAGGGCCAGAGTTCGCAGCATACAAGGCCAGGCGGGAAGAGCTGTCCGCATTGAAAGGGTGTTTACTATGGGGAGACAGGGTGATCATTCCGGGGCCCATGAGACAAGGGGTGTTAGAAACGCTGCACGAGGCCCACCCGGGCATCGTACGAATGAAAGCTCTAGCAAGGAGCTACGTATGGTGGCCCGGGGTGGACGCAGAAATCGAATCCTGGGTCCGAGGGTGCACACGATGTCAGGAGGTCCGCCCCAATCCACCGAGAGCGCCAACCCAAAGCTGGGAGTCTACCCACAAGCCGTGGTCACGCCTGCACATAGACTTTGCGGGCCGTTCCAGGGGCTCCAGTTCATGGTAACGGTAGACTCTTATTCAAAATGGGTGGAAATAAGCCCAGTGTCCACCACCTCTACCAAGGCGGCAATAAGGGCCCTGCGGAAAATATTCGCAACGCACGGGTTACCCGACACAATCGTGTCGGACAACGGGCAGCATTCACATCTGCGGAGTTTCAAGCGTTCCTCGAAAGGAACCTCATCAGGCACATACGATCCGCGCCTTTCCACCCAGCAACTAATGGACAGGCGGAGAGGACAGTACGCACCGCCAAAGAGGCCCTGAGCCGCACAACGGAGGGGGACTGGGAGTTCCGGCTGGCCCGCTTCCTTCTCACATACCGCACCACCCCCAAACCCCATCTCCGGCCACTGCCCCGCCGAACTATTAATGGGCCGCCGCCCCTACCACTTTATTAGACAGACTCCGCCCAGACCGAGCCCCCGAGAGAAAGCTGGTCGAGAACAGGAGGCGCCCGAAGCTTCCTACCGGGAGACCCTGTCTACTTCCGGAACTACGGAGCAGGGCCGCAGTGGGTGGCAGGGCGCATCCTAAAACCCACCGGGCCGGTGTCATACGAGGTCCTAACCGATGGGGACCGGGTCCTCCGCAAACACATCGACCAGCTCCGGAGGCGACAAGACCCCGATAGAGAGATCGAGCTACCGGGAAATGCCGCCCCGGCCCCATCATCCGATCGACCGCAAGCACCGACAGCGGAACCAGCGCCAGGGAGTCCACGGAATCCGGAGGGGGCCCCAGCAGCCGCTGAACCGCCGCCGCCGCTGCCGCCACCGTTGGCCCCGGTAGCAGCCGAACCGCCGCCGCCGCTGCCGCCACCGTTACAGCCACCACCGTCACCGCCTCGGCTACTTCCAGAGGCCCCAGCTCCTCGGGCGGGCGGACCAACCGACAGGGGCCCCGCCAGTCCGGTACCGGCCCCCGACGTTCGCTAAGAGAAAGGAGGCCACCAGCATACTTAAAGGACTACGTCACCTGATAGGAGACGAACTATGGGGGGAGGGTGTTGTGTCCTGGGATCAGAGGGCTGAGCTGGCGAAATACAGCCAAGCTTCGCTCTCTGAGAACAATAGGGACTAGGTTCCTGAGCTCGCCAGAAGTGAACCAATGGCAGCATTGGCGGGCGATTCAAACCCGCCAATAGGAATATAGGGCCGTCCCCCCTAACTGTATATAGTTGACCTCCGGCCGTTACTGTGTCTTCTTGTCTTATGTGAAGTACGAATAAACGCGTCTCTCTCTTATGTCGTCGTCCGAGTCATGAGGCCCGAAACCCAGTACTTTACAGTTTCCATTACTTTGTATGTTAACCGTGTAGGCTTTTACCTATTTGTGCCTTTCCTAACCTGTGGTATATATTTTTTCTGAGCTTCTAGGGTTGTAGTTTTAAATAGTCTCCAAGCTTCCCCAATGGTTTTCCTTTCAGTTTCTTCCTCACATGTCCTCTCATATCAGAGATGTTACCCCTTTTAAAGTTAAAAGTGGTTATATCAGTCTTTTTGGCCAATTCCCTATTTATGCAAATGTTGAACTCAATAACATTATGGTCACTGTTCCCAAGTGGTGCAATCACTTTTACATCTCTCACCAGGTTTTGGGCATTACTTTGGACCAAATCCAGGATCGCCTCTCCCCATCTGTTCCATAGCATTGCTGTTCCATTGCTGTCCCCTTCTTCTGTTACCACTGGGGGAAAAGATGTGGTATAAATGAAGAAAGTAAGTACATAACTAAATAATAAAATCCTATAGGAGTAAGATAGGATATAAGTGAAGTAAAATACTCAGTCTTGCAATCCTGTGCATTTGCAGAGGAATTATTACTTGAGAATTATTTTCGTTGAACTCACCAAGACATTCTTCCGAGTCATCCTGTACAAGGATCTCTTTGCACTAAATCTGCTTTTCAGAGACGTTTAATGAAGAGGAAACATCATCTGGCCGGTAGAATCACGAGGGAAAGAAGGCTTTTTGTATGGCAGGTGGCTATGGCTTGGGACAGAGCCAGGCTGGTGCTGCATGGGGCACCACAGCAAGTGGACCTGGCAGGGGTAAGACAAGGCAAGGCAGGAGCTACCATCTGGGACTAGATGTTTCCTGCAGGCTGGCCTCACCAGACCAGCAGCTCTGGGGCACAGTCACTATGGCTCCCTCCAATTGCAAGGAAGAGGGCTTGCAGGCTTAGAATGGCTTGCGCAAGAGAGGGAGCTATACAGGTGACCACATGCCCTCTTAGTCTTGGCTCAGACCCTTTGCTTCAGCCCTGGTGTGGATGACAAGACTACAAATCCCATGAAGATCTGAGAAGCAAAAAACAGAAGAGAGCCCAGACCGACTCCCTGCCTTCACCTTTCCAGCAGGTTTAAAGCTCCAGTGGTACCAAACAACTGATGCAGGCAGTCTCCACCAGTCTCTTGTGTCCACCAGGCTTTGATTCAATCAGCTGTTGAATGGTGATGTTTGACTGGGACCTTTGGGAGAAGCAGTGAGCCTATGGGCAGCCCTCAGGTCTCAGCAATTTCCGCATTTATCTGGGTTCTGACACTGGGCCTACAAGTTTCATATAAATCTGTAAGGTGTCACAGTTTATAGAAGTATGAATACTAACTGCATTGCTTTTGTCCACTGCCTAATTGCTGCTTCCTATCTATTCCAGAATTATTCCATGCATAGTTTTAAAGCATAGTTGTTGCCATGATTTTATTCTGCCTCTTCTGCACTGACATCTTTATGTGCGAGCAGATTGTAACCTTGATGTCTTTTAATGGAAAGAAAATACTCCACTCTAATACAATTTGCTTTCTTTTAATGCCTCTTGGCACTTGAAGCATACGAGGGCTTAAGCCCTTCCTCCCATCCTATTAGCAGATGGTTTCTTTGGGCTTGGCTCCACAAACTTTATTAGTTTCCTCTGCATACCCATGTGTGTTGCCTAACAGGACACGTTTTGTGCATTCTGTTGAAGAAGAGAAGATATACTATACACCATTCCTGTTGCTCTCTCTGCCTTGAACTTAATCTCCAGTAAGGATGCTGGGAAAGCAGTTTTTCATTCCTTCGCTCCTTACAGATCTCTCTCACAAGATGGGAGTAGAATATTTTGGAAAATGTCAAGGCTACGTGCATGTCATGGGTTAAGAGGTTTATAACAGAACTGAGCAAAGAACATAAATCTTAGACTGTAGCATTGGATGCATTGATTGACATAATGTCCTGAGAAACAATGCTCACAGCCAAGAAATTTATGTATTGCAGACTCATTTGCATGCTAGTGGCCAGGTTTCCTTGATTCTTCATTGTGAATTCATGAATATTAATGCAATACCTTTAATTTCCATCCACAGGAAGAGCATATTCTGTCAGTACAGTAACTCAGTAATGCCATATGTAAGTGAAAAATACAAACTCCCACAGACCATGCAAATGGTCATTGAATTACATCTTTGGGATGCCTGAGAATGCTATGGGCATAATCAATATATTATGTTGTTCAATATGATATTTATTACTCTTTCAAATTTGATTAAAGCATTTCCAAAGATGTCCAAAGTATGTGGCTGTGATCAGACATGCAATTTGATCTGTTGCTGCTGTTGTTCCCTTATGGATGTAAAATGCATGATCAGACAGCAACATCTGTCTGTCACACCCCAGTCAGCTGAGCCCCCCCCTTTACTCCATGTTTCTTTGATACCTGTGAAAGTCCAGTCTTGTTGGTCTGAGCTGGTTCCAAAACAGATTTCCTGTTGTCTGATCACAATGTTGCACACCCAAGCCATCAGGCAGGTCTGACTGGTTGCTTGTTTTCCAGCCAGTTTTTTTTACTAGTTAGCAATGTATGCATATCTGCATATTCACACCTTTCTCTCTCTCTCTCTCTCCCACAGGGGCTGCTCAAAATGTTATTTTCTTTACAAAAACTTTCAAAGGAAGATGCCACTGTACTTCACCTTTTTTCTGTGTTTTGGGAAAAGGCTTAATAGAAAAATTTAGAGACAGAGGATGGCAGTGAACTACATATCCCAGCAGGCTCATCAGCGCTTGTGGGCATGCTGAAAGGATAAACAACAACAAAAAAAGGTCGATGGCCTCACTCCCTGGCTGCTGGTCTGATTGTTCAAGGATGGTGTAAAAGCGCTTTGAAGAGTGCTAAAAGGGGTGAGTCTGATCATGATTCTCTGTTACAAAATAACCTAGATCAATTAGAGGCGGGACAATAGCGGATCAAACTGCATGTCTGACCACAGCTTGTGATACTAATTTCTACTACTGATGTGGTGCTATCAAAGAACATAATAAATACGAGAACCAGGGAGAAAACCAAGAGGTTACTTGCACTGGAAAAGGGACCCTTGGATCTGGAGATTTATTTCTGAAGGGACAGAGTCCACCTGGGCTAACCAGTTGATGAAAAGAGCTTTCCCACATGTTAAAGAACAACAGGTACCAATGGGGGTGAAAGCAAGGTGACGTATAAATGAAGTAAGTACATAAATAAGATCAAATATAGAAACAGACCCAGACTCTGGTTTATTTTGATCTTCTGTTTTTCTTTTTCTGTCATTCTGAGGAGTTTGTTTCTTGATTTTTATTGTAGTTCATTTTTTGTTTGTTGGCTTTTCTGGTTGGTCTTGGTTAGTGGGTTACCTGCTTTTCACCTTTTTGTAGTTTAGTGAGCTTGGGTAACATGACATTTTTCACTCCTTAGGTTTGGATACATAGGCTCCCTTTTCTTTTGGTAGGTTACTTTAGATATGTTTTACTGTTTTGAGACTTTTAATGTTTTAAAATAGCAAATTTTAAAGTGGAAAAAGTTTTAATCAGCTAATACTATAATAATATTGACATTACATCGCAGTAAATCAAATAAGCACAACTCAATAAAACAGTGTAGTTTGTAGAGTGAGTAAGGTGGACTCACAATGTGGGGGGGCCCTGGGAAGAGGCTAGCGAGAAAACTAGGAGAAGGGAAAGGATTTAACATACCTGCATTTTATTTCCAACACATAAAAACTTTGTGTCTATGCATTATTGATTCCCCCAAAGTCCAGAAAAGTATCATTCACATTTCTCACATGGCTGCCCCTCCATTGCTTTTCAGAAAAATGAAACTTTGCTGTAGCACATGCCTCTGCAAAAACAGACTGTGAGGCCTACCTGCCCACACCCAATAAACCAACTGCAATGCAACATGATCTTTCCTTAATTTAAAAATTGCTCTTCTTTCTCCCCAACACAATTGGCGGGGTGAGTGAATAGATATTCTGGAAGGACTACTTTACTCACAGGCCCATTACGCATGCACATCTTACTGCAGATTTTCAGAGCAGTAAGCCTTTATGCTTGACTTTGGATTCTGTGTCTGCCTTATGGACCATTCTGAAGTAGTTATTCTGCAGCTCCAATTTAAAAACACATTTTTTCTAAACTGGGATGGAATGTCACTTGTGATGTATTGGGGGTGGCATCCAAAGTTTTTTTTTTTTTAATTATGAAATTGTCCTATCACAGCTATGCAGTAGCATCCAGCAAGCGCCTTGCATTTAAATCCTCATGGTTCAGGTTTTACGCATGCATTTTAGCATTAGTTCATTGAATGAACAGGAACAGAAAGGAATGTAGACAAAAGAAGAAAACCCAATGTTGAAACTGACAAGACTTTTTAAAAACCTGACAAGCAGCTGCAAAGCCTGGTTTTCCATATTACCAAGCACTAGTGGATGCTCTGCTGTGTTGGCCACTGTGAAAAATGGGAAAGAGTCACACAATCTCATATGAGTGTACAGAATGCACGGTAGAACCCACTGACACTGGTATTGCAAGCTGTGATCATTGGCAACATGTGTGTGAGTGTGTAAAGTTGGCTGCAACTTCATCATGCTTTGCACAGGGCTGCAATTTTTATGGGGGAGCAGTTCTCTGGCAGAAGCTCTGGAGAGCCTTTTTAGTCTTCTCCCACTAAAATGAAAAATAGGGGTGTTTTGCCAGTGCCCTAGCATAGTAATGCAATTGGTTCCCTTCCTTGAATGCAACGATTTGGCAACAGTGATCCATGTGATGGTCACCTTGAGATTGGACTACTGTAATGCTCTCTACATGGGGTTGCCCTTGTCTCAAATCTGGAAGCTGAATAATAGCATCATAGAATGTTAGAGTTGGAACGGACCTTGCAGGTCATCTAGTCCAACCCCCTGCACTCGCAGAAGCATAGCCGAAAGATAGCCCTACATACCTACAACATAACCAAAAGATGGTCATCCAACCTCTGCTTGAAACTGTCCAGGGAAGGAGCATCCACCCCCTTCCGAGGCAGATTGTTCCACTGTTCAACCACTCTTACAGTTAGGAAGTTTCTCCACCCATTAGATCTAGTCTTGCAATGTGGAGCAAGAGAGAATAGATCTGCTCCATCTTCTACATGACAGGCCTTCAAATACTTGAAGACTGCAATCATGTCCCCTCTAAGTCTTCTCTTTCCCAGGCTAAACATACCCAACGCTTTCAGCCTTTCCTCATAAGCAGGGCTGGCCCGAGGTTTTTTTGCGCCCTAGGCAGGGCTACATTCTGGTGCCCCCCGGCGTGCACCCAGTTATGAGGTTGCCAACCTCCCGGAGCATGCCCCAGAGATCCCTTCTCTCTGCCGCTTGCGCACCCTCCCTTTCCGGCCTGAGTGAGAGAGATGTGGCGCTGCTCTGAGGCATTGGCCGGCTGGCCAACTCTCCCTCCCTCCCCTCTCCTCCCTCCCTTCTTTTAAGGGACAGCTGCCTCCTGGCACTGGAAACCCCTGAAACTGGACCACACCTGTTAGCCCCGATGCCATTATGGGGCTTTGCTATGGACTGCTTGCTGTTGCCACATGGTCTGTGTACTTGCTAGACTGTAAAATGGATGCCAAGGGAGAAGCCCATTGAGAAGGGGAAAAGCTGTCTTTTTACTCTGAGGGACTCCATTGCATACCTGCCGCATGTCACATACACGGATTAAGGGCCATACAGCAGACAAAGGACTTTCCCTCTGCAAGTCATTTGCATGATGAGATTAATTGCCTTCCCCACCCCAGGCATACACATGAACAATACCAGAGCCATCAGCTCCCTGGAGAAACCATCTGCCTGCCAGCCAGCTTCCTCTGCCCAGCCCCCAGGTATCCAACGGACAGTGTAGCCAATAAGATTTGAAATTGACACTGACACAGCCGGCTGGGAGGGTCAGTAGGTATACACCGCCTGGCCTTCCACGCCCAGCACCCAAGACGCTATAATAACGCGATCTCTGGGTCAGCTCAGCCCGCTTATTCCTTGCCCTGTGCTGCTTCTCCTGGCCCTGCAACCACGACCTCTGTCTGTCTGCTTTATCCTCTTAAGCCCTCATCCTGTACCCGAACCCTTGCCTCGCTTCATTCTAGTCTGCAGCTGGAATTATACACGTGTGTTGTTAGCTGGTCTAGACCACGTGTCCCTTCTTCCATCCTTCCTACCCTACCTAACCCCACTCGCTGGAAGATTTAGGAGCCGCGCCTTGGAGGTAAATATCGCCCTCTTCAAAACTGTGCTTTATCTATCTTTGATTCTTAGACCTTGATATGAATGTGTGTGTGAATTGTATTTGTCGAGTGTAACTGTTATTGGATATTTAAGTAAACTAAACATTATTCTGAGCCCTGTCTCTCGCCTCTTCACTGGGAAGGTCCCGCGGCAGCCCATTCCTCATAGACATAGACCAAAAGATCCCGAAATTAATTATACCTGTGGCGAAGTGCTTCACCCCTAGAGAGCATTTCGCCCAACACACCCACGGGCAAAGGCGAGGTGGCCAGGCACTTTTGGAGGCCGCTGAAACAGGCCGAGGGAGTTTGTCCTTGCTGCGCCGGATACAAATGGGGGTTTTCTCCTGCACCGAGGGGAGCCGCCATGTCGCTTCTTCCACGCTCCTCCGGCCTCCCCTCCTCCCTCTGCCCAGCCAAGTCCGTTTTGCATGTCCCTTGGCGGACTGTCACCCTCCACTCACCTGAGCAGGCAGCAGAGCAGCAGGCAGGAGGAGGCCCAGAACAGAAGCTGTTGGGGCAGCTCCTTCATGGTCTCCCCCGTTTACCTCTCCAGGCCAGGGGGGTGGCTCTGCCTCTGGGGGGGCGGGGCCGCCTTCAGCTCATGGAGGTGGCCTCTCTGATGGCTGGCTGATTCGCCTCTTCCTTCCTTCCGGCCCTCGCGCCTCTCTTGCCTGGCTGCCCCGCTGCCTTTGGCCACCGCTCCAAGCTCCAGTCCCAATGTGCTGAGGTGGAATGTGATGTGTCAGCTGCCCAGGAAGTGAAGAAAATGGGCCATGCCTTCATTCAGGCTTTTGGTGGGGGGGGGAGATTGGCGCCCCATCCAAGACCAGCCACTGCCTCATCCAGGGCTCGGTGCTCTAGGCGAATGCCTAATTCACCTAGCGGATGAGCCAGAACTTCTCATAAGACTTGGAGTCCAAGCCTCTCACCATCCTGGTTGCCCTCTTCTGGACATACTCAGGCTTGTCAACATCCTTCCTAAAGTGTGGTGCCCAAAACTGGGCACAGTACTCCAGGTGAGGCCTGACCATAGCAGAATAGAGTGGAACAGCTGCTGCTGATGCAAAATGCTGCAGCCAGGCTGTTGATGGGACTCCCCATTTGGGAGCACATCCAGCCTGTGCTAAAGGTACTGCACTGGCTGCCGATAGCATACTGGATTCGTTTCAAGGTGCTGGTTCTTACCTTTAAAGTCCTATATGGTCAGGGTCCTACATATCTGAGGGACTGCCTTTCCCTGTATATTCCCCAGAGAGCACTGCGATCAGGGGCTCAGAATTGACTGGCCCTCCTGGGTCATAAGGAGGCCAGGCTGGCAGTAACCAGGGCCAGGACTTTCTTGGTGGCAGCTCCTCTCTGGTGGAATGAGCTCCCAGAGGAGATCAGGGCCCTGCGGGATCTTTTGTAGTTCTGCAGGGCCTGTGAAATGGAGCTTTTCAACCAGACTTTTGGAGCCACCACTACCATTAAGAACTGACAGCTGAGGTTTGAAAGCCCTGTTTTCTCTTGGAATTCCCACAAAAGCCTGGGCCAGCCACCGGAAGGAGATTCAAAGAAGATTGAAGAACTGACTGTGAGAAGAGAGAACTGAATAACAGCAGCCATCATGAAATCAATGTCACTAGCAATTTACTATACCATGTGGTTTAAATCGTTTTAGAATTTATATTTTATGCTTTATTGTAAATTATGTGGTGATTTTACATAAGCCACCCTGAACCTGCTTCGGCTGGGAGGGCAGGGTAGAAATGCAATAAATAAATAAATAAATAAATAAATAAATAAATTCCTGCCCTTCCTTGCAAATTTGCGTAGTTTTCTTTTTGTGATCCTGTATACTGGTCATGATCTTGGCAGTTTTTTAGAGCCTGTCCTGTGCGGATTGCACTCTGTCTTCCAAATGGATCAATCCCAAGTGACTCTTAAGTTTGGCAGTTTGCAGAAAGCCCATGTGGCTCAGCCACCATTTTAATGCTAGGCTTTCAGAGACTGCCAGAATGGTCCCCCCCCCAACTTTGTTCACTAAAGCATGAAAGGGAAAATATTTTCAAAGCTTTAGGCTTACCATTCTAGTGTTTCTCTTTCTTTACGTCTCATGTCAATTTCATTCTGTGCTAATGATCCCTCCTTTATTTTGTTTGCATACAGCACTGAAATATATATTTTTTTGCAGTGGGGACATTGTCATTTGCCTCCTCTCCAATCCCCATTTCAAGTCAATACCAGCACGGAACTAAGCCTCATGCAGCTCCTTTTAAACTTCCCCCCATTGTTTTAATTTTTTAGTCTATATTGCTAGACTCATGCTGCTTGTAAAAAAATTTAAAAAAATTAAATTGAGGGGAAATGGAGCTTGTATACTGATGAAGGGAGGAGGATGGTAGAAGGTGCAGAGGGGTGGAATGATCTCAGTGTGGGTGGGGGAATGACCTTTGAGGGACAGCAAAAGCCGGGGGGGGGGGTGTCCAAGGGAGTCTGTATGCTTTTGAGTTACCTTTAGCTTGGAAGCAAAACGATGGAAAAATTGGCACAAAAGCACTCTCAGAAAACCCAGGGAAACAGTGACCAGAAAGCTAACTGAGTGCTGAAGGGAGAAAAATCAATGTAGAATAGCAAAGAAAACCTGATGGATATGTACAGTGAAAGTGATGGAAAGCATCTGTGCATAATAGGCCGCAGTCACTAAGTTGTGTGTGTGTGGGGGACACCCTGCTCTAGAGAACTGGCATGCATGTCTGCACCTTTCCCCACTATGCTGAAAAGATGGCTCAGGGGACTTTATTCAAGGGGCTGTAAAAATCAGACCTTTGAAGCTTGGGAAGTCTTTAGAAGAATTGGTGGATTAGGCTTCCTGATATTTTGATACAGTTTGGTTAGGGCTTTTTTTGTAGAAAAAGCCCAGCAGGAACTTATTAGCATAACAGGCCACACCCCTGACAACACAGCTCATTAGCATATTGGGTCACACCCATACCTTTCCTTGGCTTGCCTGGACATCCCATGGCTCCAGGGAGCCCAGGCAAGCCCCCCCCCCCTTGAAGGGAAGGGAAGGCGGCTTAAACTGCCTTCCCTTGGCTTGCCCGGGTGCCCTGTGGTTGTGGGAAGCCTGGGCAAACCGACCCTTGGACAGGCTGGGGAAGGCACAGGGAGGCATTTAAATGTCTCCCCAATCCTTCCAGGATCCCCCTGGCCCGCCCACCTCAGAGTTGCCAGGGGAGGTTGCTCTCCAGGCCTTCCCTCAGTAGCCATGCATGCAGAGGTTTTGGCTGTAGTGGGCGTGGCCAACTCTGAAGCCAGCTGGAACTCCATTCCTGTGCATTCCTGCCCAAAAATAGCCGAGTTTGGTTATAAAAAAGTCTGTCCAGGAAAATCTGCAGTTTTCCCCAGCTGGAAAACAATGGACAGACATGCCATCCAATTATAATGGGAGATGGGACCCAATGAGTCTTCACAATATAACATTTATAACAATTCTTAAAACCTGTCAGATCTTGAAGAAAGTCACTCCCAACAACGCTCTCTTGGTAGTGATTTGTTTATTGAGAGCTAGAGAGGTCTCAAGCATAGATGATCTGTGTTCGAACTGACTCCTTTGGCACCAGTTTTCATATTATACAGAATTCAAACAAACCCACCCCCTATGACCAGTCCAATCACACCAACACATTCAGCCCACCCAAACTACTGTGCACCATTAGCCCACCTCCAGCACCTGCAAGCATAGAGTTACATTATCTAGCAGTGTCTGGTACTCGAGGTCAAGCACGCATTCTTCCCATGGAAGGGAGGCCCTGCATAGATGCAATTACAAACTAGTGCAACTCCCAGCAAAACACTTCCACACACACACCCTCACACGCTCATAAACTTCCCCTCCCCCACCCGGAATGAAACAGGACAATAAGCATACAGAACCAAAGACAGACTGACAGTTAAGAAACCCATGGCAAATGAGGCCCAAGTTTGACAAAACTAATATACTTTCCCAGGGCTCTTTTATAGCAGGAACTCCTTTGCATATTAGGCGCCACACCCCTAATGTAGCCAATCCTCCAAGAGCTTACAGTAGCCCCTGTAAGAAGAGCTCTGTAAACTCTTGGAAGATTGGCTACATTAGGGGTGTGTTGCCTAACATGCAAAGGAGTTCCTGCAACAAAAAGAGCCCTGCACTTTCTCTTTCTTAAATTATGATATGGAATTAAAACAATAATTCCAATGCACACCCCTAGTAAGTACTGTTTTAAAAGGGGCTCAGACAAATGGATACATCCATAAATGGATGTTAGCCATGATGGATAAATGATCTCCACAATCAGAGGCAGTATACCTATAAATGCCAGTTGCTCTGGGCAACAAATGAGGGTGGCTTTGGCTGTTGGGCTTCTGCAGTGAACTTTCTGCAACATCCAGCTGGCCACAGTGAAAGACCTGGTGCAGACTACGTGGACAAATGGTTGCTGCTGGATAAGACCAAAGGCTCTTCTCCTAATTTTCTTCTTATCTGCATCAACTTAAGCAATAAGTTTCTTTGCTGGAACAGAAGAAGAGAAGGAGAATGATTTTTTTTTTTTAAATAAACAAATCTGGTTTAATCCATGCTTGGAATCTTGTTGTAGGTCAAATCTGCATTTGTATTTTTAAATCAGTTGCATGCTGCTGTGACATCGTCTTTCTCTATGCTTGTTTGAATGTTGTTTGGACAAGATTCTTTTAAAGCAGTGCAGAGGTGCAATGGCTGTGGAGATGCCCCGAAAGGACGATAAACATATGTGGACATGCGAAAATATGCTAGCACTGTTGAGGTGTGGAAATGACACCAAATGTGGACAGCTTTTTTGAAGATGGAGTCAAAAGGCTGGGACACTGGTGGGAAAGACAAATGTAGATTCAGCCATAGGCAACAGCCCAAACTACATTTTTTTTGTTTCATCCAGTTTAGATGTCATGATGAACTGCAGTTGCTGGGAACCTGAAGCCATCAATCTCTGAGCCATACATAAGGAGAAAAAAGAGGGAGGCGGGGTATGAGCCCAAGGACTGACTTGGCTAGTTACTGTAATGATAAAATTATATCTGAATAAATCAACAAAGAAATAATTGACATAGGAATGAAGATATTTATGGGTATTAAAGTCTCATTGACTCTTGACTTTCAAGTTAATATTCATAAACCATATAAGTTATATGAAATGCATATATAATGCACTGAAGCTGAAATAATATTTCAATTATTAGTTGGGTGTCACTCTCAAAGATATAACAAAATTATGTCCATCTCCACAACAGGCACACAAAAGTGTACACTCTCCTAAGCACAAAAGCTTTTTCCTTCACTCCATGATCCCTTTAGTATAACCTTACCCCAATGACCTTGGGGGGTAAGGTTTGCTGATGTTTTCACACTGCCTTTAATCAGAGATGGAATCATGCTAATTGTTTGCATTTGATTCTTATTTGCAAACAGAAGGAAGAAAAATGTTCCTACCGTGAACATTTGGTTAACATAGGTCTGCCTATTATTTCAGCTGGGCAAAGTAGCAATATGGCCAGCGTATTCACATACAAGCACAGACTGCATATCTGTCACATTTCCTGAGTTAATATTCATTTTAGTACATTGTGTTGTCAAGAGGTATATAATTGTACTGCTATTTTACAAAGTAACTTACTTTGGAGTAAGCAGGCATAGGACAGAGAGTTATCTCTGTGATTCAACACACCTATCTAGGTCTAGGTAAAACATGCTTAGGACTAAGATGGCTATCATGTAGAATCAGGTGCATAACTCAATGAGTGATTTACTTTGCTCTGTCATGTAAAGCATCATCCCTTCTATACCAAACATCAAAACAAGCCATCCAAGGCTAGGGTTACTGAAATTCACAAAGATTGGGTATGTAATTTATAGATTTGAAGCTGCCAATCAATTTAGCTGTATCCGAATTCTCCTTCAGCTCAGGTCATCCTAGGCTTCTCTATGAGTATGCAGTGTTTATTAGATTACACTGCTCTATGGCTGGCTGTAATTGCTATTGGCTTGTGAAAACTAAGAAAATGTTGACATTTTATAAAAATTTAAAATTAAGTAATGACATTTCTGAGCTACCGACTTCCTGTTTTTCCAATACAGAAACAAACTCCACAGCAATATTTTCCTTTCTATCAGTGGTACCAGTGCACAGGCATGTTCTGTTTAGTCAACTATATCACCAGAGTTCTCTAAACCTGCCCTGTAAAATAGACAGCAGAAGTAAGACTGATGTTCTCATGTCATGTTTGCATTCCCATTTATTTAATATTTTCCCCCAGTGTTTTAGTTGAAATGTATTTTGTATTTAACACTGATCCAGATTGTAGATGTTTGTAGATCTATTATGTGAGATTCATGTGTGATCCTAATGATTGCTGTGATATTAACATATGTAAGAATGATCAGTTTCTATACCCAAGTGCAGCAGAAATCACTCAAGCCGCTCCCAGCTATTAATATGTAAATTACTAAAGTCATTATTTAACTGCCATACAAGACTGGATGAGAATATTTAGCCTCCACTTTGTAGCTTACTTCAATTACCAGAGAGTGTGTGATTAAAGTTGTTTATATGAATAGCTTTCTCTCACGAAGTGCAACTGAAGGTTGTGAAGGCTGCAGCTGCAACAGAATGGAAGTGTATGGGGAAATGACTCACCTCCCATGGGCTAGATTTGGATTTTCAACCTGCAGGAAGACTAGAGTTACGCCAATGTGAGATTTGAAGGAGGAGCAGCATTTAGCAAGACCGTAACATATTATGTTACTGCTGCAGGCTTAGGCATATTTATTCTTCAGGCTGTTTTCATAAGGAGACACCGTCATGTCATTCTAAAAGGTCAAGTATGCATACTCAATTAGCCCCTTAGGTATCATGTGATCAAGATCTATGCAGTTAAAATTAATATATATTCTGCATTTCATTAAGGAAATGAAAAGAAGAGCTTGGTGAGACCAGCAGAGTCACAATTTCCATTGTACTCACTAGACATTCCCAGATGCTGGCTGCATTATGAGTTTCATTACAATAACATTGTGAGTGGGAATGAAAGAAACCAAGGAGTCGTATTTGTGGTTCAAATAATTAAGTCTTGAAATCTGAGGAATACAGTGAGGGGTAGTACAATTTGAAGCACTAGGTGCTGGCATCACCACTGGTATAGCTAGTCACTACCTAACCTATGCTCTCAAAGAAATTCTGAAAAGGATCCCACTCAAGGAACTGAGAAGACAACAACCACGGAGTAGACCATAGCAACACCACTCACATACTATCTGTCTCATTTGTATCCCACTTTTTTCTCCCAGGACCTCAGGTCAGCACACATGGTTTTTCTTTCTTCTGTTTTATCTTCAGAAGAGCTCTGTGGGGGAGATCAGCAGGCTAAGAGAGGTTAGCTAGCTTCATGAATCAGTGGAGGATATATATATATATGAGTCTTGGGGGTCCTCAGGGCCAGCCCCAGGTGTCTGGGCGCCCTAGGCAGGACAGCCTGGGGCGCCCACCCCACCAGGGATGCCAACCTCCCGGTGGAGCCTGGAGATGGCCCAGCGCCTGGGAGAGCCGAGGAAGGGGCGGGCTTAGAAGCCCCCCTTCCCTCCCAGCGGCAGCGGCGCGGCTCTCCTGGGTGTTTCGCAGCCGCGAGGCACCCGGGAGAGCCGGGGAAGGGGCAGGCTTAGAACGCCCCCCCTTCCCTCCCAGGGGCGGCGCGCGCAGCTCTCCCGGGTGTCTCGCAGCCGCGAGGCACCCAGGAGAGCCGGGGAAGGGGTGGACTTAGAATGCCCCCCTTCCCTCCCAGGGGCAGCGCGCACAGCTCTCCCAGGTGTCTCGCTGCCGCGAGGCACCCAGGAGACCCAGGGAAGGGGCGGGCTTAGAACGCCCCCCCTCCCTCCCAGGGGCAGCGCGCGCGGCTCTCCCAGGTGTCTGGCATTGGGCAGCCCGGGGGCTTTTTACAGGGGGGGGTGGGGGGCATTTTGGCGCCCCTGCAGGGCTGGTGCCCTAGGCGAGCCGGCCCTGGTGGTTCTTACACCCTAACATACCCACAACAAGGCTCCCTCTAAGCTGTGGAGTCTTGTGAGCAAAAATTCTACTTTGTGAGCTACTGGAACTAAAGTTGTGAGCAAGTGATTTTGCTGCTGCATAGATCAGTTTGTTCTGGAGCCATCCTTCCTGAGCTAAGACAAAAATGTATGAGTTGGAGTCTAAAAAACTGAGCTAGCTCACACTAACTCAGTTTAGAGGGAACACTGCCCCAGAAATCACAAATCTTACCCAGGAATCTCCATGCAGGCCATTTAAGGAAACAGACTCCCAATCCACACTGAATGTGATGCTCATCCCTGATCACTGTGCCTCCGCGTACACACTTATACTGGATGTGGACTAAGGAAGTACAGGATACTAATTAATCTCAGCTCCTTCCCTGGTACATCCCAACATCCAACACCACCTGTTTCCAGTCCAACACTGATACAATCTCACCAGCACTGAGTTTATAGCAACACAGCATTGGTGAGGAATATAGAGTACAAGTGGAGACCCGCAAGAAACTTGCGGGATGGTCATCCCATTCCTCACACCTTTGCTTCCTCCCCTCTACCCTTACCTATCTCACACTCTTTCTCCCTTCTGGGGGTGGAGCCATAGACTCAACCCTCCAAAGCAGCCATTTTATCCAGGGGAACTGATCTCTGTCACCCGGACAACAGTTGTAATTCTGGGTGATCTCCAGCCCTCACCCAGAGGCTGGCAATGGTAGTCCTCATGGAGGAAATGGCTGGTTTGGAGGGTGGAGTCTATGGCATTATACTGGTTTGAAGTTCCTCCCCTCCTCAAACCCCACCATCCCCAGGATCCACCCCTTAAATGTCCAGGAGTTTCCCAATCCAGAGTTGGCAACCCTATTTCCTTCCCACCCAACAGCCAACTTAACCTTTATCTGCCTTTATCTGTCTTCAGCTTTTCTTCTCCACCCCCTCCCCCACAGCTTCTACCAAGGAAAATTATAGTCTTTCTCCACAGTGGGGACCAAAGCAGCTTACATTATTCTCACCTCCTTTTTATCTGCACAACAACCCTGTGAGGTTGGTTAGGCTGAAAGTATGTGACTGGTCCAAAATCACCCAGTCAGCTTCCACCGCAATATGGGGATCTGAACCTGGGTCTTGCAGACCCTACTCTGAGGCTCTAACTGCTGCACCACTGCTGGCTTTCATAGGGTGGCTGCTGAACAGCAGCAAGCAGCCAGGCCAAGTTGAGTCATGCAAATTAGGTGGTATCAAGTCACCCAGAGGGTGCTGCCTAGGGATGCCAGCCTCCAGTTGGGATCTGGGGATCCCCTGGAATTACTGCTCAGCTCCAGACTACTGAGATAACTTCCCCTGGAGAAAATGGATGCTTTGGAGGGTGGACTCTAGGGCATTATACCCCACTGAGGTCCCTGTCCTCCCCAGACTCCATCCCCAAATCTCCAGGAGTTTCCAGACCTGGAGCTGGCAACCCCACTACCCCATCCCCTGCCAGTGCCCGTGGGGGACCTGGCAACCCTATACTGCTGCCAGGCCTAGGGTTGGCAACCTCCAAGTGGGGCCTGGAGAGTGAACTCCAGAGATCTGTGAACAACAGAGATCTGTCTCCCTGGAGAAAATGGCTGCTTTGGAGGGTGGATTCTGTGGCATGATGCCCAGCTGAGGCCCCTCCCTTCCCCAAATCCTGCCCTCCTTGCACTCCACCCCAAAACCTCTAGGAATCCCCCAGCCTGGCCCCAAGGCTCCCTCCCTCCCTCCCCCCTCCCTCCAAGGCCAAAAGAGGCCTGGAAAGAAAGGGCCCTTCCCCCACCCTTGACTGACAGAGCCAGTCAGAAGCCTCCCCCCCCAACGTTCTAATCTCTCACCGTTGATGCCTGGAGTCAGGTCCCTGCAGAGGCCATTTCAAAAGGCTTTTGGGGGGAATTCAACTGTCCCTGAAGGGATTTCCTCACTATTTGGATTTTTCTACAAACCCAGGAAGTCTACTGACTATGTAGGAAAAGCTGTTGGGGGAGAGTGAGGCCCCTGTTGGAGGGAATAGGTATCCGCACAGAAAAAAAAAAGTCTGGAATTAGAATAAGGATATAGAAAGTTATAGGACACTTATCTTTGTGGTATGCTGATGAATCTCCACATTACACAGGCATTGGGGCTTAGTCACCACCTTAACCCATTTATAGATTGGCTTTAGGATTATGCTGTGAGACTTGTTTCTGAGAGGGAATTAGAAACAATCTGCAGTTTTCAAATATTATCTTCAAAAGAATTTTTTTTAAATGTTCCACTGTCAGCAGTTTATTGTCAGAAGAATTCTGAAACATCCTGCATAATAACATATTGCTACAGAGATCTGCAATATGGGAGAAGCAAATTCTTCAGTGATGGAACATGTTTTGCTGTAAACATATGGAAGGTCCCAAGTTCTATCCACGGTATCACTGGTTAAGAAGAAAACCTCAAGTAACAGGAGAAATGCTATCATCCAGACTAAACTGTACAGAGTTAGGTGAACCAACAGTCTGACTTGATAAAGCATGTTTGTATCCTTGTATATACCAAGATAGGGGCCACAGTGGCTCAGAGGTTAAGACACTGAGCTGCAGACTGGAAGGTCGGTAGCTCACCAGTTCAAGACCCAAGTGCCGTGTGATGGAGTGAGCTCCCGTCTCTGGCCCCAGCTCCTTTCAGCCTAGCAGTTCAAAAGCAAGAAATTGCAAGTAGATAAATAGGTACCACTTCATTGGGAAAGAAACAGCATTCTGTGTGCCTTGGCATTTAGTCACAGAAATGACTTCGGACAGTGCTGGCTCTTCAGCTTGAAAACAAAGATGAACACCACCCCTTAGAGTCAGATTTGACTAGCTTTCAAGCAAGGGAAACCTTTACCTTTACCTTATATACTAAGATATCCTCTAATTTATTTTCATAGGTGTGAGTAGTTTTCGCTTTGACCCTATATTATATTTTAGAGCATCTTCAAAAGACACGTACTTTCACACTTATTATCATCTGCTTTTCAGTTTGGTAAAAATGAGCAGCACAAGTTTGAGCCACAAAGTTGTTCTTTTCCTCAGAACCAGGAAAAGAAGATATGGGTATAGTTGCTAGTTTTTAAACTGGTTCTGCTAGCTGTCCTTTTAATACCAGTTTTATCTGCATCCATTGCCAGGTGATGTTATTTAACCTCATGTCAAGGAAAGAATCAGCTACCCACTTCCACACATTAAGCTTCTGTTTAAGGGGCCAGCACACCATTGGCAATGCTAGATAAGGGAATAGAGAAAGGGATCTGAGATTAGTAAAAACTTGCAATTTGTGGTACAGAAATCCTTGCCTCAAAGCTTTGCTAGGTCAGGTTTCCTTTAATAACAGCATATAGAAGAAAAACAAAACAGAAACAAAATCACAGTACCAAATTTGAACATTTTTGCCCAGTTTTCTTCTTGAAATCACATTGTATGACAAGTTGCTCATAGAGAATTGTTATGCTTGAGATAGGCTATTTACTAGGGAAGCTGTGACATAGTTTTATGGCAATGGAAATGCACAACTTTAACATAATGGCTTTATAGGGCTTTTTACGAGGTTAGCATATATATAACACCCAGCAGAGCCTAAAGTAAATCAGTGGTAGGTTTCTACCTAGGTTAACTCTAGTTTTATATTAATTGAAGAAATATGTTGAGTGAATTCTTCAATGAAAGCAACATTATTATTATTATTATTATTATTCAAATTTCTATCCTGCTCACCCCCTAAGGGCTCTGAGCGGCTTACATATATATATTGGGTCCATTCCTAGCCTAGGGCCACATATGTGCAGGGGGAGGTGGATATCCTACCAGGCACCCCTATTCTGTAGCAGATCTTCTGTTGCGAAGGGGACAGTCCGGCAGCGACCTCTCTCTCCGGTGCTGGTCTTTTGTTATGCTGGTCTCTGGCGCTGGTCTTTTGTTATGCAGTTCCACCTTCCTGGCCCTTGCGAATCCACCTCCAGGCCGGATCCACTCCGCACTTTCGCGCCTGCTTTGCAGCGGACTCTGTCCACGTCAGGCTCCGGCCTGCTGTGTTGCTTTGCCTCTGCGCCTTGTCGGTCCGGCCTCCTTCCTACGCCTCCTCGCCTCACCGCCTCGCCTTGCCAGCCGCCATGTCTCCTCCACCGTCCATCGCCTCTGCCGTCCATTGCGCTCCACCGTCGCTGCTACAGGGGCGGGTGCCCCCCTGCTCTAATAGCAGGTACCCCTTTTATCTAATCACCCTTTAACGGGCTTTCGAACCGCTGGGTGAGCGGGAGCTGGGACAAGGGCCAGGAGCTCACCCTGACTGCGGCGGGATTCAAACAGCCGAAGCTGTTCGAACAGATGTTAAGGCAGGCATTCCTTTACTGCCTGTGCCACCGCTCCCACATGATCTATTGTGACTGAGGATAAGCCGAGGATGCCGCCAAAAGTTTCAGTAAAAGAATGTGAGATGGGATACTTCTTTAGGAACTGATTGGTAATGAGAGAAATAGAGGCAGCGTAGCTGTATCCTATGCATGCCCTATTTCCCCTTTTCACAAGGAGACAAAACCAGAAAATGTATATATACCTATTCCCAGTTATCCTCTACTTCTACATTTGGTAGATGCTTAGCAAAATATTTAGCAGCATTGTTATTTCTTTTGCTTAAGATCCAGGAAAAGGAGAAATTTAAAATTATTTTAGGAACATGCACACACTTATAACATGAGGCCTCAAAGGACTTTATTGGAGACCAAAAAATTAAGGTTATGCTAAGAACCAGAGAACACAGTGCAGAGAGCAACCCCAGGCAACTCTACTTAACATCCTAATAATTAAGGTCTGTTCAGTGGGGCTTTGCCCCAGGAAAGTGGATGTCATTGACAAACAGGTTTAGAACATGTTGTTAACTGCACCCACCAACACTAGGCCAAGAAACAAAAACAGGAAGTATTCTTAAAGGTACATTGTATTTTATAGAATTTTCCCATATAGTACTAAAATAGAATAAAATAAAAGCAGTCTAGGTAGGGTTGCCAACCTCCAGAAGGTGGCTGGAGATCTTCTGCTATTACAACTGATCTCCAGGTGGCAGAGATCAATTCACCTGGGAAAAATGGCCGCTTTGGAAGGTGGACTCTATGGCATTATACCCCACTGAAGTCCCTCCCCTCCCCAAACCCCACCCTCCCCAGGCTTCACCTCCCCAAATCTCCAAGTGTTTCCCAACTAGGGTTTCCCAAGTACTTACTGCCTGGGAGTGGGGGACGCATGCTTCCCAGCTGGACCAGTCCTCCTGGTAACGCACCATGCCATTGCCAGGAAGTGACACCAGGCGATGCTCTGGCAATAGGGCTGAAAACTCGATGGGGCTGAAAACTCGCCTAGCATCCCTTCCTGGCAACGGCATGGTGCTCTGCACCTGTCCTTCCCCTGGGAATGGTCCTGTGAGGACATATCGATACCCCATCAGCACGTGGTAAGTTCTTAGCAAGCCTATTCCCAACCCACAGCTGGCAACCCTAAATCTAGAATACCTGCTTTAGTTCACCTATTTGATTAAAAATCTCACATTTTCCAAAAGTGGCAAGAAAGAGAATGTTTGAAAACCCACACAAGTAGAAGTTATATTGGCTTTCTGCAGCATTGCTGACTCCTCCTCCACTCAAGAAAGGGGCTTCTTGGGAGCAATCCAGGCTTCTTGGGAGCAATCCAGCAGCTATTCTGGGACCATCTCCTTGACATTCTGGTGGTGAAAAGAACCAGCACTATCCAGATATACCTCTGGAGAAAACAGGAAGATGAAGACTTGCTTCGGAACACCACCTTCCTTCCTGCCATTTACCATCCTCAGCTGCTGTTCTGTATAATCTATTACTTATTTATCATAGGACAGAGTTACACACAGGAAGTATATAATAATATAAAATATGTAACCAAGTTGATACAATGGGTATGCAGACCGATTGGGCAATCCCCCTAAATACTTATATCTAGATTTTCGATCCACTTAGTCACAGAACTTCCATCACATTTCCCTGGAAAGCACAGCATTCACATTCCTATGACAGATGGAATATAGTTTGGCAGGCTGCACCACCATCATGTTTGGGTCCTGGTATTTTGCCCCATTTAAACAACAGGTCTGCACACCTGCCAAAGCCTGCTCATATTTTATTAGTCATCTTCCATACTTATTGCTGGGTGTTGGGATCTTAGTCTGGATAGGTCCATGTCAGCCATGTCTTTGTTGATGGGTTACTCTTTGTTTTCAACAATTTATTCACGAAGAAGAGCATCTTGCCTTTGGAGATGTGGGGGAGCGATGTGTCATGAAGTGGGTAGCCAATAGGTTGCGGTGGGTTTAATACATTCGCTGATGGTTCTCATTGTTGTGCTGGGTTGGACATCAAGTTTGTGGACATGGGAGCTGTTGAGCCACACTAAAGCACCATATTCTGCAGTAAACCCCAAAGCTGAGCATCTAAGTATTATAGCAGATGCATCTCAAGTTGTACCACATAATTTTTGGAGAATGTTGTTTCACATGCATATTTTTGCTGCTACGTTGGTAAGATAATGTTTATAACCCAAGGCCCTGTCCAGGATAATGCCAAGGTACTTAGGTGTATGGTTGTGTGTAAGTCGGATGCCATTAAGGTAGACATTGGGGCATTTTACACAGCACCCCGTAGCACTTCAGAAATGGTATAAGAAAGTGAAGACCGCTTGGAATCAGTTTACAGGTAAAACGGTTCAAAAACTCTTCCCTAATGGAACAGAAGCATTTCTGTCTGAAAATGAAAATATATTTCAGTAGGGAACCATTCCTGAAACAGTTCTGTCTGAAATGTCAGACCAGAAACTGTTAGGGAACAGATATTGAACCGGAATATATCGGCTGTCTGAAATTCCCCATCAGTTCATGTTTGGCAAGATTGTGATTGAGATGGAACTGGGAGCATTCTGTTTTTGTTGGACTTGGGATAGTAGTAATCAGCCAAAATTTTGAGCTCCCTTATATATTATTTATTTATTACTTTCGATTTATATCCCGCCTAGCCAGGAACTGGCTCAAGGCGGCGTACAATTGTTAAAATGTCATAAAACAATAAAATACAGTCCATACAATAAAATTTGTTAAATAAAGATTGCATAAAGTGCTAGTGTAACAAAAGGCAATTCCTATATCATACTCCCAGTCAGGTGGGCAGCAAATCCTATATCACACTCCCAGTCATGCGGGGAGCAAATCCAACGCCATAACCAGGTCCATAGGATGTTCCGTTTTCAGTGCCTCTTTCATCAGTGCCTTATTCATCAGTGGCGGCCCCTAATCGAAAGCCTGGTGGAAGAGCTCCATTTTACAGGCCCTGCGGAACTGTAGAAGGTCCCACAGGGCCCTGAGATCTTCCAGGAGCTCATTCCAACAGTATGGGGGCACCACTGAAAAGGCCCTGGCTCTGGTTATTGCTAGCCTGGCATCCCTCGGGCCCGGGACAGTCAGGCGGTTCTGTGATCCTGACTTCAGTGCTCTCTGGGGGATATGCTGGGAAAAGCGGTCCCTCAGGTAGACAGGCCCCTGACCATATCGGGCTTTAAAAGTCAAAACCAGCACCTTGAAACGAATCCAGTATGCTATTGGCAGCCAGTGCAGCGCCTATAGAGATACCCATCAACAGCCTGGCCGCTGCATTCTGCACTAGCTGCAGATTCTGAATTTGGGACAAGGGCAGCCCCATGTAGAGAGTGTTGCAGTAGTCCAATCTCGAGGTGACCATAGCATGGATCACTGTTGCCAGGTCATTGCGTTCGAGGAAGGGAACCAGCTGCCTAATCAGCCAAAGATGGTAAAAGGCTGCCTTGGCAGTGGCTGCTACCTGGGCCTCCATTGTTAAGGTGGCATCCAGGAGCACTCCCAAGCTCCTGACCCTCGGCACTGGCACTAATGGCACCCCACCGAAGGCCGGTAGTGGGATCCCTACCCCCGACCCACTCTGACTCAGGCATAAGACCTCCATCTTCGTTGGATTCAATTTCAATCGGCTCAGCCTAAGCCAACCCGCCACATCCTGAAGCGCCCGCTCCAGGTCATCTGGGATAGAGTCGGACCGGACGCCCAACAACAGATATATTTATGATAGCAGTCAGCCAAATTTCACGGTCTCTTGTCAGTATTTCCTCAGTCCATTCAATGGATTTGTGACTTACTGCAATTGCCATGTCATTGGCATAAGCAAACTTCCTGGATGTAATCTTGGGATCATCAGAGATGTATAGATTGAAAAGAACTGGAGTGAGGACCAAGCCTTAGAGTAGACTGTTTTTCAGTGTCTTCTGTTTGCTGATTGACTAATCCATAATTATTTAGAAAGTTCTATAACTCATCGTGTTATTTAGGAGTTGAAATAATGTTCTGCAGGGGAAAACTTGTAAAAACTTGTACAACAGACCATCCCTCTAGTCTGTGTCATAAGTGGCAGTCAGAGTGACAAAAACTACTGATGTCTTAAGACACTTCTGATACCCTGCCTCAATGAAAGTTGTTAAGCTTAGAACCTGATCTTCACAACTACGACAGGGTCTAATCCTGATTGCTCTATAGGGACATGTTCATTAATTCCATCACTGATTCTGTTCAGGATTAGCCTCTCAAGGAGTTTATAACAGGAGCTCAGAAGGGAAATAGATCTGTAACTTTCCACCAGATGTTTTGGTTTTCCAGGTTTCAGAATAACAACTATCTCTGCTTTCTTGAATTCTCGGGGAATCTTCCTGTTCTCATGATGTCAGTGAGAAGCTTTGCAAGCCACTTCTTAGTGAACGTGCCGCTGTTGATCAGGAACTCATTATGGATGCAGTCAAAGACTGGTGCCTTTCCACTCTTGATGACCTTCAGTGCCTTGGAAATCTCATCAGCACTGAAATCCTGATAGCTTGCAGTCTTCAGGGCAGGTACGTTTCAAACTCTGGAGTTCTTTTCCCCCCCTGATTGTAAAATCTCAATCCTTTGAAGCTCTGCATAGGGATACTAGTTGGGCAGCTACCTTGTTTGATGTTACGTCCAGATTTCCTTGGAGCATAGGTGGGCTTGCACTCTGGTTGCTCCAGCCTGGAATATATTCTTTCTGATATTCTCAAAGAATGTACCTTTTCACCATAGATATAACAGCTCCAATGAATTGGTGGTAGTTATTATGTGTTGGAGGGACCCATCTAAGACACCTATCCAATTCTAGTTCAGCTCTTTGTAGTGCACCCTGGATAACACTAAGGAGCTAGAACTTCTGGCATTCAGACAATCATAGGATCTCCTGGCTACACTACACACATGGAAAATATATACATATATATATATACATATACATACATATATATATATATATACATATATATATATATATATATATATATATATATATATATATATACACACACACACACACACACACATATATTATATATATATATATATACAAATACTCATCCTCCTATCAAGGGGAAAGATAAGTTTACCTTGGTACTTTACTGCTGCTCCTTGTTTTCCCCCTCCATATTCCTGGCAAGGATGGACACCCAAGGCAGCCACAGTTCATCTTGTTATGTGCTGAAGGGGTGGGTTTTTCTGGAGCCTTCTGTCTGGGAAGGGCATTAGGAAAAGGTCAGGGAGGGACTATCCTCTACATGTAGCTATGAAGGAGAGGGTTATGAGAACATTTCTGTTAGGCACAGAGCCACCACAGCTGCTGACCTTGACAATCAATATGTCAACTCAAATATCACGTTAGCTACTGTGAGCAGAAGTTTGCTTAAAAGGAAATGGAAAGTACAGGGCGGGTATCAGAAATGTGCTTTGTCAGGGATGAGTTTGCCTTTTAGGTACAGAAAAGCACCTGCAAAGCTGTTGCCAGAAAAGAGATGAAAAGCTGTGAGAAACTTCTATCTCATTATTATTCTTTCTCACTCTTCTGGCTCTCCACAAACTATGCAAAACTGAATTACTTGGAGGGATTTTCTATGCAGGCAATAGGATAGCACTGTACAAAAGCCTTCACAAAGTTACTTGGACAAATTATTAGGGACTGCAGCCTATACTACTGTGTATAGTTTTCT
Organism: Gekko gecko; assembly: GCA_029375565.1. Taxonomy (NCBI): domain Eukaryota; kingdom Metazoa; phylum Chordata; class Lepidosauria; order Squamata; family Gekkonidae; genus Gekko; species Gekko gecko. Next base: position 88,278,277 of record JAPDNY010000002.1, on the reverse strand, counting down.
GTAAGTTGGATCTGACTATGTATTCTATGTAATGTGTCATGTTAACACTTATGCATTGCTTCAGTTACGTTTTTTAAATTTCTGATTGGTTCTACAACTCTAATCCTGGTTCATTGTTTATGAATGTCTCAGAGAACTTGATTGTATTGATTCATTCTGTGTAATCTGCCCTGAGTCCCAGTGAGATAGGCGGACTATAAATAATGTAACTAAATAAATACATTTTGTTGGGTCAATCTGCAAGTGACAAATATAAAAATGCAATGCTGTTTATGGAGGGTTCAGGCTAATTTTCAAAGGTGCAATCTTGGACCCAAAACCCTGTGAATTTGTAGGGGAGGGAAGAGAGCTCAGTGGGGTATTTATTTATTTATTTTATTGGATTTCTACCCTGCCCTCCTAGCCAAGGTAAAAGGTACGAGAGTCCAACCTTCAAAGCGACCATCATCGCCATGTGAACTGATCTCTGTCATCTGGAGTTCTGTATGGACTAGCCATAGTTGTATTATCTTTTTTAAAAAAACTCAGTCTGATGATGTCTGGAGTAAGGATAGTACATGTGATTCTATCCTCCTTTGTCTGCATTCTGAGAAGGTATCACCAGATCTGGCAAGTGTACTTGTACAATACTTGTGTTTGCTGATTCTACATTTTATATTTTTATATGTATGTTTAATGCTTCCAGGGTGTAAGCCTAAAAACAAAGGTTTTCATCCTGATAACTATGAATCTTCCTGCTGTCCCCCAGCAGCTCTGTGTGATTTGCAAAAAACTGAAGCTGGGAACTGGGGCAGCTTCATGGATGAGACCCTGACAGGGGCATCAAGACAGAAAAATCAGGTAAAAATTCTCATACTTTTCTTTTGTGACAGCAGACCTTCTATTGGCTCAAGAAGCTCCAGTGATGGAAAAGGAAGTTACACTCAGTCCCTTCTGTGATGTTTCCTTTCGTTTACAAATCAGAAATAGGATACTGCCTCAAATTTCTCCTCTTTGGTTAACACAGCAGAGATGGGTGTGTTCAAAACAACATCCATTTATTAAAAAGATACAAGGATGGAAGCATTTGCTTTCAGGAAAAGGGAGCCCCTGTAGACTACAATTCCAGCAAACAAACACAATTAAGGATCAGGGGCTCCAGGGTGGGAAATTCTCGGAGATTTGGGGGCTGAAGCCTGAGGAGGGTGAAGTTTGGGGAGGGGAGAGAGCTCAATGGGGTACAATGCCAGAGTCCAACCTTCAAAGCAACCATTATCTCCACATGAACTGATCTCTGTCATCTGGAGATCAGCTGCAGGGGTCTTTTGGGGGGGGAGCGCACCGGAGCGAAGCTCCGGGAGCTCAGGAGCCAACCCCGCCCCCAGCCGGCGTCCCGGAGAGTCTTTCAGGCAGCCGAATGTCAATTTCAGCTCCATTGTATCCTATGGGCCATTGAAGTCAATGGTGAAAACATAGGGTATATTCTGGGGCTGGAGGGAGGGGTTTGAGGGAGTGGTTCCAAACTCACAGGATAGCTGATGGAGCCTCTCCCCAAGATACCCACCAAGTTTCAAGAACATTGGATCAGGGGTCCAATTCTATGGGCCCCAAACAGGTTGCCCCTATTCCCTCCGTTGTTCTCTATGGTGGGAAAAAAGTACATTTTTTCCCACCATAAAGAACAATGGAGGGAATAGGGGCAACCTGTTTGGGGGCCCATGGAATTGGACCCCTGGTCCAATGTTCTTGAAACTTGGTGGGTACCTTGGGGAGAGGCTCCATCAGCTACCCTGTGAGTTTGGGGCCTCAAACCCCCTCCCTCCATCCCCCAGAATATACCCTATGTTTTCACCATTGACTTCAATGGCCCATAGGATATAATGGGGCCGAATTGCCGCCAAATTTCTTTCATTCCCTCTTTTCCTTCTCTCTTTTCCCTCTTTCCCTCCTTCTTCTCTTCTCTCTTTCTTTCTTTCCCACCTTCTTCTCTTCTCTTTTTTCCTCCTTTCCCTGTTTCCCTCCCCTTTCCTTCTCTTTCTTTCCCTCTTTCCTCCTTCTGTGGCCCAACTCTCATGAGAAGGAGTTTAAACTTTAAACCCCTTCTCTCTTAGCTCCCCCACCCAGACCAGCTGGGGAAGGGAAGGGGAGGCTTTTGAAGATGCCTCCCCCACTTTTGCTTCCCCTTCTGACATCACTTCTGGTGATGTCAGGGGGCGTGGCATATGCTAATAGCCTAATAGCTCATTAGCATACCATATGCTAATGAGCTTCTGCAGCTGTTTTTCTACGAAAAGACCCCTGATCAGCTGTAATGCCAGGAGATACCTAGGGCCCACTTGGAGGCTAGCAACGCTTGAACAGACTGTTTCATTGTAATTCATACTATAAATACACCACACTATTGCCAGAGCATTATACCCACAATGTTCCTTTGGACCCCAGCTAGGGCTGTCAGCCTCCAGGTGGGACCTGAGGATCCCCTGGAATTATAGCTCATCTCCAGATTGCATGGACTAGTTCCCTGGAGTAAATGGATGCTTTGGAGGGTGGAGTCTATGACATTGCACTGTACTGAGGTCCCTGCCCTCCCCAGGCTCCATCCCTGAATCTGCCAGTGTTTCCTAGCCAGGATCAGGCAACCCCTACCCCCCATCCCCTACCAGTGGCCAAGGGAGACCTGGCAACCCTAACCGCAGCGTTCTCTCTTTTGGAAGTCACAGGGGACTGTGGGCAGGGGGGAGGTAGGAAAGATTTTTGTCTAGGAGTGTTGCTTACGAGTACTCATGGTTTATAGGATCCAACTTATAAATGTGTGAATTCACCTCTGTAACTTCAGACGTTAATTGTTTTCAGTGATTCTAATGCTGCAAGAAAAAGCAGAGAAGTAGTTGTGCAGGTGGACCTAATTTGACTATAACCTCACAATGGCTACTGCAGTCTACATTTACAGTTGTGCAAGTCTGAAAAGTCTAATTTTACCCTGAAATTTATGAATTGGGAATAGTTTCTGAATTTTATATGGATCAGAGACCCTTTGTCTCAGAAACTCATTTTACAAGGTAGTTATGCAAACAATTGCAGTGTAAAGTCTCTTGTGCTCCATAACATGGTCTGCTTTGCTTAATAATATTTTATGCAGCAACAGAAAAATGTTTACCAAAATAATGAGTGCTAACACTAAATAAATGTTGTAACAAAGAAAAGGAGCATTTTCCTTTTATAACCTGGCTATTTTACTTTTTAGATGAAACACTTGTGATCAAAAGTGAGCCCCTAGGAACCACCTGTGCCTATATTTTTGCCAGTTCTCTCCTGTGAAACCAGGGATGGTGGTGGAGGGAAGATCTCTGAACAGTGTTCAAATGAGGAACATGAAAAAAAAATAATAATATTTTTCTGAATAATTATTTATTCAATTCCTGTTCCCCCTGTTCTTCCTCTGAGCAGCTTATTGTGGTTCATATATGGTATGGGTTTTCTATCTGGCAGCCTGGACATTTTTTAAGCCACTTATATAGAAGCAGAAGACGACGAAGAAGAAGAAGACGAAGAAGAAGAAGAAGAAGAAGAAGAAGAAGAAGAAGAAGAGGAGGAGGAGGAGGAGGAAGAAGAGGAGGAAGAAGAAGAGGAGGAGGAGGAGGATTGGATTATACCCTGCCCTTCACTCGGAGTCTTAGAGCAGCTTACAAACTCCTTTCCCTTCCCCTCCCCTCCCCACAACAGACACCCTGTGAGATAGGTGGGGCTGAGAGAGCTCTTTCCAGAACTGTCCTTGAGAGAACAGCTCTGACAGAACTATGTCTTGCCCAAGGTCATCCAGCAGCTGCAAGTGGAGGAGTGGGGAATCAAACCCAGTTTTCCCAGATTAAAATCCACACACTTAAAGACTACACCAAACCAATACACCAAGCCACTACACCAAATATAGGGGTTTGGGAAAGTGTTTGGTACAAAGAATATGCAAAGGAAATAGGAACATGTAGCTTCCCCCCCAAATTATGTATATATTACATTGATTGAATCCAGTGTTATGTAGATACAAGGATCATGAACATTTCCTGTGTCCCCTCTCACCAGCAGCCCTTCATGACCCTTTGTAAACTGCCACAATCTTGTTTAATCTATCAGTTGATGGACTGTGCCCATTTTTATTTTCTTTTGTCCCAAACAGGCCTCCCAGGGGACTCATGGTAATAATCAGGGCTCTTTTTGTAGAAAAAGCCCAGCAGGAACTCATTAGCATAATAGGCCACACCTTCACAGTGCAGCTCATTAGCATATTAGGCCACACACCCATGTTACCAGAAGTGTGGACATCCAGCCACACCCACCTTTTGCTTCTTATTCTGTTTACCTTGTTTGTTGTCAAAATGGTTTTGACAAACCCAATAAAAACATTATTTTTTAAAAAAAGTTTCTAGTTCTATACTTTTAATAATTAATATTATAGACTTTCATATGTACTTTTTTCCTTTCCACCTCTCCTTCCTCGTGATCTGTCTTTTTCAAAATGAAGCACTAAGGCTTCATAATCCTGCCAGACAGCCAAAACAGTCCTGTAGCTGAATGCAAACCAAATTTGACAGTAAGGAAGGCAACACAGAAAAGCCTGTAGTTGAACATTTTAAAAGTTTCCCCAGATGTTCATTTACAGGAGTCTTGTTTCTACTGAAACTTTGTACTGAAATTTACTAAATTATGGCATCACAGATTGCTAAGGATCATCATTCCCCTCTGGGGGCCATCATTCCAGTATCACAGATTCTCTTTGTAGGGACTGTAATTCCACTTGGGGGGCTGTCATTCTAGTCCCAGAGCACAGATTCTGTTCCTAGGGACTGTCATTCCAGTCCCAGGGTAGTCTACCTGGGCCCAGAGATCTTAATGGAAAAACCATTCTGCATTTTCTTTGCTGCAGTGTATTTCAGTGGAGTCCATGCAAGTTAACTGGCATTCCTGGCTCTCATTATCTCCAATGGGCCTTCAAGCTTCCATTGTTTCCAATGGGCAATTCTGTCATTCCTTTTATACATCCCAGTTAGTTGCCCCTTTGAAACTGTACCGCACCATTTTAAGTAACAGCAAAATGAAGAGCATGAACATGTGCAGAGTGCACGTTTCTTGCCAGTGTTCTCTCTGGGCTGCACACAGGGCAAAAGGAAATTTTAAAAGGCCTCTGATCTGCATGCCCCTCCCAATCTTGTTCATGCAGATGGTGGAGAGAGAGAATGGAGTTGTGCAGAGAGATGGTTGAAAAGAATCTATTTTTCAGGACTCTTGAGCAAATACACAAGGAAGATGCAATAGCCATCATGTTGCATATCTCACAAAAGATGCCAGCAAAGAAGGGTACACTGAGCAGCCTTTACAATAAAAATTTATACAAATAAATTATAGCACAATATATCTTTTAAGCAAGTAGAGAACCATTTTATTTAGACAATTTGTTCATTTTTTTTTTAAAGGGGGAGCATTTCCATCATACATTTTGCATTTTTTAAATGCAGCTAGCTCTGTAAGAAACAGGCATCAGATTCCCAATGGTTGGGAAACATGCTAAAAATCTTTAGATGAAGCCAGAATGAGAATTGTGAATGGCCACTCCACTGCATCAGGAGGAACTGGCCACATATATAGCTTTAGTTCACATATATACCTCTAATTTTCTTCTATACAATGTATTTTCAGAGGGTTTCCTTGCATACAGGTCCCCCCCCCCGCTTGCTTCCATTTACCCAATTCTCTGCAAGGAAAGGCTTGCAAAACTGGGAGAGGGGGGGCTGGGAAGGAAGCTCCCATTTCGAAGCCTCTCTAGAAATAGACCTTGATGCATTTAACCCCTTCCGACCTCTCCTGGGAAAGCATCGGGGAGACGGAAAATGACTGCATCTGAGGATGGTGAGTTTAATTGCCAGAAATGCTCTGCTCTGTGCTTTTCTCTGGGTCAGGATGAGGAAGAAGAAGAAGAACAGATTGTATTTGTAGCCCGCCCTTCTCAGAGCGGCTTACAAACTCCTTTCCCTTCCCCTCCCCACAACAGACACCCTGTGAGGTAGGTGGGGCTGAGAGAACTCTAACACAAACTGCTCTTTCAGGAACAGCTGTGCCAGAGCTTGTGACTGACCCAAGGTCACATCAGCAGGTGCAAGTGGAGGAGTGGGGAATCAAACCTGGTTCTCCCAGATTAGAGTCTGCACACTTAACCACTACACCAAACTGGCTCATTAACACAGTTAATGAGAAAACTTTCTTCATCATCACCATGCCCTTTGCTTTCTCTCAGATGGGAGAAGCTGCCCAGCTGGATTTCTGCCTGCCGTTATGTGGAAGGGAAGGGAGACGTGATATATTCATTCTAATTTTTAAACAGCTGTTGGGGGGCTCTCATTTTGATCAAAGTAGCCTTGAAGAGGGGGACTTAACCCTTCTCTTGCCATCTATCACAGTACACCAGAGCCCCAACAGCAGCAGCGCTGTGGCAGCTGAGGGGCTGAGGACTTGCTCCCCTCACCCTGCTCTCTCTCTCACACACACAAACACACAGCCACCCTGGTCCCTGACAGGGACAAAGCTCTGGCAGCCCAGGGACCAGGGAGAGCTACCCATGGCGGTTTCCCCCCACCTTCTCATATACAGATACACACGCACCCTGAGCCCTGACAGCACTCTGGCCATAGCAGCCAAGGGGCCAGGGACCTGCCCCCTACAGCTCTCTCTCTCTCTCTCTCTCTCTCTCTGACTCTGTAACTGTCTCTCTCTCTCTCACACACACACACACACACACCAGTTCCTGATGGGGCAACAATGCTCTCTTTGTTCGAGGCAGCCAAAGGGTCAGGGAGAACCAGGTGCGACCTCCCCTCTCCCATCTCTCACGAGGCATCCAAATTCTTTTAAGACTGACCCTTTGCTCTTCTCGAAAGAGCAGCAGCCCACGGGCTCCCCCGGCACTGGCAGGGGCCACTTGCCGCCCACCTTGTTGCCCCTGGCCCCTCTCCAAAGAGATGCCCTCTGCTGCCTCTTCCTGCAGGGCTTCTCATCCAGAGCAGCCCATTCCTGGGCCAGGAGGTCGCCTCCACACCAGCTGGAGCCAGTGGCCCCTGCCCGCCTCTCTCTCTCTCTCTCTCTCCCCCCCCGGGCCCTAGCAGCCCCAAGAAACCACCCCCAGGGCAGCGGGGATAGTAGCGGTAGTGGGATCATCCCAGGCAGCCAGGCCGGGCCCTGCCATTGCAGAATTATTAGATGAACACATCCTAGCCAACAAAACTTTAGCTATCAGCTACTTAAAATATCATTAGCATGAATGAAACTGAATATTTAATAGATGTACCACTTCCGATTTTAGTTCAGTAAAGTCATCTTCAGTAGACTTTCTTACATGGTTGCTAGTGCTTGAAGAAAAGCTGTGGTCACTTCCTGTAATATTGTAGTATGTACTAGCTTTGGAAGGAAAACCAATCTTATTTTTCTGTTTGATCAGACAGGAGGGAGCTGGTGCATCTCCACAGCCTGAAAGGCATTGTGCCCTTCAATCTTGACTCTAACACTTAATCAGGGGGCAAATTTTTAATCTGCAGTTAAAGCTTCAGATGATTGATTCAATTATCACATTTATTACAGTTTGCAGTCTTAATACATATATAAGCATTCTACTCCTGCATTTTAGGTTCCTAACAATTAAGTTGCTGGAGGCAATTATTCTGTTTATCTTTTTCTTCAATGCATTTGAATCTTGCAGATAATCACTTCTAACGTAGTTTCCACTGATATTTTGAACAGACAGTATCAAGGCCCACTGAAAGTGATCTACAGGCAAGGTCTTGCTATGTCAATAGGATATGTTCAACTGTCAGTTGTTCCTACCTGCAAAAAGGAGACCAGGGAGGGCAGGGCTTGGGGAGGAGAATGACCACAGTGTGATATAATGCTATAGAGGCCACCTTCTGAAGCAGCCATTTTCTCCAGGGGAATTTATCTCTGGACCCAGGAGATCAGTTGTAATTGTGGGAAATCTCCAGCCACCACTTGGATGTTGCCAACCCTATCTATGTAGCACATCTGTATCCTGCCTTTTCTCCAAAGAGTTTCGAGAAGCATATATGGTTCTTTCTCCCTCATTTGATCTTCACAACAACCCGTGAGGTGGGTTAGACTGACAGAGAGTGACTGATCCAAACTTTTTAGCAGGGTGGAAACTTCAACCCAGAACTCCAGAGCCCAATCCAGCAATCTAACCACTGTACCACACTGGCTTTCTAATTAACAAATCCATCAAATAGATTAGAATCACCTGTAGTTGTGTCTGTAGTAATAGTGACATATCGCAAGGAAGCCAGAATAAAACAAATGGGGAAACACTGGCATGTATCCAGCCATGCAGTTCCCTTGACAGAGTAGCATTTTCAGTTGTGGAAGAAGGGCTGTGGTTTTGTTTTGTTTTTTGCTTATTCCTCCTTCACTGCAGACCCCTTACTTTGCCACCTATTCTGTTTCTTGATGCTGACATAAAATTGTATTAGTCTTTAGGGTGGAACAAAACTTTATTATTTTTGTTGCAACAGACTAACATGGCTACCCCTCTGGAATTATCATGACACAGCATTGTGTCTTTTGTTGAATCACAGAGGGCTGCATAACTGCTGCAAGCTTCCATAAGGCATACTCCTTGCAAGCAGAATAAGTAACTAATCACACAATCTTATAACAATAAAAGGGGGAAATGATTGGCTTCATTGGTAGGCTTACCTAGTACATAGGTCCATTCAAGAATTTATAATATAGAAACAGTTAATTTGCCTGATGTAGGCAGCCCCATAGCCAGAAAATTTTCGGGGGGGGGCACCAGGGGAACTGGTGGGGTGGGGTGTCATTTCTGACACCACAAAATAAAAAATACAATAAGGCCTCTTGTAAGGACTCACAGTTTCAATATGCTCTGTGAGGCAAGGGGGGGATGAAAATGTGGCAGTGGGAGAGGAGAGGGAAGCTGAGGATGGTGGTCATGGCTGGGCGGGACAAGGGAAGGCACCCCCCGATACACCTCATGAGGGGCACTACCTTCTAAGCAGGGAGACAGGGAGTGTGGGAGGCCTGGCATGTTCTCTGGCTGGGCCTGAGGCAGCTCCCCATTTGGCAGCCTCTGCTCTGTTCCGCTGGAGGTGCATGTGGATATGTCCCTTTTGTGCCACAAGGGCACACAGACAGCAGCAAGTGAGGTCAGGCGGTGGGGGAAGGTTGTGGTGTGACTGGGCTAGCCAATTCCACATGGGACACCAAATGTGTTAAAAAAAAATCCTAGTGCTGTTGCCACTAAGGGCACAGGGAAATTAGAGCCTTTCTGCAAAGTTTACTATGAGGCTGAGGGAAACCATTTGGTGATCAGATCCTGCTAAACCAATCAGCCATCACTGGAGCAAGGCAAGAGACCAGCCAGAACAAGCTATAGTCATTGCCAGATGCAGACTTTTCACAAGGTCATTATCTATAGTTTCCCTCTTTTTTAAGATTCACCCAGCTCCTGCACAGCCAGATCTTGCATAGAGGCAATCCTGTTAGAGTTGTAGTAGCAACTCCCCCCACCCCGGCCTTTGTTGTCTTCTCCCACATTTCTCTAATTCTCTTCCATGCTTTTCTCCTTCTTTGTTTTGCTCGCTTCCTTTCGTGATCTGCCATTCATCTATCCCCACTTCTAATTTTTCTCTGTCCCCTGTTTTTCAGTCTCAACTCTTCACATGACTAGCTTGGCAGATTAGAATGTGTTTAATAGTACAGCAGCAACCCTTTGTTCCTATTATGAACAGATCAGGGGCAGTTAATATTTTCCCATAATCTATCACAGTATTAAAAGCATTCTTCCCTTTTATATGCATCATAACAGAATGTTAATCTGCCTTAGTGGTAATAAATGAGGAACAGAAGTTAGAATATTTATTTATTTACTTTATTTATAGTCCACCTTTTTTCTCTCAAGGGGGACCCAAAGTGGCTTACAACATTCTCATTCCCTCCGTTTTATCTTCATAGCATCATAGTTGGAAGGGGCCATACAGGCCATCTAGTCCAACCCCCTGCTCAATGCAGGAACAGCCTAGAGTATTCCTGACAAGTGTTTTATAGAAACAATCCTGTGAAGTAGATTAGGCTGAGAGAGTGTGATGGGCCCAACGTCACCCAGTAAGCTTCCCAGATCCTAGTCCAACACTTTAACCACTACAGAAGCTTAACTTCCATTGCAAATAGCATGGGGGGGGGGTCCTGGAGATTATTGTAGATATGTGGTAAGAGCCAGTGAAGTTGTTGGTTTTGTTAAGTTATTTGGTTTGTGTTAAGTATGAGACTTCAGGCAGCTCTTAAACAAGTGATTCAGCTTTATTTGAATAGAACAGTAACCAACAGGAAAACAGGAGAGCAGAAGACTCTCTTTTAAATGTTCCGGGCGAGTATAACCACACCCCTAAGTAAGTTAACAACCAATAAGAATGCTTAGATAACAACCAATGGATTCAGTTCCCTCCAGAATCTTTTTATATGCTCTGATTGGTCTACTGTGCAGACTAACCAATCAGAATGTGCATTTTATGATACCAGTTTAAAGTTGAAGCTCAGGCATGTTTCAACACAATACATAACATTCCTCCCCCTAAGAAAAAGCAATTCCTGAGCTTACAAAATCTTTAAGATGCGCCGGACGACACTGACTTCGTTGTGACTGCTGTAACTTTCTGGCTGGAGGCTGTGCCTCAGTGTTCCTAGTTCCTGGACTGCCCTTGTCCATTTCGGGACTAAGTGTTAATGGGTTGGTAGGGCCAGTATCGGAAACTGTGGGCTGCCCAGTCCTCTCCCCTATGTTTGGCTCTAAGTCCATAGGGTCCTGAGGCTCCAACTGTTCTGTATGTGGACTGGGGCCCTCGGTAGCCTCTGAACTGACTTCGGGGTGCGTGTTTGCCAAGTGCCACCGAAGTTGGTCGATGTGGTGACTTAAAGTCCTACCATCAGCTGCCCGGACAATGTAGGAGAGTGTGCTGGTGACCTCGATGACTGATGCAGGGATCCACAAGTGTCCCTCACCGTAGTTTCTGGTGAACACAGCATCTCTGACCTGGAATGAGCGAGGAGTGTCCAGGGCTTCCCTCTGTGGCGGCTTGTCAGTAGTTAGGTCTGGGTGCAGGCTATTGAGGAGTGATGTCAGGCGTCAGTTCATTAGGAGCTCCACCAGGCTCCTTCCGGTTGCAGTGTGTGGTGTGATGTGCTGGTACAGTAGGGATGATGCTAGCTTCTGGCTCCAATCTCCATGGGCCATCCTGCAGAGTGCTTCCTTTGTGGTCCACACCATTCTCTCAGCCTACCCATTCGTGGAGGGGTGGAAGTCAGAAAGTCTTGACATTTGGTGGAGGTGAACTGTGTTCCGTTACCGGATACTATAGTGTCCGGCAGGCCATGGGTAGCAATTAGGCGGTGCAAGGCTCTAATTACCATGACTGAAGTCATTTTAGACATTTGAATCACCTCCAGCCACAATTAAAAACACTTTCCCCTGGAATTGCCCTGCAAAATCGATATGTAACTGGAACCATGGCTGGTGAGTGTTTTCCCAGTGCTGTATGGGGGCATGTGGAGGGTCTGGTCTCAAATTTTGACAAGGCTGACACATTCTTATCCATTCTTCAATTTCATTGTCAATGCACGGCCACCACACATAGCTCCTGGCAAGAGCTTTCATTCGGACTATACATGGGTGACCTGCATGCAAAACCTCCAGAACCCGCTTATGCAATTTGGGAGGAACCACCACCCTATTTCCCCACAACAAACAGCCTTTGTGGGCCGACAGCTCCTGTTGCCTAGAACTGTAGGGCTGGAATTCAGCATCAAAATGGCCCGCCGGCCACCCCCTCCACACCCAGTTGAGCACTTGGGCGATCGTGGAGTCTCTGGCTGATGTGGCCATGATGTCTGAGGCGTGCACTGGAGGTTGTGGTAGCTCTTTGAATGCCATCACCTCACAAGCTGGTGCAGGATCGATGGCTGGCCCCGCGATCGGACACTGACTTAGCACGTCCGCATGTCCAATAGCCTTGCCCGGCTGATGAACGAAGACATAATCGTATGCCAAGAGGAACACAGTCCAGCACAGCATACATGGAGACAGGATTTGTGGGGTCTGACGGTGAGGCACAAATAGTCCTAAGAGAGGCCCAAAAAGTCTCTCTTTTTTTTAACGCCTGCAACCAAGGCGAGAGCCTCCTTATCAATTTGCACATAGTTTCTTTCTGCTGGTGACAAAGTTCCAGAATAGTATGCCACCGGCACTTCCAGCCTATCTGCCATGACATGGCTGAGGATGGTACCAATGCTGAAAGGGGAGGCATCTGCAGCGAGTACCAGCGGTTTGCACTCATCAAAATGAGTGAGTACGTTGTTAGAGACGAAGAGTTCTTTAATAGCCCTAAACACATGGTCATGTTGTGACCCCCATTCCCACTTAGCCCCCTTTACCAGTAACCTGTGCAGCAGCTCTGCAATTGATGCCTTATGGGGCAAGAAGGCGTGGTAGAAGTTTAAAATGCCTAAAAATGATTGCAGCTCTTTTTTGGCTGTGGCGCTTGCTGGATTGCTGCAATCTTGCCATCAGTTGGGTGCACACCATTTTCATCAATTAAGAATCCCAGGAATTCAACACAATACATAACAGTTTGGATCAGGGTCATATGGGGGGGGGGCAGTTGGAATCTTTGTCCAGGGGCCCATGATGACTTTCAGCAGCCCTGCCTCACACAGATTTTCTTTGGTCCCATTCCCACATATCTATCATCCACTCATTATTGACAGTGTTTTCCTTTTCCTTTCACCAACTCTTTCCCTGCCAAAATATTCAGAGCTCAGCTTTGCATGTTAAAAAATACTTTACATTAAAAACATTGCATATTGCTAGGATCTACATGATTTGCACAAATTCACTTACAATATTTATTCATAGTGCATACAGAAACAGAATTTTTTGGTTCAAAATGTTTTTGGTTCTTGCCATCAAGTCACAGCTGACTTATGGTGATACCGTGGGCAGGGGCGGATTAAGGCTCACTGATGCCCTAAGCAATAACCAATCTTGGTGCCCCTCTCCTTTCCACACTGACCCAGTCCATTTGAATTTGGCTCCATCATTTTACTTTTAAACACATGCATTTTGCTTTTAAACATAGCCTATGACGCTACACTTTGCCAACAAAAAATAGAAGATAACCCTAGGGCGCACCATGATCAATTTGCACTAGTTTTATCATTTTTTTATTTTTTTTTACAAATCTTCATTCATTGTTTTTTCTTTTCACCCTTTCCCCAACTTTGTGGTGCCCCCTTTGGCCCTGGTGCCCTAAGCATGTGCGTAGTCTGCTTAATGGTTAATCTGCCACTGACCGTGGGGTTTTCAAGACAAGGCATATTCCGAGGTGGTTTGCCATTGCCTGCCTCTGCATTAAATCCCTAGCATTCCTTGGAGATCTCCCATCCAAATACTAGCCAGGGCGTGACCCTGCTTAGCTTCTGAGATCTGATGAGATTGTGCTAGCCTGGGTTATCCAGGGCAGGGCCGAAAATGTTTTAGAAGCATGGAATTCTGGATTATCTGATGGTGAAATACTAAGGAGAATATTCAAGATTTAGAACATTAGAGAAGTGAAGATACCGACTTTTTTAAAAAACACAAAACATTAAGCCACTGACTAATGATTAATAAGCTGGAATTCTGTACTTCTTTTCCTGGGAGTAAATTCCACTGGGACTTAATTTCAGTTAAAAAGCACAGGATCAGGTTATCAGTGTAATAATAAGCCTTAAAGCCTATTAAAGCTTCAATAGAAATGTAAAAACAGGACAAGATTAATTCAGAATGCTTGGCCTTCCTTGACTGTTTTGCAGATATAGGAAAGCACGGGTGAATAATGAATATTTTGTTATGGAGATGCGGGCCCTCTTACTTTACAGTAAGAAATGGATCACAGCAAAGAAATCTGTTGTCTAAAAAGCCACAGTATTTCTGTCTGGGTGTCTTCAATTTTCTTTGTGCTTTCATTGTATTATTTATTTAGTGTGTTTCCATGCTACCTTTCTGACTGACAAATGTCCAAGAGGCCCCACAAACTGAAAAAAACACACACCTAAAACCCAAAGCCTAGCAATGATGTTCTCTCAAGGGCCTTACAGAACAAATATGTCTGCAGACGGCTCTGGAAGACTTGGAGTGATGGTGGCAGTTATAGCTCTTGGGGAGGGAGGGGGGAGGACCTTACCTCCTCATCCTATAACCCTACATGTTTGATGAATTTTCAAATGTTCCTTTTTAAAACACGGATTTTAATAATTGCCATCAATATGCCATTACTCAATATGGAGCTGAAGGAAACCCAATTATTGAAATGGGTTGCTTTGACATGAATATAATTAACACATTAAAGCTACTCAGTCATCTTTAATAATGGAATTAGCCTGCAGGCACTTTTATAAAGAAAAATGAACATTAGAGTTATCATTATTTCTTTTTTGTTATTGTTGTCAACCGTCTACAACAATTCCTTATGGTGAATTAATAAATACAAATATGTTATAATTCAGACTTGGTCTGGATTTACATCCTTGAGCCTTTTCCCACAGTGTATCAAATTTTAAGTTCAGTTCCTTTTATATAGCTGTGACAATGACCTTACCTGAATGGCCCAGCCTAGCCAGATCTCATCAGATCCCATCAGCTAAGCAGGGTCAGCCCTGGGGGGGGGGGATTCACTGCCACAGGAGGTGGTGGCAGCTACAAGCATGGACAGTTTCAAGAGGGAATTAGATAAACATATGGAGCAGAAGTCCATCAGTGGCTATTAGCCACAAGGTATAGATAGGAACTCTCAGTCTGGGACAGGTGATACACTCTATTCTTGGTGCTGGGGGAGCAGCAGTGGGAGGGCTTCTAGTGTCCTGGCCCCACTGCTGGACCTCCTGATGGCACCTGGTATTTTTGGCCACTATGTGACAGAGTGTTGGACTAGATTGGCCATTGGCCTGGTTCAACATTGGCTTCTCTTATGCTCTTATGTTCTTAATACAATAGATAGGAAGAGCATTGGGTTTGGGAGCCAAGGGTAGCCTGGCTGAAAGGGAAAATAGAATGGATCATGGCCTGATAGACACCTAATAATTGGAAATATCAACTGCCCTTAACTACAAATGCCTTTAGAAGACACAATGACATCATAAAATTTACAACTGTATTATTCACACTTGAGTATTCCCTTTCTAATTATTATTTTGTATAATGAATTATATATAACTAGGGAGCAAAGCCCATTGTGGTGGAAGACAATGGGCCCTAGAAAGGAAGGGAGGGAGGTGGAAGGGAGAGAGGGTTGGAGAAAGGAAGAAAGGAAGGAAGGAAGGAAGGAAGGAAGGAAGGAAGGAAGGAAGGAAGGAAGGAAGGAAGGAAGGAAGGAAGGAAGAGGGGAAGAGAAAGAAAGGAGAGGAAGAAAGGAAAGGGGAAAAGGAAGGGAAGAGGGGCAGAAAAGGGCTTCTCTGGGGCCAGAGAAGGCCTTTTCTGTCCCCACACACCATCCCCTGGGCCTTCTATGGGGGCAGTAGGCAGTGTGGGGGGGAAAGGGTTTCTCTGGGCCTACTGCCCCCATAGAAGGCCCAGAGGATGGTGTGTGGGGGACAGAAAATGGCTTCTCTGGGCCTACTGCCCCCATAGAAGGCCCAGGGGATGGCGTGTGGGGGCGGAAAAGGCCTTCTCTGGGCCTAGTGCCCCATAGAAGGCCCAGGGGATGGCGTGTGGGGGCGGAAAAGGTCTTCTCTGGGCCTAGTGCCCCCATAGAAGGCCCAGGGGATGGGGGATGGGGGGCGGAAAAGGCCTTCTCTGGGCCTAGCCCAGGGGATGGTGTGTGGGGGAAGGAAAAGGCCTTCTCTGGGCCTAGTGCCCCATAGAAGGCCGAGGGGATGGCATGTGGGGGGTGGAAAAGGCCTTCTCTGGGCCTAGTGCCCCCATAGAAGGCCCAGGGGATGGCATGTGGGGGCAGAGAAGGCCTTCTCTGGGCCTAGTGCCCACATAGAAGGCCCAGGGGATGGCATGTGGGGGCGGAGAAGGCCTTCTCTGGGCCTAGTGCCCCATAGAAGGCCCAAGGGATGGCATGTGGAGGACAGAAAAGGCCTTCTCTGGGCCTAGTGCCCCATAGAAGGCCCAGGGGATGGTGTTGGGGGGCAGAGAAGGCCTTCTCTGGGCCTAGTGCCCCATAGAAGGCCCAGGGGATGGTGTGTGGGGGACGGAAAAGTCCTTCACTGGGCCTAGTGCCCCATAGAAGGCCCAGGGGATGGTGTGGGGGGGCGGAAAAGGGCTTCTCTCACTTGCCTCAGCCTTGAGGGACTGTCCCTGCACTCACACTCCAGACGGTCCTCTCCTGTCGGAGGACTGGAGCAGACTGAGCTGAAAACACTGACCGGGGCTGACGTGGGCGGGACTTTGTGAAGCAGCCAGTCAGCCCTGGCTAGTGTCTTCTGACTGCCAGTTCTTGAGCCGAATCAATTATGGCAAGCATAGAATCTTGTGGAACCAAAATTCAAATATATATAAGGACAGGATATTTACATAGAATGGTGGCAGGACATCCCAGTGAAAAGAATGTTTAGCATTCCAATATAGATTTTAGATTTCATAGGCCTGTCCTGTAACAAGTATAAATGAACATAAGAACATAAGAGAAGCCAATGTTGAACCAGGCCAATGGCCCATCTAGTCCAACACTCTGTCACACAGTGGCCAAAATATACCAGGTACCATCAGGAGGTCCAGCAGTGGGGCCAGGACACTAGAAGCCCTCCCACTTCTGCTCCCCCCCCCAGCACCAAGAATAGAGTGCATCACCTGCCCCAGACTGAGAGTTCCTATCTATACCTTGTGGCTAATAGCCACTGATGAACTTCTGCTCCATATATTTATCTAATTCCCTCTTGAAACTGTCCATGCTTGTACCTGCCACCACCTCCTGTGGCAGTGAATTCCATATGTTAATCACTCTTTGGGTGAAGAAGTAGTTCCTTTTATCT
The DNA here is from genome assembly GCA_029375565.1 of Gekko gecko. Classification (NCBI taxonomy): domain Eukaryota; kingdom Metazoa; phylum Chordata; class Lepidosauria; order Squamata; family Gekkonidae; genus Gekko; species Gekko gecko. Next base: position 88,261,222 of record JAPDNY010000002.1, on the reverse strand, counting down.
GTTCTAACCCGACTGCTCCGCAATTTCATTGAGTGTTCACAAGTTCTTGTATTGTGAGAAAGGGAGAAGAGTACTTTCTCAACCTGCTCTATCCCATGCATAATCTTATAAACCTTGATCATGTCACCCCTCAGCTGTCATTTCTCCAAGTTAAAGAGCCCCAAGCATTTTAACCTTTCTTCATAGGGAAAGTGTCCTAACCCTTTTATCATTCTAGTTGCCCTTCTCTGCACTTTTTCCAAAGCTAAAATATCCTTTTTGAGGTGTGACGACCCGAACTGTACACAGTATTCCAAATGAGATCGCACCAATGATTTATACAGGGGCATTATGATACTGGCTGATTTGTTTTCAGTTCCCTTCTTAATAATCCCCAGCATAGCGTTGGCCTTCTTTGTTGCAGTTACACACTGTCTAGACATTTTCACTGAGTTATCTACTACGACTCCAAGATCTCTCTCTTGGTCAGTCTCTGCCAGTTCAGACCCCATCAACATGTATTTATATTTAGGATTTTTGGCTCCAATGTGCATCACTTTGCACTTGGCCACATTGAACCCCATTTGCCACGTTGACGCCCACTCACCCATCCTCGACAGATCCCTTTGGAGTGCCTCACACTCCTCCCTGGTTTTCACCACCCTGAACAACTTTGTGTCATCTGCAAATTTAGCCACTTCACAGCTTACTCCCAGTTCCAAATCGTTAATAAACAAGTTAAAAAGCATCGGACCTAGTACTGATCCCTGTGCTGTTAGTTGAAGGTTCTCCTATTAGTTGGGGTACAAAGTAAGTGATATTAAACTAAACTACCATATTCCCATTCATGCAGACAGCCTGGTGCCAAATAATCTCTTGAGCACCCATGAGCACATGAAGTGGCATTTTACTAAGTCAGGCCATTGGTCTATCAAGGTCAGTACTGTCTACTCTGATTGTAAGTGGTTCTCCAGGGTCACTCAAACAGACGACCTGACAGGTACCTAGAGATAGTACTGGGATGGATGAAAGCCAGTAAACTGAATTCAATCCAGACACAACTGAGATACTGTTGATCAATGAAAAAGCTGCTCAAGGACTGAGGAGGTAGCCTGTCCTGGATGGGGGTTGCACTCTCCCTGAAGGAACATGCTTATCCCCTGTTGTCCAGCCTGCCAGTTAAGATCTGCCTCACAAGCTTTGCTGTCTGTGCCCCCACCTTCAGAGGTGAGGCAGGTGGCAACCAGAGACACCTTTTTCAGTAGGGGCACCTTGCTGGGATGTCATTCCCCTTGAGGCTGGCCTGGTACTTACACTACTGTCCTTTAGGCACCAGGTCAAAATATTTGTTCACCTAGGACAATTAAGCCTTTTAAACACCATTTTAATGTGCTTTTAGTTTGAAAACACATTTTAAGCCCAATGGTCTATGTTTTTATGCTATGGCTTGATCTGTAATCCTGGATTGTAATAACTTTTGATGGTGTATTTCTATTATGCTTGTTTTTGTAAGCTGCCTCAGGCAGGTTCTCCCTGGAGGGGTGGCATAAAAAAACCTCCTAGCTGATCTTTTCTTGAGCTGCTCAGATCTTCCTGACTCTGGGACTTTCTCGATACGAAGCAGAAGCTTTACCACTGAGCCACAGCCCTCCTGATTAGGTTCCATTTACCATGTTAACGGGATATGAGAATAAAATCAAGGTGCTTTGTTTTTATTGTGTTCCTTGCCCTTAAGAAGACAGTTTGACACACTGTGTACACTGAATATTTAGCAGCTCCTGAGCTTAGTGGTCCACGATGTTCTTTTCATAGCAGAATACAGATAAATATACCACTCAATTAGAGATGCTTGAATACTAATGACAAATAATAGATCCTATGAATATTTCATCCATTGATGCTGAATAAATTAATTGAACAATTGTCTCCGTTATTACATTAGCTTCTAGATCACATATAAATGATTGACTAATTGTTCATCTGCCATTGAACAATACGTTCCTGAATAATTTATACTTTATATGCAATCTATTCTAAATGATTCTACAAAGAGGCAAGATATTCAGCAGGGAAGAATCACATCTAAGAGGTTATTTTCTTTTGATCCAAACTCTTCACTGAGATAGTAAAAAAACATAATGTTGTTATCATGAAGAGAACTAAAAGTGTCAGTATAATGCTATGAACTGTAATATTATGGGTATACAGATAAAAACTAATTGAATGAGGAATGGCTTAAAACAATGTTAATATTAACAGCTATTAAAACATTTTGTACAACAGTGTCTTAGCCTTGCTCTAGAACAAACTAAGGCCATACAATCTTAGGACAAGTCCATAAATTACTGGTACAAATTCCTGAACAGTACTAAATAGAAAGGAATGTTTCTAAATTGTAAATATGTGTTTTTGCTTGGCAATGTGCAAAGTTTGCTATTCTTCACTTCTAAGTTAAACTTCTATGCAGAAGTTTCCTGCTTCAATTTGTGGTACCAACAGTTAAAAAGTCTGAGGAGAGCAGGCCTTGGAGAGATACCCCTTGCCTGAGACACTGGAGATCTACCATAACTCAGATCAACCAATACTGACCTAGATAGACCAAGAACATAGCACAATATGAGGTATCTACATATGTTGGAAATAACCAAAAGATAAACTTAGATGCTGAGTACATGATCTAGAACAACATCTGCAACCCAACGACCCAAGCTTGGAATGTGACTCTAAGACATCATGCTCCCTACTTTGAAAGACATCATGCTCCCTGCTTTCAGTAGGATTCAGCTGATCCTTGAGGATTCCATTAAGAGCCTACAGGTTATATTGGATCCAGAGTTACTGCTGGAGAAGTAAGTTAATGCAGCCACAAAAATGTGTTTTTCCAAAATTGTTTAGCCCTGAAGAGGGCCCCCTGATCTGGCCCCCTGGATCTATGCTAAGGTAACATTGAGACTAGACTACTATAACACGTTCTACATCATTCTACCCTCATAGTCAGGCTGGAGATTCCAGTTTGTGCACAATGCCACAGTTTGGTTATTATCAGGAGCTAGCCAGAGCACTCCCTGACCTGGATAGCTCAGGTAATCCAGATTACATCAGCTCTCAGAACCTACGCAGGATCAACTCAGCCCTAGTCAGTATTTGGATAGGAGACCACTAAAGAATACCAGGGTCATGTCATAGAGGCAAGCAATGGCAAATGACCTTTGAATGTCTCTTGCCTGGAAAATCCTATGGGTTTGCCATAAACTGGCTGCAACTTGACAGCAAAAAAAAAAAAGTTGGAGCATGGATATTACATCCATTTTTAGTTCTTCCATTGGCGGCCCATGGGCTATTGGTTCAGGTTAAGGTTCTGTTCTTCACATATAATATTCTTCATGGCTTCAGACTCATACCAACAGGACCACTTCTCCTACCATGCTCCACCTGGTAATTCATTTATCTAAGCAGGGCTTTCTGCAGATACCAACTTGCAAATTAGTAAGCCCATAATTAGCCCATAAATGTGGTCTCTATATTGGTCTTCATTTATGGTCTCTATATTGGTCCTCCTCCCTCATGGATCACTGCCTTGTCGTGGCGAGGGGGCTTGCGTGGTTTGATGAGGCTGTGGGCTATGCTGTGGAGGGCCACCCAGGATGGACAGGCCACAGCAGAGAACTCAGACCAAGCATGATCCCCTGGAGAAGGAAATGGCAACCCACTCCAGTATCTTTGCCAAGAAAACCCCATGGACAGTAACAAAAGGCTAAAAGATATGATGCCGGAAGATGAGCCCTTCAGGTCGGAAGGTGTCCAATATGCTACTGGGGAAGAGCAGAGGGCAAGTACGAGTAACCCCAGAAAGAGTGAAGCGACTGGGCCAAAGCTGAAAGGACGCTCAGTTGTGGATCTGTCTGACGGTGAAAGGAAAGTCTGATGCTGCAAAGAACAATGCTGCATAGGAACCTGGAATGTAAGATCTATGAATCAAGGTAAGCTTGACATGGTCAAAAATGAGATGGCAAGAATGAACATCGACATCTTGGAAATCAGTGAACTAAAGTGGACAGGAATGGGCGAATTTAACTCAGAAGACCATTATATCTATTACTGTGGCCAGGAATCCCGTAGAAAAAATGGTGTGGCCTTTATAGTCAACAAGAGAGTGAGAAAGGCAGTATTGGGATACAATCTCAAAAATGACAGGATGATCTTGGTCCAAATCCAAGGCAAACCATTCAACATCACAGTAATCCAAGTCTATGCCACAATCACTGCTGCAGAAAAGGCTGAAGTGGACCGGTTCTATGAAGACCTACAACAGCTCATAGAACTAGCACCAAAAAATGATGTCCTCATCATCATAGGGGACTGGAATGCTAAAGTAGGAAATCAAAAAGTAACCGGAATAACAGACAAATTTGGCCTTGGAGAACAAAATGAAGCAGGGCAAATGCTAACAGATTTTGTCAAGAGAACAAGAGAAGGGCAACTAGAATGATAAAAGGGTTAGGACACTGTCCAGAGGCTGTTGGAGGCATTTTAGGATTGAAGAGCCAAATTAGACCTGTGATAGGATCTACCCACCTTTTTTAAAAACAGTACAACTGTACCACCTACCTGATCCCCAGCTATTTGTTAGAACTAGTTGGCATAGTTCTATATCTTATATTCTAATGTGTTCACACAAAGAAGAGATACGATGTGTTTGCCTCTAATCTCCAGCACCTGAATATGATTCTGGGTGCCACTGTTCAGGACCTGGATGTTAGTCTTGAGGTCAACTGAGACAAAGTTTACTAGACCCTTGCTAGCACAGCCTTTAGTGTAGGTTTTAACAATAGGGACAGCAAATACTTGGAAGCCCTGTAGATATGGGGGGGGGGGTTGTTCTCCTGGGCCCAAATTTCCTGCTATGACAGACCCCATCCTCCTCCCTCCCTTAGAGGCAAGATTTCCCCTCCATTTTTCTTTTTGTGTCTCTTCGCTGACTAAGCAGCCATGGTAACATAGTTTTAGAGTAGCTTTAGCAGTCCCACTCTGTGTCAGTAATATGTAATAGCTATTTTCTCAGCCCAGGACCTGAGGAAAGGGCTTGGGTCTCCTTTTAAATTAAATGACAGAAAATGAGACACTTTTTGAATTCAAAAATAACAAAAATATTTTATTTAACATCAAGGGGAAAGGTCAAGTGAAGCCAGGGGTTGAAAATACTGAGGTAAAATAGTACAAGCACAAACTCTTTAATATCAGGCTAGTGGGAGTTTCTTGAACTATTCACAGTTACTATAGTTCTTTATTTTGAGAGGCTTTTGTTCCTGGTTTTCCCAAAACCATTCCAGCTCACTTCATTTGTATATTAACAGACTCTTTTGGTGATCAGAAGGCTGGTACCCTCTTCTCAGTACCCAAACCCCTTCTCTTGGAGCACTAGAAACCTTCTTGAGTTTTTAACTGACTTTTAAAGTTTCCACAAGCAGTATTCAATCACATTAGACCAGGGAATCTCTACTTCTCAGAGATAACTTTCCCTGTTTAACTGGGTAGGGATTCTTCTTCTCTCCCTGGAAGATTTATCCCCTTTTCCTTTGGCCTGAATGGGAGACTTCATATGCTACCCAAACCTCCTTGCCAAACTTTTTCCCAGTATGCTATCTGTGTTCAAAACTGCCTCAGCTAATGTTGAATTAAGACTATAGTCAGTCATGGATGAATTCTGACTTTGTCAGCACTAAATCCTTGTCTGTCAAGGCTAGTTTAAGACAATCTCAACACATGTCACACTTAAGGCGGCAATCTGAATCAGTTTTTTCAGCATACAGCTCTCAACAGACTTTTTTTGCTCAGCTGATGCCAGCCAATCAGATTGCCTGGGGCAGCCTGCCACTCAAGGCTCTCTGGCTCTGTGAAGTCCTGTAGTCTTTCACAGTCCTTCACAATCCTGTAGTCTTATGTGCAGCACTTTTAAGCCTCGTGTAAGGTGCAGTCCGTAACCGTAACACCTGCAGACACAAGATGTCAAATTTTTGCAGAAATGAGAGGGAGTTTGAATCATGGAGTTTAGATGTTGAGGCTTCCGGTCTGGGATACATGGCGTCCTGACATGTTCTGGCTTTGCTCCCAGAACATACGGAGGGTCTTTATGACAGGGTGGGCTATACAGCCTGCTGCAGATCTCCCCAGGCAGGGGGGTGACTAGCAATGAGCATTGGCCCGAGTGGGAGTTGAGATTGGCTGATAGCGGGGCTTTAAAGAGCGCCGCGACCAGCCTTGATCCCCTCCCCCCAAGAGGGCACTTCGGAATTTCTCTAAAAGACCCCACCGAGTTGGATTTTCAACATAAGAACGCATGACCCAGACCTCCAAGACATTCTACGGAAACTGATACCAAGGAAACACTGCTATAACAAGACACGGACTTTGAAGGTAACTTTTCAAAATTGCTCACCGGAGACACGCTGATCCTGAGAATAAACAACATCCGATGTAGCTCATGATCGTGCTGTATTCTGTGTACTAACACCGACTCCGGAAAACGCGGTTAAACAGCAAAAAAAGGCCAAAAAGCCGGTTTGTTGATCATTCCTGCGGTCGGGATATTGGCTTTAAAATAGAAACTAACACCAAGTCCCGCGAGAATCAGTGTGGAAAATTACTCAAGCTGCGACAAAAATCACCAGAACAGGAAGTGACCTCAGACCAGACAAGTAGCATTTCCTAGAGATGACCAAGGAGGCTGGAAGAAGGGAGGAAACCAGAACTCAAGGGGGATGATTAAGATTGCCGGACAGGAAGTAAACAACAGGAAGAGCTATTTACCATAGAGAAATTGCGCCCACCATTTTGAGAAGGTCGAAACGATTTATTCGGATTTTAGCCAAAAGACTTAGCAGAAAAAAGTGAAAATAGAGCGGTTTAACTGGGCACAAGAAGAGCTTTAATTTGATGTAAGTTTTGTGATAATTGTAAACAACGGCTTACGATCTTCGGCAACGACAGAGGGCGAACTCTTGGTCCTCCCCGAAAATGGCTGCTAAAGAAGAGAAGAAATTACAGGGCATGATGGAAGCCATGGAAAAACGGGTGATGGATGCTATACAAAAAATGGAAAAAACTCTAGGAAAAGTGGCTGATGAAGTAACTGAACTGAAAAAGGACTTGGCTGGGATTACAAAGGAAATACAGATGTTGAACAAAAGAACAGACGAGGTGGAGGAGAGAGTGAAAGGAGTGGAAACTGGTGTATCTGAGGTTGCTAAAGAAGCATCAAAAGCTAATGTAATGGTGGAGTACAACAGAATGCTTAACCATCTGAGATTTAGGGGAATCCCTGAAGATAAAAATGAGAATATCCATTCAGTCATGGTGGATGCTGTTGCAGATTTTTTAAAACTAGAAGAGGAGAGGGTGGCGGCACATATTGATTTGGTATACAGAGTCAACTCTGCGATTGCACAAAAGAAAAAATTACCCAGATATGTGATTGTCCAGTTTATATCCAAAAGATTGAAAGAAGACTTGTTTAAGCAACAATTTCAGGAAGATTTCACAATTGACAACAAGAAAATTATGATACTAAAGGAACTACCCAGAACAATTCTTCAGGACAGACAACTTTTCAAAGACTTGACCGACAAACTGAAAACAGAAGGCATTAGATACAGATGGGAAATTCCAAAAGGTGTCAGCTTTACATTTAAACAGAAGAGAGTCACCATCAAGTCAGTAGAGCAAATGACCAAGTTCATTAAAGACAATTTTAAAGACTCTGATAAATAAATACAAAGCCAACATGGAGAGTCAAATTATTTCTTGGAATGTTAATGGACTTAATTCACCCCCAAAAAGAAAAAATATTAGGCTATGGTTGGAAAAACAAAAATGTGATATTGTTTGTTTGCAAGAAACACATATTAAAAAGACTGATGTTAAATTTCTGATTCAAAGTAGATTAGGAGAGGAATTTTACTCCCTCTCCTCACAAAAGAAAAAAGGAGTTGTTACATATGTAAAAAAAGAGTTGGAGCCAAAGGAAATTTTTAAAGACAAAGAAGGAAGATTCTTGGCAGTGGAAGTTATGCTTCAGAATAAAAAGACCCTAATTGTAAATCTCTATGCTCCGAATGGAGCCAAGGAAAAATTCTTTCAAGATCTGTGGGAACAATTACAACAGTTAACCTATGAGCAAATGATGCTGATGGGTGACTTTAATGGTACTGTTAATAATGCTATTGACAGAAAATCAAAAAAAGGAAATGAAGGTATAGGTAAACTTCCGAAAGTATTTTTTCAAATGGCAAAACATGAGCACCTGGAAGATGCATGGAGAACTAAAAATCCTAAAGACAAAGACTACTCTTTTTACTCATCAAGACATAAGTCTTTCTCAAGAATAGACATGATATGGATGACCGAGAACTTGATCTTGCAAACACGTAAAATTGAAATATTACCTAGAATTCTTTCTGACCACAGCCCAGTAAAGTGGTCAACATATGTTAAAAGAAAGAAATTTTGATGGAGACTTAATGAGGATTTACTGGACAAACAAAATATTGTGGACAAAATAAGGACGGAAACCAAAACGTATTTTCAACTAAACTTAAATAAAGGTGTACAGACGCAAACGGTATGGGAGGCATATAAAGTTGTGATGAGAGGACATCTAATTGCAATTAACAACAATGAAAGAAAACAACAACTCAAAATAGATAAAGAAATTATGGAAAATATCCAAAAAAAAGAAGCAGAACTCAAGAAGAGACCTGGCAAAAAGAAAATTTTGAGAGAGCTGAGGATCCTAAGGGAACAATACGATGCGAGGTTAAATAAAGAAGTATATTGGAATTTGAAAAAATTGCAACAGAAGTCCTTTGAAGGAGCGAATAAACCTGGGAAATATTTGGCATGGCAATTGAAGAAAAGAAGAGAGAATAAAACAATAATTAAACTGAAAGATAGGAATAGAGAAATCATAGACCCAGGAGGGATCCGGAGAGAATTTTATAAATACTATGCTACTCTTTTTCAAGCAAAACAAATGGATCAACAAAAAATTCAAGACTATTTATCAAAAGTAAATTTGACACAACCAAGCTTAGAAATAAAAGCAATGTTAAACGCTGTGATAACTAAAGAAGAAATCAGCAAAGCAATAGGAGAGGCAAAAATCTCCAAAGTTCCAGGACCAGATGGTTTTTCAGCCAAATTCTACAAGAAACTTCAAGAAGACCTGGTACCGGTTCTAGAGATTCTTTTAAATGAAATTAGACAAAGCGGGAAGATTCCAGATTCCTGGAATGAAGCTGCAATCACCTTAACACCGAAAGAAACTCAAGATTTAACTAATGTTAAAAATTATCGACCAATTTCACTTCTGAACAATGATTACAAAATTTATGCAAAATTTTTAGCAGAATGCCTTAAAAGGTATTTGAAAGACACTATTGCCGAAGATCAGGCTGGGTTTTTGCCAGGTAGGCAAATAAAGGACAACATGAGGGTTGTTTTAGACGCAATAGAGTACTATGATAAGCACCCGGAAAAAGAGGTCGGCTTTTTATTCTTAGACGCGGAGAAGGCATTTGATAACTTGAATTGGGAATTTATGTTCAAAGTGATTGAAAAATTGCAGATGGGCGCAGAATTTACAAGAATGATTAAATCAATATACAAAGAACAAAAGGCTACGGTGATTGTAAATGCAGAATCAACAGAAGCGTTCCGGGTCAGAAAAGGGACCAGACAGGGCTGTCCCTTATCGCCATTGTTATTCATCTGGATTTTGGAGATTCTGCTGCAAATGATTAGAGATGATGATAATATAAAAGGTTTGAGTATTAGAGGTTTTTCATACAAATTAAGAGCATTTGCTGATGATATTATGTTTATTGTTGAAGATCCTGTCAATAACATGCCTTTGGTATTTGAAAAAGTAAAAGAGTTTGGTGACCTCGCAGGGTTCTATGTAAATAAAAATAAATCGAAAATATTGTGTAAAAACATGAATGTTACAAAGCAACAAATTTTACAAAATTTGACAGAATGTGAAGTGGTTAAAAAGGTTAAATATCTGGGAGTTGACATTACAATGAAAAATACTGACTTGTTAAAGAATAATTATTGAAAAATTGTGGGTTTTAATAAAGCGTGATTTAGAAAAGTGGGAAAAACTTAGATTTCTTGGAAGAATTGCCATTGTCAAAATGAATGTACTGCCCAGGTTGATGTTTTTGTTTCAGACAATACCAATTGTAAAAGATGTGAAAGTGTTGGTGAAATGGCAAAGAGAAATTTTTAAATTTATCTGGGCAGGAAAGAAGCCAAGAATTAAAATGAAAATAATGTATGATATCAGACAGAGGTGGCTTCCAAGTCCCGAATTTGCGTTTGTATCATGAAGCAGTATGTATGTCTTGGTTAACTGACTGGGTTAATTTGGAAAATAGAAAACTTTTGGCCCTTGAGGGTCACGATTGCAGATTTGGCTGGCATGCCTATCTTTGGTATGGGAAAAATAAAGTAGACTCAATGTTTAAGCATCATTATGTAAGAAGAACATTGTTTGATGCATGGACCAGATACAAGAACACAGTTCCTGATGAGAGGCCTTTGTGGATTGTTCCTGCTGCAGTTACTCATCCCTTTTCAGAATACAAAGGTAATGATTGGTTGAAATACCAAGAGTTGCTTCAAAAGGAAGGGAAAAAATATGTTTTAAAACCAAATAATGAATTAGAATTTGAGTATGGATGGTTACAATATTGTCAAATACGGGATATTTACAAAAAAGACTGTAAAGAGGTTGGTTTTAGAGCTAAGAACGATGAGTTTGAAGATATATGGTTGAAAAAAGAGCGAAAAATGATATCAAAGATGTATAAAACTTTGTTGACTGTTTATACTTTGGATGAAACTGTTAAAGAGCAAATGATAAAATGGGCCATAAATATGAACAAAGAAATTTCTATGGAAACATGGGAATTTTTGTGGAAAAAAGCTTTTAAAATGTCAACCTGTGTCAATGTAAAAGAAAATTGTTATAAGATGATGTACAGGTGGTATATGACACCAAAAAAGATTGCTAACATTAGTATGGAGAAGAACTTGAGTAATAAGTGTTGGAAATGTAAAAAAAAAGAGGGTTCTTTTTACCATATGTGGTGGTCATGTGATAAAGCAAAGGTATACTGGTCAAATGTACATTGTGAGATGCAGAAAATATTAAAAATTCCTATTAGGAAAAGTCCGGAACTTCTTCTCTTAGGTTTGACAATGGAAAAAATTCCACAAGAAAAAAGGACACTATTATGGTATATGATTACATCGGCGAGAATGGCTTTTGCTCAACAATGGAAAGCGGAGAAGGTGCCAGATATAACTGGTTAAGAAAACTGCTGTTTTTAGCCGAAATGGACAAAATGACGAAAAAACTAAATGGACAAATGGCAGAATAATATTTAAAAGACTGGGAAGGCCTGAAATTGTATATGGAAACTGAATATAGAATGAAAGGGAAAATGTACAATCTTGATTTGTATTGAAACTGAATGAGAAATGAAATGAACACTTGATTGTACTGTACCTTTATTGGAAATCATGCTTGTAAAAGTCAGGCTTTTATGTATTTGAAGTTGGGTTACCTGGTTTGTCGATTGTTACAAGTCTAAACTTGATTACCTTTTAACTTTCTCTTTTTTGTTATTAGCAGTGTTGGAAGCCTATTGGGGGGTGGGGGGATGGGGTGAAAATCTTTTTAAATTGTATTGGTAATGATGTTTAACAATGTTGAATGCATCCCAATAAAAAATTTGTTTAAAAAAAAAAGAATCATGGAGTTTATTCCCCCATCCCATAAGGTTTGCTAAGGGTTTGGGTGAAAACATATTCTAATAGAGAAGTTGGCCACTCTTTGGATACTTAAATCTGGTGACTGGAGCTATGAAGGAGCAAGACATATCTAAAAACCTGAAAAGTGTCCCAGGTTCGCAGAAAAATGTAAAATCTAAAAATAATAATACTTTGAGTGATTTTAGAAATCTGCAAATGATAAAAGGAGCCCCTGTAGCTTTAAGTAATGGATTCCGTCAGTGGCTATGACTATGCAACCACAGTATTCTGGGCTTCACTTTCTGTGAAGGTAGGGGGAGGGGGCAGGGATCTTTCTAGGCCTAATTTGGCCTTTGAGGGAAGATTCATTGGAGCCAGAACTTACTAGAGTTGCCAGCTCCAGGTTGGGAGATTCATGGAGATTTTGTGATCAAGTCTGAGGAGTGCAGGGTTTGGGCAGGGGAGAAGCCTCAGCATGGTATAATGCCACAGAGTTCACCCTCCAAATAAGCCATCTTCTCCAGGGGGGAGATATCTAGACTTCAGTTGTAATTTGGGGAGATCTCCAGGTCCCACCTGGAGGTTGACAACCCTAGGCATGACAGCAACCTCTGGGTGAGTGGATACCACCTGACATGTTCAACAGCAGCTACCCTATGAAAGCCAATGTGGTGTAGAAGTTAGAGCTTCCGAGTAGGGTCTTCGAAACCCAGGATCAGATCCCCATCTTGCTGTGGAAGCTGACTGGGTAATTTTGGTCTAGTCACATACTTTCAGCCTAACCTACCACACAGAGTTGTTGTGTGGATAAAAAGGAGGAGAGAAGAATAATGTAAGCTGCTTTGGTCCCCACTGAGGAGAAAGACCATAGTTTTCCTAGATAAGGTCTGCAGATAGGGGGACAATGGAAAGTTGAAGACAGAGGGGCATAAAAAAATAGGCTGGCTGTTGGGTGGAAAGAAGATAGGGTTGCCAAGTCCAGGTTGGGAAATTCCTGGAGAATAGGAGAGTGGAGCCTGAGGAGGGTGGTGACTGAGGCAGGGAGGGACCTCATAAAGGTAGAATGCCATAGAATCCATCCTTCAAAACAGCCACTTCCTCTGGTGAACTAGAGTTGCCATCCTCCAGGTGTAAAATTTGGATTGTTGGAATCTCATACACTATATGATAGTAAATTCTAATAATTAGTATGCAGTAAACATTTTGTTCATGGTATTACTTTGTTACTTATCATCTTTCCAAACCGTGCATTCCCAGTTTTGCTTGTAACCTCCAGGTGAGGGCTGGAGATTACCTAGAACTGCAACTGTTCTCCAGATGAAAGAGATCAATTCCCCTGGAGAAAATGGCTGCTTTGGAAAGTGGATTCCATGGCATTATACCCTGCTGAATTTGCTTCTCTCCCCAATCCTTGCCCTTCCAAGGCACCATCCCCAACTCTCGAGGAATTTCCCAGCTTGGAGCTAGCAATCCAAAGGGGAACTGATCTCTGCAGCTGGGAGATACATTGTTATTCCAAGAGATCTCCAGGTTGTCAACCCTAGACAGGCAAAAGAAAGCAGGAAAAGTGTTATGTATTGAGCCTGAACTGTACTGGCAAAAAGGACTTAGCTTGGGATGCATGACAATAGATTGCTAGGATCCTAGAATGGGCCAGTAGGGAGACAGCGATCCTGGAGTAAACCAACTGGGAAACAATAGAGTGTAAATAGCCTATTGTTGGGAGTGGGGTGTGTTTTGGGTGTAACCTTTTCCAGGCATAAATACCCAGCATTGGCCAGGGATTTCCAGTTTTCTTTCTCTTGCTGAATCACTAATAAAATATGAGCTGATCACCTGAACACTTCTGAACCCAGTATGTTTCACTGGCGACAAAGGTAGCATCCCGATGAGCGACCCTGACCCAGCATCCAGCACCGCACTGTGCAACTCCAGGACTTGGCACCTCGCATCACTCCACAGGTCATGGCTGCCACTCTGGGAATCATTCCTGCATTCGACCCCACTCACCCTGAGCTTTGGGAAGCATGGGTGCAGCAGCTGAAGTACTTTGCTCAGTTCCAAGGCATAGACGACATCAACATGAAAAAAATCACTCCTGCTCAGCACATGCGGCATCAGGGGTCTTTTTTGGGGGGAGCGCACTGGAGCGCAGCTCCGGGAGCTCAGGAGCCAAGCCCCGCCCCCAGCCGGAGTCCTGGGGAGTCTTTCGGGCAGCCGAATGTCAATTTCAGCTCCATTATATCCTATGGGCCATTGAAGTCAATGGTAAAAACATAGGGTATATTCTGGGGGCTGGAGGGGAGGGGGTTTGAGGGAGAGGCTCCAGACTCACCGGGTAGCTGATGGAGCCTCTCCCCAAGATACCCACCAAGTTTCAAGAACATTGGACCAGGGGGTCCAATTCTATGGGCCCCCAAACAGGTTGCCCCTATTCCCTCCATTGTTCTCTATGGTGAGAAAAACAGTTAATTTTTTCCCACCATAGAGAACAATGGAGGGAATGGGGGCAACCTGTTTGGGGCCTATAGAATTGGACCCCCTGGTCCAATGTTCTTGAAACTTGGTGGGTATCTTGGGGAGAGGCTCCATAAGCTACCCTGTGAGTTTGGAGCCTCTCCCTCAAACCCCTTCCCCTCCAACTCCCAGAATATACCCTATGTTTTCACCATTGACTTCAATGGCCCATAGGATATAATGGGGCCAAATTGCCGCCAAATTTCTTTCATTCCCTCCTTTCCTTCTCTCTTTTTCCTCTTTCCCTCCTTCTTCTCTCTCTCTTTCTTTCTTTCTTTCTTTCCCACCTTCTTCTCTTTTTTCCTCCTTTCCCTGTTTCCCTTCTCCTTCCCTCTATTTCTTTCCCTCCGCTTTCCTTCTCTTTCTTTCCCTCTTTCCTTCCTTCTTTCCTTCTCTCTACTCTCTCGCTTTCCTTCCCTCTTTCCTCCTACTGTGGCCCAACTCTCATGAGAAGGAGTTTAATTTTTAAACCCCTTCTCTCTTAGCTCCCCCACCCAGACCAGCTGGGGAAGGGAAGGGGAGGTTTTTGAAGATGCCTCCCCCCCTTTTGCTTCCCCTTCTGACATCACTTCTGGTGATGTCAGGGGGCATGGCATATGCTAATACCCTAATAGCTCATTAGCATACCGTATGCTAATGAGCTCCTGCAGCTGTTTTTCTACGAAAAGACCCCTGGGCATCACCATGCTACACCTAGGCCAGGGCCTCATCACTCCTCAAACCCTTGAAGAAGCCATGTACGATGAACTTGTCAAGGCCCTCACAGGCCATTTCGCACCTCAACCAACTAAGATGGCAAAGCACATGGACTTCTTGGCATGCCATCAAAAGTCCGGTGAAGTGGCCACCGACTTCATGGCTGATCTCTGCAGGCTGGCCATCAACTGCAAGTTCCCAGATCTCAAGGATGCCCTCTTAACCCAGTTCGTATGGGGTGTCTGAGAACAGAAACTCTGCCACAAACTCATTGGTACCGATGAACTCAAACTGGACGAGGCACTACGCATAGCCACGGCTTTTGAAAAGTCACAGCAGGATCGCCAGGCCCCCTCCGTGCATATGGCCTCCACATCCCTGGTCTCCATCACCTCGGATGAGGAAGAAACACTCCAAGTATGCCGCCTGGCTTGCCAGGACTCGTGCCCACCGTCTGCAACTGCCCCACAGCCCATGAAGGCTATTGCTCAAGCACCTTGCGCTAGCTGCAGTGAAGAGCACAACCACCATTCCTGCTGTTTCTGCAATATGATCTGCCAAACCTGTGGAAAATGCCACATCACATGCACCTGCCATTCCTGAGGAAACCGGCGTTGGCCAACCGCTTACCAGGAATCCACAGAGCTCCACAATACAGATGTCCACTAACACCAAGTACTTCAGTTGCCCCAGGACACCCCTAACAAAATTAAAGTAACCTTGTTAATAGAGGGGGCCCCTTGTGAAATGGAGTTGGACACAGGGTCCTCCATCTCCATCATCTCCGAAGAGACTCTCAGGAGGCTCTGTCCATGATGTCCCTGCTTAAAACCCACCAGCTTCACCTTCAGAGACTTCCAAAAGAACCCAGTGGCCATGAAAGGGTGGGGCAAGTTCCATGTGCAATATAAAAACTTTGAAGGACTTTTGGATTTGTTGGTGGTGGAAGGGCGGCTTACTAGTTTACTGGGTCTGTTGTGGTTTGCTCCCCTAGGGTTCGGGGTGACGGGGGTGCAGGACGTGTGGCCTATGGACTTCAGTAATGTGTGTGATGAGTTCCTGGCTGTTTCTGATGGGCCACTGGGCCACTACACCGGTCTGCCGGTCTCCCTAGACCTCAACCCCGCTGTGCGCCCTATCCATATGAAGGCCAGGCACGCCCTGTTTGCATTGCGGCCCAAGATAGACAAAGAGCTGGACCACCTGGTAGAGCAGGGGGTTCTAGAGCCAGTGCCACATGCCCTCTGGTAGACCCCTATCATCACCCCAGTTAAGCCAAACGGGGATGTCCGTATCTGCATGGACTATAAGTGCACCATAAACAAGGCCCTGCAGGACCTCACTTATCCTGTTCCAGTAGTCAGCCATGTTTTGGCATCCTTAGCAGATGTGAAGGTTTTCAGCAAATTGGACTTGGCCCAGGTGTACCAGCAGCTCCCCATAGACAATGCCACCACAGAGCCCCAGATGATCATGACGCACAGGGATGCATTCCGGGTGCGGCAGTTGCAATTTGGGGTCAGCGTGGCCCCGGGGATCTTTCAAAATCTAATGAACTGTCTCCTTAAAGGTATCCCTGGGGTTCAGCCATTCTTTGATGATGTTTTGATCACTGCACCCATGGCCGAGACCTTTGCTGAGAGGCTGCGCACTGTCCTGCAATGTTTCCACACCACCAGCCTGAAGGTTAAGTGGGAAAAATGTATCCTGGGGTTCCACAAATTGAGTTCCTGGAATTCTCAGTCGACAGAGAATTCTGGCATACATCCTACCCTCAACAAGGTCCGCACCATCATTAATGCTCCAACCCCCTGCTCTAAGCCGGAACCCCAGGCCTTCATGGGGGTTCTATCATTCCTTCTTGCCCCACAAGGCTGCAATCACTGAGCCCCTGCACTGGCTTCTTGATAAAAAAGCTCCTTGGGTGTGGGCCAAGGACCTGCTCACCTCCAACACTGTCCTAGTGCACTTCGATGAGATGCTCCCCGTCATCCTCGCCTGCAACACTTCCCCATACGGGGTTGGGGCCATCCTGGGACACCAGCTGCCTGACGGCTGTGAAGTCCCTATAGACATACTACTCCTGCACCTTGTCTTCAGCCAAGCGCAACTACACGCAGAGTGACAAAGAGGTGCTGGCAATTGTGGCAGATGTAAAGAAGTTTCACGACTATGTCTACGGGCAGCCCTTCACCATCATGACAGACCACAAACCCCTCCTGGGTCTGTTGACTCCAGATAGCCAGACACCACAGATGCTGTCCCCCAGGGTATTCCGATGGTCTATTTTCTTAGCCAGCTACCAGTATGCACTTCTCCACAGGCCTGGAAAAGCAATGGGTCACATTGGCACCCTCAGCCACCTCCCACTGCCCTCCTGTGACTCAGACCCAGTGCCTGCACACCAGATCCTGCTCCTCGAGGACCTGCCCAACTTTCCCATCCAGGTACCTGACGTGTCCCACCATACCGAATGGGACCGCATGCTCTCCCACATTTTGGACTGGGTGGGGAGGGGTTGGCCTGCCAGCTGGGTGGACCCAGAGTTCGCCACATCCTCCTCACACCTGGATGAACTCTTGGCCCACAAGGGCTGCTTGTTGTGGAGAAGCCGGGTGGTCATGCTCGCTCCGCTGCGCCAGTGAGTCCTAGCAGCCTTACATGAAATGCACCCGGGAATCATGTGTATGAAGACGCTGGCCTGCAGCTACGTTTGTTGGCCCGGCATGGACAGCGAAATTGAAGCCTGTGTTAAACACTGCCAGACATGCCAAGAGTCCTGGCTGGAGCCACCCAGGGCCCCAGTGTGGCCATGGGAATCCTCCCATAAGCCATGGGCCCACTTGCACCTCGACTTTGCAGGCCCATTCCAGGGCCAGATCTTCTTCGCCCTGGTGGATTCCTACTCCAAATGGCTAGAAGTGGTGCCAGTCCCCTCCACATCATCCCGAGCCACAATTTGCACCCTATGGCAGGACTTTAACCCACATGGCATACCAGATGCCATCGTAATGGACAATGGGACAGCTTTCACCTCGTTCGAGTTTCGGGAATTCATGGAATACTATGCCATCCAACACATCCGCTCCGCTCCCTTCCACCCTGCAACCAATGGACAGGATGTCTAAGGAGTCCCTCCGCAGGATCGTCCAGGGGAACTGGGACCACCGGCTGGCAGCCTTCCTCTTCGGCCAGAGGGTAACCCTGAACACAACCACCATCCACAGCCCTGCAGAACTCCTGATGGGAAGGTGCCTCACAACCCATCTCGATTGATTGCACCCAGACCATGCTCTGGAGCACAGCTCGGCCCCAGAGAATCAAGCCGCTCCCCATGGGTTCTTCCCAGGCAACCCCATTTATGCACACAACTTCTCCAGTGGCCCAGCCTGGGTCCCTACTCAGGGTCACCAGAGTGACTGGGCCTCTATCAAATGAGGTATCCACAGAAGATGGCCAGAGGCTCCGCCAACACATAGACCAGCTCCGCAGTCGTCCTCTTCCTGCTGAACCTGGGATACCCACACCAGATGACAGTGATGAGGATCTGCTAAGCCCAGAGGAGCCAGTGCCTGAGGAGAACATGCCCACTGGCAACGCCCAGTCAGAAATCAATGGACAGCCTTTGGAGGGTGCCAGCAAAATGCCAGCGCCAGCCACTACTGGTGGCCCTGACAACGTTTCAGTGCCACCAACCTCGTCCAGTCCAGTGGCGGGTCCACCCCCCAACAAGGTTCCTGAACCCACAGCCCTGTCAGTGGAACCACACCGTTCAAACCACGAGTGGTGCTGACCAGTGTACTTAATGGACTTTGTCAGTTGAAGAGGCTCTGAAATTGGGGTGGGGGAGGGGTGTTATATATTGAGCCTGAACTGTACTGGCAAAAAGGACTTAGCTTGGGATGCATGACAATAGATTGCTAGGATCCTAGAATGGGCCAATAGGGAGACAGGGATCCTGGAGTAAACCAATTGGGAAACAATAGAGTGTAAATAGCCTATTGTTGGGAGTGGGGTGTGTTTTGGGTGTAACCTTTTTCAGGCATAAATACCTGGCTTTGGCCAGGAGTTTCTCAGTCTTCTTCCTCTTGCTGAATCACTAATAAAATATGAGCTGATCACTTGAACGCGTCTGAACCCAGTATATTTCATGAAAGGGAAAGAGGAAATAGTGGGGGAGGGGAAAATGAGATGCCCCCTGCAAGTCCTTGTGGGTTCCCACTTGTTTGTTTCTAATGGTGTGGTTCATCTTCAAAAGATCTTTTTACTCATCAATTGCTACTATTTAAAAAGCCATAAGACTCTTCTCATATTTGAATTTAATACTAAAAAGGCTCAGAAAAGTTATTCCAGAGCCTCAACACTGTGTCAGCCTTTCTTCCCCAGCGCTATATTTCCTTACTGGTCTTCTGTTATCCCTTAATGAGCAATGATCAGCCTGTTGGTCTTAACAGGTATATGGGGGGCACAGCACATATAAAGAAAGCTGCACTCTGAGATATGCTAATTCCCGACTGCAAGGATATTAGAAAACAGCATGAGAGTCTTGAGTCTCCCCCTCCCTCAGGCTGACTCAAACTATCACAGTTTGGTTGAATCTGATACTCCTTCCTCACTCCTGTCAGAAGATGCACCACGGTGTTCTGCACCAGCTGAAGCTTCCAAAACATCCTCTACGGCCACCCAACATGATATACATTTAATTTTTACTGAACACAAGAGGAAATATAATTAACGTTCTGTCTGACAACAGTTTTCCCTCCACAGTGATTTTCTATACCAGATCACTTCATATTGTGGAAAAGATCATTTACAAACCCTTGTCCCAAATGCCTCTCCCCAATGAGGCAGTTTATGAGTAATCTTGGACTGCTGATAGCTGCTGTTCTCTATAAACTGCAGTACTGTGCCTTGAATGAGTATCTCATTGTGCTGTGTCACTTTACGTGAGATAATATAGACTTGGAAGATATTGAACCTAATTGCTATCTAATTTTTAAATGCCATTTAATCCATTTTTGGCTCTTAAATCACCATTTGAACATACTAATGAGATTCTATTTGTTATCATCTTAATAGGTTAGACTGGGTAATTTGTTTTGCTCTTTCTAACATTTCATTAGATATAGAGGGAATTAATCCAAGCATTATGGGGAAGCTTTTGCTCAGTGGTACTGTAAGGAAGAAGAAAGCTATTTTGAGCCCACCAAGGTGTCCCAGGAATATCAAATGGCAGCTATGTAAGGGGGGGCGGGCACCATGGTTTCTTATCACTGGCCACTTCCCTTTGGGTTATCTAATGTCAGTAAATGAAGTGGAAAGGCCATGTAGCTACTCAGAAGCAGGTGATCCTTATCTCTTGGTTAATACTACAGAGGAAATATCTTAATAGGTGATTCCAGGAGAGCTAACACTGTTCAACAGCCAGTACATTCTTCTTTAAGCTCTTCTTAATTTTGTTTTCCTTCTCCTCCAGGATGGGAGTGTGCTTCCATTTCCTCCAATTTGCCTGCTTTCTAATGAAACTTAAAGATGCTAGTACTTAACAAAGAATGACTGTTCTCTCTGGCGAGAGTCCATGTTAAATACTGGGTTCCATGGATGGTCTGACCCCAAGCATAGTGATCAGCTCTGCTTTATTAGTGATTCAGCAGGAACAAGACAAAGACAAACTGCCAGGGCAACAGCCCTGTTAAATAGCATGCAACTCCACCCACTTCCCAAACAACTACCAACGATAGGCCATTATCAGAACCATTCATTCCCCATTGACCACCTCCAGAGCCCTGGTGGGCTATTGTGCTAGAGCTCCAAGCTCAGCCAGTCTCTGGTAGAAACAGTCCTGGGATGTTCCAGTCCCAATACATAACAGTCTGGCTTGAAAGTGACTATTGCTATTGCGAAGCAATAGTACAGTCATGCAACTATTGCTAAGCAAAGTGGATTGTCAGAAAGTAAGCAGGGAAAATACAATGAAAAGCAGAACTATGATATAACAATAACAATGGTTTTGGTAGCAGAATTTAATGGTTTTAAAATTGTGGACATGTGTAGGAAAATATACAGCAGGGGGTGGGGAGTAAGAGACTTCTTTTACATTCATCTCACTTGAGACAGGGCTGTAAAAGAATCCAAACCTTTGTGACTAGTAGTGACCTGTTAGTGTTTTTTGAGGGAGTGAACAAACATATGGACAAGGGGGACCCAATAGATATTATTTACCTTGACTTCCGGAAAGCTTTTGATACAGTTCCTCATCAAAGGCTCCTAAGTAAGCTCAATAGTCATGGGATAAAAGGACAAGTCCTCTTGTGGATCAAAAACTGGCTTATAAATAGGAAACAGAGAGTGAGTATAAATGGGAAACTTTCTCAGTGGAGGGTGGTAAGCAGTGGGGTACCACAGGGATCAGTACTTGGTCCGATGCTTTTTAGCTTATTAACGATTTGGAATTGGGAGTAAGCAGTGATGTGGCTAAATTTGCAGATGACACGAAGTTGTTCAGGGTGGTGAAAACCAGGGAGGAATGTGAGGCACTCCAAAGGGATCTGTTGAGGATGGGTGAGTGGGCGTCAACGTGGCAAATGGGGTTCAATGTGGCCAAGTGCAAAGTGATGCACATTGGAGCCAAAAATCCTAAATATAAATACACGTTGATGGGGTCTGAACTGGCAGAGATGGACCAAGAGAGAGATCTTGGAGTTGTAGTGGATAACTCGCTGAAAATGTCTAGACAGTGTGTAGCTGCAATAAAGAAGGCCAACGCTATGCTGGGGATTATTAAGAAGGGAATTGATAACAAATCAGCCAGTATCATCATGCCCCTGTATAAATCATTGGTGCGACCTCATTTGGAATACTGTGTACAGTTCTGGTCACCACATCTCAAAAAGGATATTATAGCATTGGAAAAAGTGCAGAGAAGGGCAACTAGAATGATAAAAGGGTTGGAACACCTTCCCTATGAAGAAAGGTTAAAATGCTTGGGGCTCTTTAGCTTGGAGAAACGACGGCTGAGAGGTGACATGATAGAGTTTATAAGACTCTATTCTTGGTGCTGGAGGGGGCAGCAGTGGGAGGGTTTCTAGTGCCCTGGCCCCACTGCTGGACCTCCTGATGGCACCTGGTATATTTTGGCCGCTGTGTGACAGAGTGTTGGACTAGATGGGCCATTGGCCTGATTCAACACTGGCTTCTCTTATGTTCTTATGACATATACTGTCATCCAGTATGTATACATGGCTCATTCTGCAACAAGATGGACCTATACCTTCTGTGCACTTCTATAGTTAATTGAGGCTTCCACTTGTCATGTGCTTCATTCAAATAATGGAGGTGCTGAATGCATGAAGTTGTCCTCCAAACGTGCATAAGAGGTCTAATGCCTGTGTGGGGATCAGGGCCTCCATTCTGGTGCCCTCAGCAGCTCCCTTTTCCAACATGTCATTTTCTGCCCTGCTTGGACTTGCAGTGCCTGGTTCCTCCTCTTCTCACTGGGTCTCTCTTGCACAGCCTAGAAAGAGAACCTGAGTGTTTCAAAGTGTGTTATTTCTATCTTTGTATTAAAACACTCCCAGTCTTTGATAAAAACTTTTATGTTAATAACTTTTTTACAGAGTTCTCTAAGTCTTGGCCTTCTCTCATTCTGCTCAGGCCCCATCTGAGAAGAAACACGAAGTGGGTATTACACTTGCCTAACTTTTGGCTCCTACCAGGAACTACAGCACTAGGGTTGTCAGCCTCCAGATGGGGCCTGAATATCTCCCGCTTTGAAAACTGCTCTCCAGCTGACAGAGATCATCTCCCCTGGAGAAAATGGCTGCTTTGGTGGACTCTATCGCATCGTACCATGCTGAGGCCCCTCCCCTCCCCAAACCCCGCCCTCCCCTGGATCAACCCCCAAAGTCTCCAGGTATTTTCCAACCCAGACTTGGCAACCCTAACAGCACAATCATTTTCCCCCCATATTGCTAAATCATTTTTTCCATCTTGCTACTGTAACCCCTGGCTAAGAATGGAATGAGCCCGGAAGGGGTGGAGCCTTTAGATGCAGAAGGGTGCAAAATGTGTGGAAAGCAGAAGAGGGAAGCAAGACAGCCCAGCTGGGGAGCTGGAACTTTAATCAGAGGGTCTTAACACATTGTTTAAGGTAACTATGATTTATGGATGGACACTGGTAAGGAAAGGAGACTTTTGTTCTAAATTGTAAATTTTAGAATTATCGTTTCAAGGCTGTGTTATCTAATGGGGTGTTCATTTGGGACCTTCATCTGGGGAGCCAGTGCACAGAGTGTTCAGCTGGAGACATCTTGGGCCACCAACAAAAGGAAAGAGATGGGCTTTGGGGGTGGCAAGCTGGGAAGGAGGGAAAAGTTAATTGTTTGGACTTTAAAAGATCATTGTTCTGCTGTGTTACTAATTTCTATGTTTTTGTTACATGATATGCAACAAAAGTAAAAGTAAAAATGTTTTATTCTCTTTGATTTATTGCAAGATTTATTCCAAGTTCTGCCCCACAGAACCCACAAGCTAAGGTTACACTACATCCCTTTTCTTTTAAAAGAAGAAAAGTTAAATACATCATACATAATCTTTGAGGTGTACTAGTCTCTTAATAACATGCCCACTTCAAGTGTATTTAGGTTCTGGTGTGACCTCTGTCAACTTTCCTCCTGTTTTCCTCTCCCTCTCTGTCTCAAGATATGTCTTTGGAGCAACCTTTTGTTCTCTATGCCTCTCAGCTGGACTGAAGAACTGAGCAGTGACTCATGAAAACTCATACCCTGCCACAACTTTTGTTAGTCTTTAAGGTGCTACTGGACTCTTGCTCTTTTCTACTGCTGAATACAGACTAATGTGGCTATCCATCTTGATCTATCAGCTGGACTGTTCTCTAGTGTTTCTCCATCTCTGTCCACAGGTGACTGAGATTCGTATCCTGTCCCCTCATGCTGATCTCTCAGCTGGTTGTCGGTATGCCTCTTATCACAGTTTGTGCTCTCATCAACTGCTTCTGCTGTTTTCCATAGGTGTCTTTGGTTCCTTCTCAGTCCTTGGTCACTATCCAGTTGCACCTGGCATGATCATTGGTTTACGGGCTGTAGGTCAGGAAGATCTCTGGCTGACGGATTGTAATATGGGGCCTCTTTTTGTTGGTGCTGTCTTCTCAGTTTACTGAGGGATGTCCTAGTAAACCCTGGCTGTAGTAATCTCCTACGTGTGAGTAAAAGGGTCTTGGTTCTTCTGTTCATTAGTCATTGCACTGGACTTGAGACGGAGTATTTCTATGATCTAGGAGTGCTAGGTATGGGTCTGCCCCTGCATTTTCCCCCTTTCTTAAGAATTTCTTCACTGTTTTTATAGTTTTGGCATAACTTTGAGGATATTTAGGTGGTGATGTAATATAATCAAAATCCTGCTCTTTACTGAATTTCTGGAATTCCTTCCCTACAAACTGGCCAGCATTGTCAGAGTAGACTATATCTGGTATTCCATAGCACAAAGTGTGCTTTTATCTTCCATATGACTGTTCTGGTTGAAATATCTGGCAAATGGTCCACTTCCCAAAATTCTGAAATCTACGATAATCATATAACCCTTGTCTGTCCAGCTGAACAAATCCACTCCTACTTTTGCCCAAGATCTCTCTGGAATGTCATGCTGTGTACTAATGCTTCTTTAGGTTTATGGTCTACCCAAGGCCTACACACATCACATTTCTCCATGAAAATCTTTACGTGCCCTTTCATTCCTGGCCAATAAATGGTTTCCCTGGCCCATCACCAACATCCTTCAATTCCCAGATGGGATGATTGTGCATGATTTCTGTCCTAAGTTTCTGATATTACTGCCCTTTGAAGAATGCCATTATGTACACAATCCCGTCTTGTATCTGAAAGAAAGTTGTTATTTCTTTTGGAACATGAATTCATGAAGCTGTCTTATACTGAATCAGACCACTGGTCCATCAAGGTCAGTGTTGTCTGGTCAGACTGGCAGCAGCTCTCCAGGGTCTCAGGCTGAGGTCTTTCAGATCACCTACTGCCAAATCCTTTAACTGGAGATGCTTGGAAAGTGTTTTTCCCTATGTAGTTCCTAGAAGAGGGGACCTTTGGGGGACTCTCTTCAAGTTGCAAGGCCGCAAATTACCCAGATGCAGCCTAATACTTTATCTTCCCTCTCAGCTTTCCAAATGTATTTCTCCTTCCAAATTATTTCTGGAGGGAGAGACAGGCAGATCAACATGCATGTGAGGTGGAATATAAATGGGCTGAATGAATGTGAACTATCAATTCATTTATACCCCCTTTCAGATTTTCTGTAATTTAAATAGGATATCACTTTAGGTTAAAAAATTATATTCAATGTCCTCCTCTCTCAGTCATGCTGGTTAACAACTGGCAAATCTTCTCTACTTTCATATTAAGAACAAAACAAAAAAAATCTTACTTTCAGAAAATGGCTTCCTTTTTTGATCCAGTAGCTCCTGTGACTCCACAGAACCTGCACAAACCTTTCAAGAAGGATTGACTTCTATTTACAGGGTGAAAGATTTCAGACAGATTTGACTGGCTTCCTTTAATGTTCAACCTTGTTTCAAGTAATATCCAAGCTTAAAGTGCTTAATGAGTGTTTCCGACCAGAGGATTTTCCCAGACTAAAGGTAAGCAGGAATATTGACTTGCATGTGCATCACAAGCAACAGGATACTCAAGGATGATTAATGATGGAGACAAGGGCAGAGCATATTTAAAGAGTGTACCCATTGTCCCCAACTCTGTACTCAGAGCCATGTTATTAAATCTCTTAGGAACTAAAAAGATAATGCAGCTTCATTGACTGGATAATCTAATATTAGATGGAATAAAACTAGAACAAAGAAATATATCTTCAACTGTAATATGATGGAGGATGGAGTAAGCAAGGGCGTTTTTATTTGTTGATCTCCAATGTTTATTTCAAGGACAAGGGTTTAAAATCTTTGAGCCTCTTGATATAGCGCTTGATTTCCGAATTAAACCATACGTTGCTTAGGGGATCACAGTTATGAATGTTAAGCTGCATTCTTGAGCATGCTTACTTAGAAATCAATGTGATTTAACTTCCATAAAAATGTGTTTAGAACAGGAGTGGACTGCAGGGTTAAAAATGGCCCCTGAGCAAACTGAGCAGCCCCCGTGGTGCTATCAATCCTAAAACAGCTGCTAGTTCAGATCCAGACCCTGCCACACCGCTCAAAGATGATGGGTTACTGTGGGGCCATTACTGCTACTTTTTTACTGCTAGCTGGGCTTGATTTAAATGGCCTCAGTGGTGGGCAACTTGCTGGCCTTCTCTCTTGCCCTCAGTTCTCTCTGATATCAATTTGGGATGTTTCTGGTAAAAGTAGTCTCTCTCCTCCACATTTCTATAATAATTCTTATTGTTGAGTGTGTACTAGATTCCCATCGTAAATATAGTAAGGGTTCCTTTTAATATTTAAAGGTCTGTCATGTTCCTACCTTTGAAAGTATGTTCTCTATCATCTTTTGTTCTCTTAGGTGAAAATGTTATTTTCCCTCTTCCACTAATGTACAGCTTGTTCCAATGCACTTACTTCAGTGGAAGTGGCAGGTTCGGGCAGTTTTTCCAGATTGTCCTTTCTCTCTGCACCCTCACCACCATGACCCATAGTATGGTCTTCCTGACTTCTCTACTCCCCAGCATTGGGTTATGGGGGGAATCTTAAGGCCTATAATGGACCCCTTGCACTCCTGGTTGATAATTATTGGCCATGGGTAGCAGCCCTCATAGTAATATTTGCAAACAGCCCCTACACTACTGACAGCATGAAGAAATCAGGCATCTCTTTTATTCCTGTATACATTTTTTTTTCTTTCTGCTGTCCTGTGCCCTACAGGATTTCAAACTCAGAACAATCTCAGTTACTCTGCCAATTAAAGCTTCTCTGCCTCCTTCATAATGTAATCTCACCCTTATTACTCCTACTTAATTAAAAAAACCCAGCACAAACAACCATAGCAGGAAAGGTGGCAGCTGAAAAGAATTTTAATTTGGGTGCTAGGGAAAAGAAGAAAGGGGTTTTTAGTTGCCTGTCCCAAGAGTTGCTAAAAGCTTGAACCATTGTCATGATAAAAAAGGCCAACACTATGCTCGGGGTTATTAGGAAGGGAACTGGAAACAAATCAGCCAATATCATAATGCCCCTGTATAAATCAATGGTGTGACTGCATTTGGAGTATCGTGTACAGTTCTGGTCACCACACTTCAAAAAGGATATTATAGCATTGTAAAAAGTGCAGAAAAGGGCAACTAGAATGATAAAAAGGTTGGAACACTTTTCCTATGAAGAAAGGTTAAAATGCTTGGGGCTCTTTAGCTTGGAGAAATTACAGCTGAGGGTGACATGATCGAGGTTTATAAGATTATGCATGAGGTAGAGCAGGTAGAGAAAGAAGTACTTTTCTCCCTTTCTCACAATACAAGAACTTGTGGGCACTCCATGAAATTGCTGAACAGCTGGGTTAGAACTTCTTCACCTAAAGAGTGATTAACACATGGAATTCACTGCCACAGGAGGTGGTGGCGGCTACAAGCATGGACGGCTTCAAGAGGGAATTAGATAAACATATGGAGCAGAGGTTCGTCAGTGACTATTAACCACAAGGTATAGATATGAACTCTCAGTCTGGGACAAGGGATGATCTGTATTCTTGGTGCTTGGGGGGGCAACAGTGGGAGGGCTTCTAGTGTCCTGGCCCCACTGCTGGACTCCTGATGGCACCTGGTATTTTTGGCCACTGTGTGACAGAGTGTTGGACTGGATGGGCCATTGGCCTGATCCAACATTGGCTTCTCTTATGTTCTTATTATATTAAATTCTTTAAAAGGCTTAATCAGATTCATGAGATGAAATAGAACTAATTATTAGGTCACGTTGAAGATATGTATGGGAATGTACAAATTGTAAACACTTTTCATTTTAGGCTTAAGTTCATCTATGTAAAGTTATTGTTTGTTATTTTTGTTATTAAAATTCACACTTTGACACATTCAGACTGTTTGGATGGAGACAAATGGTGTGTTGAATGGTCAGCTGTTTATGACTGCAGCACCAGAGCAGGTGGGTTATGAAACATTCCTGATTTTGAGTAAAGCTTATACAAATATTTCCCATTATAGTGTTAAAATTACCAGGCTGACAGAATTTTAAATTGGGGTAACAATCAAGATGAACAAATAGACTGATGTTGCCATTTTGATTTCCCAAAAGTTCAGAAGCTGGATGGGAATACATGGCGGCCCATTTAACCTGTTAAGCAGATAACACAACCATACATGCATGATAGATTCAGGTGGGTAGCTGCATTGGTCGAAACAGCCTGAAGAAGTGTGCATCTGAAGATACCTGAAGAAGATATCTGAAGATATCTGCAGAAGTGTGCATCTGAAGAAGTAAGTATACACATGAAAGCTTATACCCACTTTGTTGGTCTTATAGGTGCCACTGGACTTCTACATGAATGAGTGTGTCTTATGCTTGATTCTGAGACAATGTAAATTATTGTAGAAATAGTAGATAACTTCTGAAATAAATGGTAACTAAACTTTGTTTACAAAAGTTTAATGTCTTTTTTAAAAACAACAACAACCAGAAATATAGCATCCCATCAAGGACAATACAAACAAATCAGGTTATTGGTATTTAATATTCAGACAATTTCTTAGGTTAATTACAAACTCAGTTGTTTTGTATCCTTAAAAAATAGCATTCATCTAGCCCATTGCTACAATTAAAAAAGAAACCCTTTTGACAGCATTTTGAAGAATAACTAAGCACATCATTAAGTTAATGAGACTCATGTGCTCATATAGTAAATTTGAAGCAAACCATCTAAACATATTGCAAACCAAAGGGAAAAAATGAATAGGCCATTGCAGACATCTTGAAATAATGTTAAAAATGCAAGTGCTGATTATTTCTTGCATTTTTTCCTCATGTAAATCACCTCTAAGTAAGGCATCTGGTGGGAGAGAACATCTTACTGCCTTTGAGCTCATTGTCAAAGTAATGAATCTAAATTGATTTCAGTAAAATACCTACAGGCTGCCAGAATCACTTCAAATTGCAGGAAGAATACTTGTCACAATGAGAGTGGAGTGCTGAAAAGGAAATGGAGCTGAATAGCTCCATTATGAAATCTGCATAAACCCACAAGTTGAACTTTTGTAACACATATAACTGACTATACTAGACATTTACATATTGCTCCACAAAAGATTAACCCAAAACTCTTGAATTTCATCTGGATTTCTATAAAACATTTTAACTGGGTTTATCTGTTTCAGTTTTTCCGTCCATGAAACTCTAGGAAAGCTCTCAAAAAAAGTCACTAACGTAATTTCCAGCATTCATACAGAACTAAAATTCCCAGGATTCTTGAGGAAGAAGCCAATTAAAGTTTTGTGTAGACATGCCATATGTAGACATGGGGAGGAAAGTCCCTTAAACTCAGTGGGACAACATACATATGACTGTATCTGAAGAAGTGGGCGGTGACTCACAGAAGCTCATGCCCTGCCCCACAAATGTTGTTAGTCTTTAAGGTACAACTTGGACTCTTACTCTTTTCTACTGCATATGACTGAGCTATTAGTTTTATTGATAACAATGAAATGAGCATTTCATTGTTAAATCAATGGGATTAAGTAGCAGCAATTAAACCAGGCTTGGAAATTACTAAGGGAGTGCTTACCACAAGTTACCCATTCTACTCACCTTGTGCTCCTCTTCCATTATATATCAGAGAGCATGATGTAGATGAGGATTTTCCCTATGGTGGAAAGTGCCATCAAGTCACAGCTCACTTATGGTGACCCCATAGGATTTTCATGGCAAGAGAGGTTTGGAGGTGGTTTGTCATTGCCCGCCTCCAAGTCACGGCCCTGGTATTTCTTGGAGGTCTCCAATCCAGATACAAGCCAGGACCAACCCTGCTTAGCTTCTGAGATCTGATGAGATCCAGCTAGCCTGGGTAGGATTTTCCCTAGACTATACTAAATACTTGGCTGTTCTATATCTTGGTGATTTTTTTAAAAACAAACAAACCAGCATCTCTTTCACTGAGACCTGCCATGCCAGCCCTTCAGCATTTGCATACAATGAAGGGAGCAGATTCTCTCCTTTCTCTGTCTAGCCATGTTGTGGCTTCAAATGACTTCACTTCTATCAGATTCTGCCAGTCAGGGACTTGAGCCTGTGTATGTGAGGGGGGGGGGGGCTCGCCTTTCAGCTCCTCTTTTCCCAGGATGCCTGGGTGCAGGGATCTTTTTGGGGGAGCGCACCAGAGCGCTGCTCTGGGAGCTCCACAGGGACAACAATGGTGGTGGCAGCAAGCCCTGCCCCCTGCCGGTGTCCCTGGGCAGCACAGGAGCACTGGGCTCGGGTGATGCACGAACAGCCCCCCTGCAGGAGTGCTGGGCCCAGAGGACATGTGAAGAGCCCCCTCACAGCATCACCGGGCCACGCAGGAGCGCTGGGCCCAGGGGATGCAGGAAGAGCCGCCTGCAGTGTCCCCAGGCTGCACAGGAGCGCTGGGCTCAGGGGACATGGGAAGAGCCCTCGGCAGCGTCCCCGGGCTGCGCAGGAGCGCTGGGCCTGGGGGACGCAGGAAGAGCCCCCCGCAGTGTCCCCCAGGCCCATGCAGGAGAACTGGGCCCAGGGGATGCAGGAAGAGCCCCCCGCAGCATCCTCTGGGCCGTGCAGGATTGCTGGGCCCGGGGGACATGGGAAGAGCCCCCCCACAGTGTCCCCCGGGCCTGTGCAGGAGCGCTGCAGCTCAGGCGACACCAGGATAGCCCCGCTGCCAGCTTCCCCGGCCCCCGCCAAAGCAGTAAGTAAAGGATCCACGGGGGTGAGCGTGACGGGGGCTTGATCGGGGGTCGTGGGAGAGCCTCCCTCCCTCCATCTCTTCGTCATCTTTCCCTCCTTTCCTTTTCTTTCCCTCCTTTTCTTTCTCTCTTTCCCTTCTCTTTCTTCCTTTCTCTCTTTTCTCTTTCCTTCTTTCTTTCTTTCTTTCTTTCTTTCTTTCTTTCTTTCTTTCTTTCTTTCTTTCTTTCTTTCTTTCTTTCTTTCTTTCTTTCTTTCTTTCTTTCTTTCCTGTCTTCTCTTCTCTTTTCTCTTCCTTTTCCTCTTCTTCCTTCTCTTCTTCCCTCCTTCTTCCCTTCTCTTTCTTTCCCTCTTTCTTTCCTACTTTTCTTCTCTCTACTCTCTCTCTTTCCTTCCATCTTTCCTCCTTCTGTGGCCCAACTCTAGTGAAAAGGGGTTTAAACATTAAACCCCTTCTCTCTTCACTCCCCCCTACCAGGCCAGCTGGGGAAAGGAAGGGGAGGCTTTTGAAGATGCCTTCCCCCCTTTTGCTTCCCCTTCTGACATCACTTCTGGTGATGTCAGGGGGTGTGGCATATGCTAATAGCCTAGTAGCTCGTTAGCATACCATATGCTAATGAGCTCATGCAGGTCTTTTTCTATAAAAAGACCCCTGCCTGGGTGCCATGCCTCAGCAATGGAGATAAGAGAGTATTACTTCACTCTGGTTCCCTCTCTTTCTGGCCTTTGGTTTTGAGGACAAGACCTGGCCTCTTCCCTCATAGCTGCCTTCAGGCAGGCCTTATAAAGGAATCCCTGGGTCAGGACTTCCCTGGGCTCCCACCAATGCATCCCAAGCCAATGGGCTTTCATCCCTCTGTCCCAGCTTGGGCCTGAATTCCCCCCCCTCCAGGGAGCAACAGGAGGGAACTGATGGTTACCCAGCCCAAGGCCGGGCTGGGAGAAGCTGCAGCCCAATACACTCAACGGGAGGGCCATGGGGAGCCAGAGGAGTCGACTGGTGACCTTCCTCTGGCCGACGTTCTGCCCCATGGGGGCCACTGACCTGTGAGGGCCCCACCCAGACCGGCCAACCGGGACGGGCATGAGAGCGAAGCTGTGCCCCGAGATGGCTGGCGGGCATGGGAGCGTCCAGGGAACGGGCCCGAGGAGCAGCAGAGCCATCCAATGGGCCTGGGCACCGGAAAAGAGGCATCCCGGAAGCATGCCCCACCCAGGGACAGAGTGATCAGGAGCCGGGGCGGGCGCTGCCCTCTCGACGCCGGCAAGTCAGTGCAGCCAGTCAGGAGCTGGAACACTGGAGGGGCGGGAGGAGTAGCAAATGGGATGCAAAGAGGAAAGTGGCATGGGGCGGAACATGGGCTGAACGGGGAATAAAAGGGGGCACTGAAGAGAGGCCGGGGAGGGAGCCAGAGTGAGGGGGTTGGCTGGATACCTCTGAGGGAGAGACAGAGGTCCAGGCCCCGGAAGGCTAGAGTCCGGAGGAGACCTCGTCCCTAACTCAGTGATGTAACTGAGGAGGACGCACTCCTCCCTTGTGTGCTTCACCCCCCCTTCCTTCGTTCTCACCAGCCTGGGGCATGGCGATCAGCCCAGGGCGTGACACCCTCCCTCCTCCGTCACTAAAGGCCTCTCCTAGCCCCTCCTCCTGAGAGCTAGGGTCTATCCCATATTTACCCAGTCTGTTTGTGGCCTGCTTGGGCCTTCTTCATGCCCCAGGAACCCCCCAGAAGTTGCTCTTCCTCCCCCAGTTTCCCGTCACTGTCCATCTGCCCCCTGTTGGTGTAGCTTCACCTTCCCTTCCCTGCTCAGTCCCTGGCAATCAAGGATGGTTACCTGAGATCAGGAAGCAGCATAGTCCCCATACAAATTGCACATGTCAAATCCCCATCACTCAGAAAGGCCTCTGGTTAGGAGTACCTTCCTTTGAGAATTCTCATCTATGCACAAATTAAATGTAAATCCTCAGTTTTCATTACATTTTTTAAAAATGCAATCTACTAGTAGTCAAGTTTAAATGTTTTCAGTCTTCTGAAATACGTTAATTATGGACAACATGTTTGCTAAACTTTTAGAATTCTCATCACCTTTTCATGCTCTGCTATACGATAAAGGTCATGGTAGAGACTGGCATGCAATGTGCTTTGTTTCACAATTAATTCCGCTCTTTTACTTGAGAACATTTCTTGTACTGTGCTCTGTCCTTTCCACCCCTATCCCTGATCCAGAGATTCTTGCAACATGAGCATAGCTACAAGATCTAGAAAAAGACAAACTGAGGGCAGCATTCTTTATATTTTTTCTAGTTCCTGCAGGATATGATATCTTTATATAGTGTGTTAGTAGAGTTGGAATAATCTGCAATTCATGATTTTTGGAAGCTATTAAGTGAAAATGTTCTGTAAGTGTATTCCCATTCCTTCTTTAAATCCATGTTGGATCAGTAACCTTCAAACCGTTCAGGTCCAGTAAAAGGTAAAGGTAAAGGTTCCCTTGCTCGAAAGCCAGTCGAATCCGACTCTAGGGTTGCGGTGCTCATCTCCATTTCAAAGCCGAAGAGCCAGCGCTGTCCGAAGACGTTTCCGTGGTCATGTGGCCGGCATGATTAAACACCAAGGTGCACGGAACGCTGTTACCTTCCCACCGAAGTGGTACCTATTTATCTACTTGCAATTTCTTGCTTTCGAACTGCTAGGTTGGCAGGAGCTGGAACTAGAGACAGGAGCTCACCCTGTCATGCGGCACCCGGGTCTCGAACTGCTGAACTACTGACCTTCCACAGCCTGCAGTTCAGCATCTTAACCACTTGAGCCACCGCAGCTCCTTTAACTCGCTCACCCCCGTGGATCCTTTATCAACCTTTAACTCAGCCTACAGCATAAGTTCTATCTTTTGTGTGTGTGTGTGTGTGTCTTTCACCTTCCCTCCCTCTCTCTCCTTCTTAACAATAAAGCCTAAACTAACAAAAAATGGTATTTTACTGGATTCCAGTGTGATGCCCAGTATGGCTTCTATGGGTCTTCATGAGCACTCTCTGCAGGATTCTGCACCTTCGCAAGGGAGTTCTCCAATCAGACAGATTTCTCCAGCTAATCAATATATATGAAAACAAAGAATGCAGCCATTTACTTTTAGTGAAGGAACCTAAAAGTTCCTTCCAGTAACAGAAAGGAAAGGGTGATAGAATGGTACATTCAACTTGGCTAGTTTATAAAGTAAAACCTCTTCATGGTGGACTTGGCTCATCAATACCTGTGACCAAATCTCATCATGCTAGTGACTTCATATGCCCTGATCCTATCTTGCTTTTCTATATTGGGGGTAGTCGGGCCAGAGTATATCATACTCTCCATGCCTCAGGCAATACCTTATAACCCCATGTTCCACACCACCAGAATAATCCTGGGGTTTGTATGATGAACACTTAGATTACTAGTCTGAGTTTGGCTACTGAAAAGTACTGAGACTGATTAGTGATTTCAGCTCTCACACAGTTCAAGAACAAGACAAGTGAAGCCGGCTTGCAGGCCAGCTTTTATCCCCAAAGGAACCCACACCCCAACACACACAACACCCCATGATTGGTTTATTTACATTGATTGAGTTATCTCCTATGATTCCTGCTCCCCAATTGGGAGGGAGCTAGGATCCTACTGTCCATTGTTCTCTGGAGCAAAGCTCAAGCACTTTGCCCGGCCACATGTCGGACCTGCTGAAACCAGTCCGAGCACATGTTTTGAGCTGGTTACACTACACCTCTCCCCCCTTGGTCCGAAAGACACACGCAGACAAAGTCTTTTAAGTAAGCCGGAGGCTTTCTGTCCCTCATTGAGCGGTAGGTAGCCGGGGTTGTTGGAGACACCGATGCCTGTGTTCTGGGCGGGGAGCTTACCGGTGCCAGTGAAGGTGGCGCTGCAGCCGAGGCGTCATTCAAGGTGGTTGGTGATTCCAGAGATGGGGTGATGGGCACCGTGGCTGGGGTCTCTGCTGGGCTGGGAACCATCGGGGAATGTTGTTGCACCCCAGCCTCTTGGGTTTCAGGCTCCTTGGAGTTGTCCAGTTCTAGCGGTGCCACCCTGCGATGGAGTTGGTCAGTGTGGTGGTGGAGCACAGTGCCATCTTCACAGGAGACCTCGTATGACTGCCCCCCCAAACCCATACTACCTGCGCCAGGACCCACGGCGGGCCTGCAGTGTAGCTTCGGGCATATACTGGATCTTCTGGGAAGAATCCTTGGGCTGCTTCCTGATCCTCGGTGCCTGGTTCACACTCTGGGCCCGGTCTGAGTGTAGCCGATCCATACGCATTGTGAGGCGGCGACCCAAGAGGAGTTCCACCAGACTGCGTCCTGTGGTGGAGTGCAGGGTGACTCATTGTCCGAAAAGGAAGGAGGCCAATTTGTAATCCCAGTTTGGGGAGTTGAGCCAGTGTAGTGTGTCCTTAGCCATCCATACCATCTGTTCCACTTGGCCGTTTGTGGCAGGGTGGAATGGAGCGGACCACACATGCCAGATCCCTTAGTAAGCTGTGAAGTTCTGGAACTCCCTGGAGATGAACGCGGTGCCATTGTCCATTACCAGCGTGTCCGGCAGCCCTTGGGCACTGAAGATCCACCACATGGCCTTGATGGCAGATCTCGAGGACATGGATGGCACTGGGATGACCTCCAGCCATTTGCTGTACAAGTCCACTGGTATGAAAAAGAGTTGTCCCTGGAATGGCTCCACGAAATCCAGGTGGAGCCAAGACCAGGGGTGGTGGGAGGACTCCCAGGCTCTCTCTGGAGCCCGCGGCGGGTCGGGGCATGAGGCCTGGCAAGGCTGACACCGTTTCACCTTGTCCTCGATGTCCCGATTGAGGCCTGGCCGCCAGACGTAGCTCCGTGCTAATGCCTTCATCCACACCACTCCCAGGTGGTGCTCGTGCAAAGCCTCCAAGACGCGCTGCTAGAGCGGAGCTGGAATCACCACCCGGCCTCCCCACATCAAGCACCCTTTGTACGTTGACAGTTCATGTTTCCACATTGCAAAGGGAGCGAATTTGGGGCCCTCCTTGGCCACTGGCCACCCACTCCCCACCCAGTCCAAGACCCGGCAGAGGATTTTATCCTAGGCTGAGAGGCAGGCCACTTCCTGCACGTGGACTGGCTGATAAGGGAGTGACTCCAAAAGGGCGACCGTGTGTGCAGGAGTGGGGTCGGGGTCTACGATGGCCCAATGCCTTACCGGGCTGATGGGTGAGGGAATAGGAGTACCCCGCCAGAAAAATGGACCACCGCAGGACTCTGGGGGAGACCATCTGCGGCGTCTGGCGGTCCGAGGTGAGGAGGCCCAGGAATGGTTTGTGGTCGGTCATGATCTCAAAGAGCCAGCCGTAGAGATAGTGGTGAAATTTTTTCACCCCAGCCACGATCGCCAATGCCTCCTTGTCTATCTGCACGTAATTGCGCTCCGCAGAAGACAATGTCCTGGAGTAGTATGTGACCAGGACCTCCCAGCCGTCAGGCAACCGGTGGCCCAAGACTGCCCCGAACCTGTGGGGAGAGGCATCGCAGGTGAGGACCACTGGTAGAGTTTCTGTAAAGTGATGTAAGACTGTATTCAAGACCAGTAAGTCCTTGATGCTGTTGCCCTGCAAGGCTTTTGAGCCTCTTTATGAACTGTAATAAAACAATAAACTGTGCCAGTGTATACCTAAGGGACTGAATCACATGGTAACCCCACCACGATGCCAGAAGAGACTGCACCTAGGCAAGAGACGTTCTCCTGACCTCCCCAGCAGCTCCAGTGCCCAGCATAGGTTACCAGCCTGTTCCTCATGAAGGAGAATGGAACAGACCCAGTATGCACTAAACACAGCAACATGCCTTGATGAAATACAAGGACTAAGAACTCCTAAAACCACCATTGAGAGTTCCTTCTAACTCAGGCAGGCAGCCTCTTTCCCTCCCCCCCTCACCTGCAAGACCTCACGTAGACCTGGCAGAGACCATTCACTGTTGCCTGGCAACTAATTGATGGCCATCAGCAGCCTGGCTAATGTCATCAAGAAGACAATGGAATTGGCCCGGTGACTCATCCTAGCTGCTACCAGGTGTCAGACATGAGTTAAGCTTCTAGCTCTCAATATTGACCACTCCTCAGGTACACCTTCCCTACACCTTCCAACCAATAGGGTATTTTTAGGGACGGATGTACCAGGAGGTGGAACCAGGGGTTGTGACCAGCCCCCTCCCTCCTGCTTATAAGGAGATGCCTGACCACCGGCTCGCTCTCTGCTCTTCGACCCCTATCGAACCTTTGACCCTCTTATGTCCAGCTTGCTATCCCCAACCCTTGCCTCCATCTTTAAACTCTAGATCGGCAGCCTGAGTTTCCGCGTGTTACCTGCTGGCCAGGCCACGTGGTTCCCCATTTTTCTAGTTTCCTTCCCCTCCATTTTTCCTGAGGAACGCTCTACACGACAGGACCGGTAGGTATTGCCCACCAACGATTTACCTGCTAATGCTAATGTGCTCTGCCTCTCTCTGTATTTCCTAGACTTGAGTAATTGTGTGTGAGACTGTGTATTGTTTGATTGTGAAGAACTTCAGTAAAGACTTTGTTTTTCAACTACATAAATTCTCCTGGTCTGTTACCAACACCTCCCGGTGGGGCTAGACCTCTGTATGCATAGGTGTTCACTCTCGCAACCGATTGCTTATTGATAATCAATCATATTCCCCTCATTATCATTAATAATTACGTGCAATCTGGCTAACAACGCCCTGAAACGCTGCCATGTGTGCCGGCCCCCAAGCCCAAGGCACGTCCTTGTCCAGGAGACGGTGGAGCGGTTCTGCCATGGCCACCTTGAGGGGTAGAAAAGCATGATAGAGCAGGCCTAAGAAAGCCTGCAATACCATGTTTGATGAGGGTGGGGGGGGCGTGTGTAATTGCTCTAACTTTATCAGCCATGGGTTGGATCCCCTGGGCATCCACTGCAAACCCCAAGAACTCGAAGCGGGGCACCCCCAGGAGGCATTTTTCCTTCTTCACCTTGAGGCCGGTGGCGTCGAACCTCTGGAGAACCTGTCGGAGCCGGTCTATGAAGGAAGCGGGGCCTGGTGCCGCAACAATCATGTTGTCTAAAAAAGGTTGTACTCCGGGGATGCCTTTGAGGAGAGAATCCATGAAAGACTGAAAAATCCCGGGAACCGCACAAACCCCAAACTGTAGCCGCATGACCCAAAAGGCCCCTTTGTGGGTAGCGATGATCTGGGCCTCAGCGGCGGCGGCATCTACGGGTAACTGCTGGTAAGCTTGTGCCAAATTGAGCTTACCGAAGACCTTGGCCCCCGCCAGAGAAGTGAGGACGTGGCTCACCACTGGGACTGGATAAGCGTGGTCCTGCAGGGCCTTGTTCAGGGTGCACGTGTAATCGGCACAGATCCGCACATCACCGTTCAGTTCAACCGGCATGACAATGGGAGTATCCCAGCTCGCGGATGTGACTGGCTCCAGCACCCCTTGCTCAGCAAGGCGATTGAGCTCTGCCTCTATTTTAGCTCGCATGGCAATGGGAGGGACCAGGGCCTTGATGCGAATGGGGCGTACGGCCGGATCAAGATCCAGAGAAATCGGGGGCCCAGTGAACCTCCCCAGAGTCCCATCAAACACCTTGGGGAATTCTCGGCACACAGCCTCGAAATCGGCTGTCTGGATCTGGTTAAGTCCCGTTATCTTGAGGACCAGGGGCTTGAACCACAATAGCCCCAACAAGCTGGTGAGACACCCTTCCACCACTGACAGGTCCAGCAGTTCCGAGAACCCTTTGAACTGGACCCAGAACTTGCTCCAGCCACGAACTGCCACAGGTTCTTATTAAAGTCCCGTAACACGAGACCCTGTGGCTTGTGCAACTGGGTCCCCCCTTCGGGCACAGGGAACAGAAAGTCTCAGCCGAGATGATAGAAAAAGACGAGCCTGAGTCAATTTCCATCTGGCAGGGGGACCCCTCAATCCGGACAATCACATGCACCTTATCTGGGCCGTCAGGGGGCAAGTTACATTCTGTTTGGTGGTGGTGGTCCGAAACGGTGTGAAGATCCTCTGCATCAAGCTGTGCTGTGAGTGTCAGCCATTGTCCCTTGGAGCGGCAGACCTTCGCAATGTGCCCCGCCTTGTTGCACGTCCGGCAGATGGTGGTGGGAACTGGCAGGTCCTTCGCTCGTGAGCGTCGCTGCAGCTACAGGCTGTGGGGTGCGGGGCTTTGGATGCGGACACTTCTTGGGTCCGGTGAGGGCGCTGGGATGCCCGTCAGTTTACCTGGAGCACTTCTTTGTCCTCAGAGACATCAGAACCCCGCGTTGCTCGGGTGCGGTTGACCGCCTTGCTGGGGCAATCTTGGTGTGCCTTTTCGTAGGCGGCGGATTCCCGGATGGCCTCGTCAAGGTCGAGGTCATTTTTGCTGGCCAGTTTTCATTGTAGCTTGGGTTCGCAGAGGCCCACAAGGAATTGATTCAGCAGAGTGTCGGTGAGGCTTGGGAAAGCGCACCTGCCAGGAAGTCCAATGTCATCTCATCCGGGCCCTGGGCTCAAGCGAAAAAGTCCAAGCGCTCCATGAACTTGGTAGGCTTAGGTGAAAAGTGATCTGAGAGGGCCTTCACCAATACCTCATAGGTCTCATCTTTGGTTGTCTTCGGGTTGATGAGATCCTTCAGGAGCAGGAAGGTGTCCATGCCACAGGAGCTGAGGAACAAGGACTTCTTTTTCCTGGCTTCCACAACATCATGGTAGGCAAAGTGGTTTTCCAAAGTCTCCAGCCAGGTGTCCCATTGCTGGGGCCGGGAGATATCGAAGTCTTGGATGTTACCTTGGGGAGCCGCCATTGTTCCATGTGGAGGCAGCTGCCAGAGCAGTTGCAAAGGTGGTGGCGGTTGTCGAAGCAATGAGTGGGCAGTGCTGCTCTCAGGGTCAGCGGTGCATTGCTCAGGAGCGGCTGCAGTTGCAGTGAGCAGTGCGGTACTGCTCTCGGGGTCAGCGATGTGATGCTCTTCCTCATGGTCATTGTTCATGGAGGGCGTTAGAATCCCATCCTCATTGCCAGTGAAAAGTACTGAGACTGATGAGTGATTTCAGCTCTCACATACTTTATTAGTTCAAGAACAAGACAAGTGAAGCTGGCTCGCAGGCCGGCTTTTATCCCCAAAGGAACCCACACCCCAACACACACAACACCCCATGATCGGTTTATTTACATTGATTGAGTTATCTCCTATGATTCCTGCTCCCCGATTGGAAGGGAGCTAGGATCCTACTGTCCATTGTTCTCTGGAGCGAAGCACTTTGCCCGGTCGCATGTCGGACCTGCTGAAACTGGTCCGAGCACATGGCTGGCTGGAGCACATGTTTTGAGCTGGATACACTACACCTACATGTTTTATTAATTTTATCTAGCCCTTCCAAGGGTGATGATTGGTTTTGGATGCAGACTTGAGCTGCTAAGAATAAAGAAATTTCTGATTGCTGAGAGTGAGGACCCTAATGTGTTCTGCTGTTCTTGAACAAAATTACATGTCTTTCAGGGCTGATTGCTACATTTCCCAGTGATGCCCCTTCACATCCCTTTTTCCTTTGACAGGTATGAGTAAAGTTGTACAGTTGTGTTGTCTTACTTGACCACCGTAGCGTACTACTGTTTACCCAGAAAGTGATATTACACCCAAAGCGGAGGATGCAGCCTATATCCACACCCCCTTCTGTGTTCTTTAGACAGAGTGGGGCTGGCTGCAACTGCACCCCTGACACTGTGGGGAATAGGAGTTTGGTCTCAATAACCCAGAGTGACTACAACTTCCCCGGGGTCCATGTCTTGGGGATATTCACCCATCCAATGTCACCTATTTCTGTATAATTCCACCATTCCTCCTCTGAAATGGGCACCACCTCCATCAGGTCCAGCCACCTTTCCTGGTGACCAGCAATCTGTTGAATTTGTCAGCCTGGCTACCCATTGTAGAGTTCCCGCATGCAGATGACTGTAGGATCAGACCAGTCCTAACCATAAGGCTACCACTGCACATTTGGCAGACAAGTGGTGTGATGCCATCCTCTGTTACACAGCATTTCCCAAACCCACCTCCTCACTACTGGATCCCCAGGGAACAAAACATCTAAGGTTGAGTAGGGTACTACTCTTTGTCCCTCTTGAACAGCAACTTGAGTCCTTCCAGTGGCTTGGCCTTCCAGGATGGCTCTTCAGGATTCTTGTTCATGTCTGGCACTCATCTTCTTCCACATGAACCACTCACTGTATCCAGGTATGATGCACCCAAGCTTTTTGCCCATTCAGTTTTACACACCTATGGCTTGTGGGAAGGATCTGGTATGGATCCCGCCAGTCCTCTCTCTGCACTTTGTGTTTCCAGGTCATCAGGTACACCCAATCACCCTCTCCAAACAAATAGACTGGGCCCCTGTAGAGCAGTAGTTGTAAAGCATATGCTGACCTGTGAAGAGAAATCAAGAGAAGGTGCAAAGCAGCAACGTGTTCTAATAGCAGCTTATCTTCCAATTTGAAAGTTGGCATTTGGAAATACCAGGAGCAGCATATCCCATAGCAATTAAAAAGGGGATAGTCCTATCCTACTTTGGGGCTTGTCCTAACTCGACTTAATGCCAGAGGGAGAGCTTCTGGCCATTTCCCTCTGCTAATGTTCCTGCCCTTCCTTCAGGTTCTACACTTTGTTGACTTCATCCTGGAAGAGCTTCTCCAGCTTTTGCTTTCCCTTCTTCACTGAGTTTCTCCTACTGCAGGAGGGTGTCATTCTCTGATGTGAAGATACAGTCATCTGCTGGAGCATCTGCGTCTTTTCTGCTTACAGTAGCAGCAGCCCTGGGTTTGGAGAGTGGGGATTTGGTAACCACATACCCCCAAACTCAGCAG
Organism: Gekko gecko; assembly: GCA_029375565.1. Taxonomy (NCBI): domain Eukaryota; kingdom Metazoa; phylum Chordata; class Lepidosauria; order Squamata; family Gekkonidae; genus Gekko; species Gekko gecko. The sequence continues at coordinate 88,219,398 of JAPDNY010000002.1, read as the reverse complement.
TCCTCATCCTCTGGCTCCATCATCTGTAAATCAGCCTTTTTCTTCCTTTCCAGATACTCTCTCTCTGATGCCTCTGCATCTCCAAGGTCTGCACCATCATCATTTTTTCCTTGGTGGGCAACTTCATCTGGTGTAGCTTCTGGTTAATCTCCTTGCTTCCTGAACTGCTGGGCCTCTTCCTCTGCCTGCTCTCAGCTCATTTCTGACACTCACAGCTTCAGGCATTTCACTTCCTCCATTTTACACTGCTGGCTAGCCTCCTCAGCAGCCAGGACATTCTGGACCTTCTCCTCAGCCTCCCTGCTGCTTTCTCCTGTTGCTGCTGCTGCTGCTGCTGCTGCTCCTCCAGTTGCTGAAGCTCCTCCTCCTTATGGTGGACATTCTCCTCTGCCTCTGCTTGCCTCTTCCTGGCATCCTCCAGGTTGCCTCTCAGCTGCTGCTTCTCCTGCTCCATCTCCTTCTGCTGACGGTTTCGGCTTCAGCCTTCAGTCACAATACTTTGTTGATGGGAGCCAGCTTCTCCTTGAGGATCTGCTCAGCCTCTGTCTGCTTCAGAGCTGCTTCTTCCTCCACCAACTGCTGTTGTCGCTTGGCTTCCTTGGAGAGGGTGTGCAGCTGAGCTGCCTCTTCCATGAGCTCTAACAGCTTTCTGACCTCAGTCTCCAGGATCTGTTTGGACTTCTTGCTGGTAGAATCAGACTCCTCCCCAGCCTTGGCCTTACTTTGAAGCAACTGTTGCATCTCAGCCCATAGCTTGGTCAGCTCCTCTGTGTGGATCTTCACCTTGAAGAACTCCTCCTCCACCTGGGACTTCTGTTTCATCTGCAGCTCTTCTTCCAGGCTGTTCTTTTGGCGCTCTGTTTCCTCCTGTTGCATCTTGACCTTGGCTAGCTCTTGCTCTGCCTGGGCCTTCTGCCTCAGAATCTGCTCAGCAAACTTCTTGTGCTTCTCCATCTCTGTGCCAGCCAGCTGCTTCTGCTGGAGGGCAGCTTGCTCTGCTTGCACCCTCCTGGCTGCCTCCAGCTTGGCCTCTTTCCATAGCTTTTCAGCCTCCCCTTGAGCCCTGGCTTGGCCACTGTCTCTGGCAGTCCACCAGCTTCTGGGACAAAATCGCCTCCTGTTCTGCCTTGACTTGGGCAATCTCGGCTCTCTCGGCAACCCTCTTGGCCTGGGTGGTTTCCTCCGACAGCTTGTCCAGGAGGTTCTACTACTGCCACCTGGTCAGCAGCATCTCTTGGTCCTTCTGTGGAAGCCAGAACTCCTTATCACTTTCCTTTCACTTCAGGTGTATTCCCTTTCAGGTGAGCTCTCACATACTTAATAACTACTTTTTCAGGTTGTGTAGGGCCTCCAGGATTTTGAGGATTTGCTACTCATGCACCACTGCTCATGCCTCTCTGTCATAAAGCCTCTCTAAAATGAAGTCACTTCTCCGCTCCAGCGGTGAACACTACAGTGGTGGACCTCCCTGCCTCAATTGGGGATATAGGGGTCTATCTCTGGTTCTGTCCCAGTGACTCCCTTTTCTCCTTTCCCTCAGGGCACCTTTCCTGCTTAAGAACATAAGAACATAAGAGAAGCCAATGTTGAATCAGGCCAATGGCCCATCTAGTCCAACACTCTGTCACACAGCGGCCAAAATATACCAGGTGCCATCAGGAGGTCCAGCAGTGGGGCCAGGGCACCAGAAGCCCTCCCACTGCTGCCCCCTCCAGCACCAAGAATAGAGTGCATCACCGGCCCCAGACTGAGAGTTCCCATTCTATACCCTGTGGCTAATAGCCACTGGTGGACTTCTGCTCCATATGTTTATCTAATTTCCTCTTGAAACTGTCCATGCTTGCAGCTGCCACCACCTCCTGTGGCAGTGAATTCCATATGTTAATCACTCTTTGGGTGAAGAAGTATTTCCTTTTATCTGTTCTAACCCGACTGCTCAGCAATTTCATGGAGTGCCCACGAGTTCTTGTATTGTGAGAAAGGGAGAAAAGTACTTCTTTCTCAACCTGCTCAATCCCATTCATAATCTTATAAACCTTGATCATGTCACCCCTCAGCCGTCGTTTCTCCAAGCTAAAGAGCCCCAAGCATTTTAACCTTTCTTCATAGGGAAGGTGTTCCAACCCTTTTATCATTCTAGTTGCCCTTCTCTGCACTTTTTCCAATGCTATAATATCCTTTTTGAGATGTGGTGACCAGAACTGTACACAGTATTCCAAATGAGGTCGCACCAATGATTTATACAGGGGCATGATGATACTGGCTGATTTGTTATCAATTCCCTTCTTAATAATCCCCAGCATAGTGTTGGCCTTCTTTATTGCAGCTACACATTGTGTAGACATTTTCAGTGAGTTATCCACTACGACTCCAAGATCTCTCTCTTGGTCAGTCTCTGCCAGATCAGACCCCATCAACGTGTATTTATATTTAGGATTTTTGGCTCCAATGTGCATCACTTTGCACTTGGCCACATTGAACCCCATTTGCCAAGTTGACGCCCACTCACCCATCCTCAACAGATCCCTTTGGAGTGCCTCACAATCCTCCCTGGTTTTCACCACCCTGAACAACTTTGTGTCATCTGCAAATTTAGCCACATCACTGCTTACTCCCAATTCCAAATCGTTAATAAACAAGTTAAAAAGCATTGGACCGAGTACTGATCCCTGTGGTACCCCACTGCTTACCACCCTCCACTGAGAAAGTTTCCCATTTATACTCACTCTCTGTTTCCTATTTATAAGCCAGTTTTTGATCCACAAGAGGACTTGTCCTTTTATCCCATGACTATTGAGCTTACTTAGGAGCCTTTGATGAGGAACTGTATCAAAAGCTTTCCGGAAGTCAAGGTAAATAATATCTATTGGGTTCCCCTTGTCCACATGTTTGTTCACTCCCTCAAAAAACACTAACAGGTTAGTGAGACAAGATCTTCCCTTACAGAACCCATGCTGAGTCTGCCTCAATAGTTTTTGTTCATCAATGTGCCTACTAATTCTTTCCTTAATAACAGTTTCCACCAACTTACCCGGTATCGATGTCAGACTGACTGGCCTGTAATTTCCTGGATCTCCCCTGGAGCCCTTTTTAAAGATGGGAGTGACATTAGCTACCTTCCAGTCATCAGGAATGGAGGCAGATTTTAAAGAAAGATTACATATTTTTGTCAGGAGATCCACAAGTTCACATTTGAGTTCTTTCAGAACTCTTGGATGAATGCCATCCGGGCCTGGTGATTTATTAGTTTTTAAATTGTCCATCAGTCGGAGGACTTCCTCTCTTGTTACCGCAATCTGATTCAGGTCTTTCAAACCCCCTCCCGAAATCGGTGCTTCTGGAGTGGGCAAACACTTCTCCTCTTCCACAGTGAAGACAGAGGCAAAAAATGCATTCAGCTTCTCAGCCATTTCCCTATCATCCTTCACTACTCCTTTTACCCCTTGGTCATTCAAGGGCCCCACTGCCTCCCTGGCTGGCTTCCTACTTCTAATGTATTTGAAGAAAGTTTTATTGTTGGTCTTTATGTTTTTTGCGATATGCTCCTCATATTCCCTTTTTGCTTGCCTGATCACCGACTTGCATTTTATTTGCCATAGTCTGTGTTCCCTTTTATCAACCTCACTAAGACTAGCTTTCCACCGCTTAAAGGAATCCTTCTTACCTTTTACAGCTTCCATTACTTTATTTGTTAACCATGCAGGCTTTTTTCTATACCTATTTGTACCTTTCCTAACCTGAGGTATATATTTTTTCTGAGCTTCTAGGATTGTCTTTTTAAATAGTCTCCAAGGGTAACCCTCCTTCTGACTTCCACCCTTCAATATCCCTGCCAGCATGACTGACTGAGCCTTGAGGTCTCCTTTCCTCTCTCCCCCCTGTGGTACAGCTAAAATGGGGCTTGCAGTCTTTCAATCTAATTTCTGGAATTAGAGAATCTGTTACAGGCTTCAGCCTGCATCGGTCTTTCACTGAAACTGGTTATTGCCAAATACAGACCAGTCTCTCTTCTGACTTCAAGGGGATCTTCATGGGCACCACCCCTAGGGCCACTCCGGGGTCCCTGTTTTCCACCCACACCCAGGGATTCATGCCTTTAATAAAATTCTCTTTGGGGCAGTTATCATAGCTGGGTACTGAGATGAATATTCTTTAGGGACTTCTATGGTCACTCCCTTCCCATGGAACTTCAGAGTCACTCATCTTCCAACCTTAGTCAAGCTTTTGTGGGATGAACACATAACACACAACAGAACCAGACTTCACTCATGCATCCCAGACTTTACCAAAACAGAAGCCCCTAAATACCCAACTCCTACTTAATTCCCATCTTGTGAGCACAACCAGATGCTTCTTTTATGAGGCCTGTACACTGGAATTATAATGCCCTGCCCAAGATGTGATCCTGAACTAGTTCATCTTACCCCTGTTACCTGACTTTAGCCGGCAAAGTCCTGTTGGTCTCTTCATAAATACCAACCCCTGATGACAGCCATACAGACAAGCAGGCTCCACCATGGGCTCCAGTTAAGGTCCAGAAGTAAGAGCTAGAATTGCTCTGTGGTGCATGGGTCTCTGGGCATTGGCTGTCACCATTATGCAGTTCCTCAACCAGCTGCTAGGTGTCCCATCTGGGTCACCAGGAAATCTTTTAGCCCACAAAGGGGTCCTTTGTGGGTGTCTGCCAATAACACACACAGGTGGGGTTGATAGAGAAGAGTTTTATTGCAGCAAAGCAGGAGGCAGCAAAATGGCTATAGTAATCCAATGCAGGGAGGTTTCAGCAGGCCTTTTATACACTTCTTATCATTCCATGTATGTATATTACTTCAACATCACTCGTTGATTGGTTCCCCAAGCATGTGTACATCATTATACTACTGGTTGAGTGGTGAGCCTATTTCCTATATGTCATTTCCCCTTAATCCTCATATATGGTATCTATCCGATAGTAATCTTAGCGCAAGGACAAATTGCAGCAACATGTTTTGCCATCTTGTGGTTTACTTGTTTTTCACTTAGGTTCTTCTCTCTACCTTCCTGTTTGTCAAAGTTTCAGTAAAAGCCCCTTATCACAAGTTTACTGTTACCTTCCAGCTGGCTAACCACAAAATGTACCCCAAAAGCGGAACCTTGATCAGTAAACAAGATCTAGATGTTCTATTGTTGATCACCTAAAAGAGGAACTGCTGCAGCTGTTGTCTTCTTGTGGCCAACTTGTACTTTCTTAGGCCTCTTTCTTTCAAATCAAGATTCTATCATTCAGCAAGCATCAATATTCAATAAGTATCAATTTATGTCCCACACTCTGGGAGTGAAGGCCAGGCTGGGGTCAAAAGCCCAGGAGAGTGTAAGAGGGAACTAATTTCTGCCAGTTTGGAGAGTAATGGGTCTCATTTGGATTTGAAGTGTCAAAGATGTAGGTCTCAACCTTCCAGCTGATGACCAATGAGTTCAAGGGGTGGAACTGTGTAGACATGTATTACCAATATGTCTGTAAGATTCAAGGAGTCTTGAACAGGAAATTCTAGTAAAAGAACCCAGGTGCTGCCATTCTAGAGCAGAAAGATGTTGGCTTGCTGTCTGTTGAGCTGCAGTACTATACTATCAGTGCAGATGCCCATAGGTACCACAGGACGTCATAGCAGGGTCAGGTAACACAAGAGACCTATAGAGTTTTTCCTGCACACTCAGAGCTACATTTAGACTACTCAATAATTTGCTTGCTTCCTAACCTCCAGCTCTGACATTTGTCTGTGCAACTCCTGGATTCTGACTCAAAGCTGGTATGGTGTATTAGACTAGTGTTGTTGGAATCCTGAGTGCATATTACCACATTGCCATGAAGCTCACAGTGAGAGTTTGAGCCAGTGTTCTCTCTCAGCCTGATTTCACAGGATTGTTGTGGGAGGGGGAAAAAATGGCAGAACCTTGTATACAAAAATATAACCTGTGGTGGAACAGTCCTGCTCCAGCCTGCAGGCACTGCTCCACCCTGCCCTTCAAGGTTTTTCCAACAGCTGGAGAGGCTTTTGTCTCCGGTAACCCTCCACCACCACCTGCTGGTAGAGTCAGGATTAGGGATGGGCATGAACGAGGAAACTGGAAGTTTTTCCTGGTTTGTAGTTCATGGGATCACATGAACCATGAACCTTAACAAACCTCCCCATTTACTGAATCAGTTCAGTTCATGTGGTTCTGCTGGTGGTGGCTCCCTGAGCCCAGCAGAATGAAGGGAAGATACAGCAAAAGCCAAAATACCTCCTGGTAGAGGTTTTACTCAGGTCAGACCTTACCCAAAATGCATTTCTTCACATAACCAAATAAATCAGTCACAACATTTTCTAATTGAGAAATACAACAGAAAACCCTGGAGTAATTTTTGGTTGATTTGAACCACATAAAGAAAAATACCTCAATATATTTTGTGGAAAGCTAAGGTACCAGTCCCCTCACCTAGCCTTTCTACATCCATCTCTGCCAAATTAGCAGGGGCAGCACAAAAGGAGATGCAAGCATTGGTGCAGGCCACAATCCAGAGTAGTATTAGTGAAGCTGTCGACCCTATTAAATTAACAATGGAAAAAATTAGAAATTCTGTCCCTATGGCAGTCAATCCCATCAAGATTGCCATGAAGGATATTACAGATCAATTCTCTCAGAGTCTGCATGCACTACAGAAACAGATAATGGATAACACCAATAAGATTATTGAATTAAACACTGCAACAGGGAAGACTGAAACTAAGATGAAGGAAATGGAGAAGAAGATTAAGGAGTCAGAGGAGAGACAGAACACCTTGGAGCAAGATGTTATAAGACTGCAGGTCGACAGGGCAGCATTTGTATTGAGATTTCAAAATGTGCGGGGTTTCGGTTTCCGGCGTTGCGAATGGCGGCCACCTTTTGGGAAGCTCCCAGAGGTGGTTAGCCCACACGCAGTTTGGGGGGGTCTTTGCAGGTTTGCAAGACCCTAGTGAGCCTTAGGTAAAGGCTCCAAACCGGGGGCGCTTGGGGAGTAGCCTCTTTGCCGGCAGTCAGCCGGGAAATTGAGGCTTTCTCCCCGCCCCAATCGGCCCCGCTGCGGTGTGCCCGTAATGGGACTTAGCAACGCCACCGATTTCCAACAGGAGTGAGGAACAGCGATGATTTAAAGCAAAAAGAAGAAACGGCAGGAACCGTGAGTTGGAGGTCTGAATTTGAAGCGAAACCCGAGTCCTTCCCCCGTAAGCGAATAAGCGGCTGGGAGGAGGGGGAATCCCCCCCCCACTGAGAAGCGGGATTTGTATAAGAAAGCTAAGGGGGATGAAAGGGAAGAAGGGCTGGTGAAATTACCTTGGGGGTGCCATTGAAGCGAATGAGTTAGCGGGACTCCTGAGCGACGCGTCACGAACTTTTATAAAGTAAACAAATACAAGAAATGTCTGCCATGAAGAAGGTTCCTTTGAAAACGGAGAAGAAGGGAGGCGGGACTTCCGGTCCGGGTAATCCCCCTCCAGAGCTGACTGTCAGTCAACAGACAAGCGAGCTACTGCACCCTCTGCTGGTCCAAATACAGAAAATCAGTGAAACCTTAACTAATATGGAAGGTGTTCTCAACAGTCAACAGAGGCAACTAACAGAGACGTCAAAGAAGATGGAGGAGATCGCACAGAAATGTTTGGTCTCGTCGGAAGACATCGGAAAAGTGAAGAAAAGGGTCAACAAGTTAGAAAAGCATCAGGATGTGCAAGAAAAAAGAATTTTGATGTTGCAAATGGAAAAATCGAATCTGACTCTTCGATTTCAGGGCATTAAAGAAGAAGAGAAGGAAGATCTCAGATCTATACTTGCGAATGCCTTGGCACCCGTAACTGGCAGAGATCAGCGTGAGTTAAAAGAAGAAATGGATAAGGTCTATAGGGCCTACTCCACATTTACAAAAAATAATAATCTGCCAGCAGAAGTGGTTGTCAAGTTTGTCAAGCAGAGTACCAGAGATCAAATCTTGCGTGCAGTTGCAGCGGTGCCCTTGAAAATTGGGGAGCAGACCATCAGAATATTGAAAGATGTGCCTTATGAAATCCGGATGAAAAGGAAAGCTTATAAAGGATTGACCACTTTTCTACAAAGAAGACAGGTCATATACAGATGGACCTATCCTGAAGGCCTTTTGTTCAAGTACAAGGATAAAAGAGAGAAGATTGACTCCATCTTCAAGGCGCAGGAATTTCTGAAGAGACACGCCAGTCCAGAGGAAGAGGCAGCACTCGCAACGTGGACAGATTTGAGTAGTGAAGATGACAGCAGCCCAGAGGAGGGAGGTGCCGGAGCGGGAGAAGTGAAAACCAAAGGTGGCCCATCCTATAACTTGAGGGATACCAAAGGAAGACAACCTAAGAAATAATTGTTCGGGAAGCGTCAAAAAGGAGATGACTAATAATTAACCCCAAAGGACATTACTAACCTCATTAACAGAGTTATTTTGAATTTTGGTTAGATGAAAAGAAGACTCTCAAATCACGGAGATTGCCAAAAACTGTATCTATATTGATTTAAACTAACCTTTATTAACAGAATACTCACTCCGCTCTTTTCTTTATCCCTCTATATACCCTACCTTTTTCTATTTATAAAAAGAATAAATTCCTCTCCTTTTTAGGAGGGTTTTGATGAGATTTCAAAATGTGCCAGAAGAGAAAAATGAAGACCTTACCAGCAAAATGGCAAAACTTTTGGCGGAGCATATACATATAGAAGATGAGGAGATGGTTGCCAAAGAAATAGATGTGGATTTTAGAATGAATTCAGCTTATGCAAGACATACCAAGTACCAAGAGAAATACAAATTCGGTTCCATAAGAGGGTGGTCAGAGATAAGGTATTGAGAGAAGTGAATGCATCGCCTTTGATGATGAATGAAACAGAAATCAATGTGTTGAAGGAAATCCCGTGGAGAGTTAGAGAAAAGAGGAAAGAGTACTCCAATTTGACAGTATTACTGAGAAATAACAGGATCAACTATAGATGGCTTTTACCGGAAGGCATGATTTTTACCTTTAAAGGTAAGAGATGTAGAATAACATCAACGTTTAAGGCAACAGATTTCCTGGAGACGTATGGAGAGGGGTTGTTGGGGGAAGAAGGAGAGGAAGAGGAAGAAGAAGGAGAGGAGGAAGGAGGAAATTCACAGGGTGTGGTTGCAGCGATGCCAAAATCACAGAGATACAGAAGAAGGTACGGAACAAGGAGATCGCCAGTGAACATGAGGCAACAGGCAAAGGAGAAACAGGAACAGCAGAATCAAAACCAGGATGGATAAAGGGAAAATAAAGTTTATCTTGGTAAATGTAAATGGCTTAAACAGACCTCAGAAAAGGAGAAGAATATTTCATCAACTTAGAAAACAAAATTTGGATATAACATGTCTTCAAGAGACACATATTAGAAAAGGAGATGAAAAATATTTGAATGTTAAAGGACTGGGGAAAATTTTCATAGCTTTAGATAAAGAGAAGAAGAAAAAGGGAGTAGTTATGTTTGTGAAAGACCACCTCCAGCCAGAATTGATATATGCATTGCAGGATGGGAGAATTTTAATGGTGGCAATACAAAGACAGATGAAAAGAATGCTTATTGTTAACATCTATGCCCCTAATCAAGGTCAAGAGAAATTATATGGTAGATTGTGGAATCTTATTACTCAGCAAGATTTTTCAGGAGATTTGTATTATTGGAGACTACAATACTGTATTTGACAAAAAGGTTGATAGGAAAACAAGCACTCAGGGAAAGAAGAGAGGAAGTAGTGAATTCCTGGATACGTTATGTTAACTTCTGGAGGAACTGAGGCTGGTAGATGCTTGGAGAGTAAGAAACCCCAAGAGACAACAATACACGTATTTTCCGGCTGGACATGATTCATGGTCGAGACTGGATATGTGCTGGATTTTGAGCTTGGCTATTAAAGACTTAAATGAGGCAGAGATTGAAGCTGGAACCTATGCAGACCATAATCCTATCACTTTGGAATTGCAAGAGATAAGACCTAAAAGTAGATGGATGTTGAATATTTCCCTCTTGAAGAATGAGAAGATGGTTTAAAAACTGCAAGAAGAATTCCAACATTTTTTCAAAGAAAATATCTAACCAAGTATGCCTTTGAATGTGGTTTGGGATGCCTTCAAAGCATTTGCTAGAGGACAATTGATAAAAGAATCTGCGCGATGGAATAAACAGAGGAAACAAGAATATGCTAATCTTAAAAAAGATATTCTGACACAAGACGAGAAATTAATGAAGAATCCAAACTTATCGGAGGCAAAGTCCAGGCTTAAGCTTTTACAACATGAGGTGAAATGTCTACTCACACAGAGCTAGCCAAGAGGTTGACATTCACTAAGCAAAATTTTTTCAAAAATACTAACAAACCTACAAGGTGGCTTGCCTATAAAATTAGGCACCAAAAGGAGAAGGCCTATATAAAAGCTCTTAATAAACAGGATGGAACGGAAACAAATCAACACCACGAGATGAAAGCAATAGTAGAGAGCTTTTATAGAAACTTGTACAGGAAAACGAATGTAAATATAGAACAAATAAAGTGATATTTAGAAACACATCAACCGAGGAAAGGTACAGAAGATCAAAGGAGGATACTAAACCAACCTATTATGATGATGGAATTAGCAGAAGCATTACAGCGGCAGAATAAAGGTAAATTGCTAGGCCCAGATGGATTGCCAATAGAGTTTTATTTGACATTTGAAGAACAACTTCTTCCCCATTTCAAAGAGATTCGTAACAAGGTAACGGAAAATGGAGATATACCAGACTCGTGGAGAGAAGCAGTGATTTCTTTAATACATAAGCAAGGCTCTGACGAAAAAGAAATTAAGAACTATAGACCAATATCACTTTTAAATGTGGACTATAAAATTTTTGCCTCAATATTAGCGGATAGACTAAAAAAAATACTATCCAGAACGATTCATAAAGATCAACCAGGCTTCTTACCTAAAAGGCAAATAAAGAATAACTTAAGATGCATTATAGATGTAATAAAGTATTATGAAACACATCCAGAAAAGCCACTGGCCTTGATATTTCTAGCTGCAGAGAAGGCTTTTGATAATTTGAGTTGTCCATTTATAATGAAAACGTTGAGAGCAGCAGAGGTAGGAGTGGACTTTATCAACATGATTCAGGCCATTTATCCTAGAAAACATGCCTCAGTTATGGTTAATGGGGATCGGACGAAAAACTTTGAGATTCAAAAGGGTATGAGACAAGGCTGTCCTCTTTCACCATTGCTGTTTATTTTTGCTTTGGAAATGTTGAAATGATATAGTCAGAAATGAAAACCAGATTATTGGTTTTAAGATGATGGGAGAAGAGTATAAACTATTGGCATTTGCAGATGACTTAGTATTTATACTGGAGAACTCACTGTCTCAATAGTTAAATTGAAGAAGGTACTTTATGAGTATGGCCAGGTGGCAGGCCTGTGAGTAAATATAAACAAAACAAAGATTTTGGTTAAGAATATGGGAATGGATCAGAAGGCCAAACTGCAAGAAATCTCAGGCTTTCAGATACAAGAGAAAATAAAATATTTGGGAATTACAATGACAAACAGATGTAGTGCACTTCAAGAGAATAACTATAAAGAGTTTCTGAAAGCAACAAAACAACATCTAGAAAGATGGAAAAATCTGCAAATATCTTTAATGGGACGAATTGCGCTGACTAAAATGAATATCCTTCCCAGATGGATATTTTTATTTCAGACAATCCCTATCCTATACAATCAAAAAAAAAATCAAAGATTTGGACCAAGTAGTTTAAAAATTAGTATGGCAAGGAAAATGACCTAGAATACAATTGAAGGCTCTACAAGATCTGAAAGAGAAAGGTGGCTTCGGACTACTAAACTGGACGTTGTATTACAGAGTGGCGGCATTAGCATGGATTAGGGAATGGATTGTATTAGAGGATAAGAGACTACTGAAACTAGAAGGCCATGACCTTATGATGGGCTGGCACGCGTTTTTATGGTATGGAAAGGCCGCATCACATAAGTATTTTAAGCAACATTGGTTGCGGGCTTCATTGTTAAAAGTTTGGGAAGGTATATATAAGTTTTTTTACAAGGAACTCGAAACTAATTGCTCCCTTGGAAGCATTCACACTACCTAATGTTTATGATGAAAATAAACTTAGAAGGTACTTGGACATTTTAGACTCCAAGAATGAGCTGAAATCGCTAGAAGAGCACAAATAGAATCTAGATATTCAAAAGATAAGAAAATTGGTTTTCACATGAACTTGACTGAGATGGAGAAGGTGTTGCTTGCCCCAGATCAGAAATTTATAAAAAGAACCTATATATTACTGCTCAATGAGATTATGTTAGAGGAGACAGTTAAGGGAAATATGATTCAGTGGGCTCAAAATGTGGGACATAATATAGATTTAGAGCAATGGGAGCAACTGTGAAAGAAAAATGTAAAGATTACAAAGTCTGTACCGTATAAAGAGAATTTGTATAAAATGTTTTACAGATGGTATATAACACCGGAAAGGTTGGCAAAATGTAATAGTAAATGCTCAAATAAGTGCTGGAAATGTGGAAATAAGATGGGATCGTTTTACCATATGAGGTGGGGGTGTGAAATAAGTAAAAAATATTGGATTTGGATTCACAGGGTGATTCAAAAGGTACTAGGCAAGGCTATACCATTCATGCTGGAGGTATTATTATTGAGTATTTTGCTGAAGGATTTTAATAGGGATGATAGATACCTTGTTGTATATCTAACTGCAACGGCAATAATTTTGTATGCTAAATATTGGAAAACCACGCAGACGCCTATGAAGCAAGAATATGTTCACAAAGTTTTAGAAGCAGCAGAAATGGACAAGCTGACGTTATTGATGAAAGTACTACCTGACTCCACATTCCAGAATACATGGATGCGGTTTTATAACTGGTACAACAAGTTGGAATAGGCTCATATTGTTGAGGGCAAATATAAGATGTAACATAAATATGTACCCTAGAGGAAGGGAAGGAATGGACAAGAGATGTTTTAGTAATTTTAATGTTTACTAAGAGGCTTAGGTTAGATGTTAAATAAGAACATGCATTACCCCTATTTATGTTTTGTGGTAAGTGTTGTTTGTCTGTATTGTATTGTATTGTTTTGTTATATGTAAAAAATTTAATAAAATTTTGGGGCAGTTACATATATACACACACATACACACACACATATATATATATTGTGGAATCACATCTACTAATACAATGAACTAGAGCTGCTACAATAAACCTGCACCTCCATTCCCTCCCAGAGTTTCATTTAGGAAAAAAAGAATTGCATAAGATGTCATTCCTGAAGACATTCAGCAGCAAAGATGTTACTTTGATATCAGTGCTCTTAGGACTGCCCCCTTTTTGTTGCAATTTGTGCATAAATTACATACTAAGCCACCATCTGTAAAGAAAACTGGTTCCTTGCTCTGTTCTGTAAAGTAAAATCTTTGGTTCAGCAGGCTGCTGAGAGGCCTACAGGAATCTTCCCAGAGATGTACCAACTGCCCTTGGTCCTTCCAATTAGCACATTCCTAACATCTGAAGTTATGGACACTTGTGTATGGGAAAGGGCAGACCTATCTGCAGTATGGTTTCGTTTCTCTCTCTCCCTCTTGTCCATCCTTGGATGTCATGTGCCTAGTAACCTAGAGAGTTACATCACCTCTTGGGTATCTGGTTGGTCCAAAGGCCTAGGATCAATCAAAGGCCTTTCTCCATAAATCTAGTTAGTCTTTGCACTATGGTGTGGAGCTAGGAGTTGGTGACCTCTTGGCACAGCAGTATGTCAGTGGTTTTGCAGCTCCCAACATGGCATCCCACTTGATTGCTGCCTGGACTGGCTAAGCCTTGATCATCTTGTCTTGCTGGAACTGACTGCCTCTCTCTGAACCTGAATGGTAACTGGAACTTTGTTTCTATGTATTAGCTATGCTGGAAAAGCTTAAGTTTATTTGTTTTATTTAATTCATTGTCTAGTCTTGTTTTAAATATTTTTGCACCTTAAATAAATAATTATATTTTTACTTTATCATGGTTTTTGCCTTCATTGACCTCAAAGCCTTTATCCAGAGCCTTGGCTCTTGACCACCTACCAGTTAACTGTTTTGTCTTTGGAAACTCAGACTGCAGTCCCGCTCTACAGGGCTGACTTCTCTTGTTAATTCCCTGAGAAGCCGGAAGACTTGGCCTTTCTCTCCTGGGCTGTTGGGATAGATTGAAAGGCCTGGTGGCAACTACCAAGACTAGGGTGAGTTTTAGACTCTCTCTGGTATTTTGTAACTTTGTTTTGTGTCGCACTCCCTTTGTACCAATAGTCCTTACCCAGGGTTGGGACTGGGACTTTTGACACCATCCAAAGCTTTAATATAGAGTAATATGATATTAATAGTATTTTTCTAATGTTTAAAATAGCTTTTATAAAGAGATACCCTATTGTGGTACTGAAAGCTTCTATCACCCTACTGCCTGATGTACGTAGAAGACCACTAGTTACCACCCATTTTGCAGGCCTCTGTCAGCAACATACTGCAGCTGACCATCTGCCCCCAAATAGCAAAGAAATGGGCCAGATCACTATAAAGATTCTAATTACAGCAGTGCTTTTAATGAAGCTATAAAACACAGACCCGCATTTTCTCTTGCACCATTAATCAAAAAATGGAATATTCTTCTCCTTCATTCCACTCCTTCTGTTTTGCACAACTGCTTACATTTATGTTTTGGACCTCCACTGGAATAGCCAGCCAAGTTGCAGAAAGCAAAATTACAGACAGCTGCAAAGACAGCCCAGTCTCAAAGCCTGTTTTGTGAGGGTCATCCATCCCCTTTTACAGAAATTTGAGTAGGGCTTTCAAAGTACTGGGATGTGTTTTGGCACACTTGGCTTTTAAGTCAGATCCAACCCTGGAAACTTAATAGTAACAGTCATGCTACTTCCTTATGTGGTCAGGCATAAGTGTCAGCACCAAAGAATGCATTTTCATATGGATTGCTAGTACAGCACTTTCAGATTCAAAAGTTATTCTCAGACAGTCAAAGAGAAAGAAATGATTAATATTTCTGCTCTGTATACATCAGCAAATATAGGATCCTCCCAATTTTGAAAGAGACCATGTTTCCTTCAAAAATGACTCTATATTCCATGGTTGACAACAATCTCCACACAGCATTGGATCACTGAAGCTAGCCATCCTGCTTCCTGCTTCCTAGGTGATGCTCCTTCCACAGCATTCACTTCATTTTGGCTCATTTCAAACTAAGCTCCAAGCATGCACCATGCATTCAATAATTCCTCTATGGGATGCCCTTTGAAATCTGTCTCTGTATGCCCTGACCTGGATAGCCCAGGCAAGCCTGATCATGTCAGATCTCAGAAGCTAAGCAGGGTCAACTCTGGCAAGTACTTGGATGGGAGACCTCCTTGGAATACCAGCAGTTGGGAGGTGGGGGCAAGCTTTATTCGGTTACCCCTCTGAATATCTTCCAGGCCCCCAGTAGGGGTCAGTCACCAGAGGTCACCATGACTTCTAGGTGCACACATACTCACACATGTGCACATATGAAAAATACCAAAAAGGGGGGGGGAGAAATATGTCTCTGTATGTGAGAACTTTAGAGACTTGGTGGGATGAAGATAATCAGTGGGATACAGTGATTCCTGGATATAAATTATATTGGAAGGATAGGGAGGGAAGGGTTGCAGGTGTGGCTCTGTATGTAAGAGAGGGTATACCGTCCAGTAAAACTGACAATGTAAGAGAAATAGACTTCCTTACAGAAACTAAATGGGAGGAAATAATGTGCCCCAAAGGAAGCTTAACTCTGGGAGCTTTTTATCACCTACCAGATCAAAGGTTAGCGGATGATTTAAAAATAACCAAAGCATTAATGAAAGCAGCTAGATGAAATAACTGTGTCATAATAGGTGATTCAACTACCCACACATTGATTGGGTCAATATGTGTTCAAGAAAGAGACTGGGTTTCTTTTGTTGTTCAGTCACAAAGTCGAGTCTGACTCTTCGCAACCCCATGGACCAGATTACGCCAGGCCCTCCTGTCTTCCACTGTCCGCTGAAGTTTGCTCAATTTCATGTTCGTTGCATTGATGACACTGTCTAACCATCTCATCCTTTGCCGTCCCCTTCTTCTTTGACCTTCAATCTTTCCCGGCATCAGGGTCTTCTCCAGTGAGTGCTCCCTTCTCATTTGGTGGCCAAAGTATTTGAGCTTCAGCTTCAGCTTCAGGATCTGGCCTTCCAGGGAACAGTCAGGGTTGATTTCTTTTAGGATTGAATGATTTGATCTCCTTGCAGTCCAAGGGACTATCAAGAGTCTTCTCCAGCACCATAGTTCAAAATAATCTATTCTTCGGCGCTCGGCCTTCCTTATAGTCCAACTCTCACAGCCATACATTGCTACGGGGAATACCATTGCTTTGACCATGCAGACTTTTGTTGGCAGGGTGATGTCTCTGCTTTTTATCATGCTATTTAGGTTTGCCATTGCTTTCCTCCCAAGGAGCAGGCGTCTTTTAATTTCATGGCTGCAGTCACCATCTGCCGTGATCTGGGATCCCAGGAACGTGAAGTCTGTCACTACTTCTACGACTTCCCCTTCTATTTGCCAAGGAGTGGTGGGGCCAGATGCCATGATCTTAGTTTTTTTGATGTTGAGCTTCAAGTCCACTTTTGCGCTCTCGTCTTTCACTCTGAGCAAGAGGCTCTTTAGGTCCTCTTCACTTTCTGCCATCAGAGTGATATCGTCTGCATATCTGAGATTATTGATCTTTTCCCCAGCAATCTTAACTCCAGCTTGTGATTCATCCAGGCCAGCATTTCACATGATGTACTCTGCATATAAATTAAATAAGCAAGGTGACAATATACATCCTTGTCGTACTCCTTTTCCTATGCTAAACCAATCAGTTGTTCCATATCTGGTTCTAACTGTTGCTTCCTGACCCTTATACAGGTTTCTCAGGAGACATGTGAGGTGGTCTGGTACTCCCATCTCTTTAAGAACCTGCCATAGTTTATTGTGATCTACACAATCAAAGGCTTTAGCATAGTCAATGAAGCAGAAGTAGATGTTTTTCTGGTACTCTCTTGCTTTCTCCATAATCCAGCGAATGTTGGCAATTTGATCTCTAGTTCCTCTACCTCTTCGAAACCCAGCTTGTACTTCTGGCAGTTCTCTATCCACATACTGTTGGAGCCTAGCTTGTAGGATCTTGAGCATGACCTTGCTAGCGTGTGAAATGAGTGCAATTGTGCGATAGTTTGAACATTCCTTGGCATTGCCCTTCTTTGGGATTGGAATGTATACTGACCTTTTCCAATCCTGTGGCCACTGTTGTGTTTTCCAAATTTGTTGGCAAATTGAGTGCAGCACTTTAACAGCATCTTCTTTTAAGACTTTGAATAACAGCTGGGATACCATCACCTCCACTAGCTTTGTTGTTAGTAATGCTTTCTAAGGCCCATTTAACTTCGCTTTCCAGGATGTCTGGCTCGAGGTCACTGATTATACCGTCGTCGTTGTCAAGGACATCGAGGTCCTTCTTGTATAGTTCTTCTGTGTATTCTTGCCATCTTTTCCTAATCTCTTCTGCTTCTGTTAGGTCCCTACCCTTTTTGTCCTTTATCATGGCCAGCTTTGCATGGGACATTCCCTTGATTTCTCCAATTTTCTTGAAGAGATCTCTAGTCCTTCCCAATCTATTGTTTTCCTCTATTACTTTGCATTGTTCATTCAGGAAAGCCTCCGTATCTCTCCTTGCTGTTCTCTGGAAATCTGCATTCAGTTGGGCAAATCTTTCCTTTTCCCCGTTGCCTTTAGCTTTCCTTCTTTCCTCTGCTATGTGTAAAGCCTCATCAGACAGCCACTTTGCTTTCTTTCTTTTCTTTTTCTTTGGGATGGTGGTGATTGCTGCCTCCTTTACAACGTCACGGACCTCTGTCCATAGTTCTTCAGGCACTCTGTCTATCAAATCTAGTCCCTTAAACCTATTCTTCACCTCTACTGTATATTCATTGGGGATGTGATCTAGGTCAAATCTGAATGGCCTAGTGGTTTTCCCAACTTTCTTCAATTTAAGTCTGAATTTTGCAATGAGTAGCTCATGATCTGAGCCACAGTCAGCTCCAGGTCTTGTTTTTACTGACTGGATAGAGCTTCTCCATCTTTGACTGCAAATTATATAGTCAATCTGATTTTGGTGTTGCCCAT
The DNA here is from genome assembly GCA_029375565.1 of Gekko gecko. Lineage (NCBI taxonomy): Eukaryota > Metazoa > Chordata > Lepidosauria > Squamata > Gekkonidae > Gekko > Gekko gecko. The sequence continues at coordinate 88,201,092 of JAPDNY010000002.1, read as the reverse complement.
CTGGTGATGTCCATGTGTAGAGACGCCTCTTAGGTTGTTGGAAAAGGGTGTTCGCTATGACCAGCGTGTTCTCTTGACAAAACTCTGTTAGCCTTTGCCCTGCTCCATTTTGTTCTCCAAGGCCAAATTTGTCTGTTATTCCGGTTACCTTTTGATTTCCTACTTTAGCATTCCAGTCCCCTATGATGAGGAGGACATCTTTTTTTGGTGTTAGTGCTATGAGCTGTTGTAGTTCTTCATAGAACTGGTCCACTTCAGCCTCTTCTGCAGCAGTGATTGCGGCATAGACTTGGATTACTGTGATGTTGAATGGTTTGCCTTGGATTTGGACCAAGATCATCCTGTCATTTTTGAGATTGTATCCCAATACTGCCTTTCTCACTCTCTTGTTGACTATAAAGGCCACACCATTTTTTCTACGGGATTCCTGGCCACAGTAGTAGATATAATGGTTTTCTGAGTTAAATTCACCCATTCCTGTCCACTTTAGTTCACTGATTCTCAAGATGTCGATGTTCATTCTTGCCATCTCATTTTTGACCACGTCAAGCTTACCTTGATTCATAGATCTTACATTCCAGGTTCCTATGCAGTATTGTTCTTTGCAGCATCAGACTTTCCTTTCACCGTCAGACAGATCCACAACTGAGTGTCCTTTCAGCTTTGGCCCAGCCGCTTCACTCTTTCTGGGATTACCTGTACTTGCCCTCTGCTCTTCCCCAGTAGCATATTGGACACCTTCCGACCTGAGGGGCTCATCTTCTGGCGTCATATCTTTTAGCCTTTTGTTACTGTCCATGGGGTTTTCTTGGCAAAGATACTGGAGTGGGTTGCCATTTCCTTCTCCAGGGGATCATGCTTGGTCTGAGTTCTCTGCTATGGCCTGTCCATCCTGGGTGGCCCTCCACGGCATAGCCCCGCAGCCTCATCGAATCATGCAAGCCCCCTCGCCATGACAAGGCAGTGATCCATGAGGGAGGACTGGGTTTGTAGATACTCTCAATGACTATACCATGGAGCAGATGGTCACAGAACCTACCAGGTGGAAGGCAATCCTGGACTTGGTCCTAAATAATACTCAAGACCTGGTGGGAGATGTAAATGTGATAGCAGCAGTTGGGAACAGTGACCATAAGGCTATAAAGTTTAGCATTTATGTAAGTAGAGATATGCCCCAAAAGACCAACACACTCACATTTAACTTTAGAAGGGGTAACTTCTCTCAAATGAGGTGGATTGTAAAGAAGAAACTGAAAGGAAAAGTAAGGAGGGCCATATACCTTTGGGAAGTTTGAAGACTATTTTAAACTACAGTCCTGGAAGCTCAGATAAAATGTATGTCTCAGGTTAGGAAAGGTACAGATAGGCATAAAAAATCCTGCATGATTAACCAACAAAGTAATGGAAGCAGTGAAAGGTAAGAAGGATTCCTTTAAACAGTAGAAGGCTAGTTTGAGTGAGGGAAATACCAGGGAGCACAGGCTTTGGCAAATAAAATGCAAGTTGGTGATCAGACAGGCAAAAAGGGACTATGAGGATCATATTGCAAAAAACATAAAGACCAAAAATAAACATTTCTTCAAATACATTTGTAGCAGATAACCAGCCAGGGAGACAATGGGGCCATTGGGTTACCGAGGGGTAAAAGGATTACTAAAGGATGATAGGGAAATGGCAGAGAAGCTGAATGCATTTTTTTGCCTCAGTCTTTACTGTGGAAGATGGGAAGTGCTTGCCCAATCCAGAACCACCAATTTGAGGAGGGGTGTTGAGTCAGATTGTCACCTGAGTCGTATTGAGGTGACAAGAGAGAAGGTGCTACAAATGATGGACAAATTAAAAACTGAGAAATCACCAGGCCCAGATGGCATTTCATTCAAGAGTTCTGAAAGAACTCAAATGTGAACTTGTGACTCTCCTGATAAAAATATGCAGTCTATCACTAAAATCTACTTCCATTCCTGAGGACTGAAAGGTAACTACTGTCACCCCATTTTAAAAAAAGTTTCCAGAGGAGATCTGGGAAATTAATGTCGATTCCAGGCAAATTGGTAGAATCTATTATTAAAGATAGAATTAGTAGGCACATTGATGAACAAAAACTATTGAGAAAGAATCAGCGTGGATTCTGTAAGGGGAATTCTTGTCTTACTAACCCTTTAGAGTTCTTTGAGGGGATGAACAAACATGTGAACAAGGATGACCCAGTAGATGTTGTTTACCTAGACTTCCAGAAAGCTTTTGATAAAGTTCCTCAGTAGTCATGGGATAAGAGGACAAGTCCTCTCTTGGATTAAAAACTCTTTTGGATTAATTAACAGGAAACAGAGAGTAAGCAGGGGTCATTTCGCAGAAAAAAGAGGTACAGGAGCTCATTAGCATTAGCATATGCCACCCCCCCTGACATCATCAGAAATATGGCAAGCTGGCGAGAAAGAAAGAGAGAAAGAGAAAGAGAGAGGGAGAGATATGGGGAGGAAGGAAGGAAGAAAGGATGAGGGAAAGAGGGCAAAGAACTTTGGGAAAGAAGGAAAGAAGAAGAAGAGAGAAGAGAAGAGAAGAGAAGAGAAGAGAAGAGAAGAGAAGAGAGAAGAGAGAGAGAGTGAGACAGAAAGAGAGAGGAGGGAAGAGGGAAAGAGATGGGGAGGAAGGGAAAGAGGGAAAAGAATGGGAAAGAAAGAAAGAGAGAGAGAGATGGGGAGGAAGGAAGGAAGGGAAAGAGGGAGGGAGGGAAAAAGGGCAAAGAACTTTGGGAAAGAAGGAAAGAAAGAAATGGAAAGAAAGAAAGAAAGAAAGAAAGAAAGAAAGAAAGAAAGAAAGAAAGAAAGAAAGAAAGAAAGAAAGAAAGAAAGAAAGAAAGAAAGAGGGGGAAAATGAGGGAAAGAGATGAGGAGGGAGGGAGGGAAAGAGGGCAAAGAATGGGAAAAAGAGAGACAGACAGACAGACGCACAGAAAGACAGAGAAAGAGAGATGGAGAGCAAGGAAGGAAGGGAAAGAGGGAGGGAGGGAAAGAGGGCAAAGAACTTTGGGAAAGAAGGAAAGAGAAAAGAAAAAGAAAGAAAGAGGGAAAGAAAGAGGGAAAGAGATGGGGAGGAAGAGAGGGAGGGAAAGAGGGCAAATAATGGGAAGACAGACAGACGGACGGACGGACGGACGGACGGACGAGACGGACAGAAAGAAAGAAAGAAAGAAAGAAAGAAAGAAAGAAAGAAAGAAAGATGGGGAAAGAAAGAAAGATGGGGAAAGAAAGAAAGATGGGGAGGAAGGAAGGAAGAGAAAGAGAGCAAAGAAAGCGGACGAGCAAAGAATGCGGGGGGGGAGGTGCTCCGGAGGGCTTTCTCTGCCCACCCACCTTCCTACAGAGGAAACCGGGGATGGGGTGAGAGGCCTTCCCTGGGCCACCGTGCCTCCGCGTGGCCCGAGGAACCAGGGATGGGGCAGGAAGCAGGCAACTTACCTTCCTTCTTCTGCCTCCTCATGGCCTGAGCGCTGCTGGGAGCAGGGCTTGGTCATGTGCCCGTCCCCCGGGCGCCTCACTCCTGGAGCGCCACTCCTGCATGCTTCAGCCTCAACCAAGGCCTGAGAGTGAGTACAAATGGTCAGTTTTCACAGTGGGGGGTGGTAAGAAGTGGGATATGGCAGGGTTCACTACTGGATCTGGTGCTTTTAAACTTATTCATAGAATCATAGAATTTGAAGGGACCTCCAGGTTCATCTAGTCCAACCCCCTGTACAAGTTTGGAAATTCACAAATACCTACCCCTCCACACCCGCAGTGACTACTGTTCCACACCCAGAAGATGACAAAAAAAAACCCCAGGATCCCTGGCCAAACCATCTTGGAGAAAAATTGCTTCCTGACCCCAAAGTGGCAATCAGCCCTGGGCATGTAAGAAAGGGCCACAAGAACTAAGCACTGAGGCAACCCTTCTTGCCCTCCCTCTCATGATCTGTCTCAGTTCATTAATGATTTGGAGTTGGGAGCAAGCAGTAAAGTGGCTAAGTTTGCAGAGGACACTAAGTTGTTTCAGGATGGTGAGAACCAGGGAGGATTGTGAGGTGCTCCAGAGGGATCTTTCAAGGCTGGGCATGAGGTTCAACACGGGCAAGTGAAAAGTAATGCATATTGGAGCAAATAATCCTAACTATAAATATACATTGATGGGGTCTGAACTGGTGGTACCTGACCAAGAGAGAGCTCTGTGAGTCATGGTAAGTAACTCACTGAAAATATCAACTCAGTATGCAACTGCATTCAAAAAGGCAAATGCTGTGCTGGGGGTTACTAGGAAGGAAACTGAAAACGAATCATTCAGTATCATCTTATATATAGGAATAAGGCCTGTTGTGGAAATAAATACAATGAGCTCTAGAAAGAGGCTCTGGGAGAGTGCCCCAGCTTTGGGCACTCAGTGACAATTTGCTGTGGCAATCTCAGCAGGGTATAATGACAGAGTCCACCATTTTCTCCAGAGGAACTGATCTTTGCTACCTGAAGAGCAGCTACCTGATCTCCAGCCCACCCCCAAGATTGGTTCCCCAGGAGGGAGTGTCTGGTTTGGAGTTTATGGCATTGTACCTGTCTGAGGTCCCACCCCTCCTCAACACTCGCCCTCTCCAGGTTCGACCCCTCAAATCTCCAGGAATTTCCCAACCTGGAGTTGATAACCCTATCTCCCTCCCAGCCAACCATCAATCTACCTTTAGTTTTCCATCTCCTCCCCCCTCCCTCCTAGAGAGCAGTTATAATTTTGAGTGGTCTCCGGCCACCACCTGGAGATTGGCAACAATGGTTCCTCATCAGGGAATGGCTGGATTGGAGGGTGGAGTCTATGGCATCATACCTGTCTGAGGTGCCACCCCTCTTCAAATCTCACCCTCTCCAGGCTCCATCCCTCAAATCTCCTGGAATTGCCCACCTGGAGTTGGCAGCCTGATCAGGACTGGGCCCAATGAGTTTTCTCCCAAAGGCCAACATAGGTGTGGAAAGGGCCTTTTACTGACAGAGGAGAAAGTATAGGTGCCAACTCTGATTAGGGAAATACCTGGAGATTTGGGGGGGTGGATCCTGTGGAGGGCAGCATTTGGGGTGTGTGTGGAAGGACTCAGCAGGGTATAATGCCATAGAGTCTACCCTCCAAAGCAACCATTTTCTCCTGGGGAACTGATCTCTGTCATCTGGAGGTCAATTGTAACAGTGGGAGATCTCCAGGTCCCACCTGGAGATTGGCAGCCCTAGGGGAAAGTCAGCCACACAGCGGGGAGTTGAAGAAAATGGTTTGATGGTCGCTCGCCCACCTCGTTAGCCAGCCAGCCATGCTGAAGCTAAGCAGGAGAAAGAGCCTTTTTCCATTTATTCTGACAGGAAAGTGGCCACTGGGGAGGGGGTTATGGGTGGAAGAGGGGGTCATGCTGAAAGTTCTTTGTTTTTTTACTCACAGAACCAAGCTTGGTTGCCTACCAACAGCCACTGAGGGGACAGTCCCTCACAGGAGTCAAGAGAACTGTCTTCCTCAGGAGAGAGAGCTGTCTGCCAGTAAATCTAACATGCAAATCTGTCTGAAGGGGGAGTGGGTGGGGAAGAGGAGCAGACCCAGCACCTGACCAATGGCACGTGAGTACTCTTGAGTGGCGGCTGATGGGCCAGTGGCTGAGGGAGGGCATTTTACAACCAATGGGAACGCATGGAATCTTACGAAACCAAAAGATAATTATTATAAGGAGAGATAAATCTATGGCGTATAAATCTATGGTGAGGTCTCATTTGGAATATTGGGTACAGTTGCTGTCACTGCACCTCAAAAATACACTATAGCATTGAGAAAAGTGCAGAAAAGGGCATATAAAATATTAAGTGGATGAAACACCTTCCCTCTGAAGAAAGGTTAAAAAGGTTAGGGCTCTTTAGCTTGGAGAAATGACAATTGAGGGGTGACATGATAGAGGTTTAGAAAGTTTTGCATGGGATAGGGAAAGTAGAGAAGGAAGTACTTTTATCCCTTTCTCACAGTACAAGAACTTGTGAGCACTCAATGAAATTAATGAGTAGTAAGCTGAGAACAGATAAAAGGAAGTACTTCTTCACCCAAAGAGTAATTAACATATGGAATTCACTGCTGCAAGAAGTGGTGGTGGCTGTCTGGGGCAGTGATGCTCTGTACTCTTGGTGCTTGAGGGAATCAGTGGGACAGCTTCTGGAGCTCTGGCCCCCCTAGTGGACCTCCTGATGGCACTTGGATTTTGGCCACTGTATGACATGGACTGGATAGGCCATTGACCTGATCCAGCATGGCTTCTCTATGTTCTTATGAGTGTTCATGCATATGTACCCATTTTTTCTGGCTACTTTCCTGAGCTATTGTCTATAGGGTTTCACGTATACTTCTTGTATAGGGATGTCCATTTTACTGGAGAAAAATGTATACTCGATTAAAATGAAGGGATTTAGTGTAAGGCTGTACCAGCAAGCTGGAATTCCATTGTTTGATGCCTTTCTGTTGTTTCAGGGCACCTATGAACCTGTTCTCTCTGTTCTCATTAGTGGCCAGTCTTTATGAATTTTATTACTCACTGCCAATACATGATTTCCCCCTCATGCCCCAATACAAATTAGACTAGAAGTGCACTAACAAAACCAGAGTGGGGGTGGGAAGGGAGGGGAAGAGGCTTAGATCAGGAGAAAGCAGAGACATTTGCATATAGAATATTGATTAGACATTATTAAGATTCAGTAGTGTCAAGGTTTCTGCCTCCATTTAAAGAGTAATTATTGAGCAAGATAAGGGAAGATTCCAGAATTAGATGCAGTATGCACCAGATAACCTTGTTAAGTGATAGGAATGTCACTGGAAAACCATAACTTCAGAAGTATTCAAGATTTATAACATGTGTCAATCCCTCCAGACCTCTCTTAACTTGGTCAAATGCAATACAAGTGTCTGTTTATGCATTAGGTCTTGACCAAATCCCTGGGCAGCCATACCCAAATATAACGTAATTTTACGGGCACATCCTTAAATCATGATGAGCTTCTAAGAATTCAAATTATTACCAGCAGTATTCTTCCATAGCCACATCTCTATTTTATATCTATAGTCAATTAGCAAATGTATTCTTTTTTTGAAATTTATGATTAAATATTAGCCAATATTGTTGCTAATTATTAAGGTTTTCTAGACTGCAAATATAAGACTAAAGATTAGGCACTTTCTCCTGTTATCCTTTCTAAAAGATCCTACTGATGCCTGAGTAGTCCATTTTTTTCCTTTCCTGCAATAAGACAAAATGTTGGATGTGACCACAGCCAAACCATTTACAAGATACTAGACTCTGGGGGGAATGGTGGGGCTTATTTTCCTTCCCAAGGAAGCAATAACTTAGCCTAAAGGGTTTGGCTGAGCTTCTCTTTTGGAAAAAGAAATTGTTCTGCTAGAGTTTTTTTTAGATTTTAAGAACAAAAGAACCTCGAAGAGTTTGATCACTAAAGATTTAAGCAACTATATTTTACCTAGAAATGAAGAAGAAGAAGAAGAGTTTGGATTTATACTCCGCCCTTCACTGCCCAAAGGCGTCTCAGAGCGGCTTACAAACTCCTTTCCCTTCCCCTCCCCACAACAGACACCCTGTGAGGGAGGTGGGGCTGAGAGAACTTCTGACAGAAACTGTCCTTGAGAGAACAGCTGTGCCAGAGCTTGTGACTGACCCAAGGTCACATCAGCAGGTGCGAGTGGAGGAGTGGGGAATCAAACCCATTTCTCCCAGATTAGAGTCTGCGCACTTAACCACTACACCAAACTGGCTCTGAAGGTATTGTTCTATTTCCTTGTGAAAAGAAATGATTGATTCACCTAAGCTTATCTTATTTATTTATTTATTTGATTTATATACCGCCCTCCCTGCAAGCAGGCTCAGGGTGGTTTACATCAATATCATAAACAATCATTTAATAACAGATTAAAACAACATAAAATCACAGGTGGAAGAGCTCCATCTTGCAGGCCCTGCGGAACTGTAGTTAATCCTGCGGGGCCTTTATCTTGTATGGGAGCTCATTCCCCCAGGTAGGGGCCAGGGCCAAAAAACCCCTGGCCCTGGTCAAGGCTAGATAGATGTCCCTGGGGCCAAGGACTGCCAGAGGATGTTGATTCATGGTCCTTAATGTCCTACGGGGACCTCAGTGTCCTACAGGGCTCATATGGGGAGAGGTGGTCTCAAATCTGGGCCACTGTTTTGCTTTGGCTGGCACAATTTCTTCTAGTTCTTTCTTTAGCCATATGCCACAGGAATGTCTGGGAGGTGCCTGTCCATGAAGAGTGGAGGTGGTGGCAGGGGTGGAAGTCTCATATGCCCAAAGGGTACATTTGTTCTGCTGCTTTGGCACTCCTAAGCCATTTTGAATGGATAGGCCCAGAAGAAGTGCCTCACTGTGTTGGAAAGCAAAAAAGCATAATAATGCAGCTGCTAAAAACTGTTCTTCTCAGGGATTCATTAACAAAATTTTGTGTTCATTAGGGACTATTCTGCAGCAACCCTTTCCCCCATAGATCCCACCATACCTAGTGTTGGTTGCTTTCTTCATTTCAACCCCTGCTGAAATATGCATCTGTATGACAAAGCTTTCTCTTACTGGGTGGGTGGGGAGAACCAAGCAAAGCCTTTGTCTCCAAACAAGACAACTCTCTCCCCCAGTCAGGTATAATGTCCTACAGAGATACAAGAAGGGAAGAGGCTCGTCTGTTATACAACAGTCAAAGGCACAAGAACAGTTTCACAAGAACAAGGTGACAACTTGGACAGAACATATTCTTCAGGTCACTGGATACTTCAGCCCATAGTAGATTTCTTTGAAGTGTTTACAAATCATGAGGAATCCTAACACTGAACTTCAACATTGGTCTTGGAAAATTCAAGAGTTTAACATGACAATTGATCACATTTCTGGGTTGCTGATGCACTGATTAACAAATCAAAAAGACCTGTGTCAGATATAGGACTGCCAGAGGAGAGACAATCTTGCATTATTATGCACAGGAATAATTGTATGTTAAAATATGTAAACTGTATTGCGTTGATGTAAGTTTCTTGTGTGGTAGAACTGCCCCAGACACCAGTGGTCATCCCAAGTCTCTACCATCCAATGCAGTGCTCTCCCAGCTCGCAGACTCTTGGGGGGGTTATTTCTAACTTCTTTTGTATGCTGATCAGTTTCAGAATTACCCACCAAGAGGACTAGCACTCCTAATTTCCCTTCCATATTGCTGATTATAGGCACCACCTAATGACTGCATCTCCCACTAGTGTACTTGCACACTCCTGAGGAATTAGTAATCTAGCAACCAAACACCTCCCTTTCCCAGTGCCCATTTTGAATAGTATGTTCAAACAGTGGAGGTTTACGTGATATGGAGAACATTTAAACTAAAAGAGTGTTTATTAAAAGGAAAAATGTCACACATATTCTGTACAGCAACAGCTTGAGCAAAAAATACAAAAAAGGGTGCAAAGAAAGAGTCACTTTTCTCTATACATACCCTAGCTGGTCTTATTCTAAGTTAGGCTCTAAGCTTATAAATTACACTGTTCTGAAACCTTCACATTATCTTGGAGTCTTTTTCCAAGCAGCCAGCGCTTTATTTGTTCCATGTAGCAGTGGCAGTAACCAAGATGGTATTCAGGTGTGCCAGCTCTTCTCTCCAGAAGAAATCAGCCAAAATCTCTGTGGCAAGGGATTTTATGTCTTCTCCATGCCCACTGACTCTGTGAGTCAAGATTCCTCTTTCTGGGGATGCCAGGAAGATTCTATCTAGCCCATTGCTTCCCAAGTCTCTGTCACCTTCTGGGTGTCAGATTCCAGCCAAGATGTGATTTGGCAATTCTGTTGTCTTCATCCAGGAAGATATTTACAAAGCTTTGATGTCTGGGTACTTGTCAGAGCCATTGTCAGGATGAGTGATACTTGGAAGTATGATGCCCCCGTCCACTTACCTCCCTCAGAGGCAAGATTTTCCCTTCATATTTATTTATTTATTGCATTTGTATCCTGCCCTCCCTGCGAACAGGCTCAGGGTGGCTTACATTGATCAGTACACTGTACCAAATCCACACAAAACATTTAAAACATTTTAAAAACAATCATACAATTAAAGTGCTTGCGGTAGTAGTCATTCCTTTTGTGACTGAACTGTCATAGTTGTCTGTTTTCTTCTTTCCTGAAGAACTCTGGCTGTCCCACCCTATCACGGTATAATATTTTAGCTGTATGCTCAGCCCAGGAACCTGAGGGAAGGAATGGGAACCCCCTTTAACTCACACAACTTAAATGGTGCTTGAGAAGTTTTTATATTACAAATTAACAAAATATTTTATTCAACATAGAGGGGAAAGGTCAGGTGAAATCAGGGGTAACATTTCTGTGGTAACTCAATATAGATAACTCTGAGGTAAAATCAGTACATGCACAGACTTTAGTTCTTATGTTTCAGGCTAAAGTTTCTTTTCTTTTTCTTTTTTTAAAGCACCCCTAAAAGAGGCATTTTTATTATTTTTAAGACAATGACATAACAAAACAAAACAAACACAAAATACAATCACAGACAATACAATACAATACACAATACAAAACCTTAACACTACACAACACCCACAAAATGCAACATTCAACATTCACGGGGGGTAAACTTCCCAAAGCAAATCACCCAGTTAGATTCCCTCCCCCTTACCGACATAAGTGTTACCTTCTTTTACTTCTGTATCCACCAATTCTATCATTCTATCTTATCCACTTCTAATTTAACACAAAGCTAATAATATTCAATATTCAAACCATTATTGTTTCTCTCCATCCTTCTCTCTCTGGTCATACCAGTTATAAAAGCATTGCCACGTGTTTATAAAGGCTGATTCATCATGCCCTATCAACATCAAAGTCAGTTTGTCCATTTCTGCTGCTTCCATAATCTTCTCAATCAGTTCTTGTTTTGTTGGAACCACCGTAGACTGCCAGTACTTCGCATACAGAATCCTAGCTGCAGTTGCAATATATATATTAACAAATATCTCTCCTCTCTCTGCACCTCCTTTGGCAGTATACCCAGCAATAACACCTCTGGCTTAAACCCAAGAGTACCTTTTATAATTCTCTGCATCATTCTATGCACCTATATCCAATATTTTTTGTAACTTCACATGTCCACCACATATGATAAAAGGTCCCAACTTTAGCATTACATTTCCAGCACTTATTAGAACATTTTTCATCAAACTTCGCCAGCTTATCTGGCGTGATATACCACCTATACAGCATTTTATACATGTTGTCTCTATATGGGACCGCCCTGGTTATTTTTACATTTATTTTCCATATTTGGTCCCATTGTTCCAGCTCAATATTATAACCAAAGTTCATTGCCCATTGAATCATGTTATTTTTCACCATTTCATCTGCCGTATAATCAGCCAACAACAGTGTATACATTTTTTAAATAAATTTCTCTTCTGGTTCATACAAAATTTTCTCCATATCTGTTAAAGATTTCTCAAACCCTACTTTTTAATCTTTTTTATATCTTGACTGGATCTGCACTCTGTGCCACCAACTGATATCATCATCCAATTCCAACTCCCCCTTCACATTAATAATGTCCAGATACCTTTGTGGGGGGTCTCAGGCTAAAGTTTCCTAAGCTATTCAGAGTTATTTAAAATCTTTATGTTGAGAGGCTTTTTTCCCAGTGTTTTCCAAACACTCTGGCATACTTTCTTGGAGTATTCTCTGAGTCTTTTGGTTTCCCAAAGGCTGGTAAACTCTTTCCAGTACCCAAACTCCTTCTCTTGAAACACCAGTATTCGTCTTGAGTTTTTAACTGACTCTTAAGGTCTCTAAAGGCAGTGTCTAACCACACCAGACCAGGGATCTCTGCACACTTCAGGGCTTTCACCCTGTTTAGGTAGGTAAATTCCTTCTCTTTCTAGATCTATCCCTTCCCCGTGGCCTGAATGGGAGTCTCCATCTAACTACCCACTTGTCCTTGCCAGCTTTCTCGAGTTCTCCTGTCTGCTTTGAACTGCTCTCAGACAGGGCTGAATTCCAAAACTGTCAGTACCCAACTCTTCTCAGGGCTGAACACAGACTGAATTCTCCTCAGCACCCAGTTCAGAAGTCTTTCTCTGCTCAGCTGATGCTGACCAATTAGATTCCTTGGAGCAGCCTGTCACCCAAGACTCTCTGGCTCTGTGAAAAATTAACCTTTCACTGTCCTTCAGCTGATTGTACAGCACATCTAAGCTTTTTAAAAGTGCAGTCCCTCACAGGGAGCAACTGACTTTTCCTTTTGTCTTCTACTAACCAAGAGAAACTTTTAAAATCAAGTGTGGGGGTTGCAACCCCCCGACCTTGTAAAAAATGCATTTTTCCTTTGTACTCTTTTCTTGTACTCTTACTCAGCATGAATACTTGAACAGACCATGTGTACTCTTTTCACTCATTTATTACACTTTCTTATGCTCTAAGCCTGATCTCTAGAAACACACTATGCCTATTTGGTCTTGCTATCTGAAGTATGGTAAAGGGGTGATGCAGGGGGTAAACTCACTATGCCTGAAGCATGATAGGTCAAAATTGTGAAGTTTTGATAGATTGCCCCCATGCTAGCTTCTAGGAGCAAAGCAGGAAGGTGCCACAACTAGGAAGAGCCTCTAAATGACAGTGCAGCTACAGAGTGCTAGACATGCAATGCTGTTTAGTAGAAGAGTCACTGGTGGCAGCAGGAGTTACCCAATTTGTTTTTGGTAACCCTAGATAGTGAGGGGAAGGAGTTACTGAGCAGAGACCTGAGACAGCCACAGGTTTTCCAGCCTCCAAATAAGTAACCCAAAAGTAAGTGAGTCCTTTTCTCCACATCATGCAATATTGAGGAGGAGGAGAAGGATAATGAAGAGAAAGCATTCCATCAGCAGAGACCTGCTGGGCATGGCATAGCAATTTTGCTTGCTTTTCCACTATCTGTAAAGCAACTTGTGTTATATGGCATTTTATTCATTTAAGTCTCAGACTCTCAGTATTGCCTTTTTGAGGGTCATAGGCAGCTCCTGGGGGAAGTTGTGCTGCATAGAGTTAAACCTATATAGTTTAAGGTACAAAAGGACAGTTTGCAGTTAGAGATGACAGCATCCCACAGAACAAACTGGTTATAATTCTCAAAAAATGACTGCTATGCCACTTGTCTGAGAAGTCTTGAAGTCTGAGAAGTCATGAGCATTTAGCACTCCAGATGCATCCCGGTGACTTTCTAAATCATTTGCAATGGTGATTTTGTACCTCCTATGCAGTGATTTAAGGACTCATGAGGAAGAGTTTATTATACAATAGTGTTGGTTATTAGCACGAAACTGGAAATCCATAGACTGTATACCAAAGACTTTTTGATGGAAAAATGTTTGTTGACGCATATACAGTAATACCTCCTTTAACACTGTGGGTATACTCCTGAAAACACGGTGCTTAAGCTCAAACTACACATTTCATTTTTTACACAATACCGTCATGGATTGGCAGCAGAATACCAGCTGCAAGTTACCAAAAGAAACTCAGTTTTAAAATACTGTAGGGACCTGTTCTGGATTTTGGATTGGAATTGTGGTGTGGAGGGAGGAGGGCTATTGCCTCTCCTCCCACACACCACAGTCCCAATCTGAATTGGGTCCCTGCAGTGCTTTACACCACTGGCATATAGCTTCTAGTCTCTGTGGCAGTCATTTGTTAAATGCAATATGAAGTTTGGGCCTTAGTGAAACAGTTTTATAGAACTGATAACACCGGTTCTATTGGAGATGTGTTCACAGCATTGCCCTGCAGCTCCTACTGGGGCTGTATTCCTTTATTGATCTCTGATGTAGATGGGAGCAGGCTGTTCTGCTAGCAGAGGTGCTGCGTCACTTTTGGACCAGCCACATTTACTTCTGGCTAGGCCAATCATGATGTGGAGCTCCTGCCCAGCACCTGTCCCCATGTTGTATATTAAAAAATTACATGGAGGTGATCAAGAGTGCTGCAATGAAACAGCTTTATAAGAAGTATTATTGTTCTCCAGGTCATGATATTTTTTAAAAAACCATAAGTCTCAAGTTCATTATATTGTTTCAGGAGGATCAACTCCAAAAGTGTTAGTGTTTTGTGTGTGCATTGGCCGGGGGGGGGGAGGGGAGCAAAAACAACAAACTGCACTTCTTTGACAGTTTTAACCATTCCTTATGCCTGGAATACAGGTCTACGTGCCATGCAAACCTTCTCCAAGGGCTCAGCATGCTAGGGAAACACTTTGCAAAACAAACTTCCTTGTACTAGTATCAGTTCCTTTTCACTTAAATTTATCACCTTATTTGTTTGAACTCTAATCTTTCTCATCACCCATGTGTTATAATTGCTAATTCTATTTCAGTCATACAGAGAGTTCAAACTAGGAAGTTTTATGAGTGGATTCATGCCTCTCTGCTTTCTTGTATAGTGATTCTGCACTTGAAAGACTCATGACTGAATCAACCCTCTGTAAAGTACTGGGATCGCTGCATGGAGACTCGGACTACGACATGCATTCAGACGTGTTGATTGTACTTCATATAACACATACAACACAAATGGCCCTGCAAGGGCCAACTATATACACCCCCACCTGGTACTCCCATAGTCCCATTGGTGGGTTTGAACTTCCCGCCAATGCCTAATTGGTGGATTCTAGGTGGACTAGGATTCTAGGTCCTATTGTCTTTTTGTACCAAGCTCTTGGACTTAGGTGGCAGACCCTAGTGGCGGTCCATGTACACAACACCCCTCCCCCATAGTTCCGACCCAGCCTACGTCACATAGTCCTGCAAGTAGGCGGGTGGTCTACGTTCTCTCTGGGAGCGCCAGGGTGCTGGGACGGGCTCACTTGTGACAGGCTTGGGGTGATTTTCCGGGATGGTTGGTTGAGGTGGCAGCGGCGGTGGTTCTTCAAGCTCTGGTGTCTCTGGGGTTGCTTCTCCTGTTGGTGCCTCTCCAGGGGCTGGAGGGTTTGGCTGGATACCTGTCTCTGGCGTGTAGAGCTCCGGTACCCTTGGCCTCAGGAGAGCCTCTCCTTCCACTGGGAGCTGTCGCCTCCTCAGTTGGTTCACGTATTTTTAAAGGAGATGACCACCCTCCATTGAGACTTCATACAATTCGGGACTGGTGACCCATCCCATCAGCTGCAGGGGCCCTTACCAAAATTTTTGATGAAGACGGGGTCTTCCAGGAAGAAACCTCTGAGAGCCTACCTTTGCTCTATTAGCTTCCTTGAGTCGAGTGCCCGGTCCAACAGGATAGTGGGGCTTCCTTTGCCTGGGTTGATGCCATTTTTTGATGACATCCTCATTGCTGCAGCAATGCCAGATGACTTTGCCTCCTGTCTCCGGGCAATCCTCAGCCATTTCGAGCAGGACTGAAAGTCAAGAGGGAGAAATACCTGCTTGGGGTCCCAGAGGTGGAATTCTTGGGATTCCAGGTCGATGCATCAGGCCTTCATCCAGTGAGTGACAAGGTGAAGGCCATCGTGGAAGCCCCTCTGCCATCGTGCAAGATGGAGCTCTAGGCATTTTGGGACTATTGAACTTCTACTATGCCTTTATCCCCCACAAGGAGGCAGTAGCTGAACCCCTGAATTGGCTTTTGGACAAATCAGTGCCATGGGCATGGGGCCCGCAGGAAACAGCCATGTTTCGAGGCATAAAAGCCCTCCTCATCTCAAACGAAGTGCTAGCCCATTTTGATGAGTCCCTGCCTGTGGTTCTCATAAGAACATAAGAGAAGCCAATGTTGAATCAGGCCAATGGCCCATTAAGTCCAACACTCTGTCACACAGTGGCCAAAAATACCAGGTGCCATCAGGAGGTCCAGCAGTGGGGCCAGGACACTAGAAGCCCTCCCACTGCTGCCCCCCCCAGCACCAAGAATAGAGTGCATCACCTGCCCCAGACTGAGAGTTCCTATCTATACCTTGTGGCTAATAGCCACTGATGGACTTCTGCTCCATATGTTTATCTAATTCCCTCTTGAAACTGTCCATGCTTGTAGCTGCTACCACCTCCTGTGGCAGTGAATTCCATATGTTAATCACTCTTTGGGTGAAGAAGTACTTCCTTTTATCTGTTCTAACCCAACTGCTCAGCAATTTCATTGAGTGCCCATGAGTTCTTGTATTGTGAGAAAGGGAGAAAAGTACTTCTTTCTCAATCTACTCTATCTCATGCATAATCTTATAAACCTCGATCATGTTACCCCTCAGCCGTCGTTTCTCCAAGTTAAAGAGCCCCAAGCGTTTTAACTTTTCTTCATAGGGAAAGTGTTCCAACCCTTTTATCATTCTAGTTGCTCTTCTCTGCACTTTTTCCAATGCTATAATATCCTTTTTGAGGTGTGACGACCAGAACTGTACACAGTATTCCAAATGAGGTCACACCGATGATTTATACAGGGGCATTATGATACTGGCTGATTTGTTTTCAATTCCCTTCCTAATAATCCCCAGCATAGCGTTGGCCTTCTTTATTACAGTTACACACTGTCTAGACATTTTTGAGTTATCTACTACGACTCCAAGATCTCTCTCTTGGTCATTCTCTGCCAGTTCAGATGCCATCAACGTATATTTATATTTAGGATTTTTGGCTCCAATGTGCATCACTTTGCACTTGGCCACATTGAACCCCATTTGCCACGTTGACGCCCACTCACCCATCCTCGACAGATTCCTTTGGAGTGTCTCACAATCCTCCCTGATTTTCAGCACCCTGAACAACTTTGTGTCATCTGCAAATTTAGCCACTTCACAGCTTACTCCCAATTCCAAATCGTTAATAAACAAGTTAAAAAGCATCGGACTGAGTACTGATCCCTGTGGTACCCCACTGCTTACCATCCTCCACTGAGAAAGTTTCCCATTTATACTCACTCTCTGTTTCCTATTTACAAGCCAGTTTTTGATCCACAAGAGGACTTGTCCTTTTATCCCATGACTATTGAGCTTACTTAGGAGCCTTTGATGAGGAACTGTATCAAAAGCTTTCCGGAAGTCAAGGTAAATAATATCTATTGGGTCCCCCTTGTCCATGTTTGTTCACTCCCTCAAAAAACATTAACAGGTTAGTGAGACAAGATTAACATTAACCGGTTAGTGAGACTCTTCTCATGCTGAATTTGCCTCATTAGTTTTTGTTCATCAATGTGCCTACTAATTCTTTCCATAATAACAGTTTCTACCAACATACCCGGTATTGACGTCAGACTGACTGGCCTGTAATTTCCCAGATCTCCCCTGGAGCCCTTTTTAAAGATGGGAGTGATATTAGCTACCTTCCAGTCCTCAGGAATGGAGGCAGATTTTAAAGAAAGATTACATATTTTTGTCAGGAGATCCACAAGTTCACATTTGAGTTCTTTCAGAACTCTTGGATGAATGCCATTCAGGCCTGGTGATTTATTAGTTTTTAAATTGTCCATCAGTCATAGGACTTCCTCTCTTGTAACCTCAATCTGATTCAGGTCTTTTAAACCACCTCCCAAAATTGGTGGTTCTGGAGTGGGCAAGCACTTCTCATCTTCCACAGTGAAGACAGAGGCAAAAAATGCATTCAGCTTCTCAGCCATTTCCCTGTCATCCTTCAGTAGTACTTTTACCTCTTGGTCCTCCAAGGGCCCCACTGCCTCCCTGGCTGGTTTCCTACTTCTAATGTATTTGAAGAAAGTTTTATTGTTGGCCTTTATGCTTTTTGTGATATACTCCTCATATTCCCTTTTTGCTTGCCTGATCACAGACTTGCATTTTATTTGCCACAGCCTGTGTTCCTTTTTATCAACCTCACTGAGACTAGCTTTCCACTGCTTAAAGGAATCCTTCTTACCTTTTACAGCTTCCATTACTTTATTTGTTAACCATGCAGGCTTTTTTCTATACCTATTTGTGCCTTTCCTAACCTGCGGTATATATTTTTTCTGAGCTTCTAGGATTGTATTTTTTAATAGTCTCCAAGTTTCCCCAATGGTTTTGACCCTTTCTACTTTTCCTTTCAATTTCTTCCTCACATGTCCCCTCATACCAGAGAAGTTACCCCTTTTAAAGTGAAAGGTGGTTGTGTCAGTCTTTTTGGGGAACACCCTATTTATACAATGGTCACTGTTCCCAAGTGGTGCAATCACTTTTACATCTCTCACCAGGTCTTGCACATTACTTAGGACCAAATCCAGGATCGCCTCTCCCCTGGTAGGATCTGTGACCATCTGTTCCTTAGCACAGTCATTGAGAGTGTCTAAAAACTCAATCTCTTTTTCCTGACTAGAACTCATATTGACCTAATCAATGTTTGGTAGTTAGAGTCGCCTATTACGACACAGTTATTTCGTCTAGCCAGTATCTTTAATTCATTCATCATTTTATAATCCTCCTCTACCTTTTGATCTGGTAGGTGATAATAAACTCCCACTGTTAAGCCTCCTTTTGGACTTACTCTCTCTTGTGATGCTTCCCCCTACAGCGTGGGTGTGGTCTTGGGGCATGTTCTCCCTGGTGGCAGAGAGGTCCCTGTAGCCTACTACTCCTGGACCTGGTCGGCTACCAAGAGGAATTACGCTCAGATAGACTGGGAGGGTTTGGCGATAGTGGCAGGGGTAAAAATTTTTCATAACTTTGTGTCCTTCACTATTGTGACCGACCACAAACTGCTCCTTAGCCTGTTTGCAGCAGACAAGCAGACCCCCCAGGTGCTCTCGCCCTGAGTCCTCCACTGGTCTCTCTTCCTGGTGGGCTACAACTACCGCCTGGAACTTCACCCGGGTAAGGTGATGAGGCATGCAGACACTCTCAGCCAGCTCCCACTCCCCTACAGAGATGCCAACCCTGCCACAGCCTCCGGGGTCCTCCTGCTCGAAGACCTCCTGGAACAGCCCCTGCAAGCCACAGACATCACCAGCCGCTCAGCTCGCGACCCAGTCATCTCCCAGGTCTTAGGCTGGGTGGTGAGGGGTGGCCTGCAGTTGCTGCGGGCCCAGAATTCATGGCATTCACCACTCACAGGGATGAACTATCAGCTCTCAAGGGGTGTCTCTTATGGGGGGAGAGGATGGTAGTCCCCAATACCCAGAGACAGAGAGTCCTCACTGCACTCCACGAGGCCCACTCAGGAACAGTCCGGAGTAAGTCGATGGCCCAGAGCTACATCTGGTGGCCAGGGATAGATGAAGAAATTGAGTCCTAGGTGCAGCAGTGCCAGAGCTGCCAGGCCATCAGACCAAACCCGCCGAGCATGCCCCCGCAACCATGGGAGTCCACCCGCAAACCATGGTCCCGGCTCCACATTGATTTTGCTGGCCCATTCCAAGGACTTATCTTCCTAGTCACTGTGGACTCTTACTCTAAATGGTTGGAAGTAAGTCCAGTCTCCACCACTTCCATGAAGGCGATCATCTGCACCCTGCGCCAGATCTTCATGACCCATGGCCTGCCAGACAAGATGTTGAAAGGGATCCCTTTCAACAGTGAGTCAATTAACTGTTGGAAAATCCCTGGGGCCACATTCACCCCGAACTGTAGGCACTTCACCCTAAATGCAACCCATGCGTAACAATGGTTTGGGCGGTTGTGGTGGCATCATCCATGGGCAGTTGTTGGTAGGCTTGTGCAAGATCCAACTTTCCAAAGATTTTTGGCCCCGCCAAGGTGGCCAACACATGACTCACGACCAGGACTGGGTAGGAATGGTCGTGGAGGGCCCTATTCAGTATGCATTTATAGTCCACACAGATGTGGATGTTGCCAATGGGCTTTACGGGGGTTACAATGGGGGTCTCCCGCAGCGCATGCGACACTGGTTATAGGACCCCTTGTCCCACCAAACGGTCTAGTTCCGCATCTATTTTGGGCTGTAAGGCTATTGGAGCATGGCAGAACCTCATGTGGATTGGGGCCATCTGGTGGTCTAGCTGCAAGGAGACTGGGGGCTGTTTATAACAACCCAGAGCCACATTGAAAACCCCGGGGAATTCCCCACACACATTGGCGTAATCCCGAGACACACAGTGTCTCACCCCCCCAACGGTGATGCCCAACACCATGAACTACACCCACCCGAACAGACTGACCAAGTTGCCCTCCACCACAATCAAGTCCAGTAAACCCTCAAACCCCCGGTACTTCACCCGAAATGTTCCCATGCCCTGAATCGGAACCTGGTTCCTTTAGAAGTCCATGAGGCTCAAGGGTGACGGGTGCAGGCAGGGTCTCCCATTAGGACAAAGTCTGTTCAGCATTTCCACCAAAATGACAGATGCCGCAGATCTGGAGTCCACCTCCATGGTGCAGGGGGACCCTTCTATTTGGACCTGGACCTGGATCTTGGGGGTTGCAAGCCGGTTGGGGAGGTGGTAGCGAAGGCTGGCTGGTCAAAAGGTAGAGGTCATCTATTTCTGTGGTGGTCTCATTGTGCTCAGAGGTCTGTCTGCGTTGTTGGGTCTGGGAGTTCTGGCTCCGGTTGCCCTTGGATCTGCAGGTGCGGACGAGGTGTCCCTGTTTCCTGCACATATTTTTTTTTTATTTTCATTTTCTTATATTTACATTACTTCCAACTACACAGATTACATAAATCATAGAGTCCTATACATTTGTTAATCTTTCTATCCATTTATACACTCTTACCCATCTTTCTTTATGTACCTTTTCATTTTTATTCTGCAACAGCGTACTTAAATCGTCTAATTGTGCTAACTCTAACGCCTTCGTTACTAATTCATCTCTTGAGGGAATTATATCTGATTTCCATTTTTTTGCCACTAATGAATGAGCGGCAGTTACTATGTACGACACTAAGTATACTTCCTGTTGGCTAAATCCATTTGGTACTAAATTTAACAGATATGTTTCCGGTCTTAATGCCACTTCTTTATCTAAGATCTCTTGAATTATTTTTTGTACCATTTTCCAATAACCTCGTATCTTGTCGCATTTCCACCAAAGGTGGTAGAAGGTCCCCACATTGGCTTTGCATTTCCAACATTGGCCTGAGTAACTGCTATAACATTTAGCTAATTTATCCAGGGACCAGTACCACCTATAAAACATTTTGTAAACATTCTCTTTATAAGTAACTGCTCTCATAAACTTAACTGATTTCCATATCTTATTCCACTCTTCAATCTCTACATTCTCTCCTAAATCTTTCATCCCAGAAACCATGGCGGTTTTAATTATCTCATCCTGCTCGTATTCTTCCAACAGGAATCCATATAGTTTCTGTATTAGCTTATCATTTGATGATAACCAAATCTTATCTAGTTCATTATTTTGATCTTCAAACCCCCTTGGCAAATCTTTCTGGAATCTGTCTCTTAACATTATCTGTTCCCACCAAGTTAAGTTACTTTCCCTTGCTAGCTGTTCCTCTGATTTTAATTTATTATTTCTACTTAACAATGTTTGGTAACTTTCTTTCTTATTTGTTGTTAATAATGATGGTGTTATAAATGCTTCCAGAGGGGAAACCCATCTCGGAGTTTTCCTATACCATCTTTCTTTTACCTTAGACCATATTTTATCCAATGCACCTCTTAGCATATGTCTACCAAAATTTGAATGTACTTTATCTTTTCTGTACCATACGTATGCGTGCCACCCCATATATAAATCATGACCTTCTAACCTGTTTCCTGCACATGTGACATGTGGTGTCACAGAACCGGCAAAGCTTGCACTTGTGTGCCTCTTTGCAGCTGGCGCACATGGCATGGCTCGTGGGTCTCCCAGGGTGGCCTGGGGTGCCAGCAGCTCCTGGCAGCTTCCTGCGGCTCATGGGGCAGATGAGGCAGATGTCATCCTCATCTGAATTCTCCAGCACCAGGTCAGGGAGCACAAGGTGTGCCGCGGACTGTGGCTTATCTCAGTGTGAGGCCTTGTATGTGATTGTGAGTTGCAGGGCATCGTTGACTTTCAGGTTGGTGGTGCCGATCATCTTGTGGCAGAGCTTCATGTCACTGACCCCCCGTACGAACTGGGTCAGGATGTTATCTTCTACCTTGGGGAAGGCACATTCCATGGCATGTTGGCGTAGCTCTCTGGGCTTCTGGAGGCGCCCCTGGAAATCCATTCACCTCACTAGCATTGTTGGATTGGGCATTAGGTACTGAGTCAAGGTCTTGATTATTTCCTCAAAAGAACACTCGAGGATGGCCTTAGGGGCCAGGAGGCTCTTAGCTAGCCAGATGGTGGCCGTGCCACAGGAACATAGGAGAAGGTTCCTTCTCTTGGCCACGTCGGTCACTTCATGGTAGGCAAGGTAACAGATTAGCTGATCCGTCCATGGATCCCAGAATTCGGGATGTGTGGGGTCAAAGACTTCAAGGTTTCCCTGAGTAGCAGCCATGGTCCTAGCAAGGTGCAGGAAGTGGAGACGGGGAGAGCCGGGCATGATGCGGTGCTGCTTGGGAGTGGTGCGGGGCATGGTGGCTTCCATGGGCTCAGTGCTCATTGCTGTGCTGGTTGGAGAGTCAGGCCTGCTCAAGGGATCCCATCCTCGTTGCCACTGTAAAGTACTGGGTTCGCCTCATGGAGAAATGCGTTCAGATGCATTTATTGTACTTCACATAACACACACAACACAAACAGCCCTGCAAGGGTCAACTATATACACCCCCACCTGGTACCCACATAGTCCCATTGGAGGGTTTGAACTTCCCACCAATGTCTAATTGGTGGATTCTACGTGGACTAAGTGGCAGACCCTTGTGGTGGTCTGCATACACAATACCCACCACCTTAAGTCCACCCCCAGCCTGCCCCATAAGAAGGATTCTCAGTTTGATTTCCATAAATGTCTGATGAATTGAGTGGTAAATCACAAAAGCTCATACTGAAATAAATGTTGCCAGTATGTAAGGTGTCACTGGACTTTTCTTCCATTAAGCTACTTTAAACGAGCCAGATGCAAACAAAGCTGCTTGCAAAGCTCATTCAACTTCTTCACTAAATGTACTTTGCTAAATACAAACTGAAATGCAGAATATGGAATATAGATAAGCTATTTTTCACTGATGCTAACCAGTTCCAGTAATGGAAAAGGGGATTTTATTTTTGTGGAGTCCATCCTCCTACAGAAGCCCACAGAGCCCCTCTCAAATGCTACTCTGGGGGTACAAATAACGTGTGGTAGTTGAAACCCATGGACCAGGCTTTCGATCAGAATCCCAGCTGGGCCCCCTCTATAGATTCCCCCCTAAAGGCACTGCATTTTGCTATTTCTCCCCCAGGCTTTAGAATAGAGGAGAGCAGCAGCTTAAACTTGGGAGGCAGGGTCAGAGTCAGCCCTCGGAGGTGTTCTCCACTTTAAAAGGAAGGAAGGACACCAAATGATGATTTGCACATCAACTTATTCCTGCTCAATCTGAAGTGATAGCAGCGTCTCAGTTATCTGATTTCCTTGTAGTCCAAATATACAACAAGATCTGCTGGCTATGTAACAGTAAACCTGTGCATCTCTCAGGCTGATACTTCTATACTCCAGAATCCCAGCTCACCAAATGGATACAATATAACTTAGTTTATTATTCTTTTAGAATTGTAAATTCCATCAAAGAAGAATTTATCTCCCTCCCAGAGAGACAACTACCCTCTTTCCATTGGATTGACCAATAAGGTTTAAATCCTGTTTTGAGAAGTGTCTTATTTTTTCCTCCATCTACACTGTTTGGGTATAAAGATAGCCTCATGGACCCCCAAGGTTGTAGCTCAAGCCCATCAAGCAACTCACCAACAGTTTCCCCATCAAATTACTGCCCCTGCAACCCACTACAGGAGATCACAAGCTGGTTCCCATCCTGCTTTCATTGTCTCAGCTTTCTCTTCCAGGGAACCTACAGCACTTCATCTTCTGGACAAGCTTGTATGTTTTACCTTATCCCCTTCCTACCTTAGACTATTGGAGATTTATGTGTTAGAAGCTGGTGTGTGCTGCTGCTCTTGACATGCAAAAGGGGGTGCTGCTACAGTCAAGGGATTCATAAGTATAGCATTTGGGTTTCAGCTCTGCATATGCATGTTGGCTCTGAGTGGCTCCTCCTAATGGCTGCCCCCCAACTGCTTTTTTTTCTGTAAGTAACCTTTGAGGAGATTTTATTCAATTAGTCTGAAGAAGTATGCTTTGCACACGAAAGCTTACACTTTGAATAAACTTTTTTGGTCTTAAAGATGCCACTGGACTCAAACTTTGTTCTGCTGCTTCAGACCAACATGGCTACCCACCTGAATTTGGGTAACAAGTGAACATTTGCAATAGAAAAGGGAACAGGCAACAAGACAAAACATTCTATCGATGGAAAGCAACCTTTGCATACACTGCTACTAGACCCTTGACAGAATATTATCGTATTTTAATACAAGGCAAGCAGGCATCTTGCAAGTTCATGTATGGCTATAACTTAAAGCCTACACAGATATCTCTTGATTGAAGTTACCAGTAAGGCAAGGATTCTGCCCTTCAGTTAATTCAGTAGGACTGGGTGGTCCCCCCACCCTCAAATGATGACATCACAATTTATATTCCATAAAAATCCTCTATATAATTTCAATTAAAATTTTATTTCTGAACCTTAATGGAACTTGGTGCACTGAAGCAGGCCCTCTGTAAAAAAAAATTTGGCTTTCTTTAGCAAAGGTATGCAGCAAATATTGTGGGCTTGCTTTTTTGTTTCATTTTTGTATTGCATTGACATATAAAGAAATCCATCTTCCTGCAAACTGGGAAAGGTCATTATTAGAATGTAAAAAGGAAGATTATTCTGCTATCATTCCTGACTTCACTTTACTGATCTAATTTTTTTTCTCTGTGAGGAGGAATTTGGTTACAAAGAAGGGAGCAGAAATTCCCAGGCAGGGTTGCTGGAGAAATCAAACTGTAACTAACATCTGACCATTTGTATCAGTGTCAGCTTTAAGCTGCCTGCCCCCTAATGAGCTGCCTCCTCTCCACTGACATCTGACATGTGTACCCCATCCACACAAACCCTTTCCTTGAAAGCAAGTTCACAGATGCTAAGTATTAGGCAAGCTACCTGCAGATGGATCATGAAGCATCAGCAGATGCGATTAAGGAAGTGAAAGGGAGACTACTGACCTTATAAGAACCATTACCTCAGCAGGATGAGTGCTTTTAAACTTCACAATAAACCCTTTTCCTGACATCAAACAGATAATATGACAAATGGAATTCCATACTTAGTTTCAATGAAATCATTGCTTAGACATTTGCCCCATTAAGGATGGTGCTTACTTAACCAACAGCATGCTCTAGTAAGCCAGAGGGGCAGGGGGAGTCATCCACAGAGTTATCCACATGAAGCAATATAGTACACAAAAACCTTAAGCAATTATTTGCTGGGAGGGGGAAGATGGGGGACTCCAACATTATTTTTCCAGGCCTTGTGTCAGATGTTTGTGTAAAAAACAAAATATGATTATATTCTCACATATTCTTCTACATATCCATAGGTGCACTTTTGTGTGTGTTTAAATGCACAAACATGTGGGTGTATTCTCTCACACAGTACAGTCCTATTAACCTTTGAAGGGAAAGAAGGCCAGGTACTCATCTCTGGCCTTCGAAGGCTGATAGGAGTGCAAGGGGAAGGAAGCAGTTGTCACAGAGGAAGCTGTTCAGAGGTGGAAGGTTTAAGACCTCTCTCTCCAGGTGGCCTAGATCTGAAACTGGGCCTCATGCAACTAAGATATTTTTAAAAAAATGTTGGAAAGATCCTATTGTAAATCTTCCTGTGTTTCACCTGTAGCTCAGCAGAGAGTTTCAGCCAACCACTTCTCTCTGCTGAATGTATATGATACAGCCATTTTCAAGTATTAAACTGTTGTATTCATATGGTGCATTTTTAGATATATTCTTTTAAAATATCATGCATATGCAGTTTAAATGATAATATATGAGATGACGACAGTGTAATTACAAGCAGCGTTACACTCTTTTAAGTCCACTGAAGTCTTAGAAGGCTTAGCATAATATAACTCTGATTAGGACTGCCCTATACATCCTATGAAGATGCGTTCAGATGAAGCTGAGGAACCTTCTCATTTTTAAGCAGTTATTTTAAAACTGCCTTGTATGGAAATTAGATACTGATGGCAACTATCTGGATACTCAGCATTAGGGGAGACTTTTTGGGAGACACTTTCATTTCAGCTCCAGGATGCATCTCAGATCCTCTGCTCCTGACCCAGGGACCACAGCCCTTTTGAAGAAGCGCTGGAGTAATGGGATTTTATGCAGATAAATGACAGTGGCTTGTGTGCTGTAGGAACAGGAGTTTTACCCACCTGACTGCCCTGCTTGCCATTCAGTGAAGGTAGAGTCCTTGCTACAGCAGAAGGGGAGTCAGAGAACAGACAGCGGGGGACGGGGGCAGAGGGAATGGCTGGCATCGCATAGCAGGGAATGAGATGGGCTGGAATGTGTTACATGAATGTTTCAATGCCCTCAAGCTGTAAAAGCATCTGATGCCATCTCTGCTGTTCCGTTAGTGAGGATGGAAATAATTTCAAAACTGAGCTTTTCATTCTGCATGGTGGGGATGGAACAATGCAAAAACTGATCAATTTTTTTTATTTTGAAAATAGTTAAAAATGATATTTTATGCAATCTGATAGTAGCATGCTAGAACAATGCCAAATTCCTTTCCTTTCAACGGCTATCTACATTGATCAGGATAGCCTTTAAGCTTGATTTTCTATGGTTGTACTGTTTCTGGTCTGTCTTATGTCTAAACAGTTCCTGTTGTAATTGGCTGTCAGCACTTAACATCCAATGATGCTCCATAAACTACTGATCAGCCCAAGATAAATGCCATTTGACCTTTGTTTGTGCTGCTTTGTAAAACAGAACACAAGCTGAAGCCCCCTGAGCTTGGAGTCTTCTTAATGTGTTCTCCCTCCCCCCATTTGAGTCCTTTGCACCTCGGGCAATCCCATCCAAAATGATATTTTTTTCACAAAGAGATAATTCCCTCATAGTATCAAAAGACATTGCTTCTTTTAAAAATTATACTTACACAGTAGTTTTGTTCAATTACAAAAGCCATAATGGCCTCAAAAATACTGATGATCTTCAGGGTCAGAAAAAATATGTGACAATTTAATACTTCTCAGTATAACACTTTAAAATTACCTTTGACAGCACGAGGAAAAGGATATACTATTACTGAAATATGGAAACTCTTACATCTCTGGTCTTTCATAATTGTATGCACATTTTGCCTATGAGCTCAGCATTAACTGGGGCCAGGTTTACCAAACGAAAGCTTTTGGGAAGGCTGAGATCATTAGAAAGTCTGTAAATAATGGGAGCTACTGGGCATTTTTCAAAATAAAACAGGAGTCTTTAAGATGGCACCTTAAAGATAAACAAAATTTATTCTAGCAAAAGTTTCATGAGTCAGAGGCCAAGCTCACTTTATCAAATGCATTCAGCCAATGCTGGTTCAAAAACAAGCGCTAATAAAAAAAAGAGAAATCTATTCACTCAGAGTGGATGAGGGCCAGCCTCAACTATTGTTAAAGACACAAAATAGGATTAACATAAAACTAAGTGCAATTTAAACAGATACTATAAGGAGTTACAGAAAGATATGCAAGATATTAACACCAGGGACCAATGCTCCCTCTAAACTGTGGAGTCTTGTGAACAAAAATTCTACTTTGTGAGATACTGGCATTAAAGTTGTGAGCAAGCAATTTTACTACTGTATAAATTAGTTTGCTCTGGAACCATCCTTCCTGAGCTAAGACAAAAATGTGTGAGCTGGAGGCTAAAAAACTATGTGCTAGCTCACACTAACTCAGCTTAGAGGGAACACTGGATGGGGGAAGGCTTAGTAATAAATTCTAATTCAGAAATTTTGTGTTGGATTCTTCCTTGGAAGTGCATTTGCCCGAGAACAGTATATTTTAGGTTAGCAACAGGTGGGAAAAGCCAGAATAGTTTAGTGGTTGGAGTGTGTGACTGAGCTGGAGAAATTTGGGTTGAAAGATTCATTCAGTCGTGACCTTCACTGTGTGATTTCTTGTCTCTCTCGACATTTATCTAAATAATTGAGCAAAAAACAAGCAAAACAAATACTTGTAACTTACCTTTGTTAATTCAGTGTTCACAATATTTCTATTTCTTACCTTTCTTCACAGTATCATGGTAGCTATTTGGGGATAAAGGTAGGGAAAGCCATTATCCTGGCCTTGTTGGAAGAAACAATTAGATTATTTTCTTTTTCAAAAAAAGATTGGAAATTCAGGGTTGTTAACAAAAACGTTTCCTTCAGGATGGCAATGCGGCCATATCATTGACTAGACTCACACTAATGGATATAAACTACAACAAAGGAGGTTTTTGTCTAAATTTGATGAAGAACTTCCTGATGGAGCAGTGTGCTTGACACTAGACCAGTTTCCCTTGTAAGCTGGTGGATTCTTCATTGTTGGAGGTTTTTAAGTCTTGATTGGATACCTATTTGTTGAGAATATTATAGTTGTACTTTCTACATTGCCCAGGGGTTGGATTAGATGACCCTGGTGGCCTCTTCCAACTCTGAGATTAAATTAAAAAATAAAGCCATATTGGCCACTTATTGGAAGCAGCCGGCAGCAGAGTGTGTAAGGAAGGCCCTTTCCCTTTCCCTGCCTACCTGGGCTGCCCACCCCTCTTTCAGCATTTAGCCGCAATGCAAAAGATATGGGGAGAGACTATAAGGCAGTAACCATTGGCCCAGTTTCATCAATTTGTGTTTAGTATCAGATTGATGGTTTCAATTTATTGTAAGCCACCTTGCACCTTTTCAAATAGAAAGGCAGGGGAAAAATAAACAAGAAAAGTCTCCTAACTAAATAATTCTGCTTGCTTGAAGAATGGCTGGATATATTTGAGTGAGTGTTATGCAATCTGTTCCCTGCAGTGATTCAAAGATGTGCCTCTCCCAACATTTCAAGCTACAGGGCATAATTTCTGTTTACCTGACAAACATTGCAAATCATTGTCGTGTATGCCACACAATTTATTTCTGGGTCCCAAGAATTTCTTTGCTTGAAAAAAACCAGAGCATGGCAAAGCAGGGATTATACCATGTTTGTTTTGCAGGGTTGTTACAGTGGTATTAGAGGACTGAAATTGCTGGTTTGCATTCTGATTTGTAAATGGGCCCTCTTTTTTTTGGTCAGATTTATCTATGAAGGCCAGAGATTAATTTCTGTGTTGTATACCCTCCTATTTTAATTGGTATAATTGGCTGCCTTAAGTCTCTTTGGGAAAAGGTGGGATAGAAATGGTTGTTTTTTTAAAATAAATAAATACAAGCCAAATAACATTTCAGAAGCCAGGTGCTAGAATTTTCAAATTTCCCAAGGAAATTTCTAACGGCTCTTGTGCCCCTTATCCTGCAGAGCAGAAATTAGTTCTGATGCAACCTAACATGATAGCTGGTGTGTAGACCAAAATGCTCCTTGGTCCTTCTTGCCATTCCAAAACCCTTTCAAGCCTGCTGCTGACCAAAAGTCCTAATTCTGGAGTCTCCCTGGCAGCTCAATTGGAGGCCTTCCTCCTCTGCTTGTGAGTCAGGGAAGGGAGCCTCAACATGCTCAACTTAGAGAGCGGCTGCTGTGCCACCATGGGTCAGAGGCTGAGGTTTTACACCTGCAGCTTGTGCAAGCCCTCTTGAGCCTGAATGCAGATGCCCGAGGACATTGCAGGTGTCCAAGGTGAAAAAATGACGTGTCACTCTGCTGGGGTTCTCTGATGTCTTCCCCTCCCCTCTCATTTACTTTCCTTCCTGGGTTCTGCTTCTTTTGGAGGCATCTTTAGAACATGCCAGGGCTGTTTCAGACCAATGGCTTACACTCCCCCCCTTTTTTTCTATACTCCTCCGATCTATAGGTCTTGAATAGTATCATATCCCAGCTAAGAATAAAAGGATGAAAGGAAGAATTCAGGCCAGAGAAGACAGGCTGTACGATGTTAGAGAAGGTGTCTTGTCACAAGCTTCCTGAACTCCCATGGCACAAACAAGGAATTTAGCTAAAAGAAGTTTATTTGCTGGCTTAGGATCCATTAAAATTTTAGTAACTAAAAAGTCTGGGGGAGACTCATTTTGCTGGGGCATAAGTGCAACAGCACTTGATTCATTTTCTCTGCCCTTCCTTATACCATCGACATTCAAATAAAATGCTTCACAGTATGATCCCTAAGCCACAACCGCAATATGTATCTGAAAATGGTATACCTGCTATACAACCTTCAGAGACCACAGACAGTAGCACATTTAATCTTGCGAGCATAATTGCTTGCCTGTATCTTGGAACTGTAAGTCTAAACAAGTATTTTGGGATTGTAAAGAGTGGTGAGGTTCCCATATGGAGAAAAGAACAAACACACCTATCCCAATGGCTTATTCAATAACATTCACCATGCACTTGATGAAGTAAGCACTGACTCAGGAAAACTCAATATTTGGAATTAAAAAAAAAACTTGTCAAGGTATACTGGACTTCGTTTGATTTTGCTGCAACAAAGTAACATGGCTACCCTATGGATTTATTATCAATAAATCTGTTCTTTTCAGAGGAGAGGCTTTGGCCCTTCTTTCAGCTAAACTGAAAAATAGCTGAAGTTAAGTTTGGAAGCTCTCTTTTATTGAAAGAAAGAGGAGAATTTGAGTAATTTGTCTTCAAAGGCCATCAAGTAGGTTTTATTGATGGGACACAGCTTTTCCCCTACCTTTTTTTTTTGCCTAAAACTTGCTTTGAATTTATGGCAGAATGGAATTTCGTGAAACACAGCCTTTTATAAATAGCCACATAAATATACACACGAGATCAGAAATCATTAGGATTAAAAAAAAATCAGCAACGTGTTAAAGCCTTTCTTTATTGCCATTAGTTATAAAAAAGACCCCACCCCAAAGGAAACCGTAATGCATCTTAGGAAACTTATTCGGTTACAAAAACCGAGGGAAATTACTGTGCAATTTTAAGCGGGGTGG
Organism: Gekko gecko; assembly: GCA_029375565.1. NCBI lineage: Eukaryota > Metazoa > Chordata > Lepidosauria > Squamata > Gekkonidae > Gekko > Gekko gecko. The sequence continues at coordinate 88,170,019 of JAPDNY010000002.1, read as the reverse complement.
TGAGCATAACTCGCACTGTTCCTTCTTTTTTCAATCAGGAAACTGGATCCAGTTCTTTGCCTCCTTTTTCCACATTAATGTTGTAAAGCACACACTGTCTCATTGTTTCAATATGTCCAGTTCTCCCTTCGGGTGTTGAACATTTGCGGTCTGCTCACTGCAGGAAGATGCTGTAGCCTACGGGGAGATGATGCGCTGCAGCAAAGTCCCACCTCTTTCCATCTCATTCCAAAGCGAAATATTTCCAAGGTTCCCCCCCCTCCCTTCTCCTTTATTTCTAGCCCCGCCTAAATCCCCCTGGGGAAACCCCTTTGCTGTTGCAACTGACTAGGCGTTTAACATGTCTTGTTATATGGGAGCCGAGGACTCACACCTTTTCGGTGCATACCACCCCGTTGACCAAAGTTATGAAGCAGAACAAAAGTGAGGCAATTCCACAAGCCCGGCAGCCCTACTTTTTCATGACGGGGGGGAGGGGAGATCAAGGGGTCTCTGAAGGCTTGGCATCAGGGTGTAATTAACCATGATTGATGGGCCACTGCCTCCGGGTTTCAGGTTAGATAAACAATTCATGCAGTTGGTCAGTTTCACTGTAACTTTTTTAAGTCCCTCCTCCTCCTCCTGGTTTCCAAAAAACTCCTTTTACAAGGCAGCAGCTGCACCAGCGGCAGCGGCAGCCACAGCAACACACGCCGATTGTGTATGTGGGGTAAGTCTTTTTGTAAAGAGGAGCTAGAGCGATCAGACGGGAGACGGGGGACGGGGGCGAGCGGGTGGGACTGACCGACACGCGGTTTGTGTAATTGACATGATAGACTAAAAAAGCGCGCTGTGATGTGGGTCTGGGTCAATGAGGAGGGACGGGGGAGGCAGAAACTTCAGCATATACCCGACTTGCTATGACAGGCATCAGAATAAAGATCAGTGCCAGAAACCAAAGTTATAGTGGCTCCAACTCGCCCTGGTGTTCCCCATTACCCCCCTCCCCTTCTTCAAAGCTTTAACCACAAATCTTTCCCCTTCAAGGCAGTGCAGGTCCCTTGGTTTGATCGTGTCGATTTTCTTCTGTAGAAATCCTGATTTCTTGATTTTTCTCCATGTGATGGAATGAATAGAATGAAGGCCTTGGGTATCTTGGGAGAGGCAAAAAATAAACAAACAACAGTCTGTGGTCACTGTCTGGTGAGAAATGCTGCTTTCCTTGTGCTAATCTTTTAGCAAGAAGTCAACACAGAAGGGCTCCAAACTCCAGAAGTTAAGGATCTTAGCTTCAAAGCTTTTGGTAGAGCTAAAGTAATACAAATGATGGAACCTGTAAAATATATATATATATATATTCCATGATAGTGCTTTATGAGGTTGGTGGGGATAGAAAAGAGGAAAGCTGCCACGTTTCTCCCTGATGGAGACTCAAAGCAGTTTACATTATTCCCCTGTTCTCTATTTTATCCTCACCACAACCCAGTGAGTCATATGAGAGCCCGTGACTGGCATAGGGTCACCCAGCAAGTTTCCCTGTCAGAGGGGGGGATTTGGACCTGCATCTTCCAGATTGTACTCCGACACTCTCACTGGTTTTGAGACCCTTGTTGGGAAACATGTGCAATGTAGATTTTTAAAAATAAATATACCCTACCATTGAACGGTTAAGGGACAGGTGGAGGTTTCTTGTGGCATAGTGGTTAGAGTGTAACTTATGTTTTAATGCAACTTTTCTGTTTTTATGTAAGCTGCCCAGAGCCGGCTTTGGCCAGGAGGTTGGGGTAGAAATTCGATAAATAAATAAATAAATAAATAAATAAATATTAGGTCCAATGAGACCTGAGTTCAAATTCCTACCCAGCCAGGAAGTGCAATGTGTGATCTGTACCAAATCTGCTCCAAAGAACAGATCTGTTCCAAAGAGCCCAGGGTGGCCTACAGGATACCCCTTGCTTCTACTCTGTTCTCATAAACATCCTGTGGGGTACATTTGATGGTGCAAGACTGACTGGTCCAAGGTCAGCCAGTACTCCTCAAGGCCAAGCAGTGGTTTGAATCCCCAGTCTTAGTCTAGTACTCTAATCACTACACCATACTAGCCCTCGTGTTACATAGTACGTAATGTGTATTGCAAGCCATCAGGGTAAAAATGAACTGAACAGATCAAAAAGGAGAGTCTGAGTCTCTACAGGTGCCTAAACTATCCTTGAGGTAAGCTCTACACTTTGGTTAGCTTTGACATTGGTATACTATCACTTGTCATGTGTCCATAGGTGGTAAAGCAGGTGATCAAATGGCTCTGTAAAATGTTTCTAGTCCCTGCAATCTTAGCAAGGCAAAGTGAATGGCAGGGGAAAGTAGACTTAATAAAGGGGTATTGCAGAATAGAAAGGGAAAGGAATGTATAGGAGTTTGTATTCCATGGTCATCCCTTATAAATGTGTGACTTAATATGTAGCTCAAAATCCAGAAATCTGAATTCTTTACTTTTCATTTTCTTAAATGGCAACTTTCCTATGCAGAGAGCTTGACTTTTATTATGATCCTTTGTTGATATAATACCAAGACAGTTGGTGCTTTGCAGAATATACAAAGTTTCCTGCCCCAAAGATCTGAGACAAAGAAGACAATTAAAGGGAGGGGGAAGTGAGAATAAACAGGGGAAGAATGTATTTATCCCCATCCTGTGTATTTAGGCTTTGTTGTTCCTGCTGGGTAGGAACTAAGGGATTGTGCCAGTGGCTTCATTTCTGTGGGCGATGCCTGGTAAAATGCCTGAATCCAAAGGCAAGGCTCAGCAACACCGCCACTGGCCAGGTGGGAGATTTCAGTCAGTGCCTTCCCATTAGGCATGCTTGAACAACCACCGGTTTGACTCATATCCTGATTGCTTGTTGTAAACTGGGAGCTGATGGTTCAACGAGCTATTCAAATATATCCAATTGAATTTGGAATAGTTGGTTTGCATGCTTTTGACTATTTCCTCACCTGATTACACTTTTTTACTGTTGCCCTTTTATCCTTGTCTCCCTTTTACACTGCTTCCACCTCTGATTATTAAAACAGCATATAGTAAAATGGGGTAGGGGGAATCCAGTTATAACTTTTTACTACATAGTATCTTTATATACCTTGTTTGGGTTGGATCCAGCACAGCATTTCTGTGGGCAGCAAGGACTTCAGACCTCTCCCCCATCAGGATTTCTGTGGGCATTTTGGGGTGCTGCAGGAGGGAGGAGCCAAGAAATCACACTCCACAAGCAGAAGCCCTTACCCATGGAAGCTCTTTGCTGGGTCCAACTCAGTGTCGGTTCATGAACCCAATTAAACATGTGGTCAGTTCCTGTACTCTCTTCCCAAATGGATGCCACTGACAGCACTGGTGGAAAAAGCAGACAGTGCAAACTAGCTGATGTCAGGTTTTTGAAGCATGTATCCAACTTTGTAGATGCTAAGAGGGGAGAAATGGCAAGTGATTCTATGCCTTACCCAAGTCAATTGATTTGATGACCTGCATGTGAGGTGATTTAGTTCCTGAAGTGGGCAAAAGCAGCTTTTAGCTACAATGCAGGCTCAAGACAAGGGAGTATTGAGGCTATCTGATCGGGTGCCCACCTTGTGTGTGATCAAGGAATTTTGAACCAGGTATGTTCACTTGGCAACGATATCCATGAAGACATTCTCAGCATGCCTACCCATCTTGCAACAAAGATTGTCACATTATATGTATAGGTGGCAGAACTAAGCTTTCATTGCTGCAAGATTCTGGTGTCGTTGTTGTTTTTTAAATCATAAAGTGCACAATTCCAGCTGTAGACACTATGGAGGACCCATGGCCCTGCCATAAACTATAGTGGGACCAGCAGCCCAGGTGGCAGATTGTGCAGAAAATCTGGGCAGGAGGCATGCACAGTTCCATGCCTTCAGCAGAGAAATAGTAAATAAATAAAACTGTTACAAAAGTTTGGCTTCTGGTCCATCAAATCCACTATTGTCTAGTTGCCTGCCTCTCTTCACTGACTAATTCCCCCTTTTGTTCCTTGTCACACACAATGTACAGCAGCAGATTCTTTTAAGGCTGGAAATGCCAGGGCTTGAACCTGGAACCTCCTCAATGGAAAGCATGGCCACTGAGCTATGGCCACAGGGTGCATAAGGTGATACTGTGTGCCCATGTTATTGCAGTAGAATGTACACAGCTGTACAGTCACCTCCATTAGGCTGGCAGTTGGAGTATTTCAGTGGCAAATGTGGCATTGCTGTTTCTTCTGAAAAACATGCTGATTCTAGGTGTGGAGAATAGGACAAGATACTTAGGGGTACAGGAGGAAAATTAACCAACTACACTGAGAGACTGAGCTGCAAATCAGGTTTGGATCTTGTCTCTGCTGTGAACTCACTAGGTGGTCTTTTGCAAACCGCTTCTTTTCTGTCCAGCCGCAATTGGCATAATGGGGATAATAAAAGTGACCTCTATTATAGGCTTGCTGAAAAGGTTGCAAGGAGATAATGTAAGTGAAGTGCTTTGAACCTTTGAAAGTGCTATACAAATGCTAAGTATTACTATTATAGAAGAGCAGGCCATCACATGGCCAAAAAGAAAGCCTATTCTTTCTCACTCTGCCAATCTTCTACTTTTCGTCTTATCTCTCCTTCATTGTCACCAAAGTATTCCTCTAACTGGAATTCCTTTCCATGGCTGTATCTGAGAGCAGAGGGAACACAGGGACATAGTCAGAGCCATCTGCAACAAGCACTTTTGATCTTTAGCAGTGGCCCTTTGATGCCACTGGCCTTCCTCTCAGGGCCAATCACATTTGTTTTTCACAAGTGGTGCAAAAGCCTTACATTTCTAGCCAGCGTACTCAGGGCTGGGGCTGCGGCTTAGTAGCAGAGCACCTGCTCTGCATGAAGAAAACCCCAGGTTCAACCCCCCAGCACCTCCATTTAAAAGTATCTGGTAGCTTTATTTGGATTTCCCTCCTATCAAGTTACAGCCATCTTATGGTGAGCTCCACCCCCCCCCCTTTAGGGTTCTCAAGGCAAGAGATGTTCAGAGGTTGCCATTGCCTTCCTTCATATAACACACCCAGTGTTCCTTGGCAGTCTCCCATCCAAGTACTAACTGTGGCCAGCTCTGCTTATCTTTCCAGCTATAATGAGCTTGGACCTACCTGGGCTATTCAGGTTGGTGGTAGGTCATGTGACAGAGATGTGCATGAGATGCCTCAGTATAAGACAGTTTCTTATGTGTGTTCATCTTATGGTTAACTGTTCCTGCATTTAAGCTTTCAGCTTAGGTTGTGGCTATATAACTTCAGACTGCCTATGACTGAATGCTTCCCCTTCCCCCAACAAAATCCTTCTACATAGAAAACTGAGTGTCAAGGAGAATAAGGCTGCTGTCCTTTCCTAGAAGTAAGCTCCACTGAATAAAATGGGAGTTCTGAATAGACCTGTTTAGGACTGCTTTCCGTTAGTCAAGAACTTTTCTTTGTAACATCAAGTTTCCTGTATAAAAATAAATTTTTATGCGGCTAGGCCTCCAATCATGTGTGTCCGCTCCAGCAAGCTGGTATTTGTTTATTTAGAGAAATTATATCTCGTCTTTCACTGCAGTCCTCAAAGAAATGGGTTTTGGGGGTGCCCCAGTATGGGACATCCTTTAAAATAAGTTGCATTTGGTATCCCCACTGAAGTGTCCGCACTGTTGGATTTTGCTTTGCTGGACAGTTCCCTAGTAAAGAAAGGAAGGGTACTTTTGTGTTATGTGGATGACAATAATGTTGGGGAAATGATTCTTCAGTAACTTTTAACTGACCTCGCAAACTGAATTGATTGTAACCTCCTTTATACCATTACATCTAGGTCATATATGTGACCAAAATATTAGATCGTGTTGTCAGCGTTTATCTGTAGGACAGCAAAAGGGAACTGTGCCAGATGATATGTCATCAGTTTGGTTACCAGCGATTTAGTCATAAAATGAATCTCCTGCACAACTCTCAGTGCAGAAGATGCTGCAAACACGTGCGCAGACTGTACTCAGACTCCTCCAACAATCCACTGTGCATTCCAGTGCAGTGGTCCTGTGGTGAGAGACAGCTGCAGAAAGGATCATACATACCTCTGTAAGGAGAAGAAATGAGGTCAGGATGTGAGCAGATCTGTTTTTTCAAAATATAAGCAGATTTTCATCTGCATTTGCAGCTGTGCATCCATCCTTGCCTCTTCTATTTCTATTAGTGAGAAAGATCCTGGAATTGGACCTTTTATAGTGCCACAGTCCAGATCTTGCCCCCAGAAATGGTGTAAATTAGGGTTCATTAAATCATAGCTGAACTGTTCAGATGTTAAACTCTCCCCAGCTCTTTAGTGCCACTCATGCCATAGAAGCTTGCTCAACCTAACCTACCTCATAAGGTTGTTGTGAGGATAAAATGGAGGAGAGGAAAATGAAGTAAGCCACTTTGGGTCCACCTTGTGGGAGAACGGTAAAGTATTAATGACTAAAATAAATACATTTGTACAATCCTACTATTTCTCTGGGTGCAGCTTGACAGAACTGCTTTTCCTTGCCTGCATAGAAATCTGCCAAGAGTTGCTGACCATCCCCACTTATCTACCCATACTGGTCAGTATAAAGGTTCAAGTGTGGATGCCCATTACAAAGAGAGTTCCCTCCCCAGCCTCCTGGGTCTGTTCTTCCATGAGTGGCTGGCTTGGGTACCTCAACCCATTGTAAGATGCCTCAGGATGCTCATCATGCTGTAATAGATTTCTAGTACATAACCTGTGCCCTGGCTCAGGCTAGCCCAATGTCATCAGATCTGGGAAGCTAAGCAGTGCTGGCCTTGGCTAGTACTTGGATGGGAGACCACCAAGGAAGTCCAGGGTTGCTACATAGAGGCAGGCAATGGCAAACCACCTCTGAATGTTTCTTGCCTTGGAAACACTACAGGGTCAGCATAAGTTAGCTATGTCACTTTCCACCACCACCATATAACCTGCATTAATCCTGTCAAACTCCTGTGTTGTGGCCTAGCCAATCCAATTACCCAACTCCTCCTAAGCAATGTGAATTAGGAAAAAGGGTCCTTCTCTGAGCCAATTATTGATGGACCCAAAATATAGCCCTTCTACCCTTTCATCCAGATCATTGATAAAAATATTGAAAAGTACCGGGCCCCAAACCTAGCCCTGTGGCACCCCACTGGACACCTCCCTCCAATCTGATGAAATGCCATTGACCACCACTCTTTGGGTGCAGTTTTCTGACCAGTTCCCTATCCACCAAACTGTCCTATAGTCCAGTCCACAATCTTCCAGTTTGCCCATCAGAATGTCATGGGGAACCTTGTCAAAAGCTTTACTGAAATCCAGGTAAATCACATCAACAGAGTTCCCATGATCCAGTAAGCTAGTCACACAAAGAAAGAAAGAAATCAGGTTGGTCTGGCAAGATCTGTTGGGGACAAAACCATGCTGACTTCCCCGGATCACTAACTGGTCCTTCAGATGCTTACAGATCCAGCAACAGAAGTCAGACTGACCGGCCTATAGTTTTCTGGGTCATCCTTCTTCCCTTTCTTAAAGATTGGGATAACATTAGCTCTTCTTCAATCTTGTGGCACTTCCCCAGTCCTCCAGGAGGCCTTGAAGATGATGGACAGAGGCTCTGCAAGTTCATTGGACACTCTTTGAGCACTCTTGGGTGCATACCATCTGGCCCCGGGGATTTGTATTCATCCAGTGCAACCAGGTGCCTCTCCACAATCTCCCTATCAATGTCAACTGGACACTCAGGTGTCCTGTTATGTCCTGTACCATCTCTAGATGGGCTTGAGTTCTTCTGGGAGAAAACAGAGGCAAAAAAGTCATTAAGCCTGTCTGCTTTTTCTCTGTCCTCCCCCAGAGTTTCTCCTTCTACTCCCAAAAGTGGTCCAATTGCCTCTTTACCTTGTGTTTGCTTCTCACATACCTGTAGAAGTTTTTCTTATTGTAGCAAGCCCCCCGGGCCAGACCCAACTCATACCAAGCTTTGGTTTCCCTGATGGCTGATCTGCAGTACCCAGTAACTCTCATATACTCCTCTTTAGAGGTCTGACCTTCCCTCCATTTCCCTCCATTTTCTTTTTCTTCCTTAGCATATTCTGAAGTTCTTGGTTCATCCACATTGGTTTCTTGGAGCCCTTACTACGTTTCCATCTTGCTGGAATAGTGATGGCTTGAGCTCACAAAAGCTCATGCTTGAGAAGAGCCCACCCTTCACTTGCTCCTTTCCCTTCCAGCACACTCCCCCATGGAATGACTCCCATCAAGCCTCTAAGTCTGTTGAAAATCTAACCTATGAGTCTGGCTATGAACTTCCTTGGCCCGCCACAGCAACTGGAATTCGAGGAGGACATAGTCACTTCCCCCTAAGGTCCCCACCACCTTCACCCCATCTACCAATTCTTCCCTGTTGGTTAATATTAAGTCTAGTATGATCAAGCCCCTTGTAGCTTCCTCCACCATTTGAAAAAGGAAGTTGTCGGCCAGATGGGTCAGGAAGTTGTGTGATTCTTGTCGCTTTGTTGAGCCTGCCTCCCAGCACACATCATAGTTCTTTTCATGTATTCCCTTCACTTATTCAGGATTTAGTGGTCAAAAAGATTTAATAGCCAGTAAAACTGTCTGAAAGAATTTTGCTTTGTTTTCAGACGTTTGGTATCTTTTTGAATCTTGGTCCAGGAGTTCATGTGATTTTTGCCCCTCTAATGAATTGTGCAAGAATATTAAAAGCTGATCACTCATCACCATCATAGTATATTTCTGTGATGTAGAACAGGCACAATATAAAGAGAAAGAGAGAGGGAGAGAGATGGGGAGAGCCAGGGGCCAAAAATTAATCAGACATAAAAGTGTATATCCAATCTGATTGTGAACTGTATCTGTTACACAAGAAGAAATATGTCTCTGAAGTTAAGATTTTGCTTAGGAATCCATGATGTTTTCCAACAACTGTTAATTGGTTGGTCTGGAACAACCAAGCTGGAAATGGTTGGTTCTTGAGAGTTTCCTCTAGGTGTTTTTAATGTTCATAACCAGCTCTAATACAAAGTGTTGAAATTCACCATGTGTGGCTCTTTTGTTTTTGACTGAGTGACGTTTAGTTATTGTGGATTGGAAATATATCTCAGGCCTCTGCCCTGTTGTGGGATTTTTTCTCCCTTACATCTGGTGAGACCATCCAAGTGTCAGCTCCTCCAACTTCTAATTAACTTTTCTCTATAAAAACAGGAATGTTTCATTCCAAGGCTCCTGAGAAAAACAACACCTATTATCCTGGCATCTACTTGAAGTAATTTAAGCGAAACAAAAACAAATGGGACATATTTTATTATAGTACTGTTTTAGTGCCACAAACAAGTAAAAATATGTACATAAGAAATGCAGAGGGGAGGCTGAGTTTAATAAACTAAATGAGAACACAAAGGAAGGGTATACTGCTTTCAAAATTTGATAGAAAGCTCTTAAAAACAGATGGATCCTAAACCACAATGAGCTGTACTTAGTTGTTGTCCCATGGATGTCTTTCCAATATTTTAATCTGCATTTTCATATAAAAGGTCATGACCCAAAGAGTGCCAGAGAGCCAGTTTGGTGTAGTAGTTAGGAACGCAGAGTCTAATCTGGAAGAACCGGGTTTGATTCCCTACTCCTCCACATGAAGCTGCTAGTGTGACCTTGGGTCAGTCACAAGTTCTCTCAGAGCTTTTGTCTCAAGGTCAGTTCTCGAAAGAGCTCTCTCAGCCCCACCTATCTCACAGGGTGTCTGTTGTGGGGAGAGGAAGGAACAGGAGATTGTAAGCTTTGAGACTCGTTCGGATAGTGAAGGGTGGGGTATAAATCCAATCTTGTCTTCTTCCTCATATGCACTATGAGGATGCTGAAGTTTCCATATCATCAAGCTATTAACACCAAAGTGGCTTGTTCTTGACAAAAAAATGGAGACAGGAAAGAAATGAGTGCCAGCTGCATGCACTGGACTCCTTGCATGGTCCTAAGGTTGTTTGTTTTTTTTTTTAAAATGTGGCTAAAACTCTGATGCCTTCACCTGGATGGCCCAGAGTAGCCAGATCTCCTCAGATCTCAGAAGCTAAGCAGAGTTGGCCCTGGTTAGTAATTGGATGGGAGAACACCAAGGAAGTCCAGGGTTGCCACACAGAGGAAGGCAATGTCAAGCCACCTTTATTTGTCTCTTGCCTTAAAAACCTTATGGAGTTGCCATAAGTTGGCTGTGACTTGATAGCACTTGACACACGCACAAAACTCTAATGTTGTTGTATGATTCCAAAGTATGTTCTTCCATGGCATCTCTCTGGTTTGCCTGACAGTGAGAATATTTCCTGCATCACATTGCAAATACTTTTCTCTTTTTCATTAGATGGTTGGCTAGTAAATGGACTGTTTGATCTGTATCAGCTTATCTCAGAGGCTTCATTTTTTAAACTGCCAACTATGAAATAGTTGACCAGCCTTTTCTTGACTTACTCTTGCACAGGGCCTGGTGGGAGTCAGTTCTGTTTAGCTGCATTTATCTTTTGGCTCCTTGTGTCACATGCTTTGCATGTTCTCTAAGATGAAGCTGTTCCAATTTGGGGTCATTTTCTGTTTCAGAGGGTTTGAGCATTTCTTTTGTGACCTACTTGCTAATGAACTCTTTCTTGGACTGAGCCCAAATGTACTGGGGGGAGGGGGAGTAAACAGCCCTGATTCCATGCTGTTAGTGATGAAATGTGACCAAAAAATCTATTCCTATGAGAAATAATTGTTGCGATGAATTAAAAGAATTGGATTTGACTCTAACATTTAATTTACAATTGAATGAGGCTAATGGAAGGTGTGCTGGTAGTACAGAGGCACACACGGAACTGTAAGCTTAACCAATCGATTATATCTGTGATTGATTTATAAGCCAACACAGAGTCAAAAAACAGTTTACAAAGATAAAGTAAGACATTCTGTTAGTAAACCCTGTTCCTTGCCTAGTGTTCATTTGGTACAGGATGAACTCTAGAGGTCAACCATTCAGCCAACCAGAGCTCTTTTTGTAGAAGGAACTCCTTTGCATATTAGGTGACACACCCCTAATGTAGCCAATCCTCCAAGAGCTTACAGTAGCACCTGTAAGAAGAGCTCTGTAAGCTCTTGGAGGATTGGCTACATTTGGGGTGTGTCGCCTAATATGCAAAGGAGTTCCTGCTACAAAAAGAGCCCTGCAGCCAACCAGTTACCAGTAGTGGTTGTACTAAGGCTACTGGTCGTGAAAAGGAAGGAAGGAAGGAAGGAAGGAAGGAAGGAAGGAAGGAAGGAAGGAAGGAAGGAAGGAAGGAAGGAAGGGAAAAAAAGGGGTATTTCAATCTTTCTTTTTGCTGAGAAGGGAATCATCTGATATTGGAAGGGTGCCTTAAAGAATTATGACAAAGGACAGCACTTCAGAATTGCGCAAGATGAAATACTGTCACTTTTGAGCTATCTTGCACTCTGTGAGGCTCCAGGCACCTCTCTGTGTAATTAACCTTGAATGTGCGAAGGCCATTTAATTGTCTCAGCCCTCCTTGCTCAGAATGGTCATAAATGCAGAATGGTTATTAAGCCCAGAGAGAGGCAATATATATATATATCCAATTCCCCCCCACACCTTTTGTGACTATGGGCTTGTGTACCTGGAAGACACGGTGACTTCTGGCAACCCCTAGTTGGGCTAGGATGTTTAAGAGAGGTGTCTTGATACTGCCTCCCTCTGTGTCCTGGCCCTGGTATTACTTGGAGATCTCCCTTCCCAGTACTTTCCAGGACTTGCCTGGGCTGTCCAGGTCAGGGCCTGCCCAATTTCTTTTGAAGTTCTATTTAAGCTTTCATTTGGACCAAATTCACTCCTTTTCTATTTAGTGTTTATGTAGCATTTTCCCTAACTGTTCAAAAATGTTTTCCATATTATATTGTTAATTCTTACAATGAACAAATATGGTAGCCATTATTATCATCTGCAGAGGAAATGTTGAGGCTCATGGTTCATGGCTGATTTGAATTTTGGACTGAGAACTTCTAGCTCATAGCACATGCTCTAACTTTCTAGAATCACTGCAGGTATCTGCAGAATGGCATCATACAAATGGTATGATACGTAGGACTGTTTCCATAACATTCCATTTGGCACTAAGCACTTATGTGAATCTGGCATTGTCCATTCAGTGCTGTATTTTTTACCTTATTCGGCTTCAGCCCTGACTATTCTGACTATTCTGAGTTGTCATCAGACTTCTTGGAATAGATGCGAGACAACAAAATTGGGTAAACTGCAGATTACAACTTTAATTAAAAGTCTAAACTGCAGTTAATAGCTTTTCATCCTTCAATGTGGGCAACCGCAGAGAGCTCTTTAAGTCTCAAGCAACGGCTTCCCTTAGTTTTACAAAAATACCCTTGCTCCAAGTAATAGAAGAGAGAGCTGCAAGAGGCTGGTTTAGGTGAATCTCCCTCCTTCACTTATCAGTTGGGGACTCTTCTGTACTGAACTAGTCATTGTCACATAATTAACACTATGGGGTAATAAAATGCCAAGAAAAGGTAACCACCCTTAATGCCACGTTGTGGAGCAGGGGGAAAAAGCTCTAGTTCCATCCACTGGGAAGTTCATGTTGAGAACCCCAAAATTCCTGCTTGGCTCCATCCAGGAAGGAGCCACTCCTGTGCTGTAAACATTGCATGGGTGGGAGAGTTTCTGCTGCCAATCTAAGAAGCCAAAGAGGTGGGCCTATACTACCCTTACCAGGCAATGAGTAGGATTGCCAGCTCTGGGTGGGGAAATACCTGAAGATTTTAAGGGTGGAGCCTGGGGAGGAGGGGTTTGAGGAGGGGAGGGACCTCAGCAGGCCAAAGAGTCTACCCCTCAAAGCAGAAATTTTTTCCAGGAGAACTGATCTTTGTTTTCTGGAGATTTGCTGGGTCAGTATGATTGGGTCAATATGTGTTCAAGTCGGGAAAAAGAGACTGAGTTTCTAGACACTCTTGACGACTGTGCTATGGAGCAGATGGTCACAGAACTCACCAGGGGAGAGGCAATCTTGGATTTGGTCCTAAGTAACACTCAAGACCTGGATTAATTCCACAAAAGCAGTTGTTGCATCCTCGATCTCCTGTTTTCCCTGGCTGTACTGCTCAAATTCCCACTATTTGCTGTGCGGCCGCTTTTTGTCCCACATCTACCCCAATTTCCCCTATGTTTGCTTGATCCTCATTTTTAGGATCAAGAAGACATGGAGGAAATTGGGGGGAGATGCAGGTCAAAATGCGGCATCACAGCAAGTAGTGGGAAATTGAGCAGTACAACTGGGAGAAATGGGAGATTAAGGGTGGAATAACTGCTTTTGCGGTATCGGTCCTGGTGAGAGATGTAAAAGTGACAGCACCACTTGGGAACAGTGATGACCATAATGTTATTGAGCTCAACATTTGTACAAATAGGGAGTTGCCCCCCAAAACTGACACAACCACTTTTAACTTTATAAGGGGTAACTTCTCTGAAATGAGGGGACATGTGAAGAAGAAACTGAAAGTAAAAGTAAAAAGGGTCAAAACTATTGCAGAAGCTTGGAGACTATTTAAAACTACAATCCTAGAAGCTCAGATAAAATATATACTGCAGGTGAGGAAAGGCACAAATAGGTATAAAAAAGGCCTGCATGGCTAACAAACAAAGTAATGGAAGCTGTAAAAGGTAAGAAGGATTCCTTTAAGCAGTGGAAAGCTAGTCTCAGGCTGCGGTCACACAGAAGGGAGATAATGCAGGTAGGAAGCAAGGCTGTTTGCCCCACCTGCAATGACACGTGTTTACGTGATCATACCTCCTGCTGGGCGCCCCACAGTTCCCAATGATACTGGGTTTTCAGCAGTAGCTTTTCACCACGCTACTGCGGTGTGAAAGGATGCCCTGCCAATGACTCCGGGATGCCAGACAGATGTGTCTGTCTGATCACGTCCCTTTAATCCATGGGGGAATCGCATGTCTGCCTTGGCTTCCAGTACGTATGATCGCACCCTCAGTGAGGTTGATAAAAAGGAACACAGGCTGTGGCAAATAAAATGCAAGTTGTGATCAGGCAGGCAAAAAGGAATATGAGGAGCATATTGCAAAAAACATAAAGACCAACAATAAAACTTTCTTCAAATACATTAGAAGCAGGAAACCAGCCAGGGAGGCAGTGGTGCCCTTGGATGACCAAGGGGTAAAAGGGCTACTGAAGAATGACAGGGAAATGGCTGAGAAGCTGAATACATTTTTCGCCTTTGTCTTCACTGTGGAAGATCAAAAGTGCTTGCCCACTCCAGAACTGCTGATTTCAGGAAGTATGTTGAAAGACCTGAGTCAGATTGATGTGATGAGAGAGGAAGTCCTATGACTGATAGACAACCAGGGCTATTTTGGGACAGGAATGAAGTTCTGGCTGGCTCCCAAGTTGGCCACGCTCAGCAGGAACACATTAGCATAACAGGCCACATCCAACAGCAGAAATTTATTAGGATTGGCTACATTAGGGGTGTGTGGCCGAACATGCAAAGGAATTCCTGCTACAAAAAAAGCCCTGGGTTTTGACAACAAACAAGGTAAACAGAATAAGAAGCAAAAGGTGGGTGTGGCTGGATGACCACACTTCTGGTAACATGGAGGTGTGGATTAATATGCTAATGGGCTGTGCTGTCAGGGGTGTGGCTTAATAAGCTAAAGAGTTTCTGCTGTTAGGTGTGGCCTGTTATGCTAATGAGTTCCTGCTGGGCTTTTTCTACAAAAAGCCCTGCAGACAACAAAAACTGATAAATCTCTAGGCCTGGATGGCATGCATTCAAGAGTTCTGCAAGAACTCAGATGTGAACTTGTGGCTCTCCTGACAAAAATATGTACTCTTTTATTAAAATCTGCTTCCATTCCTGAGGACTGGAGGGTAGCTAATGTCACCCCCATCTTTAAAAAGAGTTCCAGAGGATATCCGGGAAATTACAGGCCAGTCAGTCTGACATCAATACTGGGTAAGTTGGTGCAAGGAGAGAATTAGTAGGCACATGGATGAACAGAAACTATTGAGGCAGACTCAGCATGGGTTCTGTAAAGGAAGATCTTGTCTCACTAACCTGTTAGTGTTCTTTGAGGGACTGAACAAACATGTGGACAAGGGGGACCTAATAGATGTTGTTTACCTTGACTTCCAGAAATCTTTTGATAAAGTCCCTCATCAAAGGGATAATAGTCATGGGATAAAAGGACAAGTTGACTTGTGGATCAAAAACTGGCTAATTAATAGGAAACAGAAAGTGAGTATAAATGGGAAATTTTCTCAGAGGAGGGAGGTAAGCAGTGGGGTACCACAGGGATCAGTACTTGGTCCGATGCTTTTTAACTTGTTTATTAATGATTTGGAGTTGGGAGTAAGCAGTGATGTGGCTGAATTTGCAGATGACATGAAGTTGTCCAGGGTGGTGAGAACCAGGGAGGGATTGTGAGGCACTCCAAAGGGATTTGTCAAGGATGGGTGAGTGGGCGTCAACATGGCAAATGGGGTTCAGTGTGGCCTAGTGCAAAGTGATGCACATTGGGGCCAAAAATCCTAACTATAAATACACATTGATGGGGTCCGAACTGGCAGAGACTGACCAAGAGAGAGATCTTGGAGTCGTAGTAGATAACTCACCGAAAATGTCAAAACAGTGTGCAACTGCAATAAAAAACGGCCAACACTATGCTGGAGATTATTAGAAAGGGAACTGAAAACAAATCAGCCAGTATCATAATGCCCCTGTAAAATCAATGGTGCAACCTTATTTTGAATACTGTGTGCAGTTCTGGCCACCACACCTCAGACAGGATATTATAGCATTGGAAAAAGTGCAGAAAAGGGCAACTAGAATGATAAAAGGGTTGGAACACTTTCCCCATGAAGAAAGGTTAAAGCACTTGGAGCTATTTAGCTTGGAGAAATGAAGACTGAGGGGTGACATGATTGAGGTTTATAAGATTATGCATGGGATAGAGCAGGTAGCGAAAGAAGTACTTTTCTCCCTCTCTCACAATACAAGAACTCATGGGCACTCAATGAAATTGCTGAGCAGTCGGGTTAGAATGGATAAAAGGAAGTACTTTTTCACCCAAAGAGTGATTAATACATGGAATTCACTGCTGCAGGAGGTAGTGGCGGCTACAAGCATGGATGGCTTCAAGAGGGAATTGGATAAACATATGGAGCAGAGGTCCATCAGTGGCTATTAGCCACAAGGTATAGATAGGAACTCTTGGTCTGGGGCAAGTGACACTTTGTATTCTTGGTGCTTGGGGGAGGACAGTGGGAGGGCTTCTAGTGTCCTGGCCCTACTGGTGGACCACCTGGCATTTTTGGCCACTGTGTGACAGAGTGTTGGACTGGATGGACCATTGGCCTGATCCAACATTGGCTTCTCTTATGTTCTTATGCTGTAATAGTGGGAGATCTCCAGGCCGCACCTGGAGATTGGCAACCCTATCAATGGGGCTGTCTGACCTTGGTGCCTAATGTTGCCAGCTCTGTGTTGGGAAATGGAGCCTAGAGAGGGTTGGGAATGGAGCCTGAAGTGGGGAGGGTTTGGGGAGGGGAGTGACCTCAACAAGGTATAATGCCTTAGAGTCCGCCCTCCAAAGTGGCCATTTTCTCCAGACCCTACTGGTACCTCATCCTTCATCCAAGATGCTGAAGTCATTCCTCATCCACACTTAATAGACTGACAAATGTAATTATGAAGAGTGACATTCAAGAGCTTTGAAAATCGGAATCTCTCACCTTTTTGAGAGAGGATTTGAATCCCACTCATGCTCACACAATCAGCTACCAACCCCCCTTGGCAAAATGGATACTTGATATTTCAGGCTGGGGAGCAACTGTGTAACATCTAACTATTCTTTTTACCTTTTAGAAACAGGGGCACTTATACCTATGCCAAAGAGCTGATAAATTGGGACTAAGGTCATTAATTACAGATAAAGAAAATTAACATTTTAATGGGGGAACTGAACAGTTTATTCATTCACTCTTCACATTGATATCCCATCCTTTGTGCAAGTAGCTCAGGATGGTGAATATGGATGGGTACAGTTGTCGTTAAAACCTATAGGAGAACTTGGACAAAAGGGTTGAATGTCTGGTTGAGTTTGCAAGGCTGCTAGTTAATTATGTCTGTTCTTTATAATCCTAAAGACATTTAATACGGAAATAAGTGGTGCATGATAAATATGGAACATCTTCTATTTTACAGTTTGAAAAGAAATGTGTTTTTAATACATGGCAGAAAATAACATTACATTTGCAAATGTATAGTTAAGTGATGAAAAGTGACAGCACTTCATTTAGATTTGTTTTTAAAAGACTCAGTATTGGAATACTTTAGGAATCCTGTCTATTTGCAGAAGCTTTTCAAATGACTGCACTTTAGTATATCTAGGATTTTAGGTATAAAGTTTACTTTCTCATTCTTCTAGATGTAATACACCATTCCAACTTAGTTGTGTAACTTCCTCTGAAATCTATAGGGATTTTTTTTTTGCGTGTGGAAGGGAATTTATATTTGATACCAAAAAGCATTCTTCCTTAATGTTCTTTATCTGTTCTTTATTTTTTATGTCTTTGGTCTAATATAAGCACAACAAAATGCAGTACGGGGCAGGGTTGCTGCTGCTGGTGCTGCAGATCAACTTATCAGCTATTTGATGTGTTAAGGTTTTATTGCGAGATAGCAGTGTGTGCCTGTCTAATCTCAAAAATATTTTTGCCAGGTCCTTCTATGCAGATCCTTGTAGAGTCTCCCCTTCTCTGCCTGCCGTGCTCCATACCCTCAATTGGTTATCAGGCAAGGCAGACATGGTGTCTCTGCCCTTGTTGCCAAGTATGGGACCCTTTTAAGCAATCAATAGTGCAAATCATTGTTTCTGCCTCATAAAAATCAGGCTGCCAGTTTTATTTAGATGATTTAAAAATAGATGTGTGTCTAATATAGGAATGCCAGCCTTCAAGTTGGACATGGGGATTCCTCAGAATTACAACTCATCTCCAGACTAGAGAAATCAATTTCCCTGGAGAATATGGATGCTTTGGAGGGTGGACTCTATGGCATCATACCCACTGAGATCTCAGGGCTAGCCAGAGTCCATCCCCAAATCTCAAAAAGTTTTTCAACCTGGATCTCACAACCCTACTCCCCCATCCCTTGCCAGTGATTGGGGAACCTGGCAACCCACATCTAATGTGTATGTAGAGTGTGGTCAAGTTATAAGCGACTTATGACAACCCCTGCAAGGGGCTTCCAAGATGAGTGAGAAGCAGAGGTGGTTTGCCACTGCCTACTTCTGCAGAGTCTTCCAGGGTGGTCTCCCTTGCAAGTACCAACCCTGCTTAGCTTCCAAGATCTAATGAGACTGGGTTAAACCATGCTGCCTTCCCTCCCTGTGTGTCTACACATGAAATTCTTGTACATCCCCATCAATGTTCCCACTAAGGTGTGGAGTCTTGTGAGCAAAAATTCTGCTTTGTGAGCTACTGGCATTAAAATTGTGAGCAAGCAATTTGGCTACTGCATAAATTAGTTAGCTCTGGTGCCATCTTTCCTGAGCTAAGAAAAAAATCTGTGAGCCACAGGGTAAAAAATTGTGAGCTAGCTCACACTAACTCAGCTTAGAGGGAACACTGGTCCCAATATACTAGTTGGGGACAGTTCAGTGGCAGTATCTCTTTGCATAAGTGGGGCCGAATATCTTATTTTTTGAAGTAAGAGGAACAGACCTTTGTGAGGAGGGTAATGGAACAAACTCTCTGAACATGTTGGAACGCCCATCTGTGTAAATACTTGCTGGATAACTCTATCTATTGCAGTATATCTGACACCAATTAGTAAAAGCCAGAACTTCTGATGGAGTAAACTGTGATAACTTTTTTGTGGCTGTTTTTCAAAGTTCACATTCTTGAACACAAAGCATTCTCACAAAGTGAGTTTGGTGTAGTGATTAAGTGTGTGGACTCTAATCTGGGAGAACTGGGTTTGATTCCCCATTCCTCCACTCGCAGCTGCTGGATAACTTTGGGCAAGCCATAGTTCTGTCAGAGGTGTTCTTGAAAAGAGCAGTTTCATCAGAGCTCTCTCAGTCCCACCTATCTCACAGGGTGTCTGTTGTGGGAAGGTGAAGGGAAAGGAATTCGCTATGAGACTCCAAGTGAAGGGCAGGGTATATCCAGTCTCTTCTTCTTCTTCAAGCAACCTTCACTGCGAAAACAAGCATTCCTTATTAAAATGATTTTTTGTGTACGTTTTATTGAATTAGACAAATGCTGTATCATTCATCAATTATCACTGTGTGTGAAATGAAAGAGCAACCACAGCCAGCGTTTCTTGCTACTGAATGTTATATTAGAGCTGGGAGACAGGTCTCACTGTTGGGACCAAAGAGAGAAAATCAAATTGTAAAGGTTTAATTTGAAAATTTTGTGTGTTTTCCTATTCCTTACCATTTCCCCTTTAAAACAAAGGATGGTCTTTATTTTTTCCTCTTACCCAACTTATAAAATATGCCTATTTCCATTAAGGCTACTAATTTTCTTGTGAAGGCTGGAACAATTGTGTACTAAAATGAAACTGTTCACCCTGGACTGAGAAGTTATGGAAAGTTCACCTTGTAACTATATTTGCTTTGGCAATAAAATATCTTCTGTTGGCACATTTGAAAAAAATGTCTTGCAGACATTATTTTGCAAAGAGTGAGAAATTACAACAAGATTACTGGGGCCTAAACAAGAGTTTATCAGCAGACCCTCCAACATTTCAAAAGTTTAAAAAATTATGCCAACAGCGCCTCCCAGTTCTCCATCAGCGAAGATTTTAATCAGCCTTCTCTGCTCTATGTTAATTCTAAAGTCCCTTTGACTTCTTCCTATTTGAAACGCAGGACCTTTGTTGTTCCTTTGATGAAAGAGATACTAAAAATGCTTAATCAAAGTATACTTCAGGAGATGCAATATTTGAAATGACAAATTGTGCACCATGGGGTGCCTTTGCATTCATGCACATGCAAACACACACATGCACACTAGAGACCACATGGATCCACACCCTACTCAATGACCAGATTCCTAAATACTTAAATTTGGAGGAGCTGAGCTAAGACAAATGACAACTCTAAGAACTCATGCTAACTGAATTTTAACAATGGTCAGAGTACATGAGATCCTAGGAGGAGTATGAAAGGATATTTCTAGCAACTTTCTAAGCAGAATGACCTTAGAGAGAAAGCCCAGTTTCAGTGAGGACAGGGGTAGGGTTGCTAGGTGTCCTCCCCCAGCCACTGGTGGGGAATGGGTGTGTGGGTAGGGTTGCCAAATCCAGATTGGGAAACTCCTGGAGATTTGGGGCTGGAGTCTGGGGAGGACAGGGACTTCTGTAGGGTACAATGCCATAGAACCCACCCTCCAAAGCATTTATTTCCTTCAGGGGAACTGATCTCTGTAGTACAGAAATGAGCTGTAATTCTGGGGGATCCCCAGGCTTTTAGGCATCTGTAGGGGAGAGGTTTTTACCTTTCCACACACACCCTGGTAGAGTGTCACAGAATGAAACCATTCCATCCAAGATACACACTTATGTGGCTTCAAAATATCCACATTATTAATAGTTTATGTGGATGTCTGAAACAAAAAAGTGCAAGCCCCTCTCATCTGCTCATATGGGATATCTTTCAACCCAAACAGTAATATAGTATGGGAAGACCAAGCAAAATCCACCCTAATAGGATTCATCCCTAATGAGCACCTCCAAATGACACCTGTGGGGGAGATAGATGGTTTCCCACAGATGCTATTTTGAAGATGGTTATACAGTGCTGAAATACTTGGTTGTTGTGTTATAAGGGAGAGAGTCTGCAGGTTTGTAAAAGAGAACAGGTCCTGAATAAAACAACTGTGCCTTCCTTTCTCCCTCCTTCCCTCTCTTTCTCACACACATTCATTTGCCACAGTCTTTGTTTTCATCTGACCACCCATTTGAAGCAAGTGCCTCATAACAAGACTGATGAGGTCTTCTGTCAATTCTATAAAAATAGTGGGACATAGGATTTAGCAGTGGCTGTTGTGGCCAACCCAGGGTTGCTCAGAGGCTGCAGTCACGCACATAAAATAATCCACTTTCAATTCACTTTCAGGGCACTTTCCAACTGGATTTTGCCAGTTCACATTGTAATTGGATTGAAAGTGGATTATTTAGCATGTGTGACCACAGCCAGAGATGAGCAATGCCAGTGTAGACTGGCTTCCCAAAAGCAATAGCATAGCTCCTTGTGTCTGCATCTTTTGAAAGTGGTGGGGGTGGGCGGTGGGGTGGCTAGAAGCAGCAAAAGAGCTTGTTAATGTGGGCAGAAAGGAACAGCAGTGTGTTTCGGTCTTCTCCTTATTTCTTAACAGAGCCCTTCAGTAGCAGGATTATTCCAGGTGGTTTAAGGCATGTGCAAACACTGGATTGTTTAGAGTGGCTTGAGGGGTGTTGATTCTTCTTTCTCCATAATTATTTGTCACCACTTGATGGTGAAAGTACTCATGTGCCATGCATAATCTCCTCTGCCTCCCCTCCCCCACTATTTCCTCAGTCATCCATATTTATGGCTCATAATGGATTGCAGTGTCTCGGCTTTTAGGCATTTAGTGAACCTGCATTATAATATCAGTAAATTCATTGTGAGCTTTTCTCTGCTGAGGGCTCTGTCTTGTAATTTTCATAAACAGTTCATCTTATAGTAGGTGCCCTTGTCATTATTCTTGAGCATTAAAATCCACTTTGCAATGTGTCAATTACAAGCACGGTGACTAAAATTAAAACAAACATGCTAGTTCATAAAGCCATTAATGGAGTGTTTCTAAAATTATGCCTTTAAACATTCTTGGTCCCAAATTGTTCCAATTAACCTCAAGCTCCCAGATTCCAAGCTGCAGAAGTATGTTAGCCAATTAGGAAACCAGAAGCTTTCGACTCAAACAGAAATTGGTAGGCTCGCTTCAGGGGTACAAAAATGGGTACCTTTCCTTTTGAAATCAATGTGTTAGACCCCACCAGCTTTTTCATTCAATCCTGCTCAATTCACAATCTTACCACGGAAGAAGAAGAGTTGGCCTTTTTGTTGCCACTGAAATGGCTTGTTAATATTTGTCTGCAATGAACTGCTAAAACAACAATACTTTAGGGTTCAGCTCCATGCCCAGGTTCTTTAGAAGCTACATCATGAATATGTAAGGCATAACGTAAACGACAATGTGCTATTTTATACCTTGTAGTTACTGAGGTAAATTGTGAGTGATTGATTGTCCACTGTATGACAATTATGTTTTTCTAGTGTTATCACATTAGAAACAACTATTCAATCACAATCACCTTCATTGCTTTGATGTCAGAGGATACAGGGCTATTGCAGAATAAGCAAATATAGCATACAGCAGATGGAGCAATGTGAGACTGTGGGAAATTTGATATGAAAATGTTTCTATATGAGAAACAGTAACTTGGATCCTGGTTAATTTTTTTTGTGGAATGCAAATTCCTCCCTCCCCTTCTTGCTGAAACTCAAAATAACCCCAAAATGATGTTTCGGCAGGGTGAGGCCCCCCAGGAACAGCTGTGCGTGGTGGCCTGCTGCAATAGGGCAGAACTTTTGACCTCCCCTTTCATTTTAGGTGATCCTGGATGCCTCACTTTCAATGGAGGCCTAGGTCACAACCATTACCATATCAGCCTTTTACCATCTCTGGCAGGTCAGGCAATTGGCCCCCTGTTTCTCCCCCACCATGACTTAACCACAGTGATCCGTGCATCGGTTACTTTCAGACTGGACTACTGTAACTTGCTCTGTGCAGGGCTACCCTTGAGACTGATCTGGAAACTCCAGCTGGTTCAAAATGCAGCTGTGTGTGTCCTTACTGGGACCTCAGGACAAGCACATATACAGCCTGTAGTCTGCCAGCTGCATTGGCTCCCAGTTGTGTACTGGATCAAGTTCAAGGTCCTGGTATTGACCTCTAAAGCCTTGTGCGGTCTGGGAACATCATATCTGCAGGCCCTTAAGATCAACATCTACTGGCGATCTCTGGTCCAAAGGATGTCCACTTAGACTCGACCAGAGCCAGAGCCCTCTTAGCTCTGGCCTGGTGGAACAGCCTCCCAACTGAGATCAGGGCCCTGTGGGACTTACAACCATTCTGCAGGGCCTGTAAAAAAGAGCCGTCCTGCTAGGCCTTTGGTTGAGGTGGTGGACACCACATTAGACTGCCCCCCCATGCTATTCACCTGTGCTATGCACAGACACTTTCTATGTACTGATTGGTGAGAATTCTCTGCCACTTGTTAAAAATCAGTAGATTTAATACACATAAGGGCTAAATTTTTCTCAGAGCACTTTAATTGCATTATTGCCATCTTGTGATTTTATCTATAGAACTAAATTTTAATATTTGATTATACTATGTTTTACTCTTTTACATAGTTATACCTACATGTTGTGAGCTGCCCTGAGCCCACTTGTGGGGTAGGTCAGGATAAAAATGAAATAAATCCAATCTGTTGGGTAGTATACCTTTGCCATTTTCATTCGTACTCTCTATAAGTGTCTACAGGTCTAGGGCCCAATGTCGGGAAAGAGCAGTAGAAATGAAATCTTTCTGGATGAAAAGAAGGAGAGGAGACAAGTGCTGCTTATTGAAACTGAATAAGCAATCTTGAATATGTTTCAGTTTGGGAAAGAGCAAGTGCATTGAGCAAAGGGGCACTCTCTTGGGACCTAGAGAATTCATTAGGGCTGATCTTCTACAGCAATATATCAAGAAGATCACAGATTCCCATCTGTCCTTGATGGCCTTCCTCTTACTAAGTTTGCCAGGTCTGGGCTGGGAAATACTTGGAGATTTTGGGGGTGGAGACTGTGGATGGTGGGTTTTGGGGAGGGGAGGGACCTCAGCATGGTATGTTGTCTTAGAGTCTACCTTCTGAAGCATCCATTTTCTCCAGGGGAACTGATGTTGGTTTTCAGGAGAACAGTTGTAAAAATGGGAGATTTCCAGGCCCCACCTGGAGGTTGGCAACCCTACCTCTTATCAGCTATGGTCTGAATTGCTATAATATCATAGAATGGCTGAGGAAGAGATGAAGGAACATTAGTAACCACTGGACCTGCTATGGGAGAAAGAGAAAGAGAAATGGACAGGAGAGACTGTGCGAGATGGGGTAGGTATGGCTGAGTTCAGATTGGCAATTTGCCCCACTATAGCCACATTTCAGCCATGTTTTCCAAGCAGATTAAAGGGGGTGTTCACACAGGCACATCTGCCTGGCATTCCCCACCCATAGGCAACCCGTGCTGTTCCACTTCGCTCCCAGGATTAAAAGATACCTGTTGAAAGTGGTAGCAAATCCTGGAGAGTGCCTTTATCCTGCTACATTCTGCTTCCCGGAAGTGTGAACGCTCAGCTGAAAAGCCGGGAGCAACCCGCGTTGTGCATAAGGCAGCAGTGATATGATTGGCTGTGCTCCGCTCTACCACCCAATGCGGTGCCAGTGCAACGGGATCCTCCCCAAATTGACTGGATGCCTATGTGTGTATGAGCACATGAGTGCGATCATGCACTCATACACACATAGGCATCCAGCTGATTTACCAGAAAAAAGCCATTTACAGTCGCGCCTCCGGGCCAGCAGTCTGAATGCTCCTGTGCGCCTCCTCCCGGTATGCTCCCGCATCAGTCGGCCCCGTGTGACTGGGAAAACCCGGAACAGTTTGTTCCAGGGCTTTTTTGCCATGACTGGCTCCCGCTTCAGACTGCCAGTCTGAACTCAGCCTATGTGTGTGGTAAGCAATTGCATTTGGATCAGCCTGGTTGGACCAAGCCTATTGGTCCAAAAGCTGCAAGGTTTCTCCCAATAACAGGCATCCCCAGGTTATGACCAGAAGATACCTAAAGCAGCAGCCTTACTGAAGCTAAGCAGGAGTTGATGGTCACTGCCTAGAAAGGAGAGCTCTTGAGAACCTCTATATTACATATTTAGAGGGAAAGGGTTGAATTTTAGCATTGGCTGAAGATGCAGTTTTCTAACCAGTCCATTCATTAAATTTACTAAAGAAAACCTGCTTGTATCCAAGGATTAATCTGAGTTAATTGTAACCAAAGTGTTTATGTTTCCTGAGTGCTCCAGTTTTATGGCCATTTCTTCTTTCTCTGAGATTTCTTGCTGTTGCTTCTCTTTAATCTCCCCTTGCAGCTGTTTGTCATGAAGCTTTCCACTCAGATTTCTCTCTCCTTCTTCCTCTCTTAAGTGTATCTGGCAAGGCAATGGAAGCATCACCAGGTTCTATTTCACTTTGCTTTCTCCCCAGCGTAAATGTAGCAAAATGTCCCCATGGAATTGTGAAACTTCAGCCTCATAGTCTGGATTGGATCTTATTATAGCAGCCCAAAGCACCACAGAAAAGAAAGGCTTGTGTCAAGAGTCAGCAGGGGGATTCTTCAAAAGATGTCAGGAAACAGGACTTGGGGCTTCTGTGAGGTTCTCTTTTCCATGATTGGCCAGTGGAAACTTTTTATTGACAGTTACGTGCTAACTGGAAGCTCCAAGTACCAAAAAGAGTTGTGTGGGTGTGACACAGCAAATGGGGGAGTGAGGAGCAGTCAAGCTTGGGCTGGTGAAGACAAGAAGAGTGGGGTGGGTCTGTCTGGATACCCAGAACATAGGGCGAAGATGGTTTTCTGTGCCAGCAATGCTGGGTGGCCAAGGCACCCCATTTGGTGTAAAGCAGAGCAGCTGGGGAAGACCAGGGAGTGGTTGGGCCTGTTCCCAGTGGTAAGTACAGTTTTTAGGATAGGACTTAAAGGCCATTATACACAGAAGCTGGAAGATCTCAGGAAGAAAGAGCAAGGGACGCACCCATGTAAGGGGCTGGCACTGAACTCCTCATGGCAGAGAACTGGGTCATCTGGTTTATGGCAATAAAGTATATACTGCCCGCAAAAGGGGTCTTGTGTCTTTTTTGGCAGTGTGAACAGGATGGAGACACCCCCCCCCAAACTTATTGCAGGCACTGGTGCTTCAGGAGCCCTGCATGACACCCACTGCTGCAGCTGGGACCACAGTAGGATTTTGTGCAAAAATCTATCCTCTGTGATGGCCCTGCTTGTCTTCTGCTATGCCATGTGGATTTCTGGAGATCAGACAGTCCCCTCTTTGATTTTCGATGGTTAGGTACATGGAATCAGTATATTGTAGGGACCATCTCACTCCAATCCAATTCTATCTACACTGGCCCCTGATTTGCTTCTGGGCCCAAGGTGCTAGTATTGACCTTTAAAGCCCTATATGGTGTGAGGCCACGTAGGAGGACAGTCTATACCCATATGAACCTACTTGATCACTCTGGTTGTCTTCAGAGGTCCTGCTTTGGGTGCCCCCACCATCTGACATTAGAGGGGTGGCAATCTGACAAAGGGCTTTCTTAACTGTGGTGCTGAAATATTGGAACTCCCTCCTCAAGGAGATTTGTCTGTTGTGGTCTTGCACCAGAGATTGAAGACCATATTTTGTTTGTGGCTGCCTCCTTAATTCTTATAAGCCTTCCTCCTTGTTTATTTGTTTACATGTTTTATTTGTTAAAATAAATAAACTTTTTATATTTTAATGTTTGCCACCTTGGGGACCCTGAGTTGGGTGAAAGGTAGCACAGAAATGTTTTAAATAAGAATCTGACACTCAAGAAGCTTCCCAGAAACTGCCCTGAAACTCCAAGGAAAGCTTACTCATGCCATTCCTTATTTCTGGCCTTGTGATCCTCCCGGGTTGTACAGCCTATGCACAGAAGCATTCCTGTAGGGTGCAATAAAGCCTTCTTTTCTTCTTCCTATATTTATGCACGCGGGTGCACATGCACCTTACCCAGACATTATGGGAACTAGAGACTCATTAACATGTTCTGTATCACCATTAAGCTCTTTTTCTTCTGCTTAGTCAAGGAGTATTGCTAAGTCAGAAACTCCTTAAGGTTCATCATAGAAAAAGGAAAAAGAATCCTAACTGGACTAAACATATATAACGGTTACAAATATTTTAATAGCACCTTAAAAATATCTAATAATGAAAATGTCTCTATCTGCAGATACGTAAATCTGCAGATTGGGGCCATGTTGACAGAAAACATATTTCTTCAAACCTGGGGAACCCCTAGGCTTGCAGAAAAATCATAAAAGTTACAGACTGTGGAGGGAGGGGCTTTAACCCTCCACCCAAGACAGGAATGCTTTCTGTGCATGTGCAGAGGAAGGAATAAGGAGCCAACCCAGTGCTCCTGCCCAGACACCCATTCCCAATGGCTAGGGTTGCCAGGCCCTGGTCTGGGCAGGGATTCCCCTGCTTTGGTGGACCCCTTTCCACCACTGATGCCTGCAAATAGCCCCTAATGCGATGGGATGACATCAACTGGAAGTGATGTTATCACATCGCCAACATTGGGTGGCGATGCTCTAGTTTTTGGGCAAAACTCTATGGTAAAATTGGGCTCAAACCATAGGTAAAGGTAAAGTTTCCCTTGCTCGAAAGCCAGTCGAATCCGACTCTAGGGTTGCGGTGCTCATCTCCATTTCAAAGCCAAAGAGCCAGCGCTGTCCGAAGACGTTTCCGTGGTCATGTGGCCGGCATGACTAAACACCAAGGTGCACGGAACGCTGTTACCTTCCCACCGAAGTGGTCCCTATTTATCTACTTGCAATTTCTTGCTTTCGAACTGCTAGGTTGGCAGGAGCTGGAGCTAGAAACAGGAGCTCACCCCATCATGCGGCATCCGGGTCTCGAACTGCTGAACTACTGACCTTCCACAGCCTGCAGTTCAGTGTCTTAACCACTTGAGCCACCGCAGCTCCTTCAAACCATAGAGTTTTGCCCAAAAACTAGAGCGGCACCCTCCTGACTTCACTAACACAATGATGTCACTTCCAGGCTGGAAATGGAGGGGTGGAGAAATGAAGGGGAATGGGGTGAGCACCCAGGCAGGCGAACAGTGGCAGTGGTGAGAAAGAATAAAGCAGAGTGGCAGGGAGGGAGCTCTGACATATGAAATACAGATTGGTGGGCAGAGCAGGAAGAACATGGAGGAAGGGGATTGGGGAAGGGGATGGGCATAGCAGCAGGGAGGGGATGGATGGGGGAAATGGTGAAGAGGCAGGCAGGGCAGCAGGCAAAGAGTAGGGGAAGGAGTAGGCAAGCCAGAAAGACACCCCGCCCCGTGTCTGTCTGCAGTTGTTGGTACAAGGGAGCTGAGAGTGAGCCAATAACAGGCCCTAGCTTTTTAGTGTATATTTATCTTGCAAGTGAGGTCTAGTGGAGTTTATGTCTATGGGTTTAAGAAACCAGTTAAGTGCAATCTAGCAAAGTAGCTAACTTGCAAAGAAATTGAACGTCTGTTTTAAATTCTGCATTAGAATTTTAACCACTTCTTATGTGCATATATTGACTGATGCAGACAATAGATTCTAGGAAGGAATTCTAATTTTGTTTATAAAACTTGTCTTACTGTTTATGTTAATAGTCCTGGAAAGGCCCATGAAGAAATAAGTACTTTCTACAATTTCATAGAAGAACAAAATCCAGCTGCAGTAGCAAAGTGTAAAAAGTAGCAGAATCTAGCAGTTATAATAGCCATCTGTTCTTCAAAAAGGAGGATAAAGCAAGGCAGTGCTCCTACGCGATCTATATTTTTTAAAAAAATTGGCATGATTGATTTTTAGCTTCTTTCCAGAACTTTGAAAGAAGTTACCAAAAGATTAGTACCTGCAGTTATGCAGGATTAGGGCCAGGCTGAATGTTCAAGGGATAACATTTCAAGGCAGTTAATGTCTTTAAATGCATACTGGAAACCAAAATTGCCACATATAAATGCACTGCTATTAATTTTTTTAATATATCTGCTTGATAGAAAACAGTCTTTTCATTTTTGTGCTGTTTCATTGCACATCAGAAGGAGGTAAGAAGTGAATTAACCATATCATAGGCACATAGTACTTCCCTGCTCATATTACACCACAAAATCTGGGCAGTTCCTTTGGACAGGGGTTGGAAAAAAGAAACTTGTGAGTTGTGAGCGGCATTTGGGAAAAGAGCACCAGTAATATGAATGGAGACAAAAGGTTATAAGAAAATATAACTACATTTACAGGTCTGTAAATCTACACATTCGCTGCAGTTAGCTGCAATTCTGGTGGGTTTATTATTGTTGGTATGCTTAAATTGTTTTTTGGGGGTAGCTTTCATTTTGTTACATGATGTGCTTTGTTGGCTGTAAAGATTATATCTTGCTGTGCTGTTCTGTGTCTTTATGCTGACTTTGTTCTCAAGATTTACTTTTTAATGCTCTAAGTGTAAAGCTTTTGCTAAATATTTTCTGTCTGATAATGCCTGAAAACATTCTGTAGATGTGCAGGGATTTACTGGGCAATCTTTTAGCTATTCAGTATAAGAATGATGGCTAGACTGAACTGGACAAAATCTTTTGCAGTATACCTTTCTGCTAGCTGCATCATCAGATGCAGAAGTGCTATGTCTGAATTATACCAATAAGTAATCTGGCATATAGCCTTTCTTTGCAAGTGAGCGTCTTAAAGAAGCAATTATTTTAGATGCTGCTTCTGGCCTTTGGACTGTGAATTGAAAAACTTTTTTTTACTGCATAGGTAGAGAAAGTTAAGTTTGTTTTAATTAATAGGAATCAAGAAGGAATTGTGATTCAGTGTGACAAGCTGAATGTGTGACCCATATGAGGCTGCACAGGGTTAAGCTCCTATAATAGGTGTGTGGTTTGCAAAATATCAAAAATAATTTAGATGCCAACAATGTCCATTGCTTTAGAACACTGTAATTTTGTTTTTATTTTCTCATGTACTATTGTTTTATATGATGGAAAGTGCTTTGGAATAGTAATGTCTTGGCAGAATTTCCTTTTGCTGTGGAGTGTACTCTTAGGGAACCTTATGAGCTATAGAAGAATGTGTAGTAAGTACATAGTGATATATTCAGATACTGGTCATACTCAGTTTTAAAAATTAATTCAACCTTACTTCTAAGTAATCAAAATTACCTGTGTTTTCAAGCAATGAACCAAGGTTCCCCCACATTACTAATGGGTCTATTGCCTTAGCTACTTTTTAAAAAAAAAGTTATGTGAGACAGGACTTGCCTCAGGCATTAGTCTTCTGCTAATAAGGATTACATTTTCATTGTGGCATGTGATGGAATGTAACTCACTCATCTATTGCATGTTCTTTCTGATGATTCTTTGGCCCCAGAAGACCATAACAGATTTCCAGCCTCACTTTCGCTCTTACGCACATGTGTTTTTTAAAAAAATTTGATGAACAATTTCTTTTCTAATCTGATTTTTTTCCTTTCCAAATGTTACTATATTGTTAAGTGTAGAGGAGACAAAAGAAAGAGTTTTTCAAGAGAATGTTTTAACATGCTCTGTTGTTGGTTAATCTTGAACTTTCAAGTATTCAAAATATATCAGGGTGGTTTTCCCCCTTGCCTTTATACTTTGTCTAATTTTCCTGGAATTTTCACAACTACAGAACTACTTATCAGAGAATGTCAGGCAAAGTAGATTTTGTTGTATTTGAGTGTGTGTGTGTGTCACTTTGGCAGAGGGGAGGGGTGAAGGTGCATTTTTGATCATCTACATTATTTTCTTGCATATAATGTAACAGGTTCACCAGAATGATCAAAAGGAACCATCTGTATTGTATACAGTACAAATGTTTGTAGTAAATCTTCTGCCACCTGAGCTGTTCTCATGTGAGTGGGCAGCAGCATATCTGAGTGCCATTGGCTGAACTGCTCTGCTTTTTAAAGAAGGAAAGATTGGAGGCAGTAAGCTCAGAAAGTTGGATTGTCAAGAGCAGCAGGGAGGGACCTGAAGAAGATGGCTGGAAAAATGAGTAGCTTAAAAGAATGAGGAGAAGAGGAGGGCCAGTGAGAAGTGAAAAACTGGAAGAGAAGAGTAGAGGGATGCCAGACCTGGGGATCCCCTAGAATTATAGCTGAATTCCAGACTACAGACATCAGTTCCCCTGGAGAAAATGGCAGCCATGGAGGGTGGACTCTGTGACATTGTACCCCACTGAGGTCCCTGCCCTCCCCAGGATCCATCCCCAAATCTTCAGGAGTTTCCCAACCTGGATCTGGCCACCCTAACCCTCCATTCCCTGTCAGTGGCCAGGGGGGACCTGGCTAGGGATGGTCATGAACTGGGAAAATGTGGTTCAGTTCATGGTTCATGGCATGCTCAGTTCATGAGCCATAAACCATCACAAACTTTACCAGGTTTGTGACCTGATAGCATGCCCCCTAGCATGCTAGAGACACAGCTCTGGCTGACTCTATTTGCCCTCCAAGTTTGGTGAGGATTGGATTTACGGAGTCCAAGTTATGCCCCCCCCCAAAGAAAGTGCCTCCAGGAAAGTGCTTTCTCCAGAAATGATAGGCATTTTGACAGGCACGGGTTCAGGAGTATATAGAAAGGATCCTGTACAAGCTAGAGACATCAAAGTCACAGGGGACCTCCCCTGGATGATCCTCTACATGCCCTCCAAGTTCCACCTCCCTATTGCTTTGAAATTTGGTAAACATTTAGATTGAGTGTAGACAGTCTGTCTGGAAATGTATCCATTCATAATCCAGCACAGACCACCATGAACAGCTTGAAAGTTCACGGAAAGTTTGTCAGTTGACCTGCCACGAACTTCACGAACTGGCCAAAATTTGTCACAAACTTTAGTTGTGAGCCAGTTTGTGCCCATCTGTAGACCTGGCAACCTAGAAGAGCTGCAGACTAGAATATCTAATGTTGGGCCTAATATTGTGGTTTCTGTTGCTGATACAACTCTGTCTGCAGTGACAGTTTTGAGATATAGCAGCTTGAGGGTCTGAAGCAGAATTAGCTATAGAATTGGCTGCACTGAAGTCAGTAGGAAAATATGCTTGTAATCATTTAATGGGACTGACAGATGGCAATCCAACTAAAGTGCCATTATCTTTTGCATCTTCAAGCAGTTTTTGAGTCTCTAACCCAAACAAATGGTCCACTTTGATATTGTTGCATCAAGCATGTCTTGGCAAAAGTCTTGTCATTGGACTCTTAAGTCATTCCTTGCTTCATTTTTACAACAAGCTACCCAAACTCTGTTTCTAATTTATGGAGTGGTAAAATAGTTTCTGATCTTATTGTGCCCATCTAGAAAGAACAGATGGTAGTTTAAACAAGTTTTGCTATGTGAGAAAATGTTCCAAGCCTTTGATAGATCATATCCATCTGCAAGGAAGAAATAAGACTGGTGTAAACAAACTTAATTATTAAAAAAAATGAATTCTATCTTTTACACACAAATTCCATGATGCTTCAGTATGAATGCAATAAATTGGCCATGATTTCACAGATTTTTGTAGTTGTAGATCTTGCCCTCTAGCCAACTGGGATACATTATGAACATCTAAATGTCAGATAGGTGCAAAGTACAAGTAATTGTGAAACGGCCTGCTCATTCTGAAGGGCAGCTGGCACTGCTTCAGAAAAGTAACACTCAAAAGTCAACACCCCACCCACAAGATGTTCTCCTTCCATTTGCTGAGCCATTCTTAACTAATGCCAGTGCAAGGCAGCTCTATTGATGTAAAGCAGATCATAGCTCAGCTGGACCAGAAGTCCATTTATAATGCCATTGTGATAGGACTTCATTGGGAGTAAGCCTCATTGAAGAGACCTGAGTAGGATTCTGAAAAGACCTGTTTAAAATTGCTCTCTTTATCCAGTATTCTGTTTCCCACAGTGGTAGAGTTGCTAGCCCCTCCCCCCCCGGGGCTGAGGGATCCCCGCCCTTGGGCTCTGCCCCCCACTGCCAATCAGCTTGCTGGTGGGGGGACTAGGAGCAGGAGGAAGGCCCAGGCTATGTCACTGGCAACATGGCAACATCACTTCCAGTGTGTACTGGAAGTGACATCATTACAACAATGATGTCCTGGTGATGCTCTGGTATTTGAGCAAAAGCTCTATGGTAGAAGCCATTTTCAGAGTTTTTGTCCAAATACCAGAGCATTGCCATGATGTCACAATGTGATGATGTCATTTCCACTACACTCTGGAAGTGATGTCGCCATGTCACCAGTGATGTAGCCTGGGCCTCCCTCCCACTCCTGGTAATTCTCCCCTGCCATTTGCTATGAGGGACCTGGAACCTCTAAATGGTGGCCAGCCACATGACAACATTACAAGCAGCACACCTCTGTTCTAAGTGGAGGGGAAAGGAGCCACACAACTAGGAAAGCCTCTTGAAGATCTCACTCCCTTATGTTTCTTTTGTGTAGTTCTTCCTTCAGTTCTAAAGTGGGAGCCACTACCTTTTGCCTGCTTGCAGTAGCTTGAAAAAGTGCTGCAGGTGATTATAAGAGCTGTGCATCTTTCGCATAGAGTTACCAGCTCACATCATGCTAGCACAGACAGTCCCCCCACCTATTAGAGTAAGGTTCCTTGTGTTATATCAGTTCACAAATATGACTTTCCAGGCAAACAGACACACATGTGGTTCCCTGTTTAGGATTGGCAGAAGCCTCATTGCTATATAAACATCTAAAGCAGGCCAGAATTTCTCTTGCCATATGCCACTCGCATCAACTTCTAGGCAAACAGCCTATCTTTTGTTCTGCTTAGCAAAGACAAATTTCTTCACTTGGGAAAGCTAACTAAGATGCCATTCTGGAAACCCTTCCTTAAATCACACAGTACCTCCATAGAAGCAGAGTTCCCTTCCTCCTCAGTGATTAGAGCTTAGGCAAAATACAAGACAAAGATGCAATAGACAGAAATAATGTAATTCAAATATAGTGATCTGATCTGGCAGGTCTAGGACTCTGGGGAAGATGAGCTGTAGCTGTACCTACTCTGGTTTATTTTTATAGATACCTTATGGTACTTTCTATCAGACTAAAACTTTATCTCCTTGGCAAACTCTCTTTTGCATATCAGTTTTTTTTCTGAACGTCTGTTTCTCTTACGTTAAATTCGACTCTTTATCTGTTGTCAATGGGCTTTGGACAGTGAATATGGATTGCCCGTGCATTAGTTCATTCTCTTTCTCCCTTGTAGTAATGAATTATATTCTCTTGCTTGATTCCTCTTTTGTTTATAATTTTTTCATGTAGAGGAAAGTGAATAAAATTAGCTAATTTTCAAGGGGAAGATGTAGTGGCAAAAGCAGAACATTTTGCAGAGCGGCCACCATGTTCTGATCACTGTGTTTATTTGCTTGTATGATGTGGTAGGGATATTTGTTTCAATGTCGTTAACCATAGTTTATGATATAGGATATTTTTTGTCCTCACCAAAAGCAAGATGAGCTCTGACCTGGATAGCCCAGGCAAGCTCAATCTCGTCAGATCTCGGAAACTAAGCAGGGCTGACTCTGGTAAGTACTTGGATGTTGTTGCTGTTAATTCACACAGTCGAGTCCAACTCTTTGCGACCCCATGGACCACATCATGCCAGGCCCACCTGTCTTCCACCATGCTCTGGAGTTTGCTCAATTTCATATTCATTGCATCGATAACACTGTCTAGCCATCTCATCCTTTGCTGTCCCCTTCTTCTTTGACCTTCAATCTTTCCCAGCATCAGGGTTTTTTTCCAATGAGTGCTCCCTTCTCGTTTGGTGGCCAAAGTATTTGAGCTTCAGCTTCAGTATCTGGCCTTCCAGGGAACAGTCAGAGTTGATTTCCTTTAGGACTGACTGATTTGATCGGTTTGCAGTCCAAGGGACTCTCAAGAGTCTTCTCCAGCACCATAATTCAAAAGCATCTATTCTTCAGCGCTCGGCCTTCCTTATGGTCCAACTCTTGCAGCCATACATTACTACTGGGAATACCATCGCTTTGACTATGCAGACTTTGTAGGCAGTGTAATGTCTCTTCTTTTTATTATGCTGTCTATGTTTGCCATAGCTTTCCTCCCAAAGAGCAGGCGTCTTTTAATTTCATGGCTGCAGTCGCCATCTGCAGTGATCTTGGATCCCAGGAACAGGAATTCTGTCAGTGCTTCCATGACTTCCCCTTCTATTTGCCAAGAAGTGATTGGCCGGATGCCATGATCTTAGTTTTTTTGATGTTGAGTTTCAAGCTAACTTTTATGCCCTCCTCTTTCATTCTGAACAAGAGACTCTTGAGGTCCTCTTCACTTTCTGCCATTAGAGTGGTATCATTTGCATATCTGAGGTTGTTGATGTTTCTCCTGGCAATCTTAATTCCAGTTTGTGATTCATCCAGGCCGGCATTTTGCATGATGTACTCTGCATATAAATTAAATAAGTGACAGTATACATCCTTACCATACTCCTTTTCATATTCTAAACCAATCAGTTGTTCCATGTTCAGTGCTAACTGTTGCTTCTTGACCCTTATACAGGTTTCTCAGGAGACATGTGAGATGGTCTGGTATTCCCATCTCTTCAAGGACTTGCCACAGTTTGTTGTGATCCACACAATCAAAGGTTTTAGCATAGTCAATGAAGCAGAAGTAGATATTTTTCTGGTGCCAGTAGTCAAGAGGCGGAAGTAGGCTGAATTCAGCCACCTCCCTGAAAGTCCTCCAGGCCCCAGTAGGGGTCAGTCACCAGTGGTCACCATGACTTCCAGATGCAAGCGCGCGCACACACACACACACATATCCGCACACATACACATGCACCTAAAAAAATTAAAATAAAAGCAAGATGACACAGATGAAAAGAGAATTTTCATTAGCTGCATATTGCCTGATAAACAAATAAACCAATTTGTTTTCCATTTCTGCTGGTAACGATCGATCCACACTCAGACAAAACTTAATTTTGTTCTTGTCCCATTTTCATTCACTTTTTAGGAAAGAGATGTCCAGCTGGTGTTCCTGAAGGATGTGACCCATATTTCTAAACAATAGATTACAATTTAAGATCAGGTGATGCTTTGCTTTTGGAAGTTTGTGTGCTTTAGTGTGTGAAAGTCTATAGCAACTAAATTTGTCTCCTGTTACAATATATTACAATACTGTAAATATTAATTAATAATTCATAAACTTCATTTTGTGAACTTACAAAAAAAGCAATAGAAATTATTCTGTGAACTTGGACAACTAAATGTAAAAAACTAAATTTGTCTGCTGCTGTGTTATGTCACACACTGTAAATATTATTTAGTAACTTTGTTTAGAGAACTAATATAAAAGCCAAAGAAATTACTCTATGGCTGTGATCACACGCACAATTAACCACTCCATAGGTGCCAATGCTGGGTGGATTTAGCGGGCATGATCAGAAGTGAACATCTGGCCAGCGTCCTGCACCCATCGGCAACCTGTTGTGCTCCACAGCAAAGGCAGAGTTAAAAGACACTAGGGAAAGTCCACTATCAAATGGGTTGCTACTGGCCATGGATGGACTTTCCCCCGTGTGATCATGCCAGTGTGCTTTCATGGCATTGGGATGGTCTGATCAGGCCATCCCGACTCTGTGCCATTTCCCCTTCCCTTCCCAGTATGTGCACCATCACATACTGCCATAGGAAGCCCTCAGTGTAGAGATGCTATTCATTGATCCTCCATTTAAGTGCATCGGAAACACCTGGCAACCCCCTCATTTCACCCATAGTTTGCATCTGATCACGCAGTGGCGGGCTGCCCCTGCAGCTCCACGGACTGTGTGATCACACAAATGCAGGTCAAATTGCTACGGAGCAAATAGCCTCACTTCCCCCCGCAGCGTTATCTCAGGTGTATGACCACAGCCTATGAATGCTAAATAACTGGTGCTCAGTTAAGAACATAAGAGAAACCAATTTTGGATCAGGCCAATGGCCCATCTAGTCCAACACTCTGTCACACAGTGGCCAAAAATACCAGGTGTCATCAGGAGGTCCAGCAGTGGGGCCAGGACACTAGAAGCCCTCCCACTGTTGCCCCCCAAGCACCAAGAATAGAGTGCATCACCTGCCTCAGACTGAGAGTTCCTATCTATACCTTGTGGCTAATAGCCACTGATGGACTTCTGCTCCATATGGAATTCTGATACTGTGAATGTAGGGCTGCCGTAGACATCTGTAGCAATCAAACTTCTTGAGTTTAAAAATAGAACAAAGTTTAAGTCCAGTGGCACCTTTAAGACCAACAAAGTTTTATTCAAGATATAAGCTTTCGTGTGCACATAAGTGATTCTGCATTTGGGCTCCCTGCCACCAGTCCAAGGCCCTGTATATCAGGGTGCTTATGCAGGTCTCAGTGACCAATGAACACCCATTTTGCTGTTAGGTCAATTTTGTGTGAGCATTTTAGCTGACCAAAGGCTCTATATAAACTGGATTTGACACATAGCTGGCTGTCCCACAAGCCAGTAAAGTATGACTCCAGGGAAGGACAGTGGAGAATTTTGTCCCATCAGATGTTTCTGGGAAACCTGCTTACCAAAGACCTCAGCACCCTGCTCTAATTGTGCACACAACCCAAATAGTGCTGGGTGCAAAACACACATTATTCTGAAGAAACAAGGCTCCACTTTCTGATTGGTCAAAGATAAGCCTGTCTTTTCCATGGATGCTCTTGTATATGGACTAGCATGAGGAAGGCCTTTTGCCGTTTGACCAGCAGCTATCAGTTCTGAACCTTTCAACCATAGGGGAGTGGTGGGGAGTTTAGCCTGCTTTCTCAAGGGAAGTGTGACAATTTAGATTTAGTTGGAAACTTTTTTCCATTCCTTTTCTAAATTCTTTGTGAATTTCTTTCAATATCCTGTCTGTGTGTATGCTTAGAAGAAACCTTTTAAAATTCACTTTTCAGCTCCAACAGACTTTTTGTGTTAACTTCCCAGTTGAGTCTGCTGCTTAGTTTGCTCTATCATGAATAAGAGAGGGGGAAGAAGGTATTCCCCTCACATGCTCCAACAGCAGATATTCAAGACTACCTTGGAGCAGTCCATCATCATAATAAAAAATGGTTAACACCTCTAGGTGGTAGCAGTCCACCAAAGATCCAAGACAGCTTTAACTCGATGTAGCAACAGTGGATCTGGCACACCTTTATAATCTTTTCTTTTGGAGCATTGGCAACATGTGATTAGTTTTAGGTCACACTCACTCTTGATAAGCTGGGATAAGTAACAAATAGGCCTGAGGAAGAGGGCCCTTCATCTTGGAGAAGCTTTCCTGGCCACCAGAGCATCCAAGATGCTACTAGATGATAGAGGCTAGTGCTAACAAGGGCAGGCAGGCAGCAGAGAAGAATTTCGTTGTAGGGTTTAGAACAAATTTAGAGTCCAGTGGCACCTTTAAGGCTAACAAAGGTTTATTCTACAAAGGATAGGGTTTAGTTTACTGTTAGTTCTGATGTAATAAAATCCTTAATGCTACCACCATGATTCAGTTCTAAAGACAGCTACTAGACAGAACATTTGGATCCATATTTAAATGCTGATCTCTGGCTTCAATATATTTCATCTTGTCCCTGTGTTTTCAACAAAGAAGTAATCCTGTTTCAGTCAATGGGAAACCATCCCTAGTAAAAGCATTTGCAAAATCAGGGCCTTAACTTAAGCCCTTAGTTGATAAAGTATAGCCTAGCATAACCCATCATAAGCCACATATTACTTATGGAAAAAACCACAACAACTTCCTGTGGCAATAAAGGACCATAACATATAATTTACAAAAGAAACCAAAATAGATGTTTTAATATGATTCTGGTTTGTAGGGGAAATCTGGTACCAAGCTGCATGATCATTAAGAACCAAAGCACCACATGCATGCATTAAAAACATAATTTGACTGTATGTATTTTTCCCCAAGCATCTCAGAATAGCTGACACTTGCCAATCTATAAAATATACAAAAATGTGTTTGATTCCATAATGTAGTTAAAAATCAAACCACAGGGATTTTTGTAAATTGAATTAAATTAACAATACAAATCAGACATTTTGGTTGTTGTCCAAAACTCAATAAAGTCAACTTTAAGCATTCAGATTTCCTTGAATGTACACTTTATGACTTTGGAACCCTTCCACTTTGTAACTTGTGACTCTGAAATAATAGCATCCCATGCCGTATGGTAATCCACAATGGAAACTAATATAACTTTCATGAATAGTTTATTTGTCATGGGAATTTTTTTTAAAAGCCCTGCTAAACACTTTGAAAACTATTGGACATCTCAATAATTCTATGGATCCTTGGTCCACAGTGGTCCTCTGTTGGATGCAGGGGATGCTTTTGGAAAGTTTGTATAACATTTTGTCCAGTTCCTGATATTTGAATTGATAGCCAATTCTATCTTAAACCATTGCTATAGCTAACAATAAAATTTAAAAAATACAATGTTCTTTTAAATTCATGTGCACTGCAAATGCAAGCTGATTTTCTTCTTCCTCCTTGGGATCCATGATTGTTTGGGGCTGGGGTATCAGGTATCGTGGAGTCTTGAACCTGTGGCCAGCAACTCTAGAACCTTTACTCTGTATGGCACTTGGCTTGCCT
Source organism: Gekko gecko (assembly GCA_029375565.1). NCBI lineage: Eukaryota > Metazoa > Chordata > Lepidosauria > Squamata > Gekkonidae > Gekko > Gekko gecko. Next base: position 88,130,384 of record JAPDNY010000002.1, on the reverse strand, counting down.
GCCTTTAAGGAAGAACAGCTGCTCTAGTCTTCTCTGCATCATAGTGCCCTCCGGAAAATGGCCAGCAGAGGAAGGTCACCATGCCTGAAGAGATCTAATCAGCTGCCTGTTTGACCCTTAGCCTTGCATCTTCCCTGGACTGCCTTGTGGATTACTGACCTGCCTTGAACCTACCCATGCTTCTGCCATGGCCTATGGACTCATTGTTTATCTCCTGGCTTTTACTACTTAGCCTTTGACTTTGGATTCTTCCGTCTGACCCACCACTCACGCTCATGGACAAAATCCACATGATGACTGTGGAACTCATTGTGCATTTGATTTCTTCAGGCAGCTTTGTTCTACCAGGGTCCCTATCATGTGGAGTCTGCAAAAGCTGAATTCTACCATATATCCGTGCTAAGTAAATGTGGACAAAACCTTTTGGCCATTCATTTCATTTCAAAACTTATTTATAGACTTTATAATCTGTCTTTCTCTCAGAGACTCAAGGTACATTACAAAAATTTAAAAAGCAGCACAATAAACAATATAATACAATAAGACAATCAATACAATAAAAGTGACCTAAAATTTTAACAAAACTTGCTTAAGAAGTAAGATGTACTGAGTGCAGTAAACTTGCACAGGATCACAGGATCGTTATTCAAAGCATTGTCCATGGAAACATAATCAGAAGTTACCTAGGTCTCTGGGAGTCCAGGTCCCCACCCCCAAACTTATCTAGGCCAGTGGAAGCTTCTGGGTAGGTGGCAGAGACCCTGCTGTTGGCTTGAATAGCTATGGTAAGCCCGTGGTGGAAGCCTTGCCCGGCAGCAGGTAAAGAAGAGCCAAGTGAACCACTGAGCAGGGAGGCTTGTTTGGGACACTCCCTGTGCCAGCAGCACCTCTGCACAGCACAGAGAGGGGGCAGGGCTCTGCTGCCAAGGTACACCTGCAGGCAATCCCACAGACAAGGCCAGCAGCATCCCCACCCCTCTTAGGCTGCCTTGGGTGAGAGAGGAGGCCCTCTAAGGTAGCAGAGGATGGAGGAGCACAGGAACCCAGCCACCTTAGTTTCCCAAATCCAGCAGGACCATGGAGGATAGGTCTGTCAGTGGGTACTAGTCATGGTGACTGAGGGGATCCTCCACATTCAGAGGCACTAAACCTCTGAATCCCAAAGCCAGTAGGCAACATCAGGGGATGGTGTTGGCCTCTATGCCCTGTTGTTGGCCCTCCAGAGGAACTGATTGGCCACTGTGTGAGACAGGATGCTGGACTAGATGGACCATTGGTCTGATCAGCAGGGCTCTTCTTATGTACCTATGTTCATGCTGTCTTTCATGGAGCTTTCAATGAGTCGAGGGCTGCCCTGCCCACAAGAAATCTTTTAAAAGGCAGGAAGCAGGGTAGTCCTGGATGATGGGCCAGATCCCTGCCTTGCAGTCAGAGGAACAGAGAGGAGCAGGACAAGACAAGACTCGCCCTGCTTCCCCAGCAACTAAGGCTTTGGCTGCAGCCTGCTGTTAAAGGACACTGGAGGGTGCAGAAGCCCTGGGCTACATCCCTTGGGAGTTGGAGCCTGACAATTGGATCATTTGTTGTAGAAACTTCTCCAGCTGGTGATATTGTTATTTCCCAGTGGCAGCATTTTGCATGATTGCATGAAACAGAAAGGCTTGCATCCCTATATCTAACTAATCAAATTAATTCCATTATCTTTTTATGGCAAGATTATGTGTGAGCTGCTTTGATTGATGGGTTACATCTGCAGTTGCAGACTCATTAACAGAATGATAGATGAGAGCTTCTGTTTCATGGATTTTGCTTTCATTGCTGGAGAAACAGAAATTGTAGATTTTCTTTCTCAGCATACTTTGGGCTATCTATTGTAAAAACTTTTCCTGAAAATGTTTGTTTGAATTCAGTTTGTTTGAAATCTATGGTGGTGATAAACATTTTAGCTAGAGTAATTCAAATAAGTGCTCCAGTTTGTCTTCCACTAAAACAATAATTTTTAGCCTTCAGCTAAAAGACTTTAATTGGTAGGTCTACATTCTCATTAGTAAAGCCTGTTTAGTCAACAGTCTCACAATAAACCAACTGAGCTGCTGATGCGGGTGGGAGAGGCAGACACATTTTAATTTTCAGTTAACTTAATTCTGTTGCGCCAAGTCCAAAGTGCCACATTTGCAGATTTGGGATACATCTGCATCAAGTCTCAGTGCTGTAGGTGGAGGCAATCAGGTACTTAGGGAAGCCAAGATATATATGCTGAAATGAGTTTAGTTTGTGCCTCCAGGACAAGTTGCTCAGACTGTGGAACCAGGTAGGTCAGAAACTCTATAAGTTAGGGTGGAATGCCACAAGTCCCCTTCATTGTCTGATCCCCACAGAGCAGGTAGCTGCTGGGGCCTCAGTCTCCAGGGGCAGTGGCCAGGAAGGTCAGCCATGGCTGCTGGACGAATGTTTGGGAAGGCAGAGGACACCCCACTTACCTGTAGCTGCTGTGCCATGACTAGGGTTGCCAGCTCTGGCTTGGGAAATACCTGGAGATTTTGAGGGTAGAGCTTGAGGAGGGCGGGCTATGGGGAAGGGAAGGACTTCAATGGAGTATTATGCCATATACTCCTCCTTCCAAAGCAGCCATTTTCTCCAGGTGAACTGATCTCGGTTGTTTGGAGATCAGCTGTAACAGCAGGAGATCTCCAGCTACCAAATGGAAGTAGGCAACTTTAGCTGTGACCCAGGGGAAGCAAAGAGGGCAGCAGGGTGGAGCCAGGAAAAGGAAGGAGAGTAGGTATGCCAGCCTTCAGGCAGCAGCTGGAGAGCTCCTGGAAACAGAATGTTGGACTAGATGGACTCTGGGTTCCTCTGTTTTTATTCCTCTATTCTGTCACTGAGGAACTGGGGCTTCTGGCTGCAACATGTCTGGACCATAGGACAGGTTTTGTCTCATGTCCAATCCATTATAAATCGAAATACTCCACTTTAGCCTTTTGCAGGCACTCATCTACAGAAGAGTCACCTTCTTACAATATCCAGTTTAGACATGCTCTTTTCTCTGTTCATGATCTTCCTGCATTTCATGATAAACTGGAGAAAATACACTTAAATGGTGGATATTAGAAAGCCTGTAATATTCTTCCAAAATGTTGTAACAGCTGTGGATTTGTTTTTCTTTCCCATCTCCAGATCTTCAATATGATGCCCCAACAGGGACCTAACAGATAGTTATGTTACTCAGAAAAGAGCTATGCACAACAATGGTGTTACATAAACAATAGTAATGATAATTAATAAATAATGTGACATTCCCCTAGATGGAATATTATGCAACCACTGAGGATTGCAGTGGGCTATAAAATCTCGCTCCTTGTACAGCACCTTTTCAGCAGTCAGCCAGCTGCCTCCACACCAACAATGGTTTCCAGAAGCCGCAATAGCCTCAGGCCAGCCTTGTAGTCTTTTTTCTTTCTTTCTTTCTATTATTTATTTATTTATTCAATTTATATCCTGCCCTCCCCACAAAGGTGAGCTCAGGGTGGCTTACACAACAATTCATGCTACTGCTGGTGCCCATCAGAATGTCCAATTCACCTGTGCCACGAGCTCCAGTCCAGGGCGCCTGGCTTTACTTCTGCAAGCCCAGACAAAACAGCAGTTATAGCTGCCTGAAATGGAACTGCTGCTCAAGAAACAGAGAACGAGTGCTGAAGTCATGGTGTTTGGACAGTGATTTCATACTTGGCACATTTCTGCACACATGACAAGAGCTTTGACTTCACCTTTGCCCTACATTGCCAAGCCTGCCTGCCCCACCATGCCATTCCCCCCATTTCTTATTAGCCCTAAGAAAAGATGTTGGGCAGTTTGCTCACTGTAACTGTATCATCAGATATTCATGCAAATCCTGGGTAAGCAGGGATAGCTGGAAGGTATATGGAGAAGCATTCAGTCAGATGAGAACCAATGTTCCCTCTAAGCTCCACAGAGTTGTGAGCAAAAATTCTATCTCATGAGCAAAAAAAGCTAGTAGCATTAAAGTTGTGAGTGAGTCTACATTTGACTATTGCATACATTATTTTTAAAAGATTATTTCCATAACCTTGTAAAAATCTCAGAATGAATTCTTTTAAACTATATTTCAACTATATTTTAAGAATAATTTAATCATCATAAGAGAAAATAGAATCAAGTCAAATTTGACTGCACAAAATGTTGTCTTCTATAGGGATAAACCAGGCCTTTGGAGAACAGGTCTGCCCACCCCTTTCCACTATATTGGAAGGCCTCGCCTCTGGAAAACAGGTCTGTCCACCCCTTTCCACTGTATTGGTAGACCTGGGCTTGGACCGTTGCCTTACGCTGACCCTTAGAAAACATACCAGCACTTAGGGGAGAAAAAACTCTTGCAGTCTACTTTGGTTTTTTTTAGTGAACTATGACAACCAGCATTACAGGTTAAGTATAAGAAGTGGAACAATCACTGTCAGAACCCTGCCTAACCTAACAAACAGGAAGTTGATTAAATGTTATCAACCTGCCCAAACTACTTATTTATTCAAATATTTATATCTCACTTTTCCCTGTGACTCAAGGCAGCTTACAAATCATACTGAAAAGTATAATAGGGGTGTGGAAAAAAATAGATTATTCTTGCTCAATTATAGCCTACTAGTGGCAAGGCTTGTTGCAAAGAGACAGGCAATGGGTGCTAGGCAGAGGGCTGGGGGAGTGTGGCAGTGTGCAGGATGTTCCCTGGGCCGGCAGCAGTCAGTGCCCCTTAGAAGCATGGGGGGGTGAAGATGGGGTGGCAGCAGTGAGCATGCCACCAGTGGAGAAGCCCCACGCCACCCTCCCCTCCCAGAGGCCTCCACGCGGCCTTGGAAGCCAAGCAAGGGGGGGTTGAGTGAAAATGGGCCAGCGGCAGTGAGTGTGGTGCTGGCAGAGAGGCCCCATGCCACCTTCCCCTCCTTGAAGCCTCTGAGCAGCCTTAGAAGGTGTGGGTGGGCAAAGAAAGGCTGACAGGGATAGGTGGGGATGGGCCGGCAGTGGCAAGTGCGCCACCGCCAGCAAGGCTCCACACCACCCTCCCCTCCCAGAGGCCTCTGAGCGGCCCTAGAAGCCGTGGGCGTTGGGCAAAGATGGGCTGTCAGCGGCCAGCATGCCAGTGGCAGAGAGGCTCCATGGCACCCAGCCCTACTGGAGGGCTCCGAGCAGGCCTAGAAGGCAGTTGCGGGGACGGGCGAAGATGGGCTGCTGGTGGAGAGGCTCCATGGCACCCACCCCTCCTGGAGGCCTCCCAGTCAGGTGGGGGGGGGGTTGGGCGAAGGTGCCCCATGGCACCTTCCCGTCCCAGAGGTCTCCCAGCAGCCTCAGGGCTGGGCCTGAAGGGAGCGACCAGGCTGTGTGGAGGCCAGGCGGGCCTGTCCTCCTGGCTCCCCACCAGAGTGGCCACTGGAGTATCCCAGCTGGCGGCCCTGCACAGAGTGAGGGTGAGATGCTGGGTGGCAGATCTGTGGGTGGGACTGACGCCATGGTGGAAGGAAAGGCAGCCAATCGAGGGACACCATGTGATGGGCAGTTCTGGCAGCCAACTGATTTTGCCATGCATAGAACATTGCCAGACAACTACACATTTATATAATAGGGCAGGATGGGGACCATTATAGTCAATGAGCCCTATAGGCTATAATGGAGAATTGATCTGGGAGTATCTGGGGCTCTGGGGGGCTGTTTTTTGCGTTAGAGGTACCAAATTTGCAACATTGCTGCTGGTGCCTCTCCTCAAAACCACCCTCAAGTTTCAAGAAGTTTGGAACAGGAAGTCCAGTTCTATGGGCCTCAGAAGAAGGTGACCCCATCCTTCATGAAAGTGGAAAAATGTGAGTTGAAGCTAAAATACTCTGAAATGTTGTGTGCCAGCGCCCCCTAGCACAGCTTAGAGGGAACTCTGATGAGAACCTACCTGCAGTCTGAATTGGTACAGTCTGTTTTTGTTCAGTTGCACAGTCGAGTCCGACTCTTCGCGACCCCATGGACCATATCATGCCAGGCCCTCCTGTCTTCTGTTGTGCTCCGGAGTTTGCTTAATTTCATGTTCATTGCATTGATAACACTGTCTAACCATCTCATCCTTTGCTGTCCCCTTCAGTCTTTGACCATCAATTGGTACAGTCTAGGCATCCCCTTCAATCTTTGACCCTCAATTGGTACAGTCTAGGCTCCTCCTTTGCTTTTTGTGAGAACAGGCCTCATTCTGAAGAGTCTTAAGTAAAAGGGTCAGTTGGTTACTGATTCTCCTGTAGTACCATGAGGTCTGGCAACAACAATCCAGTAGCCCACATTTTAAAAACATTTTGAGCAATGTTCCCTCTAAGCTGAGTTAGTGTGAGCTAGCTCACAGTTTTTTAGCCTCCGCTCATACATTTTTTTCTCAGCTCAGGAAGGATGGCTCCAGAGAAAACTAATTTATGCCATAACCAAATTGCTGGCTCACAGCTTTAATGCCAGTAGCTCACTAAGTAGAATTTTTGCTCACAAGACTCCACAGCTTAGAGGGAGCATTGATTTTGAGTATGTGGGGATCAGTGGTAGAGCTTCTGCTTTGCATCCAGCATGTCCCAGGTTCAGTCCCTGGCATCTCTACATAAAAGGGTCAGGTAGCAGGTTATGTAAAAGATCTCTAGCTGAGATCTGAAGTACACATGAAGTTGCCTTATAATGAATCAGGCCATTGGTCCATCAAGGTCAGTATTGTCTACTCGTGCTGGCAGCAGCTCTCTAGGCTTAGAGGTCTCTCACATCACCTACTGCCTGGTCCTTTTAAATGGAGATGCCTGGTATAGAACCTGGGACCTTCTGCATGACAAGCAGATGCTCTGCCACTGAGCCACAGTCCCTCCCTCCTGATACATGTGAGTTGGGTCAGGGGTCCTCTGATCTGATTTAGAGTCACATGTATGATTGGGTAATTCACCTTCCAAAGCATACATTGCTCAGTGTGGTTCAGGAGCTCTGTGTGGGGGAGGTGGGGCTTCAGCCTTCCCTCCTGTAGTATTTTCTGGGGTCTGGTGTAGAGGATTAAGCTCATCTATCCAATTAGCACACAGGAGACTCTGGCAGCTTCAGCAACAAGCTGCTTTATTGCTTCATGCACACTTGGAACTACAACCTACACCCACAGAACTAGACCTAAGTGAGGACCCTCCCATACAGGCCTTAGAGCGGGAAACAGAAAGTAGTTTGTCAGGGCTCACTTAAAGGCATAAATACACATATATCCATCACACATCCCATAACATTTTCAGAGTGGAAACAGCTGTAAGGGGAGGCTGTTTGCCATGCTGTGGAGCTCTGTGTGTATTGGAATTATGTGACTGAGTATACTTGGAGCCCAATAGTGGGGCAGAAAGCCCCCCCCCCAGTTTCTATTCTGGAAAAAGATGTATGTGGCAAGGCTGAAGCCCCTCGTTCTCCTGCACCATGCTCCTGAGCCACATTAAGTGTCATCAAGCATCCTAAATGTTCCTCCAGTTACCATCCTGAAGAAGAAGAAGGAGAGGAGATTGGATTTATACCCCAGCCTTCACTACCCAAAGGAGTCTCAGAGCGGCTTACAATCCCTTTCCATTCCCCTCCCCATAATGAACATCCTGTGTGGTGGGTGGGTCTGAGAGAGCTCTCTTGAGAACTGCCCTTGAGAGAACAACTCTGAAAGGACTTATGACTGACCCAAAGTCACACCAGCAGCTGCGTGTGGAGGAATGGGGAATCAAACCCAGTTCTCCCAGATTAGAGTTTGCACTCTTAACCACTACACCAAACCATCACACTCTATTGCCTACAGCCAGGTTTCTAACTATAGCCATATCTGTTCCAATCCATCTGACACAGACTCTCACCTGAGGAAACTACAACTGCCATTGTTTTGGAACTGCAGTACCCATCTGATAGAGTCACGTAACTGATGAACAAAGCCAGAACAGTACCCAGGCTAACCTGGTACGAAATAGGCCCAAGTGAAACAACAACAGAACACCACTGGTTGTCACACACAGCTCAGAGCCTGAACCAGTTCAGTGCATCGTTATGGATCTACAACCTATGCTGGATAATGATTTTCTTCTCTCACAGGCAGTAGAGGCAGACTTTTTCTTGTCCAGAAACAGCCCTCTAATCTTAATGCACTATCTGATGTGTACATAGGCTCTGAGACCCAGACCTTTAATAAACTAAGACACCAACTTGGTGCCCATATATGCTTTAAGAGCATGATCACTAGACCTAACAGCAGCAGTCATAGCACCTCAGGGGAGAGTTCTCCCCTTGGGATCAGCTGCTTTGTGGGCACTTTCGGGCAGTCCAATTTAAACTGGGTTGTCCAACAGAGCCTCAACTGAGACCGCGGGAAGAGTTCTCCCCACAGGCTCAGCTGTTTTGCGGACTCTTTTGAGCTCTGGTTTGCAACCTCTTTGGGCAGACTGCCTGAAAGAGGCCCAGCTGAACTGTCTCTCAGTTGTTTTTTGTGGCTTTGACACTGCTTTTTTCCTTTGTATTGTTCTGTTTGAATCTATTGGACCTGAAAAGTTTGGGATTTCTGAAAAATCCTGGATCTGTATACTTTACCAGTATTGGGATCTGAGTTTTATTGGGAACCCTGAAGTTTTCTCAGATCTGATAGACCTGAACTGAAAAATACCAAGAAAAAAAATTGCACACTCCTACTAGAGACTACTCTCCAGAAACTAGTGAGCAATGGAGTACATTGATCATATGTATGACTACAAGTTGGGTTGGGCCAGGCCTATAGCTACAGTGGGGCATTTCAGGGCCTGCCCCCCTGACTTCCTGCCAAGGTCCCCCGACTTCCATCCAGCACCCAGGCCCCCTAGCTGTTTGGGCCACCCAGAGGACTCCCAACTCTCTGAGCCACCCAGAAGACTCCCAACTCTCTGGGTCACCTGGAGGACTCCCCACCATGGCCCCTTTCCCAAGTGTGGCTTGCTTCCCCATGTAGGCAAGCAGAGTGCGAACACCACAAAAGTGATTTTTTAATTTTTAATTTTATTTTTTTATTTTGTGACGTCAATGCCCCCTGACTTATTTAAAGGCCCCCTGAATTACAAAATCCTGGTGATGGGCCTGGGTTGGGTGACCCAGCTCATGTCACATGGATCATGTAGTTTGGCCTTGATGACAGCCACTGCTTGTCAGGGTAGACTATACTGGTCAATGATTTGACTTGGTATGAGAAGTTCATGTGTATCAGAATGTCCCCTCCCCCCTTCTACTGTCCAACTATACCTGTAGAAAACTCTTTTTTTCTAAATAGCAATCAGGTTTTTGGTTTTTCATCTTTTTTAAAAATATGGTATTATACAAGCAGAACAGTTAATTAACTATTACGCGCCTTCTGACATCTAAGAGAAAGTAACAGCATATGGCAAAAGCATGGCAGAGAAAATGAACAGTTTGTTAATACATTTCAATTACTAACAGCATTATCTGAAGAGCAGCAGGGTTCATTCTCTGAATCATGAAAAAGGGAGATTAAATTTAAAAGGTCTGATGTATATTTGCCTACATTACAAGACCACCAACCAGTTTAGAAGAAAATGTTTGATTGGTTGCTTATCCTCAGGAGAACAAAAGTTCTTAGACTGTCAGGAATGTTTGAAGATCAAAGCATAAACACATTTAACAGAACTCAGGGCCTTATCTGCAGCAATCCAGCAATCCGTCTCTTACTGTCAGAAGTGTGGAAAATCATAGGAACATCCACAATCAAAACACATAGGACATTGATGGGGAACCAGCAAAATATGGTGCAATTAACATGTTACTGTATAGTGCAATAGTTTCACTATTTATCATGGAAATGGCTGTTGTCTAGACAACTTTGACTGATCATTTATTTTCCACAATAAATACCAGATTGACTCTTACAGTAAGATTTACTGTGACACAAATGGCCCATAATTCTTTCATAGTTCATTATCATACTTGGGTGCGATCCTATATGCTGTTTTGTAGATCTGGCTATAGCAGTATTTGAAACCATTAGCTATAATTGGAATTTACAGAACTGGAATAATACAGAAGGACACTTGCTTTGCCATACTTCTGGATATCAGGTTTTGGTCTTGTTTGTCCTGTTTCTTTCTCTCTCCTAAAGTGATGTTAAACAGACCAGGGAATATAGTCTTGGCTTTCTGAAAGCAGTCGGCAAATCTACAGTGGATCCAATATACATGCCAACTACCTATATATTACCCTCATTCACTCTTTCTTCCACGTATGAGTAAATGTGGCCCATCCTTGGAGAGGAATATTTCTTGGACCGTGGATAAATGTCCATGTTAACTGAGTTGCATATTGATATAACTGTGGCTCCGACAGTACCTTTTATAGCTGCAATGATCAAAGGAATTATGGGGGCTGAATACTTGTACAGATCAGTTCGTATCAATGTTCCTTCCTTGAAGGGCTCTTTTCAAGGGCTGTTGGAACCACTCATATGTAGTGACTGTGTGAACGGGCTCTCAGTTAGTTAGTAAAAGTGAAAAAATTAACACGTTGGTCCAGACTTGCAGTGGAGAGTATCTGTAGCCGCACAGTGATATAGGTAGGTGGGTATTATAGTGTGTATGTGTATATGGTGTATGTTCATTTTATGAGCCAAGATACCTCAATCTGATTCTTGATGCAAATCACTTTTGCAGTGTGTGTGTGTGTGTAGTAAGGATTTCCCCATTCCCATATTTTCCAGATTTTTCTCTACACTGCATTCCACTCTTCATTATTACCAGTTTAATTTGAAGAATGGGAAAATTTACTTTGAAACTGAATTGTATTCAGTTTGCATCAGCTTTCAATCCCTACATGTCTTGTCTACTTCCCCATCTTTATTTTGCTGATGTTTCTTTGCACAATGAAAAAACACAGTGAAAAGCAACCTTTATGACTGCATCAAGATTATTTTTAATAGTGATTGATTGAAGTACACATTAATTCTTGAGCATTGGAAAATGTCCCCTAAGCAATGCTCCCTCTAAGCTGTGGAGTCTTGTGAGCAAAAAGTCTACTTTGTGAGGTACTGGCATTAAAGTTGTCAGTGAGCAATTTGGCTACTGCATAAATTAGTTTGCTCTGGAGCCATCGTTCCTGAGCTAAAACAAAAATGTGTAAGCTGGAGGCTAAAAAACTGTGAGACAGCTCATGCTAACTCAGCTTAGAGGGAACACTGCCCCTAAGTTGAATCTTCACAAAATATACATGAAAGTTAAATGATGAAACACTGCCAAAAAACCCCAAACAGCAATGGTGCACATAGACTTAGGTTTCAAAGAAGGAAGAGAAAAATTATATAAACCAAAGGATCTAGATGCTGTGACAAACCGCACATACTTGGTTCTCTGTACAAAATTTGAAAATAAAAATTTGGAGCAACTGAAGATTCTTGGCATTTCAGTTCCACTTCAGAAACCAAACCTGGTAATTCTGAATTCTAAAATACTTGGAGAGATTCAGATGTAGAGAACTTTAGAAGCATCGATTCCTATATTAAAAAGTTTGGATCCAAAGTATAGGGCACTTTGACTGAGAGATGGTGGTGTTTTCCAATTTTGCACATGCCATATAGATCTTGAGTTCTCCCAGACATTCAAAAGCAGGATTTCAGAGGGAGGGGGAAGGGGAGGAAGGAAAACCCTGTTTTCTAAGTGGACTTCTGTTTGCACTGTTTTGGATCCAGTCAAGTATTCTCTGACCACATCATACCCATTTATTCCAGCTCCCATGCTTCCTCCTTATAAAATTAATTTGTTCCCTTCACAACCCACCTTCTTTCTTCTGTATTTCCAATCACATTCTCTTGTATCTGGTTAAATTGAACCAGTTTTTTTCTCAAGTAGGTTAAGAACAGCATCTGTTCTTTTTCTGATTGGCTGAACATCTGTTCCTTCTTTTATGGAATAATGCCATCTATTTTACTTGTTCTATGTTGGTTGGTCTCTAGTTACCATTTTCTGTACCCATTAATATTGCCTTACTTGTTTTGCTTTCCTTTTATGGATATATTATGATCCAGAGATTTAAGTTGTGTGTTGTGAATTTACATGAGTTGTATTACAATTAGTGAGCATAGGGTACATTATGTTGACTGTATTTACACTTGTTTACTGTGGAATTTTCTTTGTTCCATGGCTTAGAATAGCACATATACATTCATATGTAAATATGAGCACCAGAAATCTGAAGAACTAGATGTTTCATGTTTTAGTAGTAAAGATGAATAATGAATTTAAAAGCCCCAAGGAAATAAACTTATCAGAACTTATCCTGTTTTTTTTCTTGCATCTGATATGCTACAATGTGGATACTGAGAGAATTTTAATTATTTTGTAATCCCTTAGTACAGAATGATAAAAATGTTCTTTTTCACACCCATAAAAAAATTGCTATGTATCTTAACAATATCAGTGGAAAATTCACTCATGTCTGTGGCAGCAAGGGAAATTCTGTAGCAGAGTGTGGTTGAGAGCAATCAGATGATCAAAAAAACCCCACAACTCTACAGCTAGACTGTTCACTGTTTGCAGCCAGTGATTTCAAAGAGGGGCTTCTAACAAGGGAGTTGAACTTGGGAGTTCAGTAAGGGAGTTTGAGGGGGAGCAGGAAAGAGCCACCACAGCTAAATTTCTATGTCGATTGAGGCAAGCATCCTATTTTAACCCTAAACACCCTAAACAACCAAATCAGTTATGAAGGTAGAAAACCAGCAGAAGAGTGAGGGCTACCCATTGTTTTGCAGGGAGTGCCATATGGATGGATGGAATTTATGAGTGTGTGCTTGATGCATAGAGCTCTTGGGTCTTGGGGAACAGGTTTGTTCCCTAGAGGCCAGGGTTGTCAACCTGGAGAAACTGAGGGGGTGTGTATATGTGAATGAGACCTTCAGGAGCCTGCTAGAACTGGCCCACTACTGTGTTGACAGCTCCCAGCTCCTCTACTCTTGTGGATTAGAGATTGAGGGTCTCCAGGTTGGAGGGTGTCAGGTTGAAGAGGAGAGAGGTGATCACTTAGATGGGACCATTTCCTTGGATAATGGACAAATATTCTGTCATACTGAGGATACCTCTCTAGTACTGGGGTGAAGTGAGCTTTTGGTATTCAATCATTAGGAATATGGAGATTGGGGTCTGCGATGGGCATTTTGCTTGCATGGTGATTGGTCTGCCTGGTACAAATATTGGTGATATCACACACTGTCTAGTTAGATTGATAGACAGTGCTCAGGAGGAGTCGGCAAACAGTGCATGTTGACCAATAACATTGGGAAATGTAATTGTATGGTCTCATGGGAAAACTTTAGGTTAGTAGTCTGAAGGTTAAAGGCCAGGCCCTCAGAAGTGTTCTCAGAATGCTATGTGTTCCACACACAGGGACAACTAGACAGGAACAGATTGGGGTCTCAGCTCATAGATGAGGAAGTGTTAGTGGGAAGAAGGGTTTAGATTCATTAGGCACTGGGGAACTTTCTGGGACAAGCCAGAGCTGTACAAAATAGATGGGCTTCACTTGAACAGAAAGGGAACAAGGCTGCTGGCTCTTAATATCAAAAAGGTGGCAGAGCACCTTTTAAACTAGTCCCTGGGGAAGCTGAAGCTGACACTGGGGAGTGTCTGGTTCAAGATGACTCATCCCATAGGGATGATGGGGAAAAACATTCTGGGTAATGTTAGTAGGAATTAGATAAAACCTGAGAGTGTCAGCTGACAGAGGAGAGATATTGGGCAGAGATCTAAGGGCTGAGCACAGCAATGATCATTGGAGAGGTAAAAGTGTAGTAAGTATCTATATACTAAAGCTAGAAGTCTCCCAGCCAAGAGTCAAATCCCTGGAGGATGCAGGGAAGCTATTAAAACCACACTGATATGCCCAGATAGAATGCATCCCTCAAGTGAGGAAGGGTACTACCACATAAAAAAGGATGTAATCGTGATTAATAGCCCAAGTCAAAGAAGCCAGAAAAGGCAAAGAGGCTTCATTTAAAAAGTGGAAGGTTTACCCCAGTGAGGTGAACAGAAGTGAGTACGGGGTCTGGCAAAAGAAGTGTAAGTTCATAATTAGGTAAACAAAAAGAGAATTTGAAAAACAAATTGCTCAGTGTTAATTTGGACCCCTTAAGCAGATGGCCTCTATTCCTATGGGTCCTTATCATTCAATGGGTACATCAGCAGGAAGATACAAACTAAAAAGTGTTACTAATAAGAATTAAACAGTTTATTGAAAAGCAAAAATGCACAAAAACAAATTGTACACTGAATCAAGTACATGATACAGGAATACATATGAAAAAGACATGAATACAAAACTATCAGAACGATGCAGATGTCTACATAAAATAAAATACACAGATAAACAGGTAGTGCTGAAGCATGAGCAAATAAAACAAAATTCTGTATCAGCAGAGAACACAGCAGAGAACTACTAAACCTTGTAAATACACTTAAACAAAAAGTTGTGAACACAAGAGTGAATTTAATGCATATTAGCTAATCTAAATGCTAAACCATTAATTGCCATCCTACCACTCTTCTGTACTTCTAGGCTGCATTCAGACGGCAGTTTCATCCATTGGCATTGCTGTTCCCTTATGGATTTAAAGTGCACGATCAGACAGCAACATTTGTCTGTCATGCTGCAGTCATCTCAGTCCCATTCCTTCCCCCTTTGCTGCATGTTTCTTTGGTACCTGAGAAAGTCCAGGCCTGTTGATCTAAGCTAGGCCCAGGACAGACTGGCAATTTGCCGCGGGATGGGACCCGGGCTGACAACGACTCAATATCGGGGTAAATGGGATGTTCACATAGGCACATCTGCCTGGCGTCCCCCACCCGTAGCCTACCGGTGCTCTCGCGCTTCACTGCCGGATTAAAAAAACACCTGATAAAAGCCGGCGCAAAGCTTGAAAGCCTGCGTTCGTTGCGCGTTTCTCCGCTTCCGGGGAGTCTGAACGCGCAGCCGAAAAGCCGGGAGCAACCCGCGTTGGGCATGAGGCAGCAGCGGTGTGATTGGCTGCGCTCTGCTCCACTGCCCAATGCGGTGCCGGCGTTGCAGGGCAAAAAAAAAAATATTGCCAAAATGCGCTTATGCGCATGAGCGCTCAAGCGCTCATGCGCACATACGCCCAGAGCCGAAATAATGGGGAAACAGCGAATATAGCGCGCCTCCGGCGCGGCAGTCTGAACGCTCCCACGTGCCTCCGTCCAGTATCTTCCGGCAGAGGCCCCCGCTGTGTGGACGGGAAAACCCGGTATCGTTTACTCCGGGTTTTTTTTGCCGCGACTGGATACCGGGGCAAATTGCCAGTCTGTCCTGGGCCCTAGTTCCAAAATGGATTTCCTGCTGTCTGATCACTCTGTTGCACACCCAAGCCATCAGGCAGGTCTGACTGGTCTCTTGTTTTCCAGCCACCATTTTATTTTAGTAGTTAGCAAGGAGTGTATAACTGCATATATGAACCCCCAGGGGCTGCTCAAAACTTTGTTTTCTTTTTAAAAACTCTCAAAGAAAGACAGCTTTTTTCTGTCCTTTGGGGAAGGGGTAAATTGAAAAGATTAGAGTGAGGACCGCAGTGAACTCCATATCCAGAAGTCTTAGCAAGTGATTGTGTACATGCTCTGAAGGCAAACTTTTTTTAAAAAATGGCCAACAGCCCCATGAACTGCATATCCCAGCAGGCTGATCAGTGCTTGTGGGCATGCTCTGAGGACAAACTTTTTTTAAAAAAATGGCCGATGGGCTGAATCCCTGCCTGCTGGTGTGTGATCACATAAAAGCACTTTGAAACGCACTAAAAGGGGTGAGTCTGATCAGGATTCTCTGTCACAAAATAATCTGGCTCAATTAGAGGTGGGGCAACAGTGGATTGAAGTTCCTGTCTGAATGTAGCCCTAGCTCAGTTTCCTAGCAAGCAAGCTGATGCAGTTCCATAGCTACTTATCCAAGGATCAGGAAAACTGAAGAGACGGGACCCTCACAGATTTGTGAGCCTTTCGACTCTTGATAATTAGGAAGAAAGGGGGCAGAATGAGCATAGGCCTTTGGAGGCCTCAAGATATCCTCAAAGCAGGAGGAACTTAAAGAGTAAAGGCCACTTCCGACCAAGAAGGAGAGTGCTATTACCAAAAGGAAGGCTGCTGTGTACCAAACCTGCCTTCCTCCTGGCCTTTTCTACATTTTCTTTGGGCAGAGGTGGTATCATGGTGGCACCCCATTCCTCAGAAGTGGAGACAGAGGCATGGACTTAATTTTCCCCCTTATTATTTACTTTGGCACCCAAAGGACTGCAAAACCCCATACTCAACATCTTCTCAATAACCCTAAATAATATGTGGGCCTGAGCTCTTTTTATCAGTCATGAGATTGGTTTTCTTGTTTGTCAAGACTGCAGGTGTGTGTCAGGTGTGTATTTGTTAGGCTTTGTGCTTGGTCAACAATCAACAGTACATTCTGGGATTTCCAATGATTAGTTTCAGACTGGGGTTCAAGGAAAAGTACTCCTAAATAACACAATTGTGCATGCTAACAGTCGTGAGGGTGTTACCCCTTATGAATGGAACCCAGTCTTGTGCAATATGGTTCTCATGGCATCTCAGCAGCTGCTTATCTCAGTTTAGTTGGCCAAGTTAATACTTCAGTTGGCACACCAGTTTCTGGACTCCTTGAGCTGAATCCACAAATTTCCCCCATACCATTGGAGCAATCCCACAAAATAGGATTAAAAATCCAGCAATCCATGCTTCTCCTCACCCTATAATATCATGTTGCTCAAAGACATTTGGGGTCCTCTGGTGGGAAGGGTTTTCTGTTGGAAAAAATTCATTTGGAAGAACTTTAGACAAGCTTTAGGCAAGTTTCTCCTCTTAACAAAAGCTTTCTCTCAGTATTAAGAGGTGCTTTCCCAGTGTTTGCAGCTATTTGTGGTTAAATGTTCCTTGTGGAACACGTAATAACTTTGTGCTGTATCATTGCATTCTTGGCCAAAGTTATAATTTCTGATGGCAAACTACATGGAGTCATGGTCTGAAATCCATTTTGTGAAAAGATGGAGGCAGGACCTGGGCCAGTTCAGGGACAAAAATGTACCAGATTAACACTTAAAACATCAAGACAAACAAGCATATCTTCAAATATATTAGGAGCAGGAAACCAGCCCAGGGAGGCAGCTGGGCCAAAGAGGACAAAGATTTAGGGGTTCTCCATATTAGCTACATACAAGTAGGCTCTGTATATGTATTTAAAATCCTGCAAAATCCATGGTTCCTCCTTGCATGGTGAGTGCATACACAAACACAAATTGTATGCACATATGTTTTATTAACAGTTTCAGAACACGTGTGAAGAACTCAGAACTGGACATATACCTGTTTTTTTCTCTATGTGTTCATGTCTATAGATGTATCTTTCAAAGATACTGATGACTATCCCACCAAGTCTTAAGAATAGGTTGATTTCCTCACTCCTAAACATTAGTCTGTTTTATCTTATTTTGTTCTGGGTTGTTGGAATGTAGGGTAATTATTTGGAAAATGCCTGCAGGATTTGAAGGATGTCACTTGATTCTACATGCTTCTCTAAAACCATGTGTCATTTCTACTTAGAACTGTCTACAGATTTAATTGATCTTTGGCTCTAGGGGTGTAATTTTGATCCCTCTTAAATTTCAATTTCAGAGCAGCAGTTGATGCAGTATATTTGATAGGATGATTACTGCACAGACATTTCTATTGCCATTTGTTTATTCATGTTTTGAAAAGCACTCCAGTTACCTCTGTCCATGTGGTTGGGTGAAATTGCCAGGAATTCTCTCTCACTACTTCTGGATTTCCGGATTGTGAGGGTGTGAAAGGAAACACTAATCCAATGACTGGTATGGTCTTCCCAAAATTACAGGTTTTATACATTTTAAAAAGATGGAAATAAACACTTTTAGTGGTTTTACCTCCAACTTCTTATTGTTTAAAATATATTGTTTTCATTCTGATTTTGCTGACCCCTATTTCCGTTTGCCACTTGAGTACTAGTATTTGTACCACAGTCGTTTGAAGCTAGCAAGAGCTGGCAATAATGTCATGGTAAGAAATGAAGAATATCACAATGGGCAACTGAAGCTTTTTATGATGTGGAGATCAATAATGTCACCTGGTAAATAACACCCCATTAGCTTTCTTCTAAAAGGATGGGGCATTTTTCTCCTGGCTGGTTGGCAACCATAGCAGCGAAAGATGAGCAATGTGGAAAGGGAAAGAAAAGAAGAGGCAATGAATGCACACAAATGAAAAAAGGAGTTTAGATTTGGTGTTACAGACAAAACAGAAATTTATTTCAATGGCTCTTTTTTAAACATTAAAGACCGGCTTTTTAAAGCACTTCCTCTGTTGGGTATGGTGTGGTCCTGGGATTTACACATATGCCGAACATAATTTTATGATTGAAACATTAGAAATGCAGATACAAGATGAGAATATTGATAGACATGCAAATGATTGTGAGGAAAGATTTGAAGTGGCTTTGCAGATGAGCTATCCATTTTACCAATCCCCTAGTCATCTTTTCCCTTGGAGTGATTCTTAGAGTGATTGGAATAAACAGATATATAGATCTCCTAGCATTTCAGGCATTTCCCCCAAAATGGAGGGAAAAAATTGATCCATCTGATGAGTTTGACCTTCACACAGAATATTAACTGAAGCATTAGCCTTATTATTTCCTCCTCTAAGAGTCAGGAATCCTATTTCACATTCATTTTACATTCATACACGCTCTCATCCCCCACATTTTTAGTTCATGGTATGCCTGCATTCTTTTTTGTGTGGAGGCTTTCTGAAAAGGATGGAAAATGAAAAAGTGAATTGAATTAATTCTTCTGCCACTAGAAATATTATCTTTAGGGCTGATTTTTAAATAAGTCTTTTTTTCCTTTTCGTGCTTAACTTGGTAATATATTTGAATGTCACTCCAGATCTATGAATAGCCAGTTGTTTTCCTAGGGTTGGCTGGGGGAATATGTAATTGGAAAGATCATACACCTGGTCTATTCTCATGAGACTCTTCGTTTTCCTCTCCTTTACGCGACTCTAATTAAACACATATTTTCAGCAATAGAAAATGAAGTTTGCATTTTTACTGGGCCTCTTGTATTCATATGGACATACTGTTATTATTAGCACTGTTCTGTTAGGATTTTACCTGGTATGTTCTCACTGAATTAAGTAAAATTGCAGGAGAAATAAATGATCAGGACTAAGTTAAGAAATACCAAATAATGAAACAACACCTTGTGGTGTTGGGAGATACAGAAAGATGTAAAGATGTGAAGGAATGGTGAAGCTTACTGGTTAGACACATGTCTTATGTACAAAAGGTCCTGAGTTCAGTCTCCAGCATCTCTTATTAAAAGGACTCTTTCTAGGGTTGCCAGCTTCCAAGTGCAGCCTGGAGATCTGCTAATACAGCTGATGTCAAGACAACCAAGATCAGTTTCCCTGGAGAAAATGGCTGCTTTGGGGGGTAGACTATATGGTGTTGTCCCCTGCAGAAGTCCCTCCCTTCCCCAAACCTGGCATCCCCAGGCTCCACTCCCCAAAATCTCCAGGTATTTCCCAAGTGAGAGCTGGCAACCCTAGGAAAGACTGTTTTGTTTGAAAGCTGCTGTCTGTTAACTTACTTGACTAGATGGTCCCAGTGATCTGAAAACTATTTTTATGTCTCTTTTGTATGTGCAGTAGGATGAGGGATGGGTGGTGGTTCTAAAAAAAATAACAAAACTTACTCATCTCCCTGTACAGGACTTAGACTTGATATCCCATCACAGAAAATAAGAACTTTTGGCTCAGTGTGAGAGTTGGGACCACATTTGTTGGCTTGCCCATGTAAAGGATCTTCCTTCATATTTAACTGTATGTGCAGGGTGACTATTAATGCTGTTACAGTAATCTTACTTTTAAATTGCTCATTTCCAGTATCTCTGCAACAATATGGCCAAGCAGCCTTTATATACAAAAGTGTAAAATCTTACTCAAGGCCTAGATCCATATTGCCATTTTAATTTTGTTGTCAGTTATGTATGAGGGTCAAATTCTTATTTTTTTGTTGCAAATCTAGCTTTTACAGGGTCAAATTACCTGGGAAAGTTGCTGGAAAAGACAACAGGCCTTTATGCCAGCAAGGTAACTTGACATTAAACTACAGAGATCAGTTCCCCTGGAGAAAATGGCTGGACTGTATGGCATTATACCCTGCTGAGGTCCCTCCCCTCCCCTCCTCAAATCCAACCCTCCCAAGGCTCTATGTCCAAATCTCCAGGAATTTCCCAACCTGGAGTTGGCAATCCTATGGGGATTGTTTTGAAAAGAAAGAGATGGCAGATGTTTCTGCTAAAAAGGAATCATTGATGATGTTTCCACCAGGGATTAATTCTTCCAGGGGCTTCAGGAGGGATCTATTAATTTGATATAATCAGCCATAGGGCTTTCTGCTTGCTTACTATTCTGTGGTGCTACAGATTTTTTGCCCTGACCTGGATAGCTCAGGCTAGCCCAATCTCTACACATCTTAGAAGCTGAGCAGGGTTGACCCTGGCTAGTATTTGGAAGGGAGAACTCCAAGGAATACCACTGTTGGGATATGGAGGCAGGCAACAGCAAACCATTTCTGAAAATATCTTGCCTTGAAAGCGCTATAAGGTTGCCATAAGTCAGCTGTGACAATGTCACTTTCCACCACAAAAATGTTTTGCTTGTACTCTCTGGAACCCAGAGGTAGAAGAGGGTATAGGCAGAGACTTTATATTGCTTCCCCCCATCACATGCACAGTCAGGCCTGTAGCTACCATGGAGCCTATGGGGCCCAGCCCCCTCCCCAATCCTCAGCTCCCCCCTATGGCAAGCGTGCACTCCTTCCTCCGGTTCTATGCTGGCACTGCACACTCATCTTTTCCCATCCACCACGGCGGCAGCAGCTAGCCTGCCTGCCTGCTAAAGCTGGCCTCCTTTGATTACCATGGAGCTCATTAACATACAGTCACATGGGAGTTAACCCTTCCCCAGCCAGTGGCTCCTGAGCCCAGGCCTGCCCAGTTTGCAGCAGTCTCTGGACCCTTTGCTTGGCTCTCCCGCTGGTGATGTCAGAGCAAACAAGTAAAATCATGGGCAGAGGTGGCTGAGAAAGGCTGACATATGTTTAAAAATAGATCCACAGCCATGTGTCTCTGTGGGCCCCAGGAAATGAACGGACCCACCCATAGCGAGGAAGCTACCTTAAGGGGTCCCTTCCCTATAAGAAATGGTGTGTGTGTGCTTGTGTGCAAAGCAACAGAATTCTGAGTCAGGGCTGAAGGATCAGGGCTGACACAGCGGCTCCGTTTGTTCGAGGGAGACAAAATGCAACCAGCAGCTGAGTGGAATTCTCACCCCCTGGATTTCTCTGCAGCACCGCAGGCTACATAATGGGTCATCTGTTTCAGCACCAATTCTCTTGATAGTAGGGCTAGAGTTCCAGGGGACTGACCTGCCCTTGCAGGGGGTTGGGGAGGGAAGCTGTGGCCACTGGGCATTACCCCGCCTTGCCCTGGAGCCCGGGTGTGTGTGCAGGGCTGCCTTAGGAGTTCCACCAATTAAATCAAAGTTAATCTAATTAACTTTGACTTAATTGGCTGGTGCCCCCGCAGGCCTTTTCCCCAAAACTCCTTACCTATGGGGTTGCGCACAGTAGAGAAAAAGGGAAAGAGGGAAACATTTTAATTATTGTATCTTGTGGAATGCAGGCAGGCAGTGTGGCTTCATAAACGTAGGGTAAAGGAAGCCAACAGGTGAAGATGCATCAGAAAAAATGTGAGAGACCTGTTATGTGGAAAGAACAGAAATCTATTTACATGAGAGATAGGTGATGAGGATCATCCATCCCACCCCAAGCATGTATTTTTATTTGAAAACAGCTGGATGGGGATAATTTGGAACAGGGACATCATATGGGAGAAGACAGGCAGTCCTCCTCTGCCCTGGATAGCCCACACTAGACTGATCTCATCAGATCTCAGAAGCTAAGCAGGGTCAGCCATGGTTAGCATTCAGATGGGAGACCACCAAGGAAATCCAGGGTTGTGACACAGAGCTAGGCAATGGCAAACCACATCTGAATGCCTGTTGTCTTGAAAACCCCATGGGGTCACTATAAATCAGCTGTGACTTGATGGCAAATAAAGTTAACCTCTAAAGCCTCAGGGAGATAGATCAAGATGGGTAGCTGTGTTAGTCTGTCTGTAGTAGCAAAAAAGAACAAGAATCCAGTAGCTCTTCAGTAGTTCTGAAGAAGTGAGCAGTGACTCACAAAAGTTCATACCTTGCCACATATTTTGTTAGTCTTTAAGGTGTTACTGGACTCTTGCTCTTTTCTACTGCTAAAGGTTCAGGGGCAGTGTTACCCTCATGTTTTTAGTGCATGAGGTTACCCATTCATTTCTAAAGAAAATGAGGGACAGGTTGGTCTCTTTTTTTAAACAGGAACTGTGTATATGTAGGCACTAAACCCTACTTCTATTTATTTATTTAAGAGATTTCTGTGCCACCTCCTCAGAGTCCTACTCATGGTAGCTTACAATTAAAATAATAAGATAACAGAATAAAAACAAGAAATCCTTAAAACAAACCCTGGGATGTAAACAGCATAAAACTATCCATAAAACAAACATCAATTCAGAAGCAGACCAAAACTGGAAAGATAACCCCTGTAATTGAAGACCCAAGTAAAAAGATACATTTTGGCCTGGTGTCTAAACAACATTAAAGTAGATGTCAGGTGACCCAAAAGTGAAAGGGATTTCCTGAGGTGGGGTGCTACCACTTTGCCTCACAAGGGTTGCTAGTTCTGCATTGGGAAATACCTGGAGAATTTGGGGCTGGAGCCTAAGGATGGCAGGGGTGGGACTGCAAAGGCCATACATTCCTCCTTCCAAAGCAGCCATTTTCTCCAGGTGAACTAATCTCTGTTGCCTGGAGTTCAGTTGTAATCCCAGGAGATCTCCAGTCACCACCTGGAGATTGGCAGCCCTACTGTATTGTTTTCAGCATTTTCACCCCAGCTTGGCTCGGATATTGCCTGTTATAAGAACATAAGAGAAGCCAATGTTGGATCAGGCCAATGACCCATCCAGTCCAACACTGTGTCACACAGTGGCCAAAAATACTAGGTGCCATCAGGAGGTCCACCAGTGGAGCCAAGGCACTAAAAGCCCTCGCACTGTTGACCCCCCCCCAAGCACCAAGAATATAGAGCATCACTTGCCCCAGACTGAGAGTTCCTATCTATACCTTGTGGCAAATAGCCACAAGGTAGCTGCCACCACCTCCTGTGGCAGTGAATTCCATGTATTAATCACTCTTTGGGTGAAGAATCACCTCCTTTTATCCATTCTAACCCGACTGCTCAGCAATTTCATTGAGTGCCCATGAGTTCTTGTACTGTGAGAAAGGGAGAAAAGTACTTCTTCCGCTACCTGCTCTATCCCATGTATAATCTTGTAAACCCCAATAATGTCACCCCTCAGTCTTCATTTCTCCAAGCTAAACAGCTCCAAGTGCTTTAACCTTTCTTCATAGGAAAAGTGTTCCAACCCTTTTATCATTCTAGTTGCCCTTCTCTGCACTTCTCCCAATGCTATAATATCCTTTTTGAGATGTGGAGGCCAGAATTGTACACAGTATTCCAAATGAGGTCGCACCAATGATTTATACAGGGGCGTTATGATACTGGCTGATTTGTTTTCAGTTCCCTTCCTAATAATCTCCAGCATAGTGTTGGCCTTTTTTTTATTGCAGTTGCATATTGTTTCGACATTTTCAGTGAGCTACCTACTATGATTCCAAGATCTCTCTCTTGGTCAGTCTCTGCCAGTTCGGACCTCATCAATGTGTATTTATAGTTAGGATTTTTGGCCCCAATGTGCATCACTTTGCATTTGGCCACATTGAACCCCATTTGCCACTTTGATGTCTACTCGCCCATCCTCGATAGATCCCTGTGGAGTACCTTACAATCCTTCCTGGTTTTCACCACCCTGTACACTTTTGTGTCATCTGCAAATTTAGCAACTTCACTGCTTACTCCCAACTCCAAATCATTAATGAACAAGTTAAAAAGCATCGGTCCCAGTACTGATCCCTGTGGTACCCCACTGCTTACCACTCTCCACTGTGAAAATTGCCCACTGTGAAAATAGGAAACTCTCTGTTTCCTATTAATTAGCCAGTTTTTGATCCACAAGAGGACTTGTTTTTTTATCCTGTGACTATTGAGCTTACGTAGGAGCCTTTGATGAGGAACTTTATCAAAAGCTTTCTGGAAGTCAAGGTAAACAACATCTATTGGGTCCCCCTTGTCCACATGTTTGTTCACTTCTTAAAAGAACACTAACAGGTCAGTGAGACAAGATCTTCCCTTACAGAACCCATGCCAAGTCTGCCTCCATAGTTTTTGCTCATCCTCTTGACCCCCATGCTCCCTGACACCGGTGGGGCTGCCATTTTCAGAGTGGGACATATCTAACAAGTCTCCGAGAGTCTTCTCCATGCACCTAACTGACTATCTCTGCTTCTCCAGGTCAGCCACATTAGCCTCAAGGGTGCAAACTCATTCCCTGAGAACCAGGAGTTCCTTGCACCAGGCACACACCCAAGACTTTCTAAATAATAATCTCTCTATATTAATAACTGAGTTTTCGTGTGACTCTTTCCTGTATGTTCCACATGCTCCCCCAGCATTTGGCTCCCTGATCTGTCACTCAGAGGGTGTCCCTAGCCGCGGGCTGCATTGCCTGAGTCCCGCTCAGCCGCCACTCAAGAGTACTCGCGTGCCATTACCTGGGTGCTGGGTTTGCTCTTCTTTCCCACTCACTCCTTCAGCTACTGTGCCCTGTCAGAATTTCTGGCAAATGGCTTTCTCTCTTGATGAAGATGCTTGCCTCCTGTGTGGGACTAATTTTTCTCTCAGTAGCTGTTGGTAGGTGTAATGAAATGGCAGTTACCTTTGTCTATGAGATGGCTGCCATCTGTGTGTTTACAATGTTCCCCCATAAGGCTTAATTGAGCTGTAGTTCCAGAGAGGAGCCTGCAGGGGTATCACTCCCTGGGTTGAATGGGGCTTCCTCATCTGCTGGCCTACAGTTCCCAGCTGCCCCAAGGCCAAAAAGTGTGGGAAAAGAGGGACCGTCCCAAGGGGCGGGGCAGCATCAATATAGACTTCAGCTAGGCCACAAGCCAGAGACATGGGGAAACCTGGGAGGCAGCAGAAATTCACCCACTCCACAGTCGGCTGGACTGGGGAATGAATGGAAGTTTCCGTGCTCTCTTGAGCAGGAGAGCGAGGCTGAAGTAGAGCCAGAGGCCACAACCTCCAGAGGTAGAGAGTACTGTGTATAGGAAAAGAGGATTGCGCTTACACCCTGTTGATTTATACCCTGTTGGTTCATGGTGTGTGCTTACTCCTACAGTTTTGCATTGTTCATTTAGTGTGTGTGCGCTCCATAACTGTGTAAATATATTTAAATAAATTCTTTTATTTGGGCTAATAATCTGTGTTGTGCTCTGACCACATAGTCTCCCCCACTCTGCACAATGCCAAAGGGAGGGGGTAGCCCAGGAAGCAAGGAAAAGCCAGACTCTTGGGTTGCCAACTTTCCAGGAATCCCCCAAAGATTGGGGATTCCATCTCCAAATAGGGAGATTCGGTCAGAAGGGTCTCATTGTCTCTCTAAAAAGGCAGTGACAATTCAGTGAGTGGTATCAGTGAATTTAAGGAGTGAGATACACCCATGGGACGAGGGTGGGAGGCGAACAGCTGAGTTGTAAACTGGAGCCCGTTTCGCCACAGTAGGCAACCAAGCTTGGTTCAGACAAAGGAAGGAAACCTTCGCAGGCCTTTGTGAGGAACTCATTGAGGCCATTCCTGACTAGGGTTGCCAGCTCCAGGTAGGGAGATTCCTGGATATTTCCTGGTAGCGTCTATGGAAGCCAGGGTTTGGGGAGGGGAGAGGCCTCAGCTGAACAGAATGCCATAAAGCCCACCTTCCAAAGCAGTGATTTTCCCGGGGGGGGGTGAGATCTGTTGTCTGGAGTTCAGTTGTGATACCTGGTGATCTTCAGGCTCCACCTGGAGGTTGGCTACCCTAGGCGTCACAGTCAGTGCTTCAGAGCAGGGTCTGCTAGGTCCAGTTTCTTGCTGTAGAAGCTGAGTGGGTGGTTTTGGATCAGTCACAGACTTTCAGCCTAACCTACCTCACAGGATTGTTGTGCAAGTCAAAAGGGGGAGAGGAGAATGATGTAACCTGCTTTGGTTCCCATTGGAGAGAAAGACTACTTTTCCTCCTGGGAAACCATTATTGCCAATCTCCAGGTGAGGGCTGGAGATCACTCAGAATTACACCTGATCTCCAGATGGCAGAGATCACTTACCCTGGAGAACATGGTGGACTCTATGCCCTTATACTCTGCTGAGATGGCCACTGTGATGTAGAAGTCAGGGTTTCAGAGCACCATGGAAGCTGCAGGTGTGGGAGGGAGATGGAAAGCTGAAGAGGAGAAAATAAAGGTAGGTTGATGGTTGGCTGGGAAGGAGATAGGGTTGCCAGCTCCAGGTGGGAAATTCCTGGAGAGCTGAGGGATGGAACCTGAAAAGGGTGAGGTTTGAGGAGGGGTGGGACCTCAGACAGGTACAATGCCATAGACTCTACCCTCCCAACCAGCCATTCCCTCCTGGGGAACCATTGTTACCAATCTCCAGATGAGGGCTGGAGATCACTCAGAATTACAACTGATCTCCCGGAGGGAGGGCAGAAGTCAGCTGCAGTTAGAGGGGCAGATAATGGTAGGTTGATGGTTAGCTGAGAAGGGGATGGGGTTGCCAACTCCAGGTTGGGAAATTCCTGGGGATTTGAGGAGTGGAGCCTGGAGAGGGTAGGGTTTGAGGAGGGGTTCAACCACAGACAGGCACAATGGCATAAACTCCACCCTCCAAACCAGCCATTTCCTCCTGAGTAATAATTGTTACCAATCTCTGGGTGAGGGCTGGAGATCACTCAAAATTGGAACTGCTCTTCAAGTACCAGAGTTCAGTTCCTCTGGAGAAAATGGTGGACTCTGTGTCATTATACCCTGCTGAGGTCACCACAACAAATTGATGCTGAATCGCCAAGGCCTTGGCACTCTCCCAGAGCCTCTTTCTCATTGTATTTATTTCCACAACGGGCCTTATTCCTAGTTATATATAATTCTTCTTCTAAAACCCTTCATATTTATGTGGCTCTCCTTGTGGAAAGTCTACTTACCTTACTGAGAACACAAAGAGACTAGGGCTCTGACTTTCTGGTCCTTCCTGGGCTTCTTACAAAGTCTTTAGGCTAAGAGCTGCAAGGTGCAGCCTTAAACAGAGCCTCACCCAGCAGAGGCCAGGGCCAGCATCTATTCTAATTACACCTAGCCAATCCAATTACAGTTAAACAAAGCACCCTTTCTCAAGCAGCCAGGACTCTGGAACAACTTAAAACTCACCCACACCCCTCCGCTGTCCTCCCACACAGTACCCTCAGCTAAATCTCCTCAGCTGAAAGCAAATAAAAAACACTCACCCCTCTAGCAACTCTGTCTCCTGCTGCTTCTCAGAGCTCAGCTGGGTCCAGGTGGGTTAGGAGGATTTCCCTCATCTTAATTTAGGATTACCTTGAGCCAGGGTTCTTTTCTTGAGCAAAATCACTAATTTAATAGTACATTCAAAATAAATCATTTTCAGACTGAGGTCATTCTGAAATCTGGGCCCTGTCACACCCACAGATGCCATTTCCAAGTGAGGCCTAGAGATGTCTGAATTGGGAAATACCTGGACATTTAGGGGGTGGAACCTTGGGAGGGCAAGGGTTGGGGAGGAAAGGGACCTCATTGGTACATAATATTGTAGAGTCTGCCCTCCAATGCAGCCATTTTTTCCAGGGGAACTGATCTCCGAGAGATCTCCAAGCAGATCCATAGCTATGGTGACGCTTTTGGGGGGTCTGCTTTTTTCAATCATTTCAAAACATTTTTTGAAAGGCATGCATTCCTTTAAGCAGAGTTGGATGTTGTAGTTGACTAATTCCCGCACTGAGCAAGAGGGCTGGAGTAGGTGACCTCTGGGATCCCTTCTAACTCTGTGCCAAAAAACTAGTCTCCTTTAAGAGAGTTTTTCTGCTTAAGTGTTAGCGTTCTTGACTATAGAAGTCATCACCCCCACCTGTCGGCTTGTTATTAGAACTGTTGCTTAGGCTAGCAGAAATGATTAACTTGCAGCAACTGAGAACTGTCATCTAAAGTGGCTGACAGCTTGCAATTTAGAGATCTCTCCTGGTAACAGCTTTCTATTGGCTAAATGGCTTTTCTTTCTGCACTGAGAACCTCAGCCCCACCAGAAAATAAATTGCGCCACAAGCCACAAATTCCTGGCTACAGGCCTGTCTCCAAGCCTCACCTGGAGGCTGGTATTCCCACTGTCCCAGAATTAGAGCTTATCTATAGACTACAGAGATCACTTCCCATGGAGAAAAATTGATACTTTGGGGGGTGAACTCTATGGCATTGTGCTAGGGTTGCCAGCCCCCAGGTCTGGGTGGGGCTTCCCCTGCTTTTGGGGGCTCTAATCTGCCCTGGCCAGCTGGCCAGTGGGGGAAGCCCAGCTCCCAAGCCCCATCCCCAAGAGAGTCCATCTGTCCGGTCACCCCTCTCACTCCCCTCCTGCACAATTTAAAGGGCCCTCCAGCTGGTCGGCAGGCCATGTGGTCCCCACCGATCAGCTGAAGCCCTTTAAATCAGGCAGGAGAGGAGGGAGAGGGGTGGCCAAACAGGTGGTTGCTGTTGGGGGTGGGGCTTGGGGGCATTGTCGCTCACCCACAAAACACCCCCCAAATCCCACACCAGAGCAATGAGGGGACCTGGCAACCCTACACTATACCCCACAAAGGTCTCTCTCCTTTCCATGGGTGACGGTGATGGTGCTGGACCCCTGCCTGAGTTGGCAGAGCAGCCGGAGTTGCCAGCCTCACCAGAGCTGGAAGCTGGCCCCTCTGACTCCTTGGGAGCTGACAGCTTGCCGCCACCAGTGCCCAAGTCAGTACCCCCTACACCTGGTCCTGCAGTAGCTGATGAGGCATAGGTGCAAACAGAAAGCCAGCCAGATTCACCTCTGCAGGTGGCTCAGCTGAGGGAACAGCTCTGCAAGGACTTAGCAACCCGCTGCCGAGATGCACACTGGTAGGGAAGGCAAGTGCCGAGCCCTGAGTACTAACAGGAGTAGCATCGCCACTCAGGGAAACACAGCCAGAGTCCTGTATAGCTCCCTGTTGGGAGTGGGCTCTCTGTGGAACCAATGAGTCATATCCGTTCTGACCTTGTATCCACCATTGGTTCCTGCTCATATTTCTGACTTCCTGCCTTTTGCTTTGAATGACCACTCTCTTGGACTCTTGACTCAGCTCCTGTTCTGTCTTTCCTGGTTTCCTAACCCCTGCTTTGGATAACCACTCTCTGAAACTCATGTCTCAGCTCCTGTTCTTTCTCTCCTGGCTACAATCATCCCCAGACCAGACCTGACTCCTGCCTCTGAGCCCAGCCCAGCCCATGACACTCCTCCTCACGCTAAACCCCCCAAATCTCCAGGAATTTCCCAACCTGGAGCTAGCAACCCTCCCTCCCTCCCCAGTGTCCATGGGAGACTTGGCAACCCTAGTAACACCCCATGATCTCACTGGAAGCATGTTGGGGCCAAGATGCACTCACCAATCCTTCTCTTTTCCAAATTTACCTGCCAGTGGTGGCAAAAAGTGACAGTGGTGGGGCATCCGTTAGAAACTAGTTACTGCTAAGACATGTACAGCCAGGTCTGTGATCACCAGGAATCATGAGAAATCATAGAAACACAGAGTGGGAAGCAGTCATACAGGCCATCTAGTCTAACCCCCTCCTCAATGCAGGATCAGCCTTGAGCATCCCTGACATGGTTCTTTGTGTCATACATTTAATGTGGTTTTTGGTGACTATAAATCCTGCTCCATGTGGGCATAATCATTTACAAAGGCTGACCCTTTGTTGCCACCATGCATTTGGGTTAGTAAAAGGTAGCAGTGCAGAGAGCTTGTGGCAGGAGATACTGAATTGAGCCCATTTCAAGTCATACATAGACTGTGAAGAGATCTGGGACTGCTCAAAATGGACTCTGGGAAGCCAAAATATTAAAATGCATATTTTGAATTCCCCACTTAAATTTCTGTGTCATCACTAATGGGATCAAACAGGTAAAATGTATATCTGAAGAAAGAAAATACTATTCATTGACTTGTCTGCCAAAAGTTCTTTTAAAAATCAAATATATATACTGAATGCATTAAAAAGATACGGCACAAAGTACTGTTTTTATTTTACTATGTGTATATTTTATGAATAGATAAAAAGGCAACTTTCTTGTTTCTCTTTCAAAAGGAGGGAGAAGGGGAAGGAAAAGACAGAGAGAAATGAAAAACATGCATCTTGGGGTCTGGTGCCTACAGTGCTTGAACAACATTATGATTAATTTTATACATAGGTTTCCAGATGTTGGAATTTTATCCCAATTTTAAAGTATCTCTAATGTTTAACAGGATATGTGCTGAGTGTAGCCTCTAACAAAGTTCTCTTTCATAAACCTAGGCTCTAGCTGCAAAAGAGAATCCAGGGAAATATTTCTGACCAGGAGCAGAGTGTTCAGAAATTCCAGGGGGGAAAAAAGAGCCCAATAAAAGATGAGGAAGGCTGGATTTTTGCGGTACATGTTTAGGAAGACTACGGACAGGCACCAAGTGTCACATTTACGCCCCATGAACATTGCCTTTTTGGTGCTTATTTGGATTTGCTTCTCAAAAGCTCAGAAGGATTGCACAGGTGTGGAGTGTAAGCACCTGGAAAATTGCATTGAAGAAGTGCTTGAGCCTGGTGAGTGCTGTGCTGCCTGTCTACAACATGGCTGCACCTGTGAAGGCTACCAGTACTATGACTGTGTGAATGTAGGGTTTATAAATGGCAAAGTCCCTGAAGGGCAGTCCTATTTTGTCGATTTTGGAAGCACTGAATGTTCATGTCCCAAAGGGGGAGGCAAGATCAGCTGCCAGTTTATGCTTTGTCCAGACCTTCCCCCAAACTGTATTGATGCTGTGCTACCATCAGATGGGTGCCCTCAGTGTGGAAGAATAGGCTGTGTTCAAGATGATCAGAAGTATGCAGCAGGACATACATTCCATGTGCCTCCATGCAAGGTTTGCCATTGCCCCAATTCTGGAGGAGACCTCATGTGCTATGAGCTCCCAGATTGTAATGAGTCTACATTAAATCCCCATAACCTGTCTGAAACGGATGACGTTGAACCAGAGCGGCACTATGATGATCCCTACAGTTATGACCAGGAAGCACCAGATGGAGACACTATGCAGGTGGAGCCACCTAGAAAGTACTACAGCTATTCAGCGCATACAGAGCAAGAGAGCATTGGTCAAGAGCAAAGTGAGGACTATGATTATCTTGCAAACATTGTTACTGTCTCTTCACTACCATCTTCAGTTTCACATGTTGAGGAAGCTCTGTCTCTGACCCCCACAAATGCTCCTACACACCACCCTGAAACAAATTACGCTACTGAAAATAGTGAAGAAAGGACTTCTAGAAGCACAATAACAGCAACTGAAGGGCCACTAAAAACTCATAATATGACCACTGCAAGCAGCATTCAAAAAGAACCTGTTGCGACAACCACTGGTATTCCCAGAAACATGGCAGAAGTGGAGAAGAAGCACCAGGGGAACCGAGCGAGACATGAACAAGAAGAAAATGCTCGTTTTAAAATCAAACTTAACATGAAAAAAGACAATAAGCAAAAAGATAATAAATTAATGGTCTTTAAAGAATCCAATGTGACTCAGTCACAAGGGCTAAACACTTTGCATGAAAAACGGGAAGGTGACCATTTTCCCAAGGTCAAGTTTAATCCTACACCACCACCTCCTATTGCATTAAAGGAAGAGCATAATCGAATATCTCCCAAACAGTCGCAGACTCTTTACCATTACCAGCCTGAAGAAGATGTAGATCCCAATTCAGTTCATACTTCCTCCAGATTACCTGAAGGTAAGCTTGTATATTTATTACTGTAGTGCTGAAGCAGTCTATAAAAAGAGAGCAGAATATAGCCCCCCCCTCGACATAGACTTGTACTGCATCAGATGAAAGTGCTTTCTTCTACCATTTATGCCTTCACAATCTTGGTACCCACAATCCGAAACTGGGACAAATAACTTTCTGTGTGAGGGG
Organism: Gekko gecko; assembly: GCA_029375565.1. NCBI lineage: Eukaryota > Metazoa > Chordata > Lepidosauria > Squamata > Gekkonidae > Gekko > Gekko gecko. The sequence continues at coordinate 88,097,982 of JAPDNY010000002.1, read as the reverse complement.
TGTCTACTCTGCCACTGACTGACAATTTTTGTCTCCCTCCCTCCATTTACTTAATTTTTTATCACACTTATATAAAATAGTTTCCAGCTTGCAAATACTAATAACTGTTTCTTATGCCTGGATAAATAAGAAGTTATTCATTGCCAGAATGTGGCTTAATCATTTGTGCACTTGATATTGCTGTGATTAGACCTCTGCAGTAGATGAGGGAAGAGCTGGCTGGATACCCTACTGTAGTTTATCACAGTGTACATAGAAGTCTCTGTTGTTTCTAAAATTCAGGTATATGCTGAAGAGAACCACCACTTAACAGCTTAGCAACTTAACAGTCTTGTACCTCTAAGTAGGGCAGCAAAGTGTAGCCATCCACAAACAAGGTAAAGGTTTTTGCATATTGTGGGCCTCACTGGGTATGCGGAAAAAAAACCGTTGTATCTATTTTAAAAAGTACTACCCCCTCAAATGGCCTAATGAGGACTGAATTTGTTAGCTACATTCCAAGAGGCACTGAACATTGAGGGTAGCTGAGTGCTGGTTAAACTTTTTAAAATGGAGGAGGGAAATGGGAGAGGGAGGATTTTCCTGCTCTGCTCTAACAGCTTATTGCATCCCTAAATTCTTTCTTACAGAATAAGGCAAAAATAGTTTTCTCTCTGCTCTGTATTGTTCAGAAATGAAGATAAATGGTCAGCTTCCTGCTTGCCTATCCTCACGATTTAGTCAGTGCTTTAGGGTGTCCTTTGTTGGAATGACATGGCTGGCTACAAATTGACCCTGTGGTCTCTGTTGCGGTGAAGGTGTTGTTTGGGGGTGGGAACAGGCATGCTGGCATTTTGCTGTTGAACAACATCAGAGTCAGAGCAAAACTGGAAGTGACATCATTGCATCAGGGCAATGCTTAAATCATAGCATTTTGGGTGAATCCTAGAGACTCACCCTGATGCAATGACATCACTTCTGGTTTTGTACAGGAAGTGACTTTGCTCATCAGTACAACACTGGCAAGTCTTCATTCCCCGCCTCCCTGCCAGTGAAGCTGTGGCAAAGAATGGGGAGCTAAATCAGGACACCTGGCCACTCCAGTAGTTGTCCCACAGTTGTGGAAGGAACACCCCAGGATACTTGTAAGAAGAAGAGTTGGTTTTTATACCCCCTACTTTTCTCTACTCTAAGGAGTCTCAAAGTAGCTTACAATTGCCTTCCCTTCCTCTCCCCACAACAGGCGCCTCGTGAGGTAGGTGAGGGTGAGAGTGTTCACAGAACTATGACTGGTCTGAGGTCACCCAGCAGGATTCATGTTGAGGAGCAGGGAATTAAACCTGGTTCTCCAAATTAGAGTCTGCTGCTCTGAACCACTAAACCATGCCAGCTCTCAGATACTCTTGCTCTCCATTTTTAAGAGGATTAGAGTCTTTTTTAAAAATTCCAGATGGAGTTTACATGATGTTTAGATTAATTTTTGATATTTGGGTTGTTGTTTTGTATGGTACTTTGTTGGTTTTAAAGAGGGTATTTTAAAATTGAATCTGTTAGCTGCCTTAGGCTCTGCTGTTGTGAAAATTAAAATAAATAATATTGTGCTACAGCATTAGACTGCTGAAATTCAGGATCAGATGAGAATGAATCTCACTCTGGAGCTCAACCTCAATTATTGTGCAATCAGGGAAATATTCCAGTTGTTTCTCTTTAATTCCACACAGGAAAGTGTCAACTGCAGCTTCCAAAACAGAGCAAATAATGGCCCCAGGACCTTTACTGTTTAGGAAGATGGTATGGGAGGGGGGAGACAGAACCCCTCCTCCCTGTGCACTACAGCCACAGTCTGAATCAGTCCCTGGGGGATGCTTTAAAAGATAGTTCCCTGCAGCTTCTATGTGGCTGCAGGGAAAGTGAGTCAGGTCTGGCTGGACACAACTAGTTCAGAAATTACATTTCTAGTTCAACCTGAACAATGTGTCATTCTTGTTAAACTATTGGATGCAAAGGCCACTGATTTAGATACAAGCCAATAAATGGCACACTTGTTCTTCATTTTCCATTGCACTCAAATCTTTATAAAATTAACCTATATATATATATATATATATATATATATATATATACATCTATATATTCACCACCATGTTTCTTTGTGCCTACTGGTGGTATCTGTGTGACATCAAGGAAACTTCAGTGGTTCATTTATTCCTGGTAACAATTTATTTATTTATTCCTGCTCTCATCCTGCTCCCTCTCTGATAAGGTGAGAAATGAGATCAGATCACAATGGCAGTATAAAATTTGCCCACGATCTAACGATGGAGATGGCTGCCACTCCCTTTCCTGCCAATCTGGGAGCCTCTGCAATTGCCTTTCTCATTAAATCATTAATGATTGCTATCGCAATCAGACAGAGAACTTATGCTTTCCAAGTATGGTAAAATAATATTCAGAACGATGTCAGATCTCCTTGTGCCAAAAGATAAAATGTATTCATCTGTATGGTAAATAAAACCTACAAATGGGCTGCATTCCTGGCTGGTGAGTGTTACAGTTGGGTGGCTGCCATTTCACGACCTGTGGGAAAGCTCACACCCAGACAACGGAAGGTAAAAATTTATGCTTAAAAAGCCTTTTTAAACACTGATATCAACCTCTATTAAAGTAAATTTAGAAACCAACAATGCAGAATGGAAATAGGTCCAACATGATTTGTTCTGTCTAGACCATGATGCTTTTAGCAAGCTATGTGTAACAACTGGATCTTTGAGTACATCTTCTGTGACCCCAAGGTGCTACATTTCGACATTCCAGCAGGACTGTCAATGGACTCTGCTCCAAGCCTGGAACTAGATGCAATGAGAGGCAGTTGGCTACTACTGGTGGTAGCCTCACCTCTCACCCTCTTTTCCCTGGTCATCATACAAATTACATGACATCACACCACTGCAAGATACTACCTGCTCTTGTAAGAGGCATGGAGTGAAGTGGAGCAGAGAGCAGGGAAGGAGCATGGCTTTGCCATTAAGAAATTACCACAGAAAACAATAGATGAGTTGGAGACAGAAGCCACTTTTATCTGATCCAGTTGAGGAGAAGTATATGTACTAAATATACATTTGCTCTTCTGCAGATGCATGCCCATCCACACACACACATGAACAGAGAGACAGTGACTTGTATTCTTCATAACTGGCAAGGCTCTGTTTACATCACTGTTTGTGCCCCACTTCTCTGGAGGCCGAACTGCATGATACACTGAGAATTCTGTGAATAGAACTCAGTTAGCAAGTGTGTACATGGGCACAATTTGGACTGGGACAACAGTGTGAAGGGAAAGAGCTTTCAGTCTTTCTCCTTTGATGCTTGCCCTGGGAGTCTTTGTTTGCTGTGTTATGAAACTCCACATATACTGGTATCAGATGGAGCTGCAGTTTAACAGCAGAGCAAACATCTCCCTTTCAGGGCAACTTTTGATCAGGGGAGGGGATGGCACAGCAGCCAAGGCTTAAAGGCTTCATATCCTCGCACCATATTCTCAATCTGACCCTCCTCCTACACTGGAGGGGTGATCCTTGGGAGGGAAGGCAGCATGGTACAGCCTGATCTCATCAGATCTTGGAAGCTAGGCAGGGTCAGCCCTGTTAGGTAGTTGGATGGAACCCACCAAGGAGGACTACAGACGAAGGCAGTGGCAAACCATCTTCTCTTCTCACTTACCTTGAAAGCCCCTTGCTGGAGTCACCATAAGTTGTCTGTGACTTGACAGCACTTTGTACACACACAGGTGATCCGTACAACAAACTCTCCGCTTACTGTGGAGTTAGTCCCTCAGAGGTGAAAAGTTCCAGACAACTGTGTTTTCCCAAGTTAGTTTCCTTTGGAGGAAAGAGCACAGAAATAAAAACAGAGCGCAGGTAGAGTCATTCCTACAAGGCAGCAGATTCATTACCCTACATCAGATTCCCAGAAAGAGACAGACAGACACAGAGATATCCTGTACCCCATTCAGCCAACTCCTTCCATGTCCTTTTTATCATTGAACACTGTACTTCCTTTTTACACAGACACCTATCTTCTCCCTCCCTGAAGCTAACTGGGGAAGTCATAAGAACATAAGAGAAGCCAATGTTGGATCAGGCCAATGGCCCATCTAGTCCAACACTGTGTCACACAGTGGCCAAAAATACCAGGTGCCATCAGGAGGTCCAGCAGTGGGGCCAGGACACTCTGGTCACCTCTTCCAAGCCCTGATGGGCACTTAAAACCATTTTCTGATTCTCAAAACCCATTGAGGAGACATTTGTATCATTAAGACATATAATTTCCTTTGTCATGAAGCACATTCACTATGGCCAAGCCTGCAAAAATTTATTACAATCAAGAGGGGAGCACAATAATTCAATGAAGGAGCTTCTTCCCTCCACCTAGGATTGCCAAGTCCAAACAACAAGCTGACAGGGAACTTACCGGGATGCTTCGAGAGAGGGAAGGGAAGAAGCACGCCATGCCTATGCCACCTCTGGGTAGGGTTGCCATCCCCCTGATGGGGGCAGGGGTTCTGTCCCTGAAGAGCCCCACTGCATCTGATGTGCCCAGCATTATGACCTCACCCAGAGGTGATACCATCACACCAGGCACATCATGCGGGAGATGCCCAGTGCGATGATGGTACTTCTGGGTGATGTCATAGTAGTGCATGTGCCAGAAGACCCAGGAGAGCAGGCTGGAGCCCCCTGTTGGCAGAAGGTAAGGATCTGGCAACCCTATCTCCAGGTGAAGTAGGTACATCAGGGATGTCGGGGGCTATCTGGTTTTTGAAGCTAATTCTACCATAGAGTTTTGCCCAAAAACCAGTGTTGCCCCCCCCCCGACATTACCAATGTGCCTACATCACTTCCAAGTGACATCGGCACATTGAGTTGGGGACGTTAACTCTTCCCCGCTGGCCAGCTGGTCAGCGGCGGGTGGCGGGAGCACCAGAAACCAAGGGATCCCTACCTGTGCCAGTGGGTCTGGCAACTCTACCTCCACCATAAAGATAGTTCCAGATCTTAATTAGATATTCAGTTTGAATTAAGTCTCTGCATGACTGGATGTTTACATGGATGCTCACGTTGGGGTTCTCTGCATCATGTAGAAAAAGAATATGCATTGCTTTATCCCTATATTGTGCCACCTTGTAGTAGATTATTGTAGCAGGGCAAAGACATTTGCTTTTTCCTGTAGAAGGTCATTTATGCCTGTAGAAACAGAGCACAGCATAAAAAGTTAGCAAATTATAATGTATTAAAAGTAAGCAGGGAAGTTCTAAATGGGCCTGTAAGGAAAAAGGATGTGGAGTGACTATCTTTCTTGGTTTTGGAAGCACATTGACAGTCCTGTGAATACTTTGAGGCAAAGAAATAAACAGTCAGCTATTGAACTCCTGTTTTCCCCATTATATTGCAGTCAGAGTTCTATAAGGTAGCCACTATGACTAACATTGGCATCATTTTAAAAGGTTTTTTTTAAAAAAGCTGGCAGTCATCTGAACCTGGTGGTGTTTTATGGCATTTTATTTTTGCTGAGATGGTTGGCTATGTTTTCTAGCAGTATCAACAAATTTTCAAAACCAAAGAGATGAGCTGTGATGTCTCTTCCTTAACTATACCTTTTTTGATTGTGTAGAGAGGGGTAGTTGGAGCCTAGGGTTGCCAGCCTCCAGGTGGCAGCTGGAGATCTCTTGGGATTACAACTGATCTACAGGCAACCGAGATCAGTTCACTTGGAGAAAATGGCCACTTTGGAATGTGGACTGTATGGCATTATACCCCACTGAAGTCCCTCCTCTCCCCAAACCCTGCCCTCCTCAGGCTCCATCCCCAATATCTCCAGGTATTTCCTAACCCAGAGCTGGCAATTCTACTGGGGCCTCCAAAGCAGGAGGTGTATCTGAGCCACCCTGTCAGGCAACAGCCATCATATCTTCTCTCAGCACCAGTTCTGCCCGTGGAATCTCTGTCAGCCATCATAACAAAATGGACCTCTGTGTTCAGAGGCAGTATAGTCCCGACTAACACAGCTGGGGAACAGGCAACAAGGACTGCCTATGTAATTTCAGCTTGTAGGTTCTGTGGGGCTGAACTTGGAATGAATCTTGCAATCATTCAGAGAAAATAAAACTTTTTAAAATAACCTTTTCAATTAACATCATGTAACAAAAACATAGAATTTAGTATCACAGGGATCATAGAACAGGGATCTTTTAAAGTCCAAACCATTAACTTCTCCCTTCTTCACAGCCTGCCACCTCTAAAGTCCTTTTCCTCTTGTTGGTGGGTCAAGAAGTCTCCAGCTGAACACTCTCTGCACCAGCTTCCAAAATGAGGCTCCCAGTTGAACTCCCTACTAGATGACACAGCCCTGAAACAATAATTCTAAAATTTAAAATTTAGAACAAAAATCTCCCTCCCCCATAAATCATAATTACCTTAAACAAGGTGTTAAGAGCCTATGATTAATCTTCCAGCTCTCCAGCAGGACAGTCTTGCTTCCCTCCTTTGCTTTCCACATAGTCTGTACTCTTCTGCCTGAGGCTCCACCCCTTCTGGGCTCATTCTGTTCCTAGCTAGGGGTTATACCTACATGTTTTGCTCATAGGCTTTCCAGAGGCATTTGGCTTGCTAATGTTGAAAACAAGGTGCTGGAACACATACAGATTGCATGACCAGGGCCACAGAGTACTAGGCAGAGGCAGAGTCTGAACCCTAAACACCAAGATCACCAAATAAATTTCCTTACAGTTAGTGTACTGGATTTTCCAAACTGATGTTAAACAACAGAAGCAGCAGTCGTACTGGGATTCATATATAAACTAGAAAAGCATGCTCCTCATATTGTCCTCCTTACTTTGTCTTAAATGGGTTAAACACCATGAGAAATGAGAATGTAGCAGCTACGTAAGACTGTTTTACATATGAGGAGGGTAGCACGAATCACAGGAAGACACACATTTGTTTTACATTCTCCAGTGACAATAGGTGATATTAGCAGATCTTTCATACAGAAAGATTACAAAGAAACTATAAAAGAGTTTCCTAATTGGGAATGTCTTCTGTCATTGCTGGGAGTGGGACCAAATTACTGCCTGGTAATGGTAGTTGTTTTAATTGAGGGGTAGAGGGTGACTCATATGAGTGTATCCATATGTGTGTCATGATTAAACACACATGTTGAGGGTTCTTTGGGGTGTGTGATTTCTTGAGATATTATGCATCGTGACTGCAGCCAGAGATTGGAAGAAAATTGACTGGAGCCACAATGGGCATGGAAAATAGGTTTGCTAGGCCACATCGAAAATGTAAGTTACTGCAGATGCTAGAGTTGCTTTGTAGTGCCTGCCTGCCTTCCAAAACTCCATGGCAATTATGCTAATCAACAAAAGCAAAGAAATAAGCCCTTTAAAAGGTCATTTGTTCAGCTCTGCAGTGTTTCAAATATGGTAGGATGGGTTAGCCATTACCTAATTAACTGCCTCCCAATTCATCGAATTGGGGCAATATACTGGATAAAATAAGCACACTGCTGGAGAGCCTTGAATTCTCCCATGGATCGGCACCGAACAAAACATAATAAGCTCCATGTGGTAGGCTTTGGAAGTTACAGTGAGGTAGCCTGGCTGGACTGTTGCACTAACACAAAAAGGAGTCTTGTGGCAATTCAGTGCCAGAAAATGTACTGTAGCAAATGTGTAACCTTTCTTAGGCTAGACTCTCTGTCTGTCTAGATATACACACAATAGTAGTGTCTTGCCTGCTTTTGGCTGGAAAACCTCCACTGAAGCCCTGTTCCTCACTGGGGCTCAAATGACTGGCAGAAGAAAATGAACTGGAGGGGGAGGGCATTGATGCATCACCATCAATTCTGGCTAAAGCCTGGAAGTGACAGCACTGTTAGGATTTTGCCAGTGTCTATGGTTTTACTATAGAGATCAGCCAGATCCTTTGGTGGATGACATTACTTCCAGATTTTAGTCAGAAGTGACATTAACAATGTCCTTTTTCCTATACCCTCCCCTCCGCAGTCTCCTGGGGGTTCCAGGCTTGCACCTAGCAACCTTAAGAACATAAGAGAAGCTAATGTTGGATCAGGCCAATGGCCCATTTAGTCCAACACTCTGTCACACAGTGGCCAAAAATACCAGGTGCCATCAGGAGGTCCAGCACATGTACACTGTACACTCCCCATGTGTGTATGTATAGTGAAGATGTACTTCATAGGCTGGATGCCTGCTTACAGACTCTGAGAAATTTTTGAATGTTTATCCATGTATTGATACTGTGCAGAACAAATTGATGTGGATTTATGTTCACATAAATAACTTGTATAAATCTGCATGCATCAGGATGTTCACAGTTCATAGAAATGTCTCTATACAGGGTCCAACTGGTGATTGTATTTCTCCTGAAGTGGGAAGCTATGCTGATCTTTTTCATCTTCCTATTAACAGTTTCCTGGCAAACAGTTTTAGATGTGGTTAGTTCACTCATGCCTTTGGTTAAACATCTGGCTTTACTGCATGTATATGGCAATGCTACGTGGCCGCAGTTGTGTCTGCTAGCTCACGCCCAGCACAATTATTTAGAACTATTCAGTCATTAACAGAGCTGCCACAGGGCTGGCCAAACAATAGGGAATTGGACATTGGTTGTAGGGCTTTTGCAAGCTATTTTGCAGATAAAGTCCTGCTGCTCCACCGCGATCTCCCGGCCACAGTTGAGACAGTGAGCGAACTCGAAGCTCCATGCATGTCTTCTAGTTCCATTCTGGATTATTTTAGTCCACTCATTCTTGAGGAAGTCGACAGATTGCTCTCAATGGTATGCCCAACCATGTGCAGCCTTGATCCTTGCCCTTCATGGCTTATAAAAGCTAGTCATTAGGGGCTACGAGGTGCCCTTAGGGACATTATCAATAAGTCCTTCTATGAGGGTCTGTTCCTGGGGGCACTCAAGGAAGTGATGATCTGCTCTCTCCTGAAAAAAAAATCACTGGATCCAACTGAATTGGCAACTATTGGCCGGTTTCCAATTTGCCCTGTTTGGGCAGAGTACTGGAGAAAGCGGTGGTGATTCAGTTGCAGAGCTTTATGGATGACACTTCCATACTGGACCTGTTCCAGTCTGGCTTCCGGCCAGGTCATGGGATGGAGACAGCACTGGTCACTCTCACAGACGACCTCTGAAGGCATCTGGATCGAGGCAGCACAGCGGTACTGGTGCTGTTGGATCTGTCAGCAGCGTTTGACACCGTCGATCACCAGTTACTGATCCACTGCCTCACTGACACTGGAATCCAAAGGCTTGCCTTGCAATGGCTTGTCTCCTTTCTACAGGGTTTGGGACAGAGGGTGGCGTTAGGGGAGCAGACATCTCAGAGGCACCCGCTGTCATGCGGGGTGCCTCAAGGGGAGGTGCTATCCTTGATGTTGTTTAACATCTACATGCACCCCCTCGCCCAGATTGCCCAGAGGCATGGGCTGGGGTGTCATCAGTATGCTGATGACACCCAGCTATATCTGTTGTTGGGTGGCCGGTCTGACTCCAGCTCAGATGACCTGGAGTGGACGCTTCAGGATGTGGTGGGCTGACTTAGACTGAGCCAACTTAAATTGAATCCAATGAAGACAGAGGTCCCGTGCCTGAGTTGGAGTGGGTTGGGGTAGGGATCCCACCGCCGACCTTCGGTGGGTGCCACTGGTGCCAGCACTGAGGATTTGGAGTTTGGGAGTGCTCCTGGATGCCACCTTAACAATGGAGGCCCAGGTAGCAGCCACTGCCAAGGCGGCCTTTTTTCCATCTATGGCTGATTAGGCAGTTGCTTCCCTTCCTCGAATGCAATGACCTAGCAACTGTGATCCATGCAATGGTCACCTCAAGATTAGAATACTGCAATGCTCTCTACATGGGGCTGCCCTTGTCCCAGATCTGGAGGCTGCAGCTAGTGCAGAATGCCGCAGCCAGGCTGCTGATGGGTCTCTCTATATGGGACCAAGTCCAGCCTGCGCTGAGGACACTGTACTGGCTGCCTACAGTATACCAGATTTGGTTCAAGGTGCTGGTTTTAACCTTTAAAGCCATATATGGTCAGGGGCCTGCCTACTTGAGGGACCACCTTTTCCCATATGTGCCCCAGAGAGTACTGAGGTCAGAGTCGCAACACCGCTTGACCCTCCCTGGTCCAAAAGAAGGCAGGCTAAATATCACCAGAGCCAGGGCTTTCTCAGTGGTGGCCCCATACTGGTGGAATGAACTCCTGGAGGACATCAGGGCCCTGCGGGACCTTTTACAGTTCTGCAGGGCCTGTAAATCAGAGCTCTTCTACCAGGCTTTCGATTAGGAGCTGCCACTGATGAATGTGCCCTGGAACATCTTCTGGCTTGAAACTTAGAACATATTCTGGCCTGAGATCTTGCTGGATGCTACTCCTATCATTGGGTGTGAATTGGATTATCACCATCATCAGTTGGTTTTTATTTGTAACTGTTGCTGTTTTAACTTGTTCTTGTATTTTCTAATTGTTTTAACTCTGTATTGTTTACGTTATCTTAACCCCATTAGCCGCCTTGAGCCAGCGTGTCTGGCAAGGCAGGATACAAATAGAAATAATAAATAAATAAAATAAATAAAATTCTCTCTCTCATATATATATATATATATATACATACACACACACACACACACACACACACACAAGAGGCGGGAGAGTATTCCAGCCACCAAGCTTCCCCCTCCCTCCCCCCAGCAGCAGCGGTGGCAGCAGCGAGGCCGGTAGGCCTGCCGAGTTTCCCCTCCCTAGCAGCAGTGGGGGGAGGCAGCGGTGAGGCTGGCCGGCCCGCCAAGCTTCCCCCTCCCTCCTTCCCAAGCAGCAGCAGGGGGGTGGCAGCGGCGAGGCCAGCCGGCCACCAAGTCTCCCCCTTCCCAGCAGCAGCGGGGGTGGTGGCGGCAAGGCCAGCCGGCCCACCAAGCCTCCCCCTTCCTCCCTCCCAAGCAGCAGTGCAGCAGCGGCGGCAGTGGCGGGGAGGCCAGCCGGCCCGCCAAGCTTCACTCTCCCTCCCCAGTGGTGAGGCCGGCTGGTCCACCAAGCATCCCCCTTCCTCCCTCCCTCACTCCCAAGCAGCAGGGTGGCGGCAGTGGCGGGGAGGCCGGCCCGCCCGCCAAGCTTCACCCTCCCTCCCCAGCGGCAAGGCCGGCTACACGCCAAGCCTCACCCTTCCTCCCTCTTCCAGCAGCAGCGGCAGTGGCGAGGCCAGCTGGCCCACCAAGCTTCCCCCTTTTTTCCTCCCGCCGCAGGAGCAGCGGCGAGGCCAATCAGCCCCCCAAGCCTTCTCCCACCCTCCCGTCCCTTGTGGTGGTGATGGCGCGGCGGTGACGGTGAGGCAGTTTGTAGAGCGTTCCCTGCGCCTGTGCAGGGAGGGCTCTTTTACTTTTTTTGGGATTTAAATATCTCCATATACTTTTTTCAACTTTTTAGATTTTTCTGCACACGTGGGGACTGCCCCGTGTGCGCAGGAAAATCTCCCTGCCCCCCAGGTGCCCCCGATGTGCAGATTTAGATATCCGCACACAGGGAGCCACTTGGAAATTATATATATATATATATATCTCCTCCATTTGGTGTTCAGTTTTCATTTTCTAAATTATGTAAGATTTTAATCCGTGAAATGTCATACAATTAGATACTGCAGTTAGTCCTAATAAAAGGCATTACGTTTTGTTGTAATGGACTACTATTGGTTGCCTATTATTTTCTTTCTCTCTCCTGCCTTACTTTAATTTTCCATGTTTCCTTTAATGTGATATTTCAATGCACAGTGTACTGCATTTGAAATTCATATCACTGATGAGCTTGGAGTAAGCTAAGGTAATTATTGAAGTAACATTGAAAATGCAAGTGCAATGCAAACTATCACGCCATATAGCACTTCAGGAAACCAATCATTAGAAGCAAAAATGCAGATTATCCTTTGTTAGCTCAGGTGGGCTAATTGGATACAAAGAAGCAAATCAAAGTGGGAGCTTTTGAAGATAATGAGTACAATCGACATTCCCTGTGAGGTAGTGGTAAAGCTGCCATTGATGTTAAGGGAGATGGATTACATCTAATGTAATTAGGAGCAATGCTTACATTTTGGGGGGGATGGAACACTGTCCTGGCTTTCCGCTGTGCCATAGTCCAGGGGTCACCAAACTTGCTTAACATAAGAGCCACATAGAATAAACATCAGATGTTTGAGACCCACAAGACATGAACAGATATTACATGTTTTTATTGGAAAATATGCAAATTTGCTTTTTATTAACATTGAGTGAGACTGCCAAAAATAATAACAAAAGATGTAAAAGCAGATATTGATAGTGATATTAATTTGTCCTAAGTATTTGTTTGCTAGTTATATTTAGCTTCCCCAGCCGCCCTGTTGGGAGCTGCACAATATGTGTGAAAGAGCCGCATGCAGCTCCCGAGCCACTGTTTGGCCACCCCTGCCATAGCCAAAGCAGGACAACAACAATGGGTGAAAGAATATGCAAGCTTTCCCCTTCTATTTATATTTTCTGTTAACACTCATTGATAACCAAAGATGTAGGAAATGCAGAGGTCACATTCTCCCCACCCCCTCATGAATTGGGTTACCATTCCCCAGGTCTAGGTGGGGAATCCCTGGTTTTGGGGGTTTCTACCCACCGCTGCGTAGCTGGCCAGTGGGGAGAACCCCCTCCCCCATGCACTGATGTCACATGGAATTGACATCATCGCATCTGCCAGTGCTGATCCTGTCCTGCCCCAGCATGATCACGTGGTGTCATGCCCCATCTCCACCTTTGGTGGGCTCCAGCCAGTCACCATCACTAGGACAGATCTTTTGCCAACCCTGGAAATTTCCTGAGGTCTTGGATGGGCTGAGAAGAGAACAGTTACTTCACCATTCTGCCCACTCAGACCTGCTGCTGGTCAACCCTTCTCTCTCTCTGGTCCTTCTGAGCCACCAGCCTTCCTCCTTGACCTGCTGGGCTGCCTCCTTTTATCCATCATCCCTTCCTTTCCCCACCCCTCACTCTGCTCCCTAGCTCCACCTGCCTATTTATGTCCCGACACTGTGGGTCAGGACAGACTGGTGTTGGCCAACTGCTCCAACACTGGTTGGTGCAGCTGTCAGGCCATGCTGCCCACAGCAGGGTGGGGCCAGCTTGACAAGCTGACTTGCTTCAGGCCCATCTTGCCCTGGTGGGGGTCAGTGTTCCCTCTAAGCTGTGGAGTCTTGTGAGCAAAAATTCTACTTTGTGAGCTACCAGCATTAAAGTTGTGAGCGAGCGATTTGGCTGCTGCATGAATTGGTTTGCTCTGGAGCCCTCCTTCCTGAGCTGAGACAAAAAGGCATGAGCCAGAAGGTAAAAAACTGTGAGCTAGCTCACACTAGCTCACCTTAGACGGAACACTGGTGGGGGCTCTCCTCCAGCCCTGACTGCCACCGACTCTGCCCACTGCTCAGTCTTGCCAGGGCTTCACTCTGCCCAGCTGGCCTCAGGATTTCTCTCGCCAGCTGGCATGGCAGGAAGGAGGGAGGTATGTGCACTGCCGCTGCCTCCCTATGGGGGTCCTGGCAGTTGGGGCTAGAAGGCAATGGGTCCCCCATGGCCCCAAGCCCCCAATGTCACCAACATGATGACATCACTTCCTGGTGACATCAGTGCATTAGGGACATCCCCACCCACTCCCAGAATGCCCCCCAAATCCCCCTGCTGGCAAGATGAAGGGACCTGAGAACCCTACTCATGAACCACAAATAACAAACAGCATTGGAAACTGTTCTTAGGATAGAGGTGGGGATCCCCTGCCATTAGCCGCCAATCAGCTGGCTAGCAGGGAACTTAGCAGGAGAAAGAGGAATGCCCAAGCCATACTGCCAGCATCACAAAGGAACTGATGCCATGGGTGATGCTCTGGTATTTGGGCAAAAACTCTATGGCAGAAGCATTTTTAGCAGTGTCACAGGGATGTCACAGTGTGATGACATATCTTCCTGGGCAACACCAGTGATGTAGCCTGGGCCTTCCTTTTCTCTTGGTAAGTCCCCCCTTCCCCCACCGGTTGTCAGGGACTGGTTGCCGCCAGAAGGACCTGAGGAGGTCGTATCACAGAATGTGCAAAGCAGAAATGTTCAGAAAGGTGTTTATGTAAAGGGATTAGAACTGTAGTATAATAGGATAGGATCAATATAATAGGATTAAATAATAATTTGATAAGGGTCTATTAACATGTTTGTTTAGATACCTCTTTTTTTACTGCATTGTGTTCTATGCACCTGCTGCATTATGGCATGGCATGCCTGGACATTTCTCCCCTTTTCATTGTCATTCCTGTTGTCGTTTATACTATAATACTAGTCCTAACAGTTCTGTAATCCTAGTCCTAACTGTATGGTTTATTGGAGATCCTTGCTGTCTGATTGAACTGTTTTTGTCATCTGCCTTGAATATCAGTGAGAAAAGAAGACTATAAATTAAGTAAATAAATTTGAGTCTCTGGTACATATGCATTTCGACCTTCAGTAGAGGTTGACAACATTTAATTTTCTTTATAAATTGGAATTCTGCAATTCATGACATTTAGGCTCTTTATCCATAGGCAAAGCGAAGTCTAGAATAGAAGTATACTCAAAAGTTGTTATTGAAAACCTCAAGAAAAATGCTATTTATTTTTTTATTTAGACATTTATACCCTGCTTTCTTTCCTTAATGGAGAAGAAGAGAGAAGAGATTGGATTTATACCCCACCCTTCACTACCCAAATGAGTCTCAGAGTGGCTTACAAATTCCTTTCCCTTCCCCTCCCCTGTGAGGTATGTGGGGCTGAGAGAGCTCTGACAGAAACTGCTGTTTTTCAAGAACAGCTGTGCCAGAACTATGGCTTGCCCAAGGTCATCCAGCATGTGCAAGTGGAGGAGAGGGGAATCAAACCCGGTTCTCCCAGATTAGAGTCCGCACACATAGCCACTATACCAAATTGGCTGTGTGGCAGGTGAGATGACTGGTTGTGCAGTGTTATGTCTCTGCACACTTAACCACTACCATTACACCAAACTGGCTACACTACTACACTTAATCACTACACCAAACCACTACACACAAAGTGGCTTACATCGTTCTTCTCTCCTTTATTGTATCCTGACAACATCAACCCTCTGAGGTAAGGCTGAGAGTATGTGACTGACCCAAGGTCACCCATGAAGATAGAGTCCACCCTCAAAAGCAGTCATTTTCTCCAGGGGAACTGATCTGTTGTAGTCTGGAGATGAGCTGTAATTCCAGGGGATCCCCAGATCCCACATGGATGTTGACATCCCTAATCATCATGCCAATCCACACCAAATTTGACTTCTCTTATCCAAAGAGAGAGGAAGAGACCACAGAACCTACACTGTGCTATGGCTTAGGTGTCTGAAAAGGAGAAAGACCTGTGTGGCTTTTTAGAAGTGGTATCAAATAGCTACAAATAAAAAGGCATCCTGTGGTACCTGAAAGACTTATGCTTTTTCTACTCTGGCGTAAACATTTATGCATGTAATGTCCTCTGCAGGGAGACAGACCTCAAAAGGTCATGGAAAAAAGCAGTTGCCAAAAGAAGGGTCAAAGGGCCATGCATTGCAGGAAGTGCAGAGTGAGATGTAATTACATAATTTTCCAGTGCAATCAAGAGCAATAACGAGAACATTTGCAATAGCAGTAATTGGCGATAAAATGATTTTGCTAGTTTTATGTTTCTGTCTCTGTCTAGTAAGAACCCAGAACATGCATCTGACAAAGTGGGCTCTAGTCTTTGAAGCTTATGCTGAAATAAATATTGTTAGTATTTAAGATGCCCAAAGGCTTCTGTTTATTTTGGTTAACACAGCTGTCCATTTGGAATTATAAAATAAGTATTGCCTCTGCATTGCCCTTCGACAAAAGTAGTGGATAGGCATCCAGTTGTTTATAGTACACTGATACCAGTAATGACAAAAAACATTTTTTGCAAACATCATCTTTCTCGAGTATGTACAGTGAACATTAGGATCACTGTTCTTAAGACCAGCAACCACATTACAGCCACAGGGGAGGGCCCAAGGGCTTTTGGCACCTTTGGCCAATGACTCCCTCCCCATGCCATGGAAAAGCTGTCCCCACTCAGGCCTCCTCAACTGAGGCCAGGGCTGCAACTTGCCATGGTGCTACCCTGGACCCATCAACAGGGGAAGACTGCCTGGGTGCATCGGTGTGGTGTGGCATGTCTGGGCTGCTGCCTCCTTCACTGCCACTCCTCTCAATCCTGTAGGGTTGTCAGACTCCCTGGTGCGGGTGGGGGTCTCCCACTTTTGGGTGCTTCACTCCCCCCAAAAAAATCACCCCCTTTTACCAGCAGGAACTTGGAAATCATTGTGACGTGCCTACGAAAACTGGATGGGGACATCAGGGGTGGGGACACGTTGGGGACATCAGGGGTGACGTTCTGGTTTTGGGGCAAAACTCAATTATTTGAAGTGAATTCTACCATAGAGTTTTGCCCAGAAAACAGACCATCACCCCTGATGCCCCTGACGTGCCTACGTCACTTCCTGTTTATGTATGCACATTGCAATGCTCCTCCCCACTCCTAGAAAGTCTCTCCCCCTCCCCCACTATAATCCTGCCACCCTATAATCCTGCCACAGATTCATGACTGCAGGAGGCCTCACCTCTGCCAGGTGCCCTATGAATGGCAGCACCATGTCTCCTCATTCCATTCCTGACCCAGACATGAGGGAAGGCTCTGCTCACAGCCAGGGGCCTTGGTGCAGTGCAGCCTGCAATGAGGGGCCAGGCTTGGTGCCCCTCCAGCTCTGGGACAGACTGGCACCCTAGGCAATTGCCTTGGTATGCTTAGTGGGCGGGCTGGATCTATAGAGCCACCATATAGAAACCTTGAGAAAGAACTCATGTTTAAACAAAGTTGCTGCCACTTTCCTATGGATCACTGGCATCATGGGTAGTCAACTCCAGATTGGGAAAGTACTGGAGGTTTGGGGGTGGAGCCTCAGAAGGGGGAAGAGAGGGACCTCAATGGGATATAATGCCACGGAGTCCACCCTGGAAAGCATCCATTTTCTCCAGGGGAACAGATCTCTGTAGTCAGGAGATCAGTTGTAGTTCCAGGAGATCTCCAGGTAAGGCTGAGAGTTTAGCAAACCTGGAGTTTGGCAATCCTAATTGCCACCCTCCCAAGACATGGATTGCTGATGTAATAATGTTGCATAACAAGGCGCTGGTAGCCTGATTTAACTGTGTGTGATTTGTGTGGCAATGATGATAATACACTACAGAACAGCTCAATATTATAAAGTTTAACTCAATATCCAAATGTGCTGCCTGCCATATTATGATTATGTGAGACGGTTTCTGACCAAATAATACCACTTTGTTTTCTGTACTACAAAACTGATGTTTTCTGCTTTCAGCTTTTATTTATTCCTACTTTTCAGATGACAAAAACTAAGACCCATTTCCTAAGACAGCAACGGTTATAGCCGTACACAGAGTGTGTCCCCCCCCCCCCAGAACTGGGTGCTAGGGTTGCCAGCCTCCAGATGGGGCTTGGAGATCTCCTGGAATTGCAACTGATCTCCCGATGATGGAGATTTTTTTCACCTGTAGAAAATATGTACTTTGGAGGGTGGGCTTTATGGCATTATACTTTGCAGAAGTCCACCCCCTCCCAAACCCCCATCATCCCTAGGCTCCACCCCCAAAATCTCCAGGTATTTCCAAATGGGGAGTTGGCAACCCTCCCAGCTGTATTTGTAATTTTGCTTATAGAAAACAAAACATTTATACAACAAAACTCCATGCCAAATAGCACAATTCTATATGCAAAGTAGTAAGCAATGCATTTTATGTTGGTAAAGCAGTGAAATAAATTTTTAAGTTAAGCATTGCATATATTTCAATGTATGCACACATACACACACTTTCAAACTGTTTTCCCAATGGCTTTAAAATTTCTGGAAATTTTAGCCTCTACTAGCATTCCATTTAATCTGAGCCTAAAATGATTTTGTTTATATATCATCTGTGAAACAGGTTAATCTGTAGAAGAGTCTACTTTAGATCAGGAATTGTGATGTTTTCTTTGGATATCACAAAATACTTCCTCTTCAAAAGACTCTGATCTTTCTTTTTATTCAGATTCTTGTGATGTTGCTATATCACTCATGGAGACTCTGTAAATTCTCCTGTTTTTCTTCCTCTTGCATTCAGGTCTCATCCCTTTTTTTAGCAGTGCATTAGTCCTTTTACAGCTCCCAGAGAAAAATGGTCATTAGCACTTTCTGTAAGAGTTTGTAGGGAATGCTGAGTGTGAAGTACGAGTAGCTTCTCAGCTCAGAAGATATAAATTAATTACTCAAGCACTTTCACGGCGAAAGGGGAGGGAGGACAGACTGACTATTTATACAGTTTCTGTAAAGTAGTTTAATACTGCTCCAATCCCATAAGTCTCACAAGAGTAACAAAAAAGGATAGTTGCTGCCATATGCCCTGTTCTTCATCCTGCAAAAGCTATGAACAAAGCTGGGAAGGATAAAACATTGCTGTCACGTTTTATTACTGTTGCCCCATAATTTCCTGTACTTTTCCCTGTAAAGAATCCTTTTTTAAAAGAACCTGATCATCAAACATCGTTGTTGCTTATTCTTTATTATTGTAGTTTGTATGTGTGTGCATGCTTATAAGTGGCCTTTACATGAGAATTGAACTGAGCTGGAATAGAATTGGTTCAAATAAAGTATTATAAAATGTAAAGCAATTATGCTTAAATTTGTTGACAGTGATCCCTAAGAATGAAAAAGAATTCTTTTTTAAAAAAATGAAAACCAGCTTTGCTATTTGGTTGCTTTTAACATCTCTCTAATTTTTCCATCAGCCTCTAGGCAAGGCAGTTTCAGATAGACATATTCAAATAGGTTAAATTAGAAATTAACTCATTTTAGATTATTACTGTACAGATCCAGGGGATGCTCCCAATAATGAGTGAAGCCTGGTGGAATAGTCTTCCTTGGTCCCAGTTCCAGAAGTCTCTGGTGTCAAGTATGGCACTGAGCCAATACCCTTTAGAGGGATAAAAGTAATTATGTTATCATTTAAACCAGCAGACCTCCATTACATATTGCCCCCTTCCTGCTTTTGTCTCCATGTACTGGGGAGCCATTGTTTAAGGGCATTTTTTGATCCCTGTTAGTGAATTACATACTTTCAAGTCTTTCATTATTGAATTACATTACATATGAAATGGCAAGGGCTCAAAAGCTCAGACTTGGCGAGTATTTTGCATTGTGACTGTAGAAACCACAAACAGGAATGACAAAGAATTCCACCCCCTTCAAGATTTCCCTATTTTTTTGAAAAGAGAATAGAAACTAATTGGTTTTAGGGAAACTTTATTCCCATGAGCACAATTTTTAAATGCTATCTCTGAAAAACCTTTACCTCTAATTATAATGCTTAGGGACATTTGCTCTTCCCTTGGTACAGGTTTTTAGTTTGTGCAACAAGCTAATTTTAGAGTGAGAACTTGAATCCTTTTTCTAAGATCTCAGACACAATAGTTTCTGAAACAAGAAACATACTAAGGTCAATACTGATCTGAGTTGCTTTAAACTACTGTTGTAACAATAGTCAGAGTTCATGTTGATGCCATACTAACACAACTTTGCCATTCTCAGCATAGTACAGACTTGAACAGGATCCAACTTCCCATGACTGAAACATAACATGCCACAAGAATGTGTGTATATGGATAGGTACCCTGTATAATGGACAAGGCCTTACAATCAGTAAAAAGACTGTATCCCAGGCCGATTTCCCGCAAGCACTACTCCGTGCTTGCTGTTCCCTTTTGCTCCGATGGAACGTGTCAATTCTTATACTAAGTGCTGCGCAGCCGCATTTTGCCCTGCATCTTCGTGTGATTTTCCCCGTGTCTACTCAGTCCTCAAAAAACAGGATTGAGTAGATGCGCACTGATTTTGCACAAGGAGCTGCGCCACTGTCATGCCTCCCTTTGCCCCATTTCTGTTGTTTCCCACTCGAAGGTGTGGGGCTGCATTTTGACCCACAGCTTTGCCCGATTTCCCCCATGGTTTCCTGTTTTTTGAGGATCATGAAACCGAGGGGAAAATCAGGTGAAACCACAGGTCAGAATGCGGCCCCGCACCTTCAATTGGGAAATTGACCAATGGAAATGGGGCAAAGGGACGCGTGACGGTGGGGCGCCTCCTTGTGTGAAATCAGTCGCGGGGAAAATCATGCGAAGCTGTGGGGCAAAATGTGGCTGTGCAGCACTTCGTGTGAAATTGACACATACCATTGGGGCAAAGGGAAGAGTGAGCGCAAAGCAGCGCTTGTGGGAAATTGGCCCCAGGTTCAGTCTCCTGAATCTTTGGAGCTGGGTAAAACTCCTGCCAAAGACCTTGGAGAGCTCTGCTAAACACTGTAGACTTACTGAGCAATGTGACCCAGGGGAAGGAGCTTTATATGTTCATATATCAGCACTGTAGGCTACCAGTGGAATAGATTGTTAGTATTGTTATGCACCTCTTTACGTAGTACCCTCCTCCCCCTCTTTGCCTAGTAGCCTCCCTTCCCCTCTGTCACTGCCTTCTGCCAGTGGGTGAAGACTTTTCTGTTCTGTTTGGTGTTCCTACACTGAACTTTCTTCCTTTTTATGTGGGTTCCTTAATTGTTGTTTTTAATTGCTTTCTCTCTCTGTCACTCTCTCTCTCTGTGGTTAAAGCTAGTTTTACTGTTTTTGATTGTTCACTGTCTTGGGGATCCTAAAGTGGATGGAAAGGCAGCATATATAAATAAATGAGATTGTCCCTGTCCCCTGCTATTAATAATCTAGACAGGTGGTCATTGCACTCCGTCAAAGAAATATCATGCAAGTCTATGAATACAGAGCACAGTTTGGTGTAGTGGTTAGGAGCACAGACTCTAATCTGGGAGAACCAGGTTTGATTCCCCACTCCTCCACAAGCAGCTGCTGGTGTGAGTCAGTCATAAGTTCTTTCAGAGCTGTTCTCTCAAGGGCAGTTCTTGAAAGAGCTCTCTCAGCCTCACAGGGTGTCTGTTGTGGGGAGGGGAAGGGGAAGGGAAAGGGATTGTGAGCTACTCTGAGACTCCTTTGGGTAGTGAAAGACAGGGTATAAAACCAGTCTCTTCTTCTTCGTCTATATTAGTCTCACATATATTTGGAAAGCATGGGTAGTTTGAGTTGGGAGAGAAGACTGAGCAGACTTTCATCACTGGAATTGCGACTGACTACTCTCCTCATAAGTCCAGTTCAGCATCTGGCTGCTATGCTGGGGCATCTGTATTGGGCATTTGATAGGATCTAAGGATGACTGCAGGATCCACCAAAGTGAGGCCTCGATCCATAGCTCTAATGAATATTTCCTGTTGCACTCTGGTACTCAGGAGACCTGCAGGAAAAGAATTATTACAACAGCGTTTTGAGAAGCATGCTCCAGTCAGGGAGGAGCCATTCTCATGTGTGATAAAGCACCATGGTACATATGTGTATTCATGTATTGAAACCTGTAAGTGGCTTTAGTGGCTGCATTTTAGTGTCCTTGGAACTGCAGCCAGGCTCAGTCAAGAAATACTATGTAAAGGACATAGCTTATTCCAACACCCCCCCCTTCATCTTTAACCTAGCACCGAGTTTCCCACAAACAGTTCTGAGCAAGACAAGGTTATTGCTTCAAAGATTCTATAAGGCTTGATTATATATTCATTCTGCTTTTCTGCCATATTGTGAAAGGGAAAGAGATAAGAGTGGTGTTGAGCAAACAGTGATGTTGCTTGTTAAAGGAGATGAGTTATGGAGCATGGCTGTGTCAGAGTTCATGCACATGACCAGTTAAACGTAGGTGGTTTGAAGTATGCATTAGCTTAGGGAATCACCATTTCCTTCAGCTTTCCTAATGTTACCTCCTAGAGTGAGTATAATGACCACCGTCTTCAATCTTCATAACAAATTAGGCACAATTATAAAAAATCAGCCAATGACTACCATTGCTTCCTATGCAATGGTAGTCACTGACTGATTTAGGAATCAATTAGAGCAAATGTCTTGTTCTTTTGGGACCTCAGGCTTTTATAGAAGGTGGTTACTCTTGTAAAATATGCAAGAATTTTTTTCTCTTAATATGGCATGTAAAGTCTTTAAGTAGTATGGGCACCAGAATCCCATTTTAAAACAAAGAGCAAATGTTATATATGGAAAAGCATAATAATATCATTAAGGAAGTGTTTTATAATGCTGAATAATCATTCCACAGAACTCTAGATAGAACTCTGTCACAAGCTACTCTTTGTCTAGCTGGCTGGGAATGAAATGAAGATCTCGCTACCAGCATGCTTCTGAATGACCAATGAAGTGGGATGTCCACTCAATTGAAGGGATTGGGAATAAACTCTAATTGGAAAATGAGCTTTACTGCTCCATTTTGCTCTCTGAGTTCACACACTACAGTGCTGTGAAGTTACCCTGGGTAATGATCCTTTCTGATTTTTATGATCAGCACAGTTCTTCCTAGTGCATTGCTTTCTCAAATGTAATCATTTCCAATCTTTTCTAACTGTATCTTATGCTATTCAAAGCATCAGAAGCACACATGTGATAGTTTGGTAAAATGATGAGAATGAATCATACATGGAGCTGTTTTACATTCAAATCATTTGAACTGTAGGTAACACTTGATCCTACTGATAACAACATTTGTGCTTTCCTTGGTTCTGAATCAAAGCACGCAAACAGTGTCTTAATGTAATTTATGGCAGTTTAATTCAAAAGAGAGACATGAGAAATGTGGGAGACTGCCAGGTTTCTTAAAGCCATGTGTTACATAAATGAGTGAACGTGCTGTTATCGGCGTAGATTGGCTCAGGTCACCATTTGGTCTATAATAGCTGTTTCACAATGTCATTTTTCATTGAAAGGCAACATTATCAAGACTTAATAATAAAGTCATTTATCATTGAGGGTAATCAGAGAGAGAGAGAGAGAGAGAGAGAAGAGAGAGAGAAGAGAGAGAGGAGGTCTTTTCTTTCATAAGCACAGATTTGGCTGTAGACTGTTTAATAATTCTATTGTTTGATTAAACTTTTGCTGTAAGGTATGCTTTGAGCAACACTGTTAATATATGTCAAGCCAAATAAAACCCACAAGATTAAAAAGAGAGCAGGAGACATTTTTTATCCTGTACTCTGCTGAGAAGAATGTCTCTGAAATACAAAGTGTGAATAAATCAGCATGGCAATTCACACAATCACATTCTAGTTTACATACAAGAGGCTGTGGAACCTTGATCACATTGTGAAATGGCACTGGATCAGGTACCATTTTAGTGATAGCTGCCCTTTTCCAGCCCAAGAATACTTCCTCCAACTCAAGTGGCGCTTCTTCCAAATTTGTAAACACCTAGTAGGAAAGGTGTTCCAACCCCTTGTAGCTATTCCGGGAGCAGCATCTTTGCTTCTCATTTGCCTTCCCTGTTCTCTGCTGACCTGTGTCTTTTCCTTTTGCCTCTTATCCAGCAACTGAAACAGAATGCAATCATATAGTAAAATTAGACCTTCCAAGCCCTTATGCTTCATTTATTTATAACATCTCTCACAGAAAAGTATAATAATTATGCATGGATGTTATTGTAGCTATTTATCTTGGCTTTGCAAATGCTATAAGGGAAATGTCTGTCTGGTGGGTAGAAATAATTTACATGAAGAAGCAGACAGCAATGACAATCAAGTGTAAAAGAAATTAATTCTGTGGTATTCCTTTGGAGTGCATTACATGAGCTGAATTTAATGAGCTGAACTTTCCTACTAGGAGACTAAACTGCAGGAGCCATATGTCATCATGTGACACAGATTCACCTTCATTTCTGAATATATTTGAGTGCATCTATGTTCATACTTGTAGAAACCTATGTAGAAATGGGAAAGCCTCTTGGAATTCCTACTACATGCAGTACTGTTTTTAGTGCAGCAAAATAGTTCTCCAGGAAAGTTGAGAGTGGAGAACTGAGTGGCAATGCCAGTTGCCAGGTGGTAGCTGGAGATCTCCTGCTATTACAACTGATCTCCAAGTGACAGAGATCAGTTCAGCCAGAGAAAATGGCCACTTTGGAAGGTGAACTCTATTGCTTTAAACCCCATTGAAGTCCCCCCCCTCCAAACTCCACTCTCCTTAGACTCCACCCACAAAATATCCAGGTATTTCCCAACTTGGAACTGGCAACCCTAGAAGTGAGGGACTTTCTTAGTGCAAACAATTGACTTTTTTTTTAATTATTACTTACAAAGAGGAGGTCTGGGAGTGAGGTCTCTGCTTTCCTCTCGCCGTGACTAGCCTCATATCATCATGATGGCTGCTGTGAGAAGTTTGCAATTGGGGTGTGTGTACATTCATTGATGTCTCCGTTTTAAGTATGAGACATTGTAATCTACCACAAGCCCTTCTGCAAACTTCCCCAATTACAACATTCAGCAACTGGATTTCCATTTTTGTTTTCGGTATCTTCTCCATCACTATATCTTTTTGATATGAGTCAGTCAGACCTGTACACATTATTCTAGGGTGAGCAAATCACTTATTTGTGTGTGTTAAGTGCTGTCAAGTCACTTTCAACTCATGGCAACCCTATGAATTAATGATGTCCAGAATGTCCTATCGTTAACAGCCTGGCGTGGATCTTGCAAACTGAGGGCTGTGGCTTCCTTGACTGAGTCAGTTCATCTCATGTCGGGTCTTCCTTTTTCCTGCCTTCAACTTTTCCTAGGTTTACTGTCTTTTCCAGTGACTCTTGTCTTCTCATAATGTGACCAAATCAGTTTAGTCATTTTAGGTTCTAGGGAGAGTTCAGGCTTGATTTGATCTGCAACCCACTTATGTGCCTTTTTGATGGTTCATGGTACCCACTTATTTACAAAGCAATATTTTGTTTTATTATTAAACCTTTTCTTAGTAAGTCTGAACCCATTACTGATTTTTTTCATTGCACCCAGACACTCATTTTGAGTGAACTTTCCAATATGACCCCAAAATTTTGTGCCTGCATATCTGTGGCTAATTTGGACTCCAGTGATATAGAACTATCCATTGCAACAAATAGGAAGCAACTGCTGGAAATGCAGCTCCATGTTTGTTAACATATTATAGAACTTACCTCTCTCTTAATGTCATCATGTAGTGCATTTCCCCCCACCTCTGTTTTACATCATTGGCTGCCACTGTCAGGTATTGAGAAACACACATGATTTCTTCAGGAAATGGGTATGTTTACTACACATTAAAAAGGAGAACAAAACCTGTGGTACTGCCTTCAGAATATACAAAGTGGGTTCTTGCAAGGAATTGCAGTGAGCTTGTGTGTGTGTGTGTGTGGGGGGGGACAATTTGGAAACACCATCTGACCTGCCACAGTATCTCTCAGGATTTTCCTAAATTCTCAGTCTGACTTGAACAGTCTGATCTCCCTTTTCCCATTACTATAACTGGCAACCATTTATGGTTTTTGACCTGAGTGTTTAATGCTTCTATCTGTAATGCTTTTTACCAGTTTACAACAAACAGAATGTGGGCTGGCACCCACTTTTATAACTTTGATCTCATCTCATATAAATGCAAGAAAATTACAGCAAGATAGTGCGTTATTCATTAACTGTCCATTAAGTTGCCACCCACTTAGATGTGCTTCTTTTTATTTATCTGGCTATGATATTTCAAATTTCTGAGTAGACTTCAAGTAGCAGTGACATGTTCAGAAGGCATCCCGCCACGTACATACAAACATTATATTTGTCCATCCAAAGTACACTGGCTTACTACAGACTTTAGAAAAGGGGAGAAGAGGGGTTGACTCATGTATTAGCCTCTGTATGAGAGATCATAGGGATAGAACTCCATTTTTTTACTTGTTTTCGCCTGCCAAGAGTCCAAAAAGGTGACTGTTGCTTGAAACCACTTCTCCTGCTTGCTTCTGACTAAGAGGAATCCATTACTGAGCTTCGGTTAAAGGAATCAGACAGTAGGTGATGTGAAGGATGCCTGCCTGAGTCCCAGGAAAGCTGTGGCTGGTGATAGTTGACAACTTGATAGACTAGTGGTCTAATTCAATATGAGATGTGTGGAGTGCTGCCACCCCATCTTGCCATGAGGCTATAGCATTATCCTTCAGCAATAGCCAGGCTCACTAAATTGCTTGGGTAACACATGCTTTTGAGCTCTCCGGGGAACAGTTTTTCCTGAAGCAAACAGGATATCCCCCCCCCCAAATAACCAAACATCAACAGTTTTTTTTCCAGTGGAGAGTTATGCTAAATTTTGCAACATGCTAGGAGCCAGGACATTGTGGTTGCAGAGATGGTGTCACATTTCTCTTGGCTTAGAAGCGTACAGGAGAGTACTTTGGAGTAACAGTCCCATGTTTTGGTCACTGAAGATAAGAGCCCTCTCCCTTCTTCTGGAGTCATGTGCAGATATATAGGGAGTTCTGATTCTGAATACCTGTGCATCATTAGGAAGCTCTGGGTCTGAGACAGCTGAAGAAATACGAGGCAACATGTGAAGCTTTTTGCACAGCGTTAGTCCACAGTCTCAAAAAATGTTGCATATTCTGAATGGGACTCTCAAACATATTGTCAGCCAGATTGCAGAAATCTCGGTGGGTTTAGAAGTCATGTCAAAGCTCATTTTATCACAGTCAGATGTGCTGTGGAGAAAGCAGATGAAGCTGGCTGATGTCCCTGTGCAGCTACTGCAAAAGAATTCCCACTGGCAGTGTCTCTGGAAAGGAAAAAATATCTTCACACTACAAGGGCTTTCTTGTCTCTTACCCCCAGGAGGCCTGTCAAACTCCAGAAGGCCTGTAGTGTGCTTCTTCTGTACCAAAAGAGGCTGATTCTTATTTTGAAATGGTTTTTCTGCCAAAGGGCTCAAGATTATTAATGCTAAAGGGAGACATTCTTCTCAAATAATGTATTTCCTTCACAATGTCTCTCATGTTAGAAAACCTGCCAACATTGCCTTCATCTCAATCCAACAAGAGAGAATGTACAAAGAAAACATGACAATGTTGGGACTAGAGCTTTGTCCAAAAGTTTTGGTTGCCACAAAAAAAAAATCTGCCTAGAGCTGTGAAATATTTGGCAACATGTGATTTGGATTCTCTTGTGCGTTATTGTGGTTTGGTGACTTTCTCAATAATCTCTGGTGACTCTGCTTTGAGATTATTTTTTCCTAAATGTAACTGTCACAAAGAGAATCTCTCTCTCTCTCTCTCTCTCTCTCTCTCTCTCTCTCTCTCTCTCTCTCTTCTCTCTCTCTTATTTATTTAAAAGGTACAAAGTTCATCTCTCCAAAGCCATGGTGTCTTCTTAAAAATAAAATATATATAGCAATATATATAGCAATAATTTATCATTACAGACTTAATAGCAGCAATGACCCAGACTGTTACCCAAACTGGACCAAGAGAAGGGAGAAATTAACTTTAAAAGAGTTCCAGAAAGGAATAAAATGGGACTTTTGGTCTATGTATACCAGAGTAGATCTTTGTAGGAGCACTCCACAATAAAATTAGGAAGAAAGTAGAGTTAGAATGATTTTAAACACAAAGAAGTAGCTTTATTGTATACAAAATAAATAAAAGGAAAAAAATGTAAAATAACCTACACTAAGCACCTGGGAGGAAATTGGGAAGTTTTAGGGAAGGGAAATAAAACCTGAAATCCTGGGCTTGAGGTCTGAAGAGGAGCCTGTAACACAGCTGAAGGGGTATTCACATAGTGGGAAACCTGGCATACTTTCCACTGAGTTGGGATGGTCCTTTTATGGGGAAGAGTTCCATAGCTAGACATGAGAACCCACTTTCCCAGGAACCTGATTGGTTCAAAATGTGAAGTCTGAATTTGACTGAACAGTTTGAAGGTAACTGCTGTCAAAATCTGGTGGGAAGAGAAGGAAATTTTTGACAGTCCAAGGGTGAGTGATTGTTGGATGGGTTTAACATATTGACAAAGAACTGGGAGTGAATGATGGGTTTAAGCATTCTCCTGATGGCCCATCCTGGGTGATTCTGATATTAGGCTGCCTTTATCAATGGCTGGATTGGATTAGCAATACTTAAGGGTTGCCCAGCTGTCTATATCTGGAAATGGTTCACATTACCTTGATGAAGTATCACTTGTAGCAAGGGATAGGGTTGCATTAGGCATATCTTAGAATTTAGCACTGAACGGTTTTTTGTACTTGAGAACAAACATGCCACTTGAGCTGGGGGAGACTGCACAATTCCAGCATGCCCTTCCTCATCCCTGGGCTTTCAATGTCTTGGCAGAACCCAGGTGCCTTTATGAGACTCAAGTTCCAGATCGCTGGGCACTTAGGCTCTGAAAGGGGATGCCTCTCAAAACAACCAAGTTCAAAAGATGGGGACCACACTAACCAAGTGGGTCTCAGCTGGAGGAGGGAGTGGGGTTCCTTACAAGACTCCTAAAGCCCATGTAGTAGCCTACCTCTGGAAAAAGTTCCGCAAGACAAGAGTAACTCTGAGCATCATCAGGGAAGCTGTTCCACAGTCTCATATGAATGGTAGTAAATGCCTACTCCTTGGCAAAGATTTCTTCTTCTGACATGGTATGGGAACTCAGAATAGGAAGAACCACACACAACATAGAAATTGACATGGGTCACATGTGAAGGTGGCCTCTCAGATAAATGGGTCATAGTGATATAACAGATAAACACCAGAAACTTCAGTTGTATCCAGAAATGTATTGGTACTTACTGCATTTGTACAATAGGTTGGATACAGGGGAGAGTGGGCTATGAGGAATTGCTACAAAGGGAACAATTTCTGTATACATGCAGCACAGAAAAAACTCTAATTAGCCTGGTTTTGCTATTTTTGTCATTTGCACGAGCTGCCCACGTTACTGTTAGAGCGATATCTGTGTTTCTGAAGACAGAGATGGAACTTCGAGGGGAATTTCAATATATTCCACCATAGTATCCTTCAGCTCTATTTTGTAGTTGTTATTATGTGGGTTGCCACAAATCTCTGTCTTGTCAATCATAATGTTACCATGAAACCAGAAACCGCTGGGAGAGATTGGGTTTGGGAGTGAAGCATGCTGTGAATATGATGTTGATGATATTTAATTCTATTGGCTCTTTTCATTTACTGGTGAGGTGGTTAACCTACTGAATAAGTGTTTATGATCAGTAATGGACTGCAAGAGGGTTAACAAACTAAAACTCAGTCAAGCCAAGTATGAGGTGACAACAGACAGTGTTTTAATTGATCCTGCATATCAAAATCAATATATTCTGGATTGGGTTGCATTTCACTAAAGGATCAGGGTGCTAAAGGATTAGGACACTTGTGTGTCATCCAGGATCAGTATGGTTTTCATTAGCTTCAGTTTGTGTGCCACTGTCGTATACAGTTTGACAACTTCCAAGTTTGACTTTCAGTAGGATGACCTCTGCAAAGCATTAGGGAATTACAGCTGGTCTGCTGCAGTCCATTTGTTAACTGGGATTTACCACAGTTATTACTGTTATGCTTAAACCTTTACTGGCTTCAGTTGGCTTCAGGAACAATTCAGAGTTCTGTTACTTCCTTTCAGCCCCTAAGCAGCTTGGTACTGAAATGGCTACTAACTGTCACATGAACCATCTACTTTGCCATTCCTAGGCAGCATTAAGCACTGACAGGGCTTCTGTGGTGGGAGTGAAAGTTTGGAACGGCTTCCCTAGAGAAGTCCACTTTGGCCTCCCCTCTTTGATAGCAAAAGGAAAACAAGCTTGTTATTGTTTAGAACTGATTCTGTGGGTTGCCTTGGCTATGTTTCATGGAAAGGAGAGATGCAAATATTTTCAGTCGTACACGCATGCACAAACACATGCACTCACACTCACAAGATTGTAGCCAGTTTCTTAGCTGGCATAATTCAAAACAGCAACACTGAATTTCAGGGACTTTGCTGCTGTGCTGTACATGTAGCTTTGCCAATTTACATAAGTCAAAAGGCTGGCTCTTGAATTGTATAGTCTGCCTTTTGTGTTTTATTTCCTTTCCAGTTTTTCCCCTTGGTAGGTGGTACAGAATAGGCATTTAATTAGTTGCAGGCTGCAAATGACAACCAAACCCCTCACATTGTTTACATTTCTGAACCAGACTGTATCTGGAATGTGCTCTGTGGCTGAATACGTTTCAGACTCCACCAGTGACTTTATAATTTGTGTTTAGGAGATGATAGCAATCATTTCTATTGTACTGAGGGGGAGAAAAGGAATGCAGTTCCTTATAATACTCTTGCATGCATATCTTGCTAAACTTATAGTAAGAAAAATCTTTTTGATGTGATATAGTTTCCTGGGCTTAATTCAGAGGCTAGTTGTGTATACTTGCCCCAGGTCATTTTGCACTGCCAGCATTTGGAGCCTGGCAATGTACCTTAGCATGGCAATGCCCATGCAATCATGTAGCCATAATAATTTCTCTGGGTGCTAAGAATGGAAAAGGTAGGGTGCACACAGGCAATCTACATCCTTGTAGCTTTCAGCCCCAGAAGCCGAGAACAGCTGAAGTGCAGTTAATGATATGTGGAATACAGAAACCACTTCAGTTCTTTTACACTTTAGGCTAGAAAATGGATGACTTGAGCCCTGGCTGATAACAGATGGCAGGCTATAGAAAGTGCTTAATGAACCTTTCTTTAATTTATAATTCCTTAGTGAGAGTGAGAACATTTTGTTGCATACAACACAAAATAAGCAGGCTCCAATGTTAACTCTTGTCACTAAACAATCCAAATGTGAATACTGAAATCTAGATTCTAATGCAAATCACATCCTCCAGTTATGACGTTGCAATAATTTTCTCAGCATCAGGGAAAATATGTCTGGAAAAGGCTATCTGATGGAGGGGGGGGGGCATTCATATACCATGTAACAGCAAAAGTTGCATTGGGTCAAAAAGTTGTGCCTTTTCCCTGAGACATGCACAGTGGTTCTCAACCTGGGGCCATATGGCCCCCCAGGGCTATCTATAAACAAAACACTGAAATAGCGACCTTCAAGTACAACACCTTTACTGATATATAAAATAGCTACCTTTATACCAGTAGGACAGGGGGGCCACAGGAAGGAAACAAGGTTGGAAGGGGGCCACGGTCAGAAAAAGGTTGAGAAACACTGTGCTAAAGCAATATTGTTGTTGTTAGGCTTGGCTTTTGGTGTCTGGTAAATGCATGTGTAATGTGTAATGTGTAATGCATGTGTAATGTGTAATGTGTAATGCATAGTAATGTATGGCTGTGAGAATTGGACTATAAGGAAGGCCGAGCGCCAAAGAATAGATTCTTTTGAACTATGGTGCTGGAGAAGACTCTTGAGAGTCCCTTGGACTGCAAAGAGACCAAATCAGTCAATCCTAAAAGAAATCAACCCTGATTGTTCCTTGGAAGGCCAGATCCTGAAGCTGAAGCTCAAATACTTTGGCCACCAAATGAGAAGGGAGCATTCACTGGAGAAGACCCTGATGCTGGGAAAGATTGAAGGTCAAAGAAGAAGGGGACGGCAAAGGATGAGATGGTTAGACAGTGTCATCGATGCAACGAACATGAAATTGAGCAAACTTCAGCGGACAGCGGAAGACAGGAGGGCCTGGCGTAATCTGGTCCATGGGGTCGCGAAGAGTCGGACTCAACTGTGCGACTGAACAACAACAAATGCATGTGTTATTTTATTTGTTCATTTATTCATTGATTGGAAATAAGGCTGCCTTTCCACTCAGCTTAGGGCCCTCAAGGCAGTGAACAATCAAAACAGTTTTTAAAGTACAGATAAATACCTGCATAACATTTAAAACACATAAATAGAGGCCCACATGAACATGGAGGAGGGCCAAAGAAAGTTAGTGAGGGAATGCCAAATAAAACATCAACAACAACTGTTATGTCCTCAGAGACATAAAGAACAGCATAGTGAGCTGGCGCTCATTATGCGGATCGGAAGTGCTACACAAATGTTGCCCAATCAGAGGGCTTATAGTAGAAACAACTGTGATTGGTCATGAGGTACATAATGATTGGTCCTTATAACTGAACTATGATTGGCTGCCTTGTTCAAATGTTATTGGCGCGTTTTACATTCTGTGGGTGTGGCTACTACACCCTGAAGTGTATTTAAACCCTTGTATTTGTGGACTGATTTGTCTAGCTGGTCTAGTCCTTAGCTGGTCTAACTTGGAGCTGAATTAAAGCTGAAATCACTTTTGAACTTACCTCCTGTGTCAAGTGTCGTACTTATCAACTGGCAACGAAGGTGAGATATAGCGGGTAGGCAGCCCCGCTGAGACACCATGGAGGAAGTTCCAATCGACCGTGAGTTTCCGAGGGGGCTGTCTGCTCCAGGAAGCGCCGCGATGAGCTCCAAGCACCGGTTCGAGCCGTTCGAGTCTGCAACCGAAGACTGGGAGGCGTACCCTACCCGGTTCGAGTTTCACCTCGAGAGCAGCGGGGTGATGGATGCTGCGAAGAAACGAGCTGCGCTACTTAGTTCGTGCGGCAAGGAGGTGTTTGACATCGCCCGCTCACTCGTCACGCCTGATGACATCGAGTCCGTGCCGTACGCCACGCTGACGGAGAAGTTGAAGGCTCATTTTGCGCCGCAGCCTTCCGAGATCGCTTCCCAGCACGCGTTCTACGAGAGGCGGCAAGGCGCTGGCGAATCCGTAGCTGAGTTTGTGGCGGCTTTACGGAAGTTGGCAAGGGCTTGCAATTTCTATGATCTCGAGACGGCTTTGTGAGACCGATTGGTTTGTGGTCACCGCAATGCCAAGTTGCAGCAACGATTGTTCGCCTTGAAGATGCTGACTTTCAAGGTCGCGTTCGAGGAAGCCATCGCTGCTGAAGTTGCTGAAAGGGCCACGAGAGAGGTGCGGCAGTGGCCGGCGGCAGCTGATTCCAGCATCCACCTCCAAGTCGAGGACCGGGAACCAGCGCCTGCCGTTGATGACATACGAGAACCGCGTTACAGCAGCCAACCACAGACCAGAGTGAAGACTACGCCAACGCGCCAGTGCCTAGGTTGTGGCGGAAAGCACGAGCGCGACACCTGTTGAGCCAGAGAGTTGGTATGTCGAGCTTGTGGAAAATGCGGGCACATCGCCAGGGTCTGCAAATCAAGGAGGTCGCCGCCTACGTCACCTCCACAGCACTCTCAATTCCGAAGCAAGGTCAACACTACCTGCTCTTCGTTCCTGTCGTCCCGATACCCGGCCCTGTCGTCCAACCCCTGCTCATCGACTGTCCTCACCACGGGAGTGCCCCGGAGGAAGAAGATTTTCGTCACCGTGTATCTTGACGGTGTTGCCTGCCCTTTCGAAGTCGATTCGGGGTCGGCTAGAACCATCATTTCAACGCATACGCTAGATCGTCTTTTCCCTCGCCAAAGCCGCCGCTGCCTCCTACCAACTGACGCCTGTCTTGCCGATTTTCAAGGGCACAGAATTCCGTTGGCCGGTGAGGCTGAATTTGAAGTCAAATTCAAAGAGCGAAAGGCGGCTCTGTCCCTAATTGTTGCTGAAGGGGACAGGGTAAGCCTCTTAGGGCTTGATTGGTTTGAACCATTGGGCATTGCTATTTCTGGCATTAATGCAGTGTGTTGTGATAAATGGGATTGCTTGTATAACGAGTTTCCTCAGGTTTTTGGAAAGGGATTGGGAACCTATACAGGTCCCCCGGTTTCATTTGAACTGGATCCAAATGTACGGCCTGTCAGGTTGAAATATAGGAAGGTACCATTAGCATTGCGACCAAAAATAGAAATGGAGCTCGACAAGCTCATTGTGCAAGGGGTCTTAGAACCGGTACCATACAGCAAATGGGAAACACCCATCGTTACTCCTGTCAAACCCGATGGTTCTATAAGAATTTGTGCAGATTATAAGTGTACAATCAATAAGGCGTTGCAACAGCACTCATATCCTGTACCTGTGATAAGTCATGTACTTGTGTCTCTAGGGGGGGGCAAGGTTTTTGCAAAGTTGGACCTTGCCCAGGCTTATCAACAACTGCCTGTGGATAGCAATGCAGCAGAAGCACAAACCATCGTAACTCATAGAGGTGCGTTTCGAGTCAAGCGCCTCCAATTCGGGGTTAATGTCGCACCGGGAATCTTCCAGGGATTAATGGAAGGGTTGCTTAGAGACCTCAAGGGAGTAATTCCTTACTTCGATGATGTGCTTATTGCAGAGAAAGATGAGGAGGAATTGCTTGAAAGAGTCGAGCAGGTCTTACTATGTTTTCAAAAAGCTGGGTTACGTGTAAAAAGAGAAAAGTGTACGATAGGGGTTCCCAGCGTTGAATTCCTGGGATTCAAAATTGACGAGCAGGGAGTTCACCCAACCCCGGGAAAGGTATCTGCTATTCACAACGCGCCCAGGCCACAAAACAAAACGGAGCTACAAGCCTTTTTAGGGCTCGTTAATTTTTATCATGCGTTCCTGCCTCACAAAGCTTCGGTAGCTGAGCCGTTACACCGCTTATTAAACAAAGATGCAAAGTGGGTTTGGGGGCAGCGTCAAGAAGAAGCTTTTCTAAATGTTAAAATGTTGTTGACGTCTAGCAGTGTCCTCACGCACTATGATGAGACAAAAATGTTGGTTCTGGCGGCTGACGCGTCGCCGTTTGGTATTGGGGCAGTTCTAAGCCATGTCATGCCTAACGGGACTGAAGCGCCAATTGCCTATTATTCTAGGTCGCTGAGTGGGGCTGAAAAGAACTATGCCCAAATTGATAAAGAGGGGCTGGCTCTTGTGAGTGCAGTTAAAAAATTCCATGACTTTTTGTACGGCAGACATTTTCTTTTAGTTACTGACCACAAGCCGCTACTTGGAATTTTCGCCCCTGACCGCCCCACGCCTAACATCCTGTCGCCCAGGATGTTAAGATGGACTCTGTTCCTCGCCGCGTATGAGTACGACCTGGAGCACAGACCGGGCAAATGTATTGCCCACGCTGACGCCCTGAGCCGATGCCCCCTGCCAGAGACTGGTCCGGCTCCGGCTCCAACTGCAGACGTTTTCATCCTCGATGAACTTCCACAGTCTCCATTACGGTCCAAAGACATTGCAGTTTCCACCCAAAAGGACTTAATTTTGTCCCGCGTTCTAAACTGGGTGTGGAGGGGGTGGCCGAGTGTGTGTAACGAGCCTGAGTTTAAGGCTTATTGGGAGAAACGAACTGAGCTCTCAATTTCAAAGGGCTGCATCCTGTGGGGAAATAGGGTGATTATTCCCCCCAAACTAAGGGAAAGTGTTCTGAAGTCTTTACACGCCGGGCATCCGGGAATTGTTAGAATGAAGGCCCTGGCTAGGGGATACTTATGGTGGCCTGGGCTCGATGCTAACATTGAGGAGCGAGTTAGAGGCTGTGTTAGCTGCCAACAGTCCCGGCCAGATCCGCCACGCTCCCCTCCGGCTGAACTAAACAGAGCTGAAAAGCCTTGGTTAAGGCTACACTTCGACTTCGCTGGCCCTATCAACGGCCAGATGCTTCTGGTGGTCGTAGATGCCTTCTCGAAGTGGCTGGAGGTAGTTCCCATGCGGTCAATGACAGTGGCAAACTTAATAAAGGCTTCGCGCCAACTTTTTGCCACCCATGGGCTACTTGACGTACTTGTCAGTGACGACGGGCCACAGCTTACCTCTAGGGAGTTCGCCGGCTTCCTAGAGGGTTACGGCATCCGGCACATCACCACAGCACCATTTCACCCCGCCTCCAACGGCCAGGCGGAAAGAATGGTGCGGACAGCGAAAGAGACCCTCGCCCGGCTGCAAGGCGAGGCCTGGGACCATCGAGTGGCCGATTTTCTCCTGTGGCAGCACGTCACTCCAAGCTGTACTACAGGGAAAAGCCCGGCCGAGCTTCTGATGGGGAGAAGGCTGACAACTCTCCTTGACCGCCTGCACCCAGACCTGGATGGCAGCAGAACCGTGCGACCTGAACCAGCCACTCCATCCAGGGAGTTCCAGCCCGGAGACTGGGTCTTCGCCCGGAACTACGCTGAGGGGCACCGGTGGCTTAATGTCGAAGTCACCAACAAATTGGGGTCAAGAATGTATGTGGTGAGGCTATCTGATGGCCGAAAGATACGCCGCCACATAGACCAACTCCGGCAGCGATGGTCTCCTGCGGACCAGGAGATCGAGACCGGAGATTGTTTCAGGCCCAGGGAGCAGTCCCACTTGCCTCCGGACGAGGTGAGTGCTGCTGGTTCTCGTCCAGAACCTGAGGCAGGGCAGACCCCTGCACTCTCGGACCCTGTGGACCCTGACAGCCCAGCAATGCCTGGCGCTGAGTCCGAAACTGACCCCACGGCAACTGAAGCCCCTGAATTAAGGCGATCTGGGCGAAGCAGAAGGGCCCCTCCCCATTTAGCAGACTATGAGTGTGTTCCATCTAAGGGGGGAGGAGTTGTTATGTCCTCAGAGACATAAAGAACAGCATAGTGAGCTGGCGCTCATTATGCGGATCGGAAGTGCTACACAAATGTTGCCCAATCAGAGGGCTTATAGTAGAAACAACTGTGATTGGTCATGAGGTACATAATGATTGGTCCTTATAACTGAACTATGATTGGCTGCCTTGTTCAAATGTTATTGGCGCATTTTACATTCTGTGGGTGTGGCTACTACACCCTGAAGTGTATTTAAACCCTTGTATTTGTGGACTGATTTGTCTAGCTGGTCTAGTCCTTAGCTGGTCTAACTTGGAGCTGAATTAAAGCTGAAATCACTTTTGAACTTACCTCCTGTGTCAAGTCTCGTACTTATCAACAACAAAACTTCACCTGCTGGCAGAAGACAACTATGAAGGGAGAGAGAAAAATGTCCTGGGGGGGGAGTTCCAGAGGTTTAGCATCATGACTGAGAAGGCCTTTTCTCAGGTTGCCGCCCATCTATCCTGAGATAGTGGGGGTACCTGAAGCAGTGCCTCTGAAGATGACCGGAGTGGCAGGGTAGGTTCAAATGGGCAGGACCACAGGTAGGCAGGGGAGGACTATGCCCCCACATATATGCCCAGCCCCCTCTGGAAAGATGCCAGACCCCCCCCCCACTGCAGGCGGGCCCCCTCAGCTTCATGCAGACAAAGTTTGAAGCTGCAGCCAAGCAGGAGGAGAAGGAGAGGGTGGCCTCCACATGACATTGCTGGGTCTTCCTGCTTCTGCAGCTGGCTTCTCAAAGCCCCTCACTCTCTCCTCTGGCCACAGCTGGAAGCAGGAAGACCCCCTTGCCCTCACCTAACTGCTGCCAGGTCTGCAAGGGAGGAGAGGCCAGCCAAGCCTGAGCAGCTGGGCATGCTAGAGTCCTCCATGGCTGGGCCTGGTGCCACTTTTGGTGCCTTTCAGCCACAGTGGCTGAGCCCAGTGTGGCTGTGGCATCATCCATGGCATGGCTGCTGGCATCCTCCACCCCTGCCGACCTCCTTCTTTGACAGGCCAGGCCCAGAGCAGCTCTGGGGCTGGGCTGGTGTGACTCCTTATCTGGTAAGAACAAATATATTTGATTCCGCAAACCTGAGGAGTCCCCCAAGTTTGTAGGAGAATTTCTGTATCGTCTGTATGGCCCCAATCCATGGATTTAGCTATCCACAGATGGGGGCCACATGTGGCTAATACTATCTAGACAAGTGTGAACCCACAATACTTGCAGGGGGCAATCCCTCCCCTCACTGCTACCGATTCCCTCCAGAGGACATCAGCTGCTTCTCTGGTCCTGGCCATGGTGGTGAAGCATGCTGGCTGCTGCTGCAGGCTTGGAGCAGGTGCCAGCACCCTCCACTGCCACAGCCATGCCCAGAGCAGCAGCCAGCATCCTCTGTCATCACAGCTAGCCCAGAGCAGCAGCTGGCATCCTCTCCTCAGCTGAGTTGAAGTGGCAGCCAGCATTCACTGCCACTGCTTCTGGGCCCATCATGGCCAAGCTGGAGCTGCTGCCAGTGTGCTCCTTTGCTGCTGCCAGGCCCGGAGCAGCAGTCGGCATCCTCTGCTGCAGTGTGCTGCCACCACCAAACCTATCATGGCTCCTCTGTCCCACTGCTGACTGCCAAGGTAATTTATTTTTCAGAGGATGTAAAACCCCTGTGGGGTTTTTTCCAGATTTTTTGCAAACCTGGGGAGTGCCCAAGGGTGCAGAAAAATCTCTTTAGCCTCCACATGGCCCTAATCTGTGGATTTAGATACCCACTGATGGCGGCCATGGGTGTCTAATAGTCTATAGATGGTCCCTATGACCCATTCCAGTCAACATTCTGGTTGTAGCATTCTATATCAACCATCTGCAACAGTTTAATCTAGTTGTTGCCAGGGCACACACAACTGTAGCAAGATCTTTTTTTTTTTTGCTCAGGAAGGGCCATAGCTTGTTCATCAGCCAAAGCTTTATCCAACAGGAAGCTGGGGTCCAGCAGCACTCCCAAGTTATGAACCTGCTCCTTTAGGGGGAGTTCTATGTTAACACTTACAGAGTGCATTCAGACGGGCCGTTTAGTCCACTTTCAGCATGCTTCAGTAACGGATTTTATATCCACATTCACACACCCAACCAATGTTTCCTCTAAGTTGTGGAGTCTTGTGAGCAAAAATTCAACTTTGTGAGCTACTGGCATTAAAGCTGTGAGCAAGCGATTTGGCTACTGCATACATTAGTCTACTGTGGAGCCATACCTTCCTGAGCTGAGACAAAAACGTGTGAGCCGGAGACTAAAAAACTGAGCTAGCTCACACTAACTCAGCTTGGAGGGAACACTGCACCCAACATCTGCGCACCATCCCCAGCCATTGCTTTCTGGCTCAAACCCCCTTTAAAATGGAGTATTTTGTTACCAGGTCCCCAAGTGGCGTTTTCCTGATTCTCCGGGTCTAGCCGCACTTTTCTGGTGTCTGATTGCTCCTGCGGTGTCGAGCCACTTCCACTTGGAAGCCCAAGGCTTCTGCTCTTCACCCATTTTATTTTAGCGTCAGCAGTATGCGCACAGGCAGAGCTCCGACCCACATTATTAAAAACAATGTTTAAACGGTGCCTAGTTTTGTTGGTTAGATGAGTTCTGGATCTCACGGAGGCCAGTTTTGGGGTAAAAGTTTAAAGGGAAGTGTTCCTTTAAAGTATAAAGGAAAGTGTTACAGCAGTTGGGTTGAAGTGGAAATCGCTGTTCTGCATACACACAAAAATTTTAATTCTACAGATGGCCACCTGTGCACATGCCCAAACTGAGAGGGGAAAAAAAACACCGACACATGCTCCTGTGTGTGGACAGCAGGAAGCGATGTGGCTGCGCAGCAATCCAGAACAAGGAGGTGAGTGTGATCGCAATCTTCCAGGTTAAAAAAAAATGCATCAGGACTGGAGCAATTTAAACCGCTCCCAGCACGCCATCTGACTGCACCCACAGTGTTTCAGCTATTTTACTCATTAGAACTGAATACATTTTTAAAATGTAGTATTATCTGTTCCAGGACTTTAGGGGTAGAGCAAACTAGAAATCCAACATGAATAAACTAATTAAAATGAATGCATTCCCAACTGATCTTGGGGGTGGGGGTGGGGATATAGAAAACTGCTATATGTGTTTCTCCATCTACTGCACCTAATGTCTCCCCTGTATCCCTGTCCCCAGCACCATAAAGAATTATCTGGCCTGCAGTTTAAATAACTTGCTTAATCAAATCATTCCATCTCTGAAGTCAGCTCTGGTTCCTTTTGTTTATACTGGCTCTTTGCTTGTGACACAATTGGAAAGGGTTGCCATTGTTTCCTCATGCTTTCTTGACCCAGCCAGAGCTATTTACTCTGCAGGACCTTTTTTACTGTGCACTTGTTCTCTCTCTGCCTGTGACATGCTGTGCTTTGGGTGTGTGTGGGCTGACCCGTGGCTGGGAGATATTGGGCCAGATGGTGTTTTGAGCTTTCTAATTCTTACAAAACTGTAAAATGTCCTGGAAAAGGAGAGGAATATGTGAAGCCTTGAGAAAACTAGCTTATCTTCAGATTCATACTGTCCTTTTGCTTCTAAATGTCATAATTGTCATAAGCCTGCCCCCAGATTGTATGTGGGAACACTCATATGCTTTCCAAGTCTTGTAGTCATATGTACATTCAGTGAAAATGAGAACAGTGATGGGTGGGGATGCCCTGATGTAACACACTGGAAGACAGGTGCATCCTGTACCTGGAAACCATATAAGCATCAACAACCCTCCCACTAGTGGACTGTGATTGGGAGGCTGGGTGGAGATCATGGAATCATAGAATGTTAGAGTTGAAAGGGTCCTTCCAGGTCATCTAGTCCAACCCCCCACACTCTGCAGGAGCATAGCTGAAAGATAGCCCTACAACATACCAGAAAGATGGTCATCCAGCCTCCACTTAAAAACATCCAGTGAAGGAGCATCCACCACCTTCCAAGGTAGTCTGTTCCACTGCTCAACCACTCTTACAGTTAGGAAGTTTCTCCTGATATTTAGCCGGTAATGACTCCCTTGTAATTTCCACCCATTAGATCTAGTCTTGCAATCCGGAGCAAGAGAGAATAGATTCATCTTCTACATGACAGCCCTTCAAATACTTGAAGACTGCCTTCTCTTTCCCAGGCTAAACATACCAACTCTTTCAGCCTTTCCTCGTAAGACTTGGATTCCAACCCTCTCACCATCCTGGTTGCCCTCTTCTGGATACGCTCAAGCTTGTCAACATCCTTCCTAATATGTGGTGCTCAAAACTGGACACAGTACTCCAGGTGAGGCCTGACCATAGCAGAATAGAGCGGAACTACCACCTCCCGTGATCTGGACACAATGCTTCTGTTAATGCATCCTAAGACTGCATTAGCTTTCTTCACAGCCACATCGCACTGCAGGCTCATGTTTAGCTTGTGATCAACTAGAACACCCAGATCTCTTTCACATGTGCTGCTCTCAAGCCAAGTCCCTCCCATTCTATATCCGTGCCTTTGATTTTTTGTACCCAAGTGCAGGACTTTGCACTTATCTCTATTTAAATTCATTTTATTTGTTTCAGCCCACTGTTCCAGCCTATCTAGATCATTTTGAATCCTGACTCTGTCTTCTTCAGAATTAGCAATCCTACCCAGGTTTGTGTCATCTGCAATTTTGATAAGCATCCCCTCTATGTCTTCCTCCAGGTCATTTATAAAAACATTTAACAACACTGGGCCCATGACCAAGCCCTGTGACACTCCACTTGAGACTTCCCTCTACATAGATGCAGAGCCATTTATGAGCATTTGTTGGGTACGATTTTTCAACCAACCATTAATCCATCCAACCCACACTTAACCAGCTTATCCTCAAGGTTTCATGAGAAACTTTGTCAAATCCTTTACTGAAATCTAGATATACTATATCCACAGCATTGCCAGAGTCAAACATTCTAGTAACTCTGTCAAAAAAGGAGATAAGGTTGGTCTGGCATGACTTATTCTTGATAAACCCATGCTGGCTACTACCAATTAACTCATTCTGTTCAAGGTACTCACAGACAGAGTGTTTAATAATCTGCTCTAGAATTTGCTCTAGAAGCTCTTATGTGGCAAAAGGGAATCCTTGTTACTGGAGACCTTCACTATTGGATGTGCCTCTCAGTGAGAAGAGAACATTTATTATTCTTATTTCTATCATGGCCAAGAAAATATTAATGCTTCCACTCATTTCAGTGTTACTATGTGATGGTGGCAGTCATGTGCATAGAAGTGGCCAGCTGTTCCCTTTTCTTTTT
The DNA here is from genome assembly GCA_029375565.1 of Gekko gecko. Lineage (NCBI taxonomy): Eukaryota > Metazoa > Chordata > Lepidosauria > Squamata > Gekkonidae > Gekko > Gekko gecko. The sequence goes on along the minus strand of JAPDNY010000002.1, from coordinate 88,056,083 downwards.
TTATAATAGGTTTATTTTTTTGAATTTTCTACATATTACACAATATCTTTTGTCTCCTTACTTTACTTAACTCAATAAGTTCCCCCTCCCTCCCTCTACCCCTTATTTGTTGATCTTTTATTCACAGCCACGGGCACAAAGTCTGAATCTTCCACCGAATGTCCTGTCTTCCTTCCACTGTTATCCACTTTAGATAGATCTTCCACCTCGCTTTAATTTCTTCGGCTTTACATCCTCCCATGTGGTCTTCTGGCGCAATTTCTCAATGATGTCCGACTGCACAAAATCAAACAAATAAGTGTGCCAGGTATCTATTGTCCATTTGCTCTTATCTTTCCAGCCCAGAGCTATCACTGCCTTGCCTGCTAACACCATAGCTTTGAGTATAGCCTGGGTTTCCTTATTGACTGCCTTATTTCCTAATATACCCATTAACATTAGTTTAAAGTCTACATTCAATGAAATTCTACATATTTTCTTTATAATTTGTATTATTTTTGACCAAAAGACTCTCACCTCTGGACATTCCCACCACATATGAGAGAACCAGCCCTTAAATTGTTTACAGTGCCAACACATAGAACTCGATCCCGGAAACATGTTTGCTATCTGCGCTGGTGTTTTATACCACTTTGTGTTCCCTTTTCTTAATGATTATTTTTATACATAGTCTCTTGAAGGTTTTTGACTGTGTACTGTTAGTTATTGTGCTGGGAAATATGTTCATGCCTGCATCAATTGCAGAGCATGACTAGGTTTCTTGGATGTGGATGATCCTCAGGCTAACTTGTCATTTGAAGTGGTTACCTTCACTTATCTGTCTCTTGTGGGAAAAAACAATGTTTAAATGTTCTCCTCTTCCTGTGGCCAAGAAAGTGAGTCACTCCATTTGGCTATTGTATTACTTCAAATGTCTGGTATGTATTATACTTGCAGTCAAGAAACAAAGGATCTGACAAGCTACTAAGATTTATTTTGAAATATTGAACTCACAGCTTGATTTAGAGAGCTAAAGAAACCACTAGGAGATGCTTTTATGTGCAGTTGTCACTCATATTTCTTTTGGTGACCATCTGATTTGTTATTATCCAAGCACCCAAGTTCTCTCCATTCACTTCTATAAAGTGGAAATGTGCAGTATGAATAACTGGATAATCACCATGGACATACAAAACATTGTCCATTTATAAAGGAATATGGAAAGGACCTGCATCTGTGGGATCTTGATGATATCCATAGAAACTAAAAGATTTTGATCTGTGACTCCATGAGCTCTTTGTCGGTACTTTGTAAGTTACCTTACCGGTACTGGTTGTATTGACTGAGCCTTTTTGCTTTTTTAGCTGTTGATAAAGCTTTTACTTAGACACCTTTACATTTATTTATTGAGCAAAAATATTTTCTGTTACACCTTTTAACATAACTTGCCATTTGCCTGCTCTCTGAGGGCAACCCCCTACCGTCAGTCCCAATTCCCTGCCTTCAAGAAATCGAGGCGCAGAATATAAGATTGCTGGAAAATGAACTCCAAAGTGATGAATTTTTTCATGTCTCTGTGGTCTTTACCATACAGATTAGGGGGAAATTCATAGAACATCACCCAAAAATGATGTCAAATACTCCCAAAATCTAGCCTTCCCAAGCACTGCCCTCACAAGCTCGTAGAATTTGCCGAAGCACTCCTAGATATCTGTGTCAAGCAACCTTTTCCCTATGCTTGAAACAAGCACAAACTTGGGCAATAACTCTGAAAGGGACTTGGAATGGCAGACAATGAGGGAAACAATTTTATGCCAACATATATGAAACTAGCAACAACAGTGTAGGAGAGCCAGTTTAGTGTAATGGTTAGGAGCACAGACTCTAATCTGGTAGAACCAGGTTTGATTCCCCACTCTTCCACATGCAGCTGCTATTGTGACCTTGGGTCCAGGCACATAGCTATGGTGAGCCCCCGCCCCGGGGCCCAGCCCCCCGACTTCCTAGCCAGGGCAGGCCCCCCGACTTTCTAGGCTGCCTGGAGGACTTGCCACCGCCATTGCCACTCCAGCTGCAGCCAGGGCAGGGAAGTTACTTTGACCTCTCCTGCCTGGTTGAGAATCCAGAGAAAAGGAGGTGAGAGGCAATCCCGGCTTGAAGTGCAGGCAGCAGTGGCAAGCTGGGCCGGTGTGTGGGTGGTTTGGCTTGCTGCACTGTGGTCCCTTCTGCAGGAGGAGAAGCAGAAGCAGCTCTATATGCCTCGTTGACCTCCTCCAGCATAGGGCGGCATTGTCAGCGGAATCAGGAGTGGCTCTAGCTTCTGGGTCCTATCCACAACTGGGCTTTTGGCTCTCTTTCCCCCCTCCATCTCGCCACCTGGAAGTCCTTCTCCTCTTACATTCTCAGGGAGGCAGCCTCGGGAAATGGAGGGAGCACCGAGGGAGCGAATGTGGCCCAAGCTGCCTTGTGGGGTGCAGGGGGAGGGGGAGGAGGCTGGTGGAGGAAGCAGCGGTGGCAGCGAGTGCTATTAAGGAGGCCTTCCCCTTCTCCTGCCGAGCCAGGGGTGGAGTGAACGGAGGAGGCTGGAATGGAGTGGAGTGATTACCTTTCTTCCCCACCTGGCCCCTGTAAAAGGGAAAGCAGCGGGTTGCTGCCAGGGGATTTCCCCAAGCAGGCAAGTGCACTGGCGCTCTCCTCCACCCCCTTCCCTTCCTAGCTGCCTGCCCTGCCTACAGAGAGAGAGTCGGGTGGGGAGGGGAGGGGTCCAGCCTGGGGAAGTCAGGTGGGAAAAGAAGGAGGCCATCAGTGTGCAGCTGGGCGAAAAGTAGCGGGGCACTTAATTAGCTAACTTTAATTAAATCATTTATGTGCCCCCTGAGAAATTTAAATGCCCCCCTGACAAAAAAAATCCTGGCTACGGGCCTGCTTGGATCAGTCATAAATTCTTTCAGAGCTGTTCTCTCATGAGCAGTTCTCAAAAGAGCTCTCTCAGCCCCACCTACCTCAAAGGGTGTCTGTTGTGGGGAGGGGAAAGGATATTGTTGTGGAGAGGGGAAAGGAGATTGTAAGCCACTCTGAGACTCCTTTGGGTAGTGAAGAGTGGGGTAGAAGAGAAGAAGAGAAGAGCTTGGATTTAGACCCCGCGCTTCACTCAGTATAAATCCAATCTCTTCTTCATCTTCTTTAACAAGCAAATCAGAAGACTCCTAGTGGAAGCTGTCCTAGTAATGCTAGATATTCCTACCTGAGGCTGGTCCAGAAAGTCAGAACCCACACCTGATGTTGTTCAGTGCACAGTGTCCTCAGATGGAGGGGGGCAGAGGGCCAGAGGATGCAGGTTCTTTTAGCATAGTGCTTCAATGAAGGGATGAGACTTAGGAAGAAGGAAGGGTGGGAGTCTCAGAGCAGCAGAGTAGAACGTTTCATATGTTGCTTAGTCTGGAAGACTTAATGCCACTGAAGAGGTTCCAAAGCAGTGAGGGGAAGGATCCAGGTGAAGAGGAGGTGTCTCTGACCAGTGGTTTCAATGGTGGAGGAGCAATCCTTGTGGATCAGATTGAACCTAATTTCTCCCTTGGTGGGATGTTATCTTTATCCTATTTCCCCCTGCAGTTCTCCCCGGGGAAAAAACACCCCACTGCTCAGCTACTTTTACTTGCCTCTGAAGAAAATATACGGATCTTTTCCCCCCTTCCCAATTGGGTTATAAGCATCCCAGGGTGGCTTTTTGAGAAAAGAAAAAGAAGAAAAAGTTTTTTAAATTGATCATGGGGGGCGGGGAGTAAGAGGTAATTTGAGCCTAAAAGGGTGCCATGCTATAGGAGAGATCTTCTGTATAAAGGTATTGTTGAAAGGTCATACAAATGTCACATTGGTGGAGGAGCTGGTGGAGGAGCGTCTAGTGGTATGTCTAATGTTATTAGGTCCTGGCTGTAAGAATAGTGTTGCCGTGGTTTATTTAGCACAGAGTTGACATCTGTATTTGTTGCAGGGTCTGATCCCAGGACTTGTATGTCTGTTACGTGGCTCATTCTTGCTGATAGGTTTTAGTTTGGGAGACTGTCTCTAAGAGAATCTAGGCCTATAACCTAAGACTTGAATCAATGTAGGCCACTGCTGCAGTTTAGTTCACTGGTACAACGTCAAGCAGTTTAATGGATCTAAAGAGGAAAGAGAAGCAGAAAGAAAGGAGTGTGCATATAAATGCTGGGAATATCTTCTTCTGTATCATGGCAACAATATTTAAGAATATTGCTCTAAGACACAAAGGTTGCTCTCTCGGGCTTCTCACATACCAAGATACACCAACACTTTATTTTATTTTATCCTGACCTCAGTGAAAACCGCGTGTTCATTTTTTAATGTTCATTGCTTGGAATATATTGCATAGAAAATTTATTTTTGGAAGCATTGTAATTTATGTGAACTTTATGACTGACTGGTGGTAGCCTGACTATAAAATTGACATTTATAACTATGCTCCCTTTGGTAATTTTCTTGACTTGCTCAGAACCTAAGCAGACATCCATTGCAATTGGTGCTTCCCACTGTGCCTGGAGGCACAAATGAGAATATTTAGTTGGGGGGGGAGCTGTTGACTAACTTCCCCAATGAATTTTAACAGCAATTACAGCTTGAGCCGCAGGCATTTCCTGAGGACTGAAGAGCTGCCTGAGTTTAATGGATCACAGCAGAGCCTTGGGCTATCAACTTTTTCATTAATCCAGGAAATACCTTGGGCTGCAATCATAATTACTGACATTCTTGCACAAACACTGATTACAGAAGTTAATAAAGTGACTAAGGAAAGAGCCAAAGGAAACAACAGTGCTTGTTCTCACATGGATTTGTTGCAATGTTTATTTGCCTCAGAACATAGGGGTCTGTAGGAGAAATAACAAAAACACAATTTATAATTATAATGTTGCAGCAGACTGGTTGGGACGTGCACAAGGAAATTCAAATCCAAGGGTACAAGTTTAGGTCTTAGAGACAGTGTTCTCTTAGAGTTTAAAATCTTCATGTCTGTTCAGAATCTGAATAGTTTCCTTCTTCAAATAGTTGGTGGCTTCTGGCCAAATATCCTGTCAAAATCTCTCTCTGATCTGGAATGAACTGGGCTTCTGAGTGTCTTTGGAAATGGAAGCAAATGCTTATGCATGATACCACATTATCTCACCTTGAGTTCCAGTGCTCTTCAATGAAATTCATGTCAGACTGAGGTAGGATTGCCAGCTTTGGGTTAGGAAATACTGGGAGATTTGGGGGCTGGAGCCAGGAGAGGGTAGAGTTTGGAGTGGGAGGGACCTCAGCAAATGGTAATGCCATAGAGTCTACCCTCCAAAGCAGCCATGGGAACTGGTCTTGGTCATCCAGAGAGCAACTGAAATAGTGGGGGCTATCCAGGTGCCACTTGGAGATTGGCAACCCAAGACTGAGGGATGCCAGACTGCAACCTGAAGATCCTACCCATAACTTTTAAATTTTGGTGGCAACATGAAAGCATACAGTACCTTCATTAGTGGTCTTCTCCATTTGTGTCTTTCCTTGGTATGGTTGCCAGCCTCCAGGTGGGGCCTGGAGAACTCTTGGAATTATTACCCATCTCCAAACTAGAGAAATCATTTCCCCTGGAGAAAATGGCTGTTTTGCAGTGTGGAGTCTATATCATTACATCCCACTGAGGCTTCTCCCCTTCCCAAACCATACTGTCCCCCGGTTCCACCCCCAAATCTCCAGGAATTCCCAAACCTGGAGCTGGCAACTCTATGTTACAAGTCGTGCTCATAGGAGAGGAGTAAAGGATGGGGACCACACTGACTTCATTCTCGTATACTGCCTCAGAATTTTTCCATACTGTAACAAAAAATCCTGGATTATACATACATACAAAACTGCCTTATCCTGAATCAGACCATTGCACCATCACAGTCAGTACTGTCTACTCAGACTGGCAGTGACTCTCTATGATCTCAGGCAGAAGGCTTTCACATCTCCTAGTGCCACATGCCTTTCAGTGGAGATGCCAGGGATTGAACCTGGGACCTTCTGCATGGAAAGCAGATGCTATACCCGTAAACCACAGCTCCTCCCCAATAATCTGGCAGGAGCAACAGTCCCTGCAGCTTTTGCTGCCCTATTTGCACAATGCCACCATTGTTCAATAAGAATGCTCTGAACTGTAATCAAAGGCATTGTGTGTGTGAGTGTATAAAGTGCCATCAAGTTGCAGCTAACTTATGGCAACCCCAGCAAGGGACTTGAGGGCAAGTAAGAAGCAGAGGTGATTTGCCCTTGCCTTCCTCTGCAGAGTCTTCCTTGGTGGTCTCCCTTCCAAGTAATTGTTCCCTCTAAACTGAGTTAGTGTGAGCTAGCTCACAGTGTTTTAGCCTCCAGCTCACACCTTTTTGTCTTAGCTCAGGAAGGATGGCTCCAGAACAAACTAATTTATGCAGTAGCCAAATCACCTGCTCACAACTTTAATGCCAGTAGCTCACAAAGTGGAATTTTTACTCACAGGACTCCATAGCTTAGAGGGAGTATTAGTAATGACCCTGTTTATCTTCCAAGTTCTGAGGAAATAGGGCCATACCATGCTGCCTTCTTTCCTAAAGGCATTTTACACTCAATTATATTTCTCTGAGAGAAGAAGTAATTTGGCCATAATTCTGTGCGCATTTACTACAATGCAAAGTGCAAGGATTCACACAACTGCCACACAACATAGTTTTCTCTCTAACAGATTTTTAAAAATATAAATTAGTGATGGATAGCATATCTCCTCCCATTGGGGGGTTATCTCAATTTCCAGTACAAAAGAATTGGAAAATAAATGGCATATTTTTTTTAGAAGAAGTGTAGAAGAGTAGGTTTTTATACCCCACTTTTCTCTACCCAAAGGACTCTCAAAGCCTTGTGAAGTAGGTGGAATTGAGGGAGTTCTGAGAATTGTGACTGGCCCAAGGTCACCCAGCATGCCTTATATGGTTTTCCAGATTACAGTCCACCTCTCTTAACCACTACACCACACTGGCTCCATTGTGAAGGCTGAGTCTCATTCAGGGTTGCTAGGTCCCACCAGCCATTGGCAGGGGATGGGGGGTAGGGTTGCCAGCTCCAGTCTGGGGAAACTCCTGGAGATTTGGGGGTGGAGCCTGGGGAGGACAGGGACTTCAGTGGGGTACAGTGCCATTGAGTCCACCATACAGAGCATCCGTTTTCTTCAAGGAAACTGATCTCTGTAGTCTGGAGATGAGCTGTAATTCCAGAGGATTCCCAGGTCCCACCTGGGGGCTGGCATCCGTAGCGCTCATTGTGCTTTGAATTATATGATCAGGAGCATACTAGGACATGATTGCTTTCCCCTTCCTCCCCATTGCTCCCTTTGAACCTCTGGACCTCCCTGATACCTTTTCTCCCTCTCCAGATACTTGCTAGTGGTGATAACAGCAGGAGCATTCATAGCAAGGAAGGCTTACATCAGAGCCTGATGAAGTTGTCACAGCTGTGTTCCAGGCATGACAGCTACTGGGAAATGTAGTTTTCCAAAACTCCTATATCCTTAACTACATTTTCTAGCATCAATGGCACAAGAGCCAGTTTGGTGTAGTGGTTAAGTGCAGGGACTCTAATCTGGGAGAACTGGGTTTGATTCCCCACTCCTCCACTTGCACCTGCTGGATGATCTTGGGCAAGCCACAGGTTTGTCAGAGCTGTTCTATCAAGGACAGTTCTGGAAAGAGCTCTCTCAGCCCCACCTATCTCACAGGGTGTCTGTTGTGGGGAGGGGAAGGGAAAGGAGTTGTAAACTGCTCTGAGACTCTGAGTGAAGGGCAGGGTATAAATCCAATCTCCTCCTCCTTCTGTTGAAAAGCATGCTCATGATATGTCAGAAGTACTGTTTCTTCCCCTTTGTACCATCATGACAGTGAGTCGTACTGGAGGTTCCAACTCTCTGCTAGGTAAGAACTCTGTATTTTTTAGTGATTCCCCCTGCCTGAAATTATTTCCCTGAGATGGTACAGAAAATTCCTTCCTGACAATTTATAAAGGCAGTAAGGTATTCCTGTTTAGTCCAGACATTTTGCCAATAAGGTAGCTGTTCCATAAAAGGATTTTTAATGATCTTCTGTTTTTGTGATTTTCATTGCTGAATTTTCTTTAAACTGTTTTGAATGTAGGAGATACCCTCTCTTTCTTCCTAATTACATAAAGTAAATAAACAGCAGTGTCCTGGGTGATAGCCTCTAGGGAAATGAGACTAGTAAGGACTCAGAAACCCTGGGAATCTACTGTCCCTAGGAGTTCTGGTGCTTGAGATGCTGTATAGGATTGCCATCTCTAGGTTAGGAAATACCTGAAGATTTGGGGGATGGAGCTGGGGAGAGTAGTGTTTGAAGAGGGGAGGGATCTCAGCAGGATATAATGCCACAGAGTCCACCCTACAAAGTAGCCATTTTCTCAAGAAGAATGGATCTTGGTCATCTGAAGGTCAATTGTAAATAGGAGATTTCCAGGTGCCACCTGGAGGTGGGCAGCCCTTACTGATGCAGCAGATTTGGGGTGCATATTCCTGGATGTCAGACTGCTTCCTCTGCTAGCTATCCTGGAATGTGAAATGGAAAAGACAGCTATCATGGCAGGGGGAGTTAGGGCTGGTGCCAAACCCATTACAACCAAGACCTTAAATTCAGAAGGGCTTTGGGCTAAATCTAAACTGGAGAAATTATTTTCCAGTCCTCACCCAGTTCTAAACATTTTCACTCTCATCAGGACAGCTGGTTGGTGAATCGTTTGGGGAGAATACTAAACATATAAGAACTCAGTAGTCTAACATAGCTCATAGTTGTGTCTGGCAAAATGCTGTGTTTTCCCTTGAGCCTCATGAAATATCTAGCAGGGTTACTACAGAGATCAGTAAACAAGGGAAGACAGCATCCAATGGATCTATTCTGCTAATGGTGGCATCTTTCTCCAGTGCATGGTGCCTTCCCCTGTCACAAGAAGCTCTTCAAACTAGAATATTTTACATGCATTTGATAGCTCTCCATAATAACAATAGCAAAGTACTCAACAGTGGTCAGCATGGCTTCGCATGCATTCCTAAATTTAATTGTTTATAATCATTTAATAATTTGATGTAGCCATTTAATAATGGGTGTAACCATTTAATTGGTCTCAACTATAGTTACTTGCTAGATGAGATCCCAGAAAAGATAGCTGCATATAAATCCCATCAAAATTACTGGGACAAGTTAATTATTGTGGCTAGCTTAAGTCAAGGGAATTTAAAAGTGACTATTGTTATAAGCAGTTCAACAGGCCAATGTACCAAATACGCATGCTGAATGTTCTCTGGGTTGGGGCCACAGTATAGAACAACTGATTTAGCCAGGAAAATATGAACTCATGTGTGGCTTCTAATTGCCACCCCCATGATTTTTAAATTCTGCTACTGGCTATTAAAATATATCCATCTCTGGTACCACTCTTTATGGAACTAGGAAAGCTTGAGAACAGCAATTAAACATAAACCTGTGAAGAGGCAACAAACAATTTCCCATAAGGGTCAGTCTGGGGCCCAGTGCTGTTCAAAATGCTGTAGAGAATATGCTCAGCGAAGCTGTAGTAAGTAAAAAAATTGCATGATGGGGTAAAAATTCAAAAATAACCCCAATCAATTGCAGAATAGGTCTGCAAGCAATAAAATGTATTATGCTCTGAGAATATACGAGAGAATTTTAGCTAAACTCCAGGGATAGTGAGAATTGCAGTGAATTATGACTTAAATAGAAGCCAGAAATGTGATATTCTTTGCCTCAAACAGAAATAAATGTTACTTTGAATGGAGCTTTGAATGTGAGTTTCTTTTTTGTTAAAATTCTCACATTTGAAGGAGAGCCTTTTGGCAAACAGCTGGATTGCACAGAAGTCTCAAATAGTTCTTTGCTATTTTGTCTAAGTCATGAACACTGTCACTATTCAAGCTGAACTGTGCTAAAGCCCCCAAAGGCTTAATCTGGATGCATCACTGAACTGTGCAGTTCTTGAAGTAGCCCGCAGGGCATGACGCAAGCCTTGGAAGCAAAGCTGCACAGCCCTTCAGTTTGACAAAGCTCGAGGAAGGAAGCTAAGTTAGCTAAAGCTTAGGTGGAGTTCTTTCATATTTCCTTCATTAGTAAGGTTGCCAGTTCTGGGTTGAGAAGTATCTGGAGATTTTTGGAGTAGAGCCTGAGGAGAGTCAAAATGGCCATTTTCTCGAGGTGAATTGATCTCTGTCACGTGGAGATCAGCTGTAATAGCAAGAGATCGCCAGCCACCACTTGGAGATTGGCAACCCAATTCATTAGCAACACTTCTTTGGATGTGTCTGACAAAATTATTTTTGACTCTCAAGAGCTTATCCCCAGGGAAATGTCGGTCTTTAAGATCCTACTAGCCTCAAATTTTGTTCTGCTACAACAGACTTAACACAGTTACCTACCTGAAACTATTTTTATGTACACTGTCTGCCATCCTTCTAATTTATATCAGCTAGTCTTGGGTCCAAGGCTATGGGCTATTCAAATCCACAAACTCAGACCTACTTTCGGATTGTTTAACTGAAGCATCGTGAGCAAACTATAGAAAATAATCCAGATTAGTTGTAATCCAGATTAGTTCTGGGCTGTAATCCAGATTCATTTTTTCTGTTTACCACATTTAGAACATATTCATGGTACTGGCATAAAAATGTTGATGGTTTATGAACACAAGCAACCTGATCCTTATGCGTGGTCCCCTGTATCTGTCAGTGAAATAAAAACCCTAATTTCTATCATTAGGAGTAACAAGTGGAGACCCGCAAGAAACTTGCGGGATGGTCATCCCATTCCTCACACCTTTGCTTCCTCCCCTCTACCCTTACCTATCTCACACTCTTTCTCCCTTCTGGGGGTGGAGCCATAGACTCAACCCTCCAAAGCAGCCATTTTATCCAGGGGAACTGATCTCTGTCACCCGGACAACAGTTGTAATTCTGGGTGATCTCCAGCCCTCACCCAGAGGCTGGCAATGGTAGTCCTCATGGAGGAAATGGCTGGTTTGGAGGGTGGAGTCTATGGCATTATACTGGTTTGAAGTTCCTCCCCTCCTCAAACCCCACCATCCCCAGGATCCACCCCTTAAATGTCCAGGAGTTTCCCAATCCAGAGTTGGCAACCCTATTTCCTTCCCACCCAACAGCCAACTTAACCTTTATCTGCCTTTATCTGTCTTCAGCTTTTCTTCTCCACCCCCTCCCCCACAGCTTCTACCAAGGAAAATTATAGTCTTTCTCCACAGTGGGGACCAAAGCAGCTTACATTATTCTCACCTTCTTTTTATCTGCACAACAACCCTGTGAGGTTGGTTAGGCTGAAAGTATGTGACTGGTCCAAAATCACCCAGTCAGCTTCCACCGCAATATGGGGATCTGAACCTGGGTCTTGCAGACCCTACTCTGAGGCTCTAACTGCTGCATCACTGGTGGCTTTCATAGGGTGGCTGCTGAACAGCAGCAAGCAGCCAGGCCAAGTTGAGTCATGCAAATTAGGTGGTATCAAGTCACCCAGAGGGTGCTGCCTAGGGATGCCAGCCTCCAGGTGGGATCTGGGGATCCCCTGGAATTACTGCTCAGCTCCAGACTACTGAGATAACTTCCCCTGGAGAAAATGGATGCTTTAGAGGGTGGACTCTAGGGCATTGTATCCCACTGAGGTCCCTGTCCTCCCCAGGCTCCATCCCCAGATCTCCAGGAGTTTCCAGACCTGGAGCTGGCAACCCCACTACCCCCACCCCCTGCCAGTGCCCGTGGGGGGACCTGGCAACCCTAGACTGCTGCCAGGCCTAGGGTTGGCAACCTCCAAGTGGGGCCTGCTGGAGAGTGAACTCCAGAGATCTGTGAACAACAGAGATCTGTCTCCCTGGAGAAAATGGCTGCTTTGGAGGGTGGATTCTGTGGCATGATGCCCAGCTGAGGCCTCTCCCTTCCCCAAATCCTGCCCTCCTTGCACTCCACCCCAAAACCTCTAGGAATCCCCCAGCCTGGACCCAAGGCTCCCCCCTCCCCCTCCCTCCCTCCAAGGCCGAAAGAGGCCTGGAAAGAAAGGGCCCTTCCCCCCACACCCTTTGACTGACAGAGCCAGTCAGAAGCCTCTCCTCCCCCCCCCACGTTCTAATCTCTCACCGTTGCTGCCTGGAGTCAGGTCCCTGCAGAGGCCATTTCAAAAGGCTTTTGGGGGGAATTCAACCGTCCCTGAAGGGATTTCCTCACTGTTTGGATTTTTCTACAAACCCAGGAAGTCTACTGACTATGCAGGAAGGAGAGTTGGGGGAGAGTGAGGCCCCTGTTGGAGGGAATAGGTATCCGCACAGAAAAAAAAAAGTCTGGAATTAGAATAAGGATAAAGCCCCAAGTGAAAATTTTATTTGCCCCTGATTTGCTTTAGGATTTTCAGGACTGGTGGGTGCCTGTTTTAGCCACTCTGTTTACACATATAGATAGGTCTGGCAGGTTCCCTCAGGAATGGACATCTTCTATTGTGGTCCCAATGTATAAGAAGGAGGAGCATACTGATCCAGCTAACTATAGACCAATAAACCTGCTGGATGTAATAGGAAAACTTTATGCATGACAGAGCACCAGAGCAAATTGGATTTAGGCAGGGGCATTCAACCCTGGACCATTGCCTTGTACTGCAACACCTTATCAATAAATGTTCAAATGGAACATCTAGGCAACTATATGTGGCATTTATTGATTTCAAAGCTGCATTTGATTTCATCTCAAGATACCATTTATGGAGAAAACTAAGCAATATGAATATAGATAACAGGCTGCTAGAGTGTATAAAAGGCCTTTATATGGACACCAGTTTAAAGAACAGATTAGGTGTCCATGGCCAATAGTCTAGGTCAGTGAAAACCACAAAAGGTGTACGCCAAGACTGTATTTTGGCCCCACTGTTTTTTAATCTATACACAAATGATATGATAGCGTTCCTGTCGGGTCCTCATTTCTTTTCAGTCAAAGTAGTTGGAAAGACTATTTCAATTTTGCTCTATACAGATGTCACATAGCTAATTTCCCATGCTCAAATTGATCTTTGACAGTTCAGCTCCTACTGTAAGAAAACCTATGTAATATTAACAACGTTTTATTGAAGGTATTAGCTTTTGTGTGTACACACTTCTTTAGATACATTGAAATGGAGGAGCCAGTTTGGTGTCGTAGTTAAGTGTGCAGACTCTAATCTGGGAGAACCAGGTTTGATTCCCCACTCCTCCACTTGCAGCTGCTGGATGACCTTGGGCAAGCCATAGTTCTGCCAGAGGCGTTCTTGAAAAGAGCAGTTTCTGTCAGAACTCTCTCAGCCCCACCTACCTCACAGAGTATCTGTTGTGGGGAAGGGAAGGGAAAGGAGTTTGTAAGCCGCTCTGAGACTCTGAGTGAGAGGCAGGGTATAAATCCAGTCTTCTGCTCCTCCTCCTCCTTCTACCTATCCATACATATAGTTAGAGGGTGAGCAGCAAATTAGCATACAACATAACAAAGATGTTTAACAGATGCAAGGACCAAACAGGAATAACCAGGGATTTTTTGTAGAAAAAGCCCAGCAGGAACTCATTAGCATAATGGGCCACACTCCTGACAGTGCAGCTAATTAGCATATTAGGCCACACCCTGTGCTTCCCTTGGCTTGCCCAGGCACCCCATGACTATGGGGAACCCAGGCAAGCCCCCCCTTGAAGGGAAGGGAAGGCAGTTTAAACTGCCTTCCCTTGGCTTGCCTGGGTGCCCTGCAGCTGTGGGGAGCCCGGGCAAGTTGGCCCTTGGACAGGCTGGGGAAGTCGCTGGGGGGGGTCGCTCTGTAGCCACCCGCAGAGAGGTTTTAGCTATAGTGGGCGTGGCCAACTCTGAAGCCAGCCGGAACTCCATTCCTGTGCGTTCCTGCTGGAAAAATAGCCCTGGGAATAACAAGCTTTGTGTATATGGTCATCATTTATTTGGATTTAATTCCACGGGAAAATATAGTAATATATCAAAATCTGAGTTTGATGTATATATGTACCCTTGTTAATTGTGGAATGCTGAGAGTAATTAACTGAGACCCTGTTGTTATGCTCCATCCACCTCTTCTCAAACATGCAGGTAACTAACAGCATCCTTTTCTTTAAGAATAATAATAATAATAAAAGATTGGATTTATACCCCACCCATCACTACCCAAGGGAGTCTCAGAGCAGCTTACAAACTCCTTTCCCTCCCCACAACAGACACCCTGTGAGGTAGGTGGGACTGAGAGAGCTCTGACAGAAACTGTCCTTTTTAAGAACAGCTGTGCCAGAACTATGGCAAAGTCTTGCCCAAAGTCATCCAGCAGGTGCAAGTGGAGGAGTGGAGAATCAAATCCAGTTCTCCCAGGTTAGAGTCTGCACACTTAACCACTACACCAAACTGGCTGTGTGGCAGGTGAGGTGACTGATTGTGCAGTGTTATGTCTCCTCTGTCACCAGAGAAATACATTCCAATCTACCATTCCAAATTACATTACAGTCACTATTCTGACCTACTATTCCAAATAAGAAATACAAGAAAAGTACAAGAAAATAAAGAGGATGTATGGCCCTTCTTGGTGAGAATACAGATGTAAGGACTGAATGAGATTAACATATGGAATGAGATAAGAAACCAGTATTTCTGTTAAGACCTGGGTGGGGGATTGTTCTGAGTGTTGTAATAACTTGTAATTCAGCAATTTCCCTTTCCAGTCTGTTCCTGAAGGTCCTTTGCAATAAAACACCTACTTTGAGGTCACTCACTGAATGTTCTGGAAAGTTGAATTTTCTCCTACAGATTTCTCAGTATTGTGATTCTTAACATCAAATTTGTGTCCATTTATCCTTTGGTGTAGGGTTTGACCTGTTTGCCCTATGTAGAAAATGGAAGGCCTTGTTGGCATTTAGTGGCATGTACAATGTTAGAAGATGAGCAAGTGAATGAGCCTGAGAAGCTGTAGTCAATATTGTTAGTTCCAGTGATCACGTTGTCTGGGTGTATGTGGCAGTAAAGTTGGCATCTGGGTTTATTGCAAACTCTGGTACCAGTGTCCATGTTCAAGTTAGTGTTGCATTATTATGGGGTGAGGAGTTGTTTTAAGATTGGGGGCTATCTGTGTGCAAGAAAAGGTTTGCCCCCAGTGTTTGTAAAAGAGAACTGTCATTATTCTGTAGAGGTTGTAAATCATTGATGGTGCATTGAATTGTTTTGAGCTGACTAGTGGTCTTCTGTTATTGTCCCTTTTGGGCCTGTCTTCTAATAGGCTTTCTCTGGGTACCATTCTGGCTTTGTTAAACTGTTTCTTGACTTTATCAGGTAGATAGTTAAGTTCCAAAAAGGTTTGTTGTAGATCCCTCAGGTGAGAATCTGTCTGTAGGATTGGAACAGATGTTATTGTAGTGTAGAGCCTGGGTATGGAGCCTGTAGAGTTGCCAGCTCCAGGTTGGGAAATTCCTGAAGATTTGGTAAAAGATAAGGTTTGGCAAGGGGAGGGACCTCAGCAGGTATAATGCCATACTGATCACTCTCCAAAGGAGCTATTTTCTCCCAGAAAACTGATCTCTGTAAGCTGGGGATCAGTTGCAATTCACTTGGAGGTTGGGAATCACATGTGAGTTACACAAGAAGATGTGCAACTATAAATCCTCTATTTCACGATTATAAATTCACTTGTTTTCAATGCAAGCTGAAGAACACTGTTCGGCTTTCTGAGGCTCAACAATATTCGTCTGGTAATTAACTGAGACACTGGTTTTCAAGACAACTTACAGTTTTTCAGTGAGGCTTTGAAGGTTAAAGGATCTTTGAGGACTGATACAGCTTTATGTTATCTTTTCCCCAGTTAAAACTGGAGGTAATAAATAATGCTTTCTTGGAAATATTACAGACCGGGCACGCTAAATTAGTTGACCTCTGGCCCAAACAGTTCAAAGGAGAAGGATTATCCAGCATTCTGGCCAGAGGGAATATTCGTTTGCCTGTTCATTCACATGAGGAGCAAAGTCAGCCAAATAATTCAGGCTGATGGTTCTATCTCTGAGGCACAGATGCATGGACTGTAGAGGTCATTCCGTTTATTCAGTTTTTACATTTGTCTTTTGTCAGACTATCCTTTAAATTTTAACCTAAGAAAACAATCCAAAGAATTTATAAAATAAAGATTAATCAGTGCACAAAGAGAACATTATCAGAGGCAGAGCAAGTAATAAAAATCACAGTTGTAAGAGGAAGACATGTACAAGTATGGAAGGAGATGTGTCAATAGCTTTAGAAAGAATAAGGGAGAAGTAGAAAGAACCCTCTGCTGTATATAAACTTTCTTATGTAGGTATGAACTGAGATATACTCTGAGCATGGAAGGCATTTGTTTGTTGTTATAATACAAGTTATATCACTGAGCAAAATGAAACACATTTCACAACATTAAGTCTTTCTATCTCTAAAGCTTTTAGGCAGTGAACTTGCATATCTTTCAGAAAAATTTTCACTTAGAGTTCAGTCTGCAGTTGGACAATACTACATACCCTTAGTGAACTTGATAGGGTTGCCAGCCCCTTGTCCAGGTGGGGATTCCCCTGCTTTTGTGGGCCCTTCCCTGCCACCAGCCAGCTGGACGGTGGGAGGAAAACCCACCTGCAAATGCCTCCAAATGCAGCATGATGACATCACTTGGAATTGATGTTATTGCGCATGATGATATCACTTGGAAGTGACATTATTGCACTGTTGACACTGTACAGTGATGGTCTAGTTTTTGAGCAAAACTCTATGGTAAATTTGGGCTCAAACCATAGAGTTTTGACCCCAAATTAGAGCATCGCACGATGGCAATGTAATGATGTCACTTCCAGGTGATGTCATCACACCACACATGCAAAGTGTATACGGCAGAAGATCCCAGCAAGGTCAAAAGGTGCCCCACCCAGGAAGAAGGTAGGACCTGGCAAAGCTAG
Organism: Gekko gecko; assembly: GCA_029375565.1. Lineage (NCBI taxonomy): Eukaryota > Metazoa > Chordata > Lepidosauria > Squamata > Gekkonidae > Gekko > Gekko gecko. The sequence continues at coordinate 88,039,073 of JAPDNY010000002.1, read as the reverse complement.
AGCTTGAAAAAACAAATATTTTGTTGTTGGTACATCACTGGTTCCAGAAGTCTCCCAGAGTTTACATTTGCTATGGGGCCAAGATGTAATTACCACCCAATAAATGTTCAGAGCCTGACAATTTTAGTTTCCTGGTTCTAAATACAAAATTCTAGGTTTCAAAAACCTAGACATGGAAAAAAGTGTAATATGAAGGTGAAATCAATTTTACTAGATTCCATTCTAGAAGCTAGATTTGATTTCATGGAACATGATATGTTTAAAGGGTGGGGGTATATTATTAGCAATGAGGTGGCAGACAGAGCAGCTGCTTCACAAAACCAATCCCAGCATTTTTACTGTATTTTCCTGGGCAAAAGAGAGGTGGCTGAAGTAATTTGTCTAGAAAGAAGTTCTATATTAGTAGCGCAGTTTTTCAAGATAAGATTCTTGTGGTAAATCTAGATAGATTCAAAAAGCATCAGGCAACCTATGACAGACCTCTGGCACTTCCCCACTATCAGGCAAGTTTTCCCACCAAAAAATTGTTCCTAGCTGTGACTGAGCAGCCTCAAGTAGTGGATTTAGTTATGGTTTTAAAAGTCTGTGTGTCCCATCCCATCATGAAGATCTGATTTGTCTTTTAGGAACTTGATGAGATAAGCAGGAGCCCTCTTGTTTGTCCCTTTCAAATGGCACTTGAGGTAGTATAACATTCAAACAGGAATAACAATTTTATTTAACAGGCAGGGATTGAATAGGTGTAGTAAGGAGTGGGAAATGCTGAGGTAAAATTGTTGATAATACAGGTTCTTTTAACAATCAAAATAGTGTTGTTAAAGCTTATTTTCATATATTCTTGGATCTTATCAGTGAGTTTGACTCAGTACAGGCCTAGGAGTAGGCCTCTTTTTTAGCTTTTAGTCTCTTATTTCTGGGTTAGTCTCTTAAAGTCTCTTTTTTTCCAGGATAAGTCTCTTTTCTCTCCTTTTTTGTGCCTTCAAGTACTCAAGAAATTAAAATTGTGGAACAGGATTGTGGGATGTGCTATTCTTCAAATGCAATAAAGGTATGTGATTTGTCTTTTTAAATGTACAATCAATATTTCTTTTCTATGAGTTTCTTATGATGAGAATTTGCTCATAATGCACACAGTTTGTGTGTGTGTGTGTGTTATGATGCTCTGAAGAAGCTAACTTGTTTCATTTTCCTGCATAGCACTTTTTCAACCCCACCCCTTGAAAATGTTACATTTCATTAGTATATTAGGCATGTTGCATTTTATTACAGTGTTAAGTTTTATTCTATTAGTATCTTATTTTGTTTAGGGTTTTTTAGTATTAGTCTTTTACTTTAATGCTTTATTTTTTTATTTTCTAATTCTTTTTTCCTTCCTTTCAGGATTCTTGTTGAAATGGTTGGCTGCTGATCTGTGAACTGAAGTGTTAATGATGGGAAAGTACAAATTTAGAGCCGATTGGCTTCTTAAAAAAGACCATAGTGGACATTTGATGTCAGCTGAAGTGTTTTGCAAACTTTGTGTGTGTACAATAGATTTTCAGAACAAAGGTCTTCATGCTCTTCTTCAACACTCGGACTATGCTAAACATAAAAAATTAGCCTCTGATGTTCTAGTGGCTAAACAGATGGTTTTAGTTGCAGCTAATCCTGATGATTCTTCTGAAACAATCCAGAGTGAATATCCCAGATCAAGCCATAGTTCTTCAGCACCTCTTATTAAACTCTATAGTTCGAAGAATTTGGCAACAGTATCTGAACTCATTTGGGTTATGAAGTCAGTATGTTGCAACTTTTCGGCATCTTCTTGCAGTGGCGTAAAGGAAACATTTGATGCAAGGTTTCCAGGGGGTGTTCCAACTGATTTTTCTTTAAGCCCTAAAAAGATGTAATATTTAATAGCTGATGCACTGGGACCATATTTTCAATGGATTATCTCAGATGATGTGGGAATCTCCTTTTATTCAGTCTGTTTTGATGAAACAACCAATGTTGAAGACAAAAAGGAGCTCCAGATATCGGTGAGATATTGGTCAGAGGGTAGAGGTGAAGTAGTTTCAAGACATTTGCAGACATTCTTCATCGGGAAAGCTGATGCACAAACTCTTAACAAAAAAAATCACAGTGCCATCAGTAGGGCAAATCTGCCCATTCACAAGCTGCTGACGATTGGTTCAGATGGTCCTAATGTGAATAAGAAAATTCACAAACTTTTCAATGAAAATTTGATTGAAATGAGGTCATGTGGATTAATTGATATTGGGACCTGCCCCCTTCATATCGTTCACAACTCATATCTGAAAGCCTTGCAGACTTTTCATGAAGATGCATCTGAATTAGCTATTGCTGTTTACCACTACTTCGAGGGGTGGCCAGAGAGGGTAGAGGAATACAAAAAGTTACAAGATCTCAAATTACCTCAAAAGAAATTCCTCAAACATTCTCCTTCTAGGTGGCTTACATTTCACTCTGCTGCCGAGAGCCTGCTCGAACAGTGGGAAGGAGTAAATTTCTTAAATTCATTCCATCAACAAAGAATCAGGCTGTGTTACAGTCTAGTTCATACAGAAAGATTGCCAATCTTTTGCGTTGCTCTTTTATGCCAATCTTCTGCTATCAGAGCAGAATTGTATTTCACTATATCTTCTGCAGAATGTTTCTCTAGCTTCACCAAGAGATTCCAACAAGATGAACCTTTAATTCACATCCTGTACCCTCAGCTACAAGAACTGTTAGGGAAACTGGCTAGACATGTTTGCAAGTCTGTTTCTGAAGATAACTATGATGTGAATGAGTTATTTGATTTGAAAAACATGTAACCCATGAGAGATGTTGTTGTTTCATGGGAAGTTAAAAAGGAACTTTCATATCTTCTGGAAAAAGATTTCTTGGTGTTTATGAAAAATGCTAAAGAGCATTATGTTGCTGGATGCAAATACTTGATTGAAAAGGTCATGAAAGGTTGTGGTTTGCTGAAAGCTTTGAGGCGTTTAAACCCTTCTCTTGTGAAAACCCCAAAAGCTGTCAAGATGTAGTTTCAGTTGCCAGAGAACTCCATATCAATACAAAAAAAAAGATGTTCTCATTGATGAATGAAAAATGTTGCAGATGGAGACAGACCGCCCAGCTTTTGAAGGAAGAATTGATAGTTTTGGGGATAAAATTTGAAAGAAAACTAATGTAGCTGGGGGGGGGGGGAATATCAAGAGTTGGTAAAAGTTATCAAGACTGCATTGTCTCTATCACACAGAAATGCAGACATTGAGAGGCATTTTTCTGTGTCAAGATGGGCTTTATCTGAGGACAAGGCTTCCACTTGTGAACGAACATTGAATGCAATTTTGTCGATCAAAGATACATTGAAAATCTATGGAAATAAACCTGAACTGGTTCCCATGACATCAAAACTTATTGCTATGAGACAAAGTGCACATAAGCAATACATAATGTACTTAGAGGAACAAAAAAGATTGAAAAAGGAGGAAGAAAAAAAGAAAGAGGAGGAAATGCATTTAGCTAAAGAGATGGAAGTAAAGGCTAAACAAGCAGAAAAGTCTAGGAAAAAAATTGCTGAGATCACTGACAAAAAAGGACCATGAGGCAACTTCTGAAGCATCTAATCATCTGTTCAAAGAAGCCAATGAATGTTTGAAGAGAGTAATACAGAAAGGAAATACGCAGGAAGTTAGTGTTGCACAGGGTATGTTGGAAGGCTATGTTGCTATGCGTGGAACTGAGTGGCAAAACTTAAAGGACTGGAAACTTCAAAAAAGTGTAGAGAAAATAAAAAACAGTTTCTTCAATGCTTTATTTGGTAAAAACCTAAAAATTCTTGATTTATTTTTTATTTGAATTAGCATTCCATTTAATAAAAAAAAATCCTAATCATACCTTTTAGTGTGGTTTTTGTTTTTATTCAATAATAAATGAAGAAGCCATACCCCATCCAGGACCAGAAACAAACTTAGCCTTAAACACCAAGTGATATACTGTGCATGAATATATATGCATATATACACACACATAATATATTCTACTGTATGATACACTACATATTTTTTGGAAGTTTTGGAGTTAAAAATAGCTTGATTAACAAAATGAAAAATTTAAATGGGAAGAAAACTACTACGTAGATATTATCATAAATGATAATCCATTTGATGCCAAGCTAAAGAACTTTTTCAGGTTTTTTAGTGTGACTGTTGATGTAATTTTACATCCCACTCCAGTTTTGAGAGAAAAATTATATTCTTTATCATTTTGTAGTTACACAAAATGTGTATACTTACACATTTGTTTCTGGTCTCAACTGGCTGTCTGAGTTCGGACTCTCCGAGCAATGGAGACCACCATAAAGCTGGAGAAAAGCTGGGGAGATGGGGGAGTGGAAGACAAGGAGGGATACAGCAGACAAGAAGACCAGGAAGTATTCTCCAAAGAGGGCTGGACTGACAGAGCTTTGAGAACTGGAGATGCTCTGAAGCCGAAAGGAAGCAAGATGAAGAGAAAGAGAGATTGAGCCCTGTGGAGATGAAGATGCGACATCAATGTCCTGTAGACAAGATCCACAGTATCTTTATTTGTGTACCTAAACTCTCCCCCTTCTGGAAACCACAATTTATTTCTATATCCTGAGGTGTCTAAATCCGATTCCCTTCTCAACAGACTAGGGGTCTCCTCAGAGCAACCTATCCCAGTATAACTGGGCAGGAATTCTTCTTCTCCTCAGAAGACATAACTCTTTTCTTTTGGCCTGAATGGGAGTTTCAGCACACTACCCAATCACTATCCCAGTTCTGGTGTCTGTAAAATGGACTTAGGCTGACTCTTAGACATTCAGTTCTGATACCGAATTCTTCCTCAGAATTGATAGAAAACAGTTAAGAAAGGGAGTCATTTCCTGTCACTCCAAAGGTGAACCTGTCTCAGGCCCATAGCTATAGTGATTTTTAGGGCTCCCCCGATGCCCAGCAGGTGGCTGTTGGGGGATCCCCACCCCCAACAGTAGTCTGCAGCCCTCTTGAGAAGACTGAGTGCCACACATGCCTGTTCTGCAAGTTCACCTGTTGCAAGGCAGGAGTGCCCGGCACCCACTCTTTCCAAGTGGGGGCAGCCAGCTCCTGCCTTGCAAGAGGTGATTTTGCCTCTTGCATGGCAGGAGAGCTTGGCCCTCGCTTCCCCCCCATTTAAAGGAAAATTTCCCTTTAAATGGTAGGAAAAAAGTGGGGATGTGATGATGTCACACAGAGTGATGTCATTGCACTGGGGATGGTCACCCTCCCTTCCGGAACACCCCCAATCCCCCCACCGATGAGAAGATCGGACCTGGCAACCCTACTGGAACTATTGAGGTGCATTGTTGTTTTAAATGCTGATGATTTTATTGAATTAAGATTGATGATTTTATGGTTTTTAATTGATTATTGTAATATGTTTTAAATAGTAAATCTGCATTAGCTGTAGATATATACATGTTGGTATCTGCCCTGAGCCTATAATATGGGGAGGGTGGGCTATAAGTTTAATGAAATAAATAAAAATAAATAGATAGATTCACTTTCCTATGAAGCCCTGGCCATCATTCCCATCCCATGCCATCATTCAGATGTTGAATCTCTTGTTCTGGATGTCCTGTAGAATGCCATTCTCCAGACTGGACTTCAGACCACCTTGGCATCTATAGGATTCCCAAGGAAGAGTCCTATGACCAGGGGTCTTTTCGGGGGAGCCCACCGGAGCACAGCTCCGGGAGCTCAGGAGCCAAGCCCCGCCCCCAGCCGGCGTCCCGGAGAGTCTTTCAGGCAGCTGAATGTCAATTTCAGCTCCATTATATCCTATGGGCCATTGAAGTCAATGGTGAAAACATAGGGTATATTCTAGGGGCTGGAGGGGGGGTTTGAGGGAGAGGCTCGAAACTCACAGGATAGCTGATGGAGCCTCTCCCAAGATACCCACCAAGTTTCAAGAACATTGGACCAGGGGGTCCAATTCTATGGCCCCCTAAACAGGTTGCCCCTATTCCCTCCATTGTTCTCTATGGTGGGAAAAAAATAACTTATTTTCCCACTATAGAGAACAATGAAGGAAATGGGGCAACCTATTTGGGGGCCCATAGAATTGGACCTCCTGGTCCAATGTTCTTGAAATTTGGTGGGTATATTGGGGAGAGGCTCCATCAGCTATCCTGTGATCTTGGAGCCTCTCCCTCAAACCCTCCCCTCCAGCCCCAGAATATACCCTATGTTTTCACCATTGACTTCAATGGCCCATAGGGTATAATGGGGCTGAATTGCCACTGAATTTCTTTCATTCCCTCCTTTCCTTCTTTCTTTTTCCTCTTTCCCTCATTCTTCTCTTCTCTTCTCTCTTTCTTTATTTCTTTCTTTCCCACCTTCTTCTCTTCTCTTTTTCCTCCTTTCCCTGTTTCCCTCCCTCTTCCCTCTCTTTCTTTCTCTCTTTCCTTCCTTCTTTCCTTCTCTCTACTCTCTCTCTTTCCTTCCCTCTTTCCTCCTTCTGTGGCCCAACTCTAGTGAGAAGGAGTTTAAACTTTAAACCCCTTCTCTCTTAGCTCCCCCACCCAGACCAGCTGGGGAAGGGAAGGGGAGGCTTTTGAAGATGCTTCCCCCCTTTTGCTTCCCCTTCTGACATCACTTCCGGTGATGTCAGGGGGTGTGGCATATGCTAATAGCCTAATAGCTCATTAGCATACCATATGCTAATGAGCTCCTGCAGCTGTTCTTCTACGAAAAGACCCCTGCCTATGACCCACCTATGTAAGAGTTCCTCCACTCCAGAATCACTGTCCAAAGGATTTGGAGTCTGGAATACAGCATTTTGTAGAATGCTAGATTATCAAGATTTCCGTTTTCTCTATTACAGGTATGTCACTTCTTTGCTGTGATTTGTAGAAAGGCTAAGTTACCCTTTTATTGTCTATGCTTGACACTAAGAAATTATCGCTAACTTAGACTTTGTTGTTGAGGTAGGATAGCAATTTCAAATCAAAATTCATCTGGAAACTCAAACTTTGTTTCAACAATTCATCGCACCACAAATGATCTGTTTCTGTATTATTAGTGTGAAATCATTATTCATCTGGCAGCTTCATTTGAAAACACTATGCAGCCAAATCAAACTTCAGTCTGTTAATAAGATACCACTGTGAAGCATGTGAAGCAAACTCTGTCTCCTGGGTGGAAAGGACATGATGTTTGGGATTCTTTGTTCCAACATCAACATGTATTTTTGCTGTCCCGTTGTTTTCTTTCTGATAGCTGATCTGTAACTCTCCTGTGGCTACTCTATAGAAAAAAGTTCAAAGACAACCTAGGAGAAAAAATGTACATCAGCTGCCTTTGTGCTTGTGAACTTACTTTCATAGATCCTGAAGCTGAGGAAACATCACAAATAAAATGTATAGTCCAAAGATTGAAACCACTGAACCTTTGAGCAATTTGGACCAAAATGTTAAAGGGATGTTGAAAACCAGATCAACAATGCCAATTTGGTGTAGTGGTTAAGGGTGTGGACTCTAATCTGGGAGAACCAGGTTTGATTCCCTACTCCTCCAACTGCAGCTGCTGGATGAAAGAGCTCTCTCTTGAAAGAGCTCTCTCAGCCCCACCTACCTCATAAGGGTGTCTGTTGTGGAGAGGGGAAGGGAAAGGAGTTTGTAAGCCACTCTGAGACTCTGAGTGAAGGGAGGGATATAAATCCAATCTTTTCTTTTTCTTCTTCTTGGAGTCTCTTCTTATCAAATCACAGTAGCCCAGAGCATAGTTCCTCCAGAATGTTACCAAAGGAGCCAGGCCAGCAACCATCAGGCAATCAGAGTCAAATCGAAAGGTATTTGGAAGAAATATGGATTATTTTTGCTCTGGAGCTCCTGAGCATCTTTTGAAAGAACAATATTTAAGGTGTCTTTCAGTTGCTTGGACTAAGATGGAACTTGAAATGTTATCTTTGCAAAATGAAGTCATAGAGTTGCAAGGTTGCAAAAAATTATTACACTAGTCTAGAGTAAACTCTAGATTTACAGAATCTCCACCACTCCCTTTTCCAACACATTCTTGAACTGAGCTGGTTCTGTAGCAGTGTTTCTCAAACTCTGATCTAGGGAGGCCAAGGAGCTGTTCCTGTTGGCAGCAGAGGATAGGATTCACAATAATGGGCTTAAATTACGGGCTGAAAGGTAACAACTAGATATTAGGGGGAAAAATTAACAGTAAGAGTTGTGCAACAGTGGAATCCATTGCCTAGGGAGGTGGTGAGCTCCTCCTCACTGGCAGTCTTTAAGTAGTGGCTGGACAAGCACTTGTCAGGGATACTCTAGGCTGATCCTGCATTGAACAGGGTGTTGGACTAGATGGCCTGTATGGCCTCTTACAATTCTGTGACTAGAGAGAGGGGAGATATTAATACTTTGTAAGGCCTCTGGGTGAGCCCATCTCATGCCATCTGGCTAATGTGAAAATGGAGCCCTCTCATTATTCTAGGAATGGAAGCAGGGAATCTTCATATCAGGAGAAGGGATTTTTTCTTCTTCTTTCAAAAGGTGGGAACACAGAGCTACTACTTCCTACTGTCACCTGGCTTCCAGATCACCTCAGAGCACTATCTAGAAAAATGTGATGATTGGTTGCTGAGAACCAAGCCTTTGGAATTCTAATTGACTGAATTGCATTATGCAGGATCATAGCTACTTCTAATATAATATTGAACTGCCTTTCACTCTGTTTTCTGATGCAAAGAATTTAAGGGAGAGGGAGAGGCAGTCTGCATCCTTGGAAAATAATGATCAATGACAGTTTTCAATAGAATATTGGAAGCTCAGGTTGTGTCTTCTATTTCTGTGAGTATTTCAGAAGACTGGTCGTCTTCTATTTCTGTGAGTGTTTCAGAAGTCCTTCCCTTCCCCGTTTAGCTGCCCATTATCTAGAAGTTATTAACTGTTGAGGAAGTTTGTTGCTATTTGTGATGGAGCAGATGGAGGTCCATAGTTTTAAAAGGCTCTAAAATTTTGGGAAACCTTTTGCAATGTGTGTGATTTTGAACACTTCCAAGTGAAAGGACCAAAATAGTTTCATAGATGTATTCCCAGAATTTTTTAAAAAAATCCAAACTGGGCCACATAAAAAGATAATTAATTGGCACTGGTAGCAAAATTAATACGGTTTCAAATTTAACCCTTAAGTGAATGTTGAACAACTTTGCCCATTATTGTAAACTAGGAGCAAAGCCTATTATATAAAAGCAATACAACAAGCTCTAGAAAGAGACCCCCCCCCACAGCAGGCTTGTGGAGCCGCCTCCTCCTCCTCCGAGTGAGCCATGACAAAGAGGTGAGCGGCATTACCTGGGACATATTCTGGCACCCCTGCATCATTCAGAGTGCCGCCGCCTCTCACTCTCCAGCTGCATGTTCCCAGGTGGGTGTTGGCAGCCGCTGGGCTTCTGGCACTCCAATGAGGCCTGCTTGGGCTGGCCCACATGCTGGGAGCCTTCATCTCTTGGGGCTGAGCGGAGTTGGTTCCCATCTGCCACCTTGGAGAGACCACACCAGGGCCAGGTGTGGGGAAATCAGGGCAGTGCCACTGCCACCTCCTCCTCCAGGTGGTCTTGGCCTCCTCCGAGCATGCCACGGCAAAGAGGTGAGTGGCGTTACCCAGCACGTATTCTGGTGCTCCTCCATTGTTGAGAGCACCACTGCCACCTCTCGCTCTCTAGCCACATGTTCCCAGGTGTGTGTTGGTGGCCACTGGGCTTCTCCTGCTTCGACTGGCCTGTGCACTTGGAGCCTTTGTCTCTCTGGGGCGAGCGGGGCTGGCTCCCACCCGCTGCCTTGGAGAGACCTCACAAGACATTGTGGCTGAGACATTGGCTGCGCCTTCTATGGGTGGGACTCCAGTAATGCAGCCACTGGATTGGCACACCTTTGGAGTAACAGATCAGCAAGCCAAATACTGTGGGAGTGTGTGGAATTTTCACCCCAAAACAGCATTATATATAAGGAGAGATACCAGTAAGAGAACATTAATTTGTTTCGAAGTCTGGAGATCAAGTCCTATAAGGAAAGGTTGAAGGAGCTGGGTGTCTTTAGCCTGGAGTGGAGACAACTGAGAAGTGATATGATAACCATCTTCAAGTACTTGAAGGGCTGTCATTAAGAGGATGGTACAGAGTTGTTTTCTGTTGCCCCAGAAGGTTGGACCAGAACCAGTGGGTTGAAATTAAACCAGAAGAGTTTTTGGCTAGACATTAGGAAGAACTTCCTGACAGAGTGGTTCCTCAGTGGAACAGTCTTCCTCAGGAGGTAGTGGGCTCTCCTTAAGAATATAAGAGAAGCCACTGTTGGATCAGGCCAATGGCCCATCCAGTCCAACACTCTGTCACACAGTGGCCAAAAATACCAGGTGCCATCAGGAGGTCCACCAGGGACCAGGACACTAAAAGCCCTCCCATTGTTGCCTGCCCCAAGCACCAAGAATACAGAGCATCCCTTGCCCCAGAGTCCCTATCTATACCTTGTGGCTAATAGCTACTGATGGACCGCTGCTCCATATGTTTATCTAATTCCTTCTTGAAGCCGTCCATGCTTGTAGCCGCCACTACCTCTTGTGGCACTGAATTCCATGTGTTAATCACTCTTTGGGTGAAGAAGTACTTCTTTTTATCCATTCTAACCTGACCGTTCAACGATTTCATTGAGTGCCCACAAGTTCTTGTATTGTGAGAAAGGGAGAAAAGTATCTCTTTCTCTACCTCTTCTATCCCATGCATAATCTTATAAACCTTGATCATGTCACTAAAGAGCTCCAAGCGCCTCAACCTTTCTTCATAGGGAAAATGTTCCAAACCCTTTTATCATTCTAATTGCCCTTTTCTGCATTTTTCCAAAGCTATAATATCCTTTTTAAGGTGTGGTGACTAGAACTGTACACAGTATTCCAAATGTGGTCACACTATTGATTTATATAGGGTCATTATGATATTGGCTGATCTGTTTTCAATACCCTTCCTAATAATCCCCAGCACAGCATTGGCCTTTTTTATTGAGGTCACACACTGTCTCAACATTTTCAGTGAGTTATCTACTATGACTCCAAGATCTCTCTTTTGGTCAGTCTCTGCCAGTCTGGACCCCATCAATGTATATTTATAGTTAGGATTTTTGGCTCCAATGTGTATCATAAGAACATAAGAACATAAGAGAAGCCAATGTTGAATCAGGCCAATGGCCCATCTAGTCCAACACTCTGTCACACAGCGGCCAAAAATACCACGTGCCATCAGGAGGTCCAGCAGTGGGGCCAGGGCACCAGAAGCCCTCCCACTGCTGCCCCCCCCAGCACCAAGAATAGAGTGCATCACCTGCCCCAGACTGAGAGTTCCCATCTATACCCTGTGGCTAATAGCCACTGGTGGACTTCTGCTCCATATGTTTATCTAATTTCCTCTTGAAACTGTCCATGCTTGCAGCTGCCACGACCTCCTGTGGCAGTGAATTCCATATGTTAATCACTCTTTGGGTGAAGAAGTATTTCCTTTTATCTGTTCTAACCCGACTGCTCAGCAATTTCATAGAGTGCCCACGAGTTCTTGTATTGTGAGAAAGGGGAAAAAGTACTTCTTTCTCAACCTGCTCAATCCCATTCATAATCTTATAAACCTCGATCATGTCACCTCTCAGCCGTCGTTTCTCCAAGCTAAAGAGCCCCAAGCATTTTAACCTTTCTTCATAGGGAAGGTGTTCCAACCCTTTTCTCATTCTAGTTGCCCTTCTCTGCACTTTTCCCAATGCTATAATATCCTTTTTGAGATGGTGTGACCAGAACTGTACACAATATTCCAAATGAGGTTGCACCAATGATTTATACAGGGGCATGATGATACTGGCTGATTTGTTATCAATTCCCTTCCTAATAATCCCCAGCATAGCGTTGGCCTTCTTTATTGCAGCTACACATTGTGTAGACATTTTCAGCGAGTTATCCACTACGACACCAAGATCTCTCTCTTGGTCCGTCTCTGCCAGATCAGACCCCATCAACGTGTATTTATATTTAGGATTTTTGGCTCCAATGTGCATCACTTTGCACTTGGCCACATTGAACCCCATTTGCCACGATGACGCCCACTCACCCATCCTCAACAGATCCCTTTGGAGTGCCTCACACTCCTCCCTGGTTTTCACCACCCTGAATAACTTCGTGTCATCTGCAAATTTAGCCACATCACTGCTTACTCCCAATTCCAAATCGTTAATAAACAAGTTAAAAAGCATGGGACCGAGTACTGATCCCTGTGGTACCCCACTGCTTACCACCCTCCGCTGAGAAAGTTTCCCATTTATACTCACTCTCTGTTTCCTATTTATAAGCCAGTTTTTGATCCACAAGAGGACTTGTCCTTTTATTCCAACATAGCACTTGGCCACATTGAACCCCATTTGCCATGTTGACACCCACTCACCCATCCTTGACAGATCCCTTTGCAGTGTCTCACAATCCTCCCTGTTTTTTACCACCCTGAATAACTTCATATCATCTGCAAATTTAGCCACTTCATTGCTTACTGTCAACTCCAAATCATTAATGAACAAGTTAAAAAGCATCAGACTGAGTACTGATCCCTGCAGTACCCCTCTGCACCTTCCACTGAGAAAATTGCCCATTTATACTCACTCTCTGTTTCCTATTAATTAGCCAGTTTTTGATCCACAACAGGACCTGTCCTTTTATCCCGTGACTATTGAGCTTACTTAGGAGCCTTTGATGAGGAACTTTATCAAAAGCTTTCTAGAATTCAAGGTAAACAATATCTATTGGGTCCCCCTTGTCCACATGTTTGTTCACCCCCTCAAAAAACACTAACAGGTTAGTGAGACAAGATCTTCCCTTTCAGAACCCATGCTGAGTTTGCCTCAATAGCTGAGTCTGTTCATCAATGTGCCCACTAATTTTTTCCTTAATAACAGTTTCCACCAATTTACCTGGTATTGAAGTCAGACTAACTGGCCTGTAATTTCCTGGATCTCCTCTGGAACCTTTTTTAAGGATGGGAGTGACATTAGCTACCTTCCAGTCCTCAGGAATGGAGGCAGATTTTAATGAATGATTACATATCTTTGTAAAGAGATCCACAAGTTCACATTTGAGTCCTTTCAGAACTCTCGGATATATGGCATCCAGGCCTGGTGATTTATCAGTTTTTAAATTGTCTATCAGTTGTAGGACCTCCTGTCTCATCACCTCAATCTGACTCAGGTCTTTCAACACCCCTCCCGAAATCAGCGGTTTTGGAGTGGCAAGCACTTCTCATCTTCCACAGTGAAGACAGAGGCAAAAAATGCATTCAGCTTCTCAGCCATTTTCCTATCATCCTTCAGTACTCCTTTAACCCCTTGGTCATCCAAGGGTCCCACTGCCTCCCTGGCTGGTTTCCAGCTTCTAATGTAGTTGAAGAAAGTTTTATTGTTAGTCCTTATGTTTTTTGCTATATGCTCCTCATATTCCCTTTTTTGCCTGCCTGATCACAGACTTGCATTTTGTTTGCCACAGCCTGTGTTCCCGTTTATCAACCTCACTGAGACTAGCTTTCCCCTGCTTAAAGGAATCCTTCTTACCTTTTACAGCTTCTATTACTTCGTTTGTTAATCATGTAGGCTTTTTTCTATACCTATTTGTGCCTTTCCTAACCTGCAGTATACATTTTTTCTGAGCTTCTAGGATTATAGTTTTAAATAGTTTCCAAGCTTCTCCAATGGTTTTGACCCTTTCTACTTTTCCTTTCAGTTTCCTCCTCAGGTGTCCCCTAATATCAGAGAAGTTTCCCCTTTTAAAGTCAAATGTGGTTGTATCAGTCTTTTTGGGCAACTCCCTATTTATACAAATGTTGAACTCAATAACATTATGGTCACTGTTCCCAAGCGGTGCAATCACTTTTACATCTCTCAACAGGTCTTGGGCATTACTTAGGACCAAATCCAGGATTGTCTCTCCCCCGGTAGGTTCCGTGACCATTTGCTCCATAACACAGTCATTGAGAGTGTCTAGAAACTCAGTCTCTTTTTTCCCGAGTAGAACACATATTGACCCAATCAATGTATGAGTAGTTAAAATCACCTATTACGACATAGTTTTTTTGTCTAGCCACTACCTTTAATTCATTCATCATTTTATAATCCTCCTCTATCTTTTGATCTGGTGGGCGATAACAAACTCCCAGTATTAAGTTTCCTTTTGGGCCCACTATTTCAACCCATAGCATTTCCAGAAGCAAATCCAATTCTCTTACCCTCTCAGTCTTACTGGACTATATACCCTCTCTGACATACAGAGCCACCCAACCTCCAACACTTCCCCCCCTATACTTGTGGTATAATATATAACCGGGAATCACTGTATCCCACTAATTTTCCTCATCCCACCAAGTTTCTGAAATACCCACAATGTATATTCCCCCTTCCCAATACCAAGGACTCCAACTCCCTGATTTTACCTCGGACACTTCTAGCATTCATATAGAAACACCTATAATTTCCCATACATGTTAAGCCCACAACTTTCCTTTTGCTGCCTCAAGACCTTGTCAGGCAATCCATATCACTAGCCATAGTCTCAGTGGACAATTCCAATCCACCTCCCTGTAGAAATGCAACAGCTACCCCCTCATCTCTCCGAGATTAGCCATCCTGAACCAGAGACTTTTAATCTCCTGTCAGCTTTCCCCCAATATTCAGTTTAAAAACTGCTCTGCCATCTTTTTGATTTTAAGAGCCAGCAGCCTGGTTCCTTCTTGGGACAAGTGGAGACTGTCCCTTTTGTACAGCTCCCTCTTGTCCCAAAAAGCATCCCAGTGCCTAACAAACTTGAACCCTTCCCCCCTACACCATCGTCTCATCCACGCATTGAGACTTCTGATCTGTGCCTGTCTCTCCGGCCCTGTGCGTGGAACAGGTAGCACTTCTGAGAAGGCTACCTTGGAGGTCCTGGCCTTGAGTTTTCTGCCAAGCAGCCTAAATGTCTTCTCCAGGACCTCACGATGCATTTCCCCACATCATTGGTGCCAACATGCACCATGACCACTGGCTCCCCCCCAGCACTATCTACCAGCATATCTAAAACACGCATAATGTCTGCTACCTTCACACCAGGCAGGCAAGTCACCATATAGTCAGTACACAGGTTCGCCACCCAGCTGTCTACCTGTCTAAGGATCGAATCGCCAAGAGCCCCTCCCACCCTGCCCAGGGATGGTTCCTTGGTGCAAAAGGATACTCATTCACCAGCTGAAGAAGAGGTCCCTGCTGAGGGCACATTCCCCTTATCCTTTGCATGGTGCCCTGTTTCCCCTTGATCCTCATGCTCCCTGACAGTGGCGGGGCTGCCAGATCCAGAGTGGGACATATCTAACAAATCCCCAAGAGTCTTCTCTGTGCTCCTAACTGACTGTCTCTGCTTCTCCAGGTCAGCCACCTTGGCCTCAAGGGAGCAAACTTGTTCCCTGAGAACCAGGAGCTCCTTGCACCAAGCACACACACAAGACTTCTGTCCAGTGGGCAGATAGTCATACATGTGACATTCCATGCAAAACACTGGATAGCCCCCAACCCCCTGCTGGCATTCTGACTTCATAATTGCTTTTAAAATCCCCCTTTTAAAACCCTTTATATTTATGTGGCTCTCCTTCTAGAAGTCTACTTAGCTTACTGGGAACACAAGGAGACCAGGGCCTTGGCTTTCTGGCTCTTCCTGGACTTCTTACAGAGCCCCTAGTCTAAGAGTCCCTAGGCTAAGAGCCCTTTAGCTCACCCTTTGGCTCATGCCTCTGGCAAGGTGCTGCCTTAAATAGAGGCCTCCCCCAGGAAAGGCTGAGGCAGCAGCTACTCAGGCACTCAATTTACATTCGAACAATGACCCTTTCTCACCTTCTCTCAAGCAGCCAGGACTCTGCAACAACTCTAATCTCTTCCACACACTACCAAACACAGTCTTCCCACACAATACCCTCAGCTAAATCCCCTCCGTTGAAAGCAAATTAAAAACAGTCACCCCTCTAGCAGCTCTGTCTCCTGCTCTTTCTCAGAGCTCAGCTGGGTCCCTTCTTTGGAAGTTTTCAAACAGAGGCTAGATGGCCATCTGACAGCAATGCAGATTCTGTGAACTTAGACAGATCATGAGAGGGAGGGCAGAAAGGGTTGCCTCAGTGCTTACTTCTTGAGGCCCTTTCTTTCATGCCCAGGGAAATGCTGATTGCCACTTTGGGGTCAGGAAGCAAATTTTCTCCTGGCCAGTTTGGCCAGGGATCCTGGAGGTTTTTTGTCATCTTGTGGGCATGGAACAGGGGTCACTGTGGGTGTGGAGGGTGTTGTGTCTGGAGAGTAGGGACAGGCACCCACCAGAGACAGCCAAGCTTCAGTTCTGGGAACAATAGAGACTAGGCTCCTGAATTCACAGTAAGGAGCCAATGGGGACCTTGTTGGGAAATTTGAACTCGCCAATGGAACAACGGGGCAACAACTATATACATCCCCCCAATGTATATAGTTGGCCATCCAGCCATTGTTTGTTGTCTTTTGTTGTGAAATACCAATAAACGCATCTTCATTCATGGTGGAGTCCAAGTCGTAATGCATGGAACCCAGTACTTTACAGAGGGGGAGATATTTGTGAATTTCCTGCATTGTACAGGGGATTGGACTAGATGACCCTGGGGGCAGAGGCAGATCTACTGTGAAACTAATGAAACTTAAGCTTCAGGGCCCCCAAACCCAAGGGGCCCTGAAGCAACTTTTTTTTTTTAATGAGTGAATTTTTCAACAAAAATTAATGCAGTTTTTAAAGTTTGTTGTTAAAATAAGGCTATTTTAGTGACAGAATCATAAGCCAGTGGATTGAAGTACTTAATACTGATCTTAGAATGGAGAATATTCAGTGTTGTAGCTTCCCCTAAAGTAGGCTGGTTGTTCCCAGAGTCTAGCAGTTCACTCTGGCCCAGGAAGAAGCAACAGCCCCATAAGGGTGGGGAAAGGCCTGCACAGATCTTGTTGTTTCAAGGCCTACTTTGGATTGTTGCAGGTAAATTATAATTATTTAGAACTGCTGCAATACATGTTTTTAGCATTCTGTTTGTTAATGCTTCTGAAGAGTTTGGCCTGGCCCAGGAAGAAGCTGTAACATAAGGGGAGGGAAAGACCTGCACAGATCTTGTTTCGAGGCCTGCTTTTGATTACTACAAGTAAATGTTGGTAATCTGTGCAAGTATTAGAAAACTTTTAAAACAAAGGTGAAGTGGGATTCAGGATCCAAGTGAGAAGAATTGCAGCCTCCCAGATACAGCCTGGAAATCTTATCTGATGTTCCAATATTGTGAGGTTAACCCTGGACTTAAAATATATATTTTAGTTATGTGTTTATACTTTTTGTACTGTGTATCTTTGTGGATGCTCAAGATATTTGTGGCCAACAATAGTCTAAAAAGCCTTGCTATGAAGTAATAGCAACTGGATGGGGATGAATAAGGACTCCTATGAAAACCTCCATATGTTTGTTTATATAGTTTACCGCAGAGCTCTTTTTGTAGCAGGAACTCCTTTGCATATTAGGCGACACACCCCTAATGTAACCAATCCTCCAAGAGTTTACAATAGCCCCTGTAAGAAGAACTCTGTAAACTCTTGGAGGATTAACTATAAAAAAAGCCCTGGTTTATCATAATGTTAGACTGCATCTGTTGCATTGCCTGTTTTATGTTTGTGTTTAAGTGTGTTATTCATAAATACATGTAGCTTCAGTAGAATGATCTGATGAAATTTCTAAATGTCAAAAATTATCAAACTATTTTACAAGCCAAGCAAGCACCAGTGAAGCCAGTGATGGTGCACAAACTGTAGGAGCTCTTTCTAGCAATCATCAACCCACAGTTGACTGTTGATACAGATGACAATCACAGCGGTCAACATGAAAGTACCATGGAACAAGAAGAGACAGAGCAGAAACAGGAAACAAGAAGCAAATTCAGTGATTTCAAAGAACACAGTGACCTCACAAACTGGCCCATAACAGTTAATAATGGTTTTATACAGAATTGTTTAATGCAAGACATCAGTTTTTTTCAAAATAAAAAAACAGATGATGTATATGCCGAAGGCTTACAAGGAGCAAAACAGACATTTCTCAAACAAATACTTTGAAAAAAGATTGAAAAATGGTCAGATTGTGATGACATCCTGGTTAGTTTACTCAAACAGCAAAGGTGGTATATACTTTTTTTTTTGGTAATAATTTTTTTATTTATATTGATGTTTAACATTTCATATTCATTCACAATTCTTTCCCTCAAGTTTACATAACATAACCAAACACCAAATACATCAGTTTCCCCCTTTATTATTCCCTCCCCCCTCCCCCCAGCGATCAGAAAAAAAAGATACCTGTAACCATGAGCACACCCTATGGAATTTTATAAATACATCATTGCCCCCCCTCTCTTATCCATTTTATGTACCCAAACCATTTCTGCCTTATTTCCAATACCTTATCTTCCCATGTCTTTTCCTGTTTTATTATCAATAAAATATCTGATTGAATCCATTCATAAAGATACTGGTTCCAGCTTTCCAAAGTCCATTTTAAAGCATCTTTCCATCTATATGCTATTATCGCATGAGCAGCTAGAATCATAGCTTTAAACAAATCATTTTTGGATTTATCTATTTTATTATTTCCCAGCAATCCCATAAATAACACTTTCTCATTCAACTCAATCTTAACACTATATAAATTATCCATCTTTTCCATGATCAGATTCCAAAATTCCATTACCTTAGGGCATTCCCATCAAAGATGTGCATAATATCCCCTTACCCTTTTACAATGCTAACACTCTGATTTCATTCCCTTTATCATATACGATAATTGAGCAGGTGTCCTATACCATTTCAAGATTAATTTCCTTTCCAGTTCTTTAAATTTCGCCATTTTTATTTCAAGTATTTCCTTCATTAGTCTGTTTACCTCCTGTACTGATAGGTTCTTCTCCTTCTCCCATTTAGATTGTATTGTCCTAATCATAAAGTCCTTATCTTGTTTCAATAGGCTATACACTTTCCTTGCAATACCCTTCTTATTGCCATCTTTAGAACTATAAAGGTTTTCAAAAGGGTTATCCTCCTTATTTACTGCTTCAGAGAATCTTTTGTCTCAAAACATTATATAATGCCATAATCCTTAACCAATATTGTCTTGACACTTTCTCCAATACTTCTTGTATTGGGATTGATTTTCCTTGAGAGTTATACGAATCTTTCAACTTAAAAAAAACTTTTCCCTTTAACTCCTTCCAAAAAGTCATCTCAAAATGTTTAAATTCTTGACTCAAGGATGCAATCGGAACCCATTTCAAAAGTACTGGTATCCAACCAGCTTGTTTCTTTTCCCAAATCCTTAATATTGTCTGTCTTGGACCTATTGTAATTACAATTTCTTTTTTTATCTTTGGTGTAAATATTCCAAATCTACCTGCTCCTCCATTTATAGTATCCTCCCATCTCACCCATTTCTCTAGACTTTTACCATCTATTTCCATCACCATTCTTATTTGGAAAGCTTCATAATACCTTTCCAATTGTGGCATGACCCAACCTAACTCCTCCTTTGGGGAGTATATCACTTTTGTTGCTACTCTGGCTTTCTTCTTCCCAAACACCCAGTTTTCAATTCCCTGATCCCACATTACTAACTGTTTCCTAGGTATTCATTCTGGGAGTACCCAAAACAAATATATCATCTTAGGTATTATAAACATTTTAACTGCCCTTATCTTCCTCAATATACTCAGACATTTTTTATTCCATTGGTTTAATTTTTTTCTGTCCTTCTCCATGCTATTTTATAGTTTACCCCCACCAAATGTTTAATATTTCTTGTTATCGTTACACCCAAGTATTTCAATCTCTTAATTCCTAATTTCATACCTGCTATTTTTGTTACTTCTTTTTGTTCTTTTAAATCTATCTTGCTAAACATTATTTCTGACTTTTTAATATTTACCCCTGAATACATTTTAAAGTCCTGTAATATTATCATAAGTTCCCTCATGGCTTCCAGGGGATTCTCTAATACTAATAATATATCGTCTGCAGATAAGTTTAATTTAATTTCCTTCTTCTCTATCCTATATCCTTGTATCCTAATAGTATTTCTAATTCTATCTGCCAATGGTTCAATTGCTATTATAAAAAGCATTGGGGATAAGGGGCATTTCTGTTTAATTCCTCTTTAAATCAATACTTCACTAGTATGTCCATCATTGGCCCAGGACAGACTGGCAATTTGCCCCGGTAGCCAGTCGCGGCAAAAAAAACCCCGGAGTAAACGATACCGGGTTTTCCCGCCCACACAGCGGGGGCCTCTGCCGGAAGATACCGGACGGAGGCGCGCGGGAGCGTTCAGACTGCCGCGCCGGAGGCGCGCTATATTCGCTGTTTCCCCATTATTTCGGCTGTGGGCGTATGTGTGCATGTGTGCTTGAGCGCTCATGCGCATAAGCGCATTTTGCCGATTTTTTTTTTTTGCCCTGCAACGCCGGCACCGCATGGGGCAGTGGAGCGGAGCGGAGCCAATCACACCGCTGCTGCCTCATGCCCAACGCGGGTTGCTCCCGGCTTTTCGGCTGTGCGTTCAGACTCCCCGGAAGCGGAGAAACGCGCGACGAACGCAGGCTTTCAAGATTTGCGCCGGCTTTTATCAGGTTTTTTTTAATCCGGCAGTGAAGCGCGAGAGCACCAGTAGGCTACGGGTGGGGGATGCCAGGCAGATGTGCCTGTGTGAACATCCCATTTACCCCAATATTGAGTCGTTGTCAGCCTGGGTCCCATCCCGCGGCAAATTGCCAGTCTGTCCTGGGCCATTAATTTTAATCATGGTTTTCCCTTCCCTATATATTTCTCTTAATGCATTTAGAAAAGGTCCTTCAAAGCCAAGTTTTTTTTTAACACTTGAAATAAAAACACATGATTTAATGTATCAAAAGTCTTATACACATCTAATTTCAAAATGGCTATTTTAACACAAAAGGGCTATTTTAAAGTGTTTTTTTAACACTTGAAATAAAAACACATAATTTAATGTATCAAAAGCCTTATACACATCTAATTTCAAAATGGCTATTTTAACACAAAAGGGCTATTTTAAAGTGTTTTTTTAACACTTGAAATAAAAACACATGATTTAATGTATCAAAAGCCTTATATACATCTAATTTCAAAAGGGCTATTCTCTTCTTATTGTTATTCCCATGGTACAAAGCATTAATCACATTTCTTATGAGATGACCTATAGATCTCCCTTTCACAAAACCATATTGATCCTCTCCCACTAACCTTGGGAGCAGGTTCTCCAGCCTATTTGCTAACACCTTCACAAAGATTTTATAATCTTAGTTTGCCAGATTTTTAGGTCTACATGAACTGGGATCCATTGGATCTCTCTGTTGTTTTAAAATTGTCATAATTTCTGTCCTCCAAGTATCTGGGGCTTTCCTTCCCCTCAATATCTTATTAAACGTTCTCTGTATTTCTGGAACTGTTAAGTCTTCCACCATTTTATAAAATTCTGCTGTGAATCCATTCAGTCCTGGTGGCTTCCCATTTTTAAATTTCTTTATAACATTCAAAATTTCTTGTGTAATATCTTTATTTAAGATTATCAAATCCTCTTTCCTAATTTATTATCTATATCTTCATCAAATTGCTTACATTCTCCCCCTGTAAATAAGTTTTGATTGAATTTTGTAAAAACTTCTTTTATCTGGTTCTCCTTATTTCCTGTTTCATTTTTCATACAAGTTATTTTTGCCTTTCTCTCCTTCTCTTCAAATAATTTGCCAAGGCAGTATATACTGTTTTGCTTGCAAATTTTTTTCTAAATGCCAAGCATTACTTACAACAAGTGGGTTTTCTGACTGGATGAATGTACTCAGAACTCTGGAGCATCATGAAGACATCATGGAACATAAGAGGGCAGTGTTGTGTTGGATAATAAGAAAGTCAAATAAAAACACTGTGAATCATCAACCTGAGGAACAGATGAGAAAAAAATGTACAGTACTGTTTTGAAGTACTGAAAAGAGTTGTAGCTGTTATAAAGTTTTTAAGTGAAAGAGATTTAGCATCTAGAGGTCATGAGGGGAAGTGGGGCTCACCAAATAATGGAAACTTCATGGGGGCCATTGAACATTGCAGAGTTTGACCCATTTTTACATGAACATCTTGAGAAATGTAAAAAATGAAAAAGTAAATATTACCTATCCAAAATTGTGTATGAAGAACTGATAGAAATCATGGGGAAACATGTGCAAGATGAAATTGTGACTCAAATCAATGATCTAGACACCAAATACTAGTCTATTATTGTTGATGCTATGCCTGACCTGACACATTTTGACCAGATGGTAACTGTGGTTCGATACTGCTATAATGGAAAACCCTGTGAGAGGTTTTTTTTAACATTTATACCAATAGAAAACCATTAATCCATGACCTTGTTCAACAAAATATAAGACGTTCTGGGCAAACATAAGCTGTCAGTTGAAAAATCTGTGGTCAGTCCTACGATAATGCATCTAACATGAAGGGCTCAAAGAAAGGGCTGCAAGCACTCTTTGTAAACATTAACAGGTATGCAGACTATGTACCATGTGCAACCCATTCACTCAACCTTGTTGGAGTAAAGGCAGTGTCTACTGTGTCTGAAGTTGGTGACTATTTTGGCATTTTGCAGAAGTTATATTTTTTTTCCTGGATCTCCATGAAGATGGGGAATTTTAAACCTACATGGCAATCTAGATTTTCCCCTGAAGAGCTTAAGTGTAACTAGATGGTCTGCACAATATGAAGCAGTCTGGGCAATTAAAAATGGGCGTACAAGTATTTTACAAACTCAAACATATTTTTGAAGACTCAGAAGAGAAGCCTGAATGTAAACAAGATGCAAAGAATTTATACAACAAGCTGGTAAAGTTGGAATATGCTATTTTAACAGTTTGGGAAGAAGTTCTTGAGTGTTTCAACAAAACAAGCAAGAAACTCCAAACTCCTGGTTTTGATGTATTCGAAAGTTATCTTCTGCTGTTATCTTTACTTTCATTTGTTAAAGAACTCTGAGAAAATTCAGATCGTACAAGCAAAAGGTTTGTGTGAAGATATTATCTCAAGTTATTCTGATGCTTTCAAATGCATGGTTACAAAGAAATTTTCAGATGGAACAAGTGGAAGGGCTTCTTTGAAAGGAGCTGAAAAATTTAGTATAGAAGTTCTAAATCAACTCTATGACTGCTTGGTAATCCAGTTAGGCAAGAGGGTTGACCCATATGAGCAGATTGCGAAAAGGTTCAAGTACCTCCCAGAATTGGTGAACAATTCTGAAATTGATGAGGACAATATTAAACTTATAATATTGCATTAGAAAGATGATATTGACCATATTAGTTTGGGGAAGTTATCTTCCAATCAATTAAAATCTTTCTTTTTCTCCAAAGGAAACCAATTTGTGCCTGCCGCCATTAAAGTTTTTAATACTAAAATTTTATCCCAAGTTCTCTATGGTGTTCCTATATGGTTTAATGCTTTTAACTGTGAAGTTGAATCAATACAATCATCTTTTTTAGACAAATTATGGGTTTCCCAAACTGTGTCTCTTACCATGCATTGTGCTCTGAATTAGGACTTAATTTGATTGAAACCATGGAGCTGCAGTGGCTCAAGTGGTTAAGACGCTGAACTGCAGGCTGTGGAAGGTCAGTAGTTCAGCAGTTCGAGACCCGGGTGCCGCATGACGGGGTGAGCTCCTGTCTCTAGTTCCAGCTCCTGCCAACCTAGCAGTTCGAAAGCAAGAAATTGCAAGTAGATAAATAGGTACCACTTCGGTGGGAAGGTAACAGCGTTCCGTGCACCTTGGTGTTTAGTCATGCTGGCCACATGACCATGGAAATGTCTTCGGACAGCGCTGGCTCTTCGGCTTTGAAACGGAGATGAGCACCGCAACCCTAGAGTCGGATTCGACTGGCTTTCGAGCAAGGGAACCTTTGATTGAAACCAAGATATGGGTGTTAACGGTTCGTTACTGGCTTAAATTGTATTTTAACATTGAAGACAGTTCGCTTATTTCTTTTCTGTTAAAAGAAATTCATAGCACCTCTTGGGACTACAATATTTGAACCAAAATAAGATCTTTGGGCCTTTCTTTGGAGGAACTAGCTTTTTCCTCTGAAGTGTATATCTTCCAAACAATCAAACAGAGGCTGCTAGATATCGAACTTCAAAAACTGCAACCTCTTCATCCCCCTGTCTGTTCTTCAGCTACATTAAATCTTAAGAATGTTGTGGGATGTATCCCCCGGTATTTGTATAATCTTGATAGTCCTAGCTACCGAAGAGCCTTCTCCCTTGCTCGAGTAAATGCTTTTCCTCAGGGTTTTTTTTGTAGAAAAACAGCTGCAGGAGCTCATTAGCATATGGTATGCTAATGAGCTATTAGGCTATTAGCATATGCCACACCCCCTGACATCACTGGTGATGTCAGAAGGGAAAGCAAAAGGGGGGGAGGCATCTTCAAAAGCCTCCCCTTCCCTAGCTGGCCTGAAGGGGAAGCTAAGAGAGAAGGGGTTTAAAGTTTAAACTCCTTCTCACTAGAGTTGGGCCACAGAAGGAGGAAAGAGGTAAGGAAAGAGAGAGAGTAGAGAGAAGGAAAGGAAGGAAAGAGGGAAAGAAAGAGAAGGAAAGGGGAGGGAAAGAAAGAGAGGGAAGATGGAGGGAAACAGGGAAAGGAGGAAAAAAGAGAAGAGAAGAAGGTGGGAAAGAAAGAAAGAGAGAAGAGAAGAAGGAGGGAAAGAGGAAAAGAGAGAAGGAAAGGAGGGAATGAAAGAAATTCGGCGGCAGTTCGGCCCCATTATATCCTATGAGCCATTGAAGTCAATGGTGAAAACATAGGGTATATTCTGGGGGCTGGAGGGGAGGGGGTTTGAGGGAGATGCTCCAAACTCACAGGGTAGCTTTTGGAGCCTCTCCCCAAGATACCCACCAAGTTTCAAGAACATTGGACCAGGGGGTTCAATTCTATGGGCCCCCAAACAGGTTGCCCCTATTCCCTCCATTGTTCTCTATGGTGGGGAAAAACGAACTTTGACATGCGGCTGCCTGGGACACCGGCTGGGGGGCGGGGCTTGGCTCCTGAGCTCTGGGAGCTGCACTCCGGTGCGCTCCCCCCCCCCCAAAGACCCCTGCTTTTCCTTCAAAACTATTGTATGGTAGGTTTCAAAATATTCCCAAGCACGAACGGAGATGTGACTGCGGTTCTAATTCTCTTAATTCAATTGATCACATACTGTTGGATTGTTCGTGGCATGTATCTGCCAGGGAAAAATGGTTAAACACTTTGTTGCATGGTAAACATCACCTTTCCAATGAAATAAAATGCCAATTTCTACTGAATGATATATCAGCAGAGATTACCGTGGCAGTGGCTAATTTTCTAGTTGACGTGATAAGAGTGAAAAATTTGGGAAACTACATTTTATGATTTTATAAATTAACTCAGACTTCTAGCTGATTGTGTCATTTACTGTCCTTGTTTTTTTGTTTAATGTTTAATATTTATATGCCATTAAAGATTTATTGATTGATTGATTGACTATAAATTAGTAAACAAGTGTTACCAGTTCAAAGAATATTTACACCTGAGGAAATATCAGAACACAGAAGAAAACACGCCATCTAAAATGCAATGTGCAGAGGTTTTTCAGCTTATTTATGAGCAATGCCTGATTGAAGTGCTCCCTAATATTACTACTGTGCTTAAGCTGTACTTGACAATGCCTATCACAAGCTGTGAAGCAGAAAGGAATTTCTCAAAGCTTTCCCTTATAAAGAACAAATTTTAATCTACCATGACGGAAGAGCGCTTAAATTCTTTATGCATATTTTCAGCAGAAAATGACATTGCAAGGAAGCTCTCGTATGACAAAACTGTATATGAATGTGTTGCTAGAAAAAACAGAGAAAAGAGTATTTTGTAAAATGTGCTTCATGTAGTATGTATTCTCATAGGTGTCTAAAATAAAATATACCATCTGTGGTCTTTGCTATGTTTTATTTCATCATTCTATGATGCATCATGCATGTATATGTTTCCCTAATTTTCATCCCCCATAACCTGAAAACTATAAGGCATAACCTAGGAAATGTTTATTCACACAAGTGACTGACATGTAAGATAAGCCAGTACAGCAATTTTAATCAAAATCTGAGATGTAGTGGTTAATTTTTTTTTAAAAAAATGGTGATCTGCCGTGGAATAACCCCATAGAACAAGATAACAGAAGTTACGCAGACCTCCTTGCTGGTGGGAAGGGGCTCACTGTATGGCCTATTTTCAAGGGCTCCACCCCAACACCCTGTTCTCTGCCATTTAAGCCTTGAGATCCCTGCAAGGGCAGCAGAACCCTTTGGCCCTTGTTGGATGTTGCCCTATTGTTGCTGGTTGCAAAAGGGCCCTCATAACAGTTCAAACTTCAAGGCCCCAAAAATGTAGATCTGCCCCTGCCTGGAGGTCCCTTCCAACTCTATGATTCTATGTCTTAGTTATCTCAGCTTAATGTACACTTTTGGATGAAAGGGAATGCTATTCTGCTTTTGTCAGCAAGTCAGCCATTGCCAATATTGTTGCTAACTTGAAAAACATGCCATTACCTATGAGGTATTAAATAAATTAACAAGGAAACACATAGTGACAGGAAATCGACATAGGTGTCATATTTTTGATTTTCTATCAGTTTTCCATTTATCTCACTCTTATTAATGGGCTGATAATTTGGCCTGCTTAAGGCTACAGCTACAGCCCACTAACTACTTATTCTAGTCATCCCACTGATCTTGTGCATTGAATCTGAGTATTATTGGGATCAAGACAAAATTCAGCTTCTTCAAATTTACCTTTAGGCACATTATGAGGCCTGAGATGTCTCATTTGCACTTAGGACAATCAAAACTTGACCAAACAAACTACTCTGGTACAAGATCTCACAGCTGTTACACTTATGTTGCTTCAGTTGGAAATAAGCAGAAATGAATTATAATTCTTGGGGGTCCTGTAATTTACCCATGCAGAAGGATATAACTCCTTTGAAAATTTTAAATATTACAAGTAACAGCACAATCCTGGGTGGGGGCAAAAGCAAGCAGGGACCTGAGTAGCTACTATGCTGGTGTATCCCAGAGATATATTAGAGTGACTTGGAGATATGCCAGTGCAGTGTCCCAGTGCCAGTGCACTGGTGCCAAGCACCAGAATGGCTCTTTCACAGTCACCCACTGGGGCACTGCTGATGCAACCGCCCTGTGCTAACAGGGAGGATACAAGCCCAGGGACATATCTGGAGTTAGTCATCTCCTTGAGCCATTCTGTCCTGGAAATTTTATCCAGAATAGGGTGAGAAGTTATGCCATCAAAAGTTATGACATACCCTATGGAGTCAGGAAAAAGTGCCTCCCCCAGCCACCATGTCCCCAGTGGCCCTGAAAACCACAGGAGACCAACAAGCACCATGCCTGGCATTCATTGGCCCCTGGTTTAACCCCACCCCATGACTGCCAATGACAGCATACAGCAGACAATAAAAACCTGGTTTGTTCATGGGCAGGCCACATGTCAATTGAAACAGGCATGGAGCTGCAACAGTCACCACAGGATTTAGCATCTAGCACCAAGGTTGTGACTCACACATAATCTGGCAATGGGCAAACCATACTGAACTGCAACTCAACCATGGGCAGATAGGTGCAGGAAGCAGCCACAGGGGGCCAGCAAACCCTGGCAAACCCCCATTGCTTCCGCACCCCAGTACCCTCCTGCAGGCACTCCAACCCAAAGCAGCCACATCAGCAGCACGCTGCTTGGCTGCAAAGCCACAGCCCAGTAGACATGGCATGGATGCCCCAGTGCAGAATAAGGCTCAGTGCCCCTCTCCCCTCCCACACCCTGACCCCCACCAGCCAGAGACCATGGTCACAACTGAGCAGCTGTGGCAGGTGGCCCTGAAGCAGATGGTGGCTTAGAGCTCAGCTAGTGGGGGAGCTGCCAATAACCACAGCCTTGGGGGATTGGCACACCAAGACCCCCCATTGCTGGAGGATCCCCCAATGGACCCCCAATGTAATCAATCCCCTCCATCTCTGAATAGGATTCTGTCTCTCTTCACCAAGACCTGCCTGATAACCAGGCTGTCAACCTCGAGACAGGCTGAACTATCACTGGAAGTGGACTCCTCCCAGACAGCAGAGACCACCTACCATGTAGAAGTCTAGCAAGTGACCCCCACAGTGGACTGGGACACCTCTAGCAGCTCAGTCATGACTACCTGGAATGAGTCCGTGGAGAAAAACCAGAGCAACAGCAACACCTTCTGCAGGATGGTGATGGCCCTAGGTGAAGGTGCCTCAACCTGTAGTGCTGGTTTGACCTCCTTGCAGCTTGGATGGCTGCCCCATCTAGGTGGAACTGCTCCTAGCAGATGCCATTTTGGAGCTGCAGGGTGCTGATGTGCTCACAGTAGCATCACTGTTCCATCCAAACATACAGTGTGGGCAAGAGATGGAGCCACTATCCTGCTGTGGGAGAAGGGGGAAGTAGTTAGAAACACATATTACATTGGAGGGCCTCCTTGCACCCTGTGGCCCATCTGGTCCCCCCTTGGGCCAGGCCTCGTTTTGTACAACCATCCCAATGGGGTGGGCCAGTTTGGTGTAGTGGTTAGGAGTATGGACTCTAATCTGGGAGAACTGAGTTTGTTTCCCAACTAGGGTTGCCAAATCCCCCAGTCCCACAGGGGTTTCCTGATATGAGGGGGCTCTTTCTGACAGGTGGGCCCCCTGCCCCTTGCTAAAAGCACTTAAAGGGATGCTTTAAATGCTTTTGGCAAGAAGCAGGGGTGGCTGGTCCCCAATGTGATGACATCACTTCTGTCTGATGTCATCATGTTGGGAACATCCCCACCCCCTCCAGTAATGCCCCCAAAGTTTCCCCTGGGGACCTGGAGGGACCTGGCAACCCTGTTCCCTTCTCCTCCATATGCAACTGCTGGGTGATCTTGGGCAAGTCACAGTTCTCTCAAGAGCAGTTCTCTCAGAGCTCTCTCAGCTCCACCTACCTCACAGGGTGTTTGTTGTGGAGAGAGGAAGGGAAGGAGATTGTAAGCCACTCTGAAACTCTGAGTGAAGGGCAGGGTATAAATCCTATCTCTTCTCTTCTTCTTCAGAGGTGCCCTCCTGCTGTCCCATGTCCATCCCATGGTCCAGTGTTTCTCACAGTGCCTGGCACTGCCCTTCATTCCCCTTTGGCATGTTGGCATAGACACATAGGGTCCTGTGGATGATGATGCCTGCCACCAGCCTGAGGTGGAGAAGGTGCAACTGCACGGGCTGGGAGCTGAAGCATGCCAACATGGCCTTCACCATTGCCAGCTATTTGACTGTTTGCCACTGTGCCTTTCAGCCATGCAGCACAGATGGAGGCATCTCCCCTGAAGTGGTGGAACAGCTTCTCTGAGATGTATGCATACCCCTGTAGCCCAGTGCATCCCTTATGAATCTTCCTATTGCAGAGGTCATGCTGTGTGCAGTAATCCTGCCTAACATAGTGGGTGGCTTCAGCATCAAAATTCTGTTCATTAGGTATATGGCCTCACAGCCATGGGACACCCCTGGATGGGGGTGCGTGTGTACCTCTAGCCACCCACTAACTCCTGCCATTCCTCCTGTAGGCAACTTGTTTAGCCAGGAGGCTAGTACCAGAATTTCAACTGCCAGGTCTGGTGAGGGGGCTGAGCCACATCCTAGCTCAGGGATCACAGACCTAGCTACGCACCTGGGGGAAGAGGACCCACTGACCACTCTGAGTGACCCCTCCAATGGGTGCCAGTGGACTGTGTCCCTACCCTCCTTACTGCAGTGGCAAGCCACCAGGAGATGGAAGTCAACAATGGGGCAGCTGTAGGGGAAGATGAGGGTGGAGGCCATGGGGGTAGGGAGTAGACTGATATGTTGCTCTTGGTTGCCCTGCAATCCTTCTCTGCTGGCATTGTGAAGCATCTTTGTATAGAGGCTGGGGAAGTTGTCCTCTAGACCTTGGGCATTGGGGGCTCTTTGGAGTGACTGGTTGTGGATAAGCTCACATCTTTGTATGGTGGGGCATCAGGGTTGGGTCATAGTACAGCCTGGCCCAGTCTCAGATGATGCAGCTGTTGTGGCCCCTGGTGTGGCTGAATATTTGAAGCTGCTGCCAGTTTCCCAGACATGGGGACCAGGCCCAGTGCACCACATCCACTGTATCATCTATGTGAGTGACCATCAAGTGGAAACAGCTGGAGACTTGGTGCTTCACTTT
This sequence comes from Gekko gecko, assembly GCA_029375565.1. NCBI lineage: Eukaryota > Metazoa > Chordata > Lepidosauria > Squamata > Gekkonidae > Gekko > Gekko gecko. The sequence continues at coordinate 88,008,639 of JAPDNY010000002.1, read as the reverse complement.
TCCCAACTGTTTGGAGGACCATCAGATACTTGATTTTCTGTCTGGGAAGGAAAATCATATCTCTCGAACAGTTGCCAAATATATATTGGCTGCACCACAAATTCAAGCTACTGCCAATAATGGAGTGCCTAGTTAAATATGCAGTGATTCTGCGGCTATTTTAATTTAATTTGATATTTTAAATTATGTCAATGGTCACTTTTTCCTAAAGTGCTGAATGTTCCTTTTCTCATGCATTTCAATTATTGTTGTATTATTTTGTCTAAAACCCTATGTGCTATGTAGACTTCCTTGATTAAAGAATGAATGTAATACACTACATACAAAATATCCTTCAGCTATTTATGTCTATCATTTTTCAGGTTCAACAAAAGATTTAATTGAAACTTGCTGTGCCGCTGGACAGCAGTGGGCTATTGACAACAGTGAATGCACAGAAACTCCTGTAAGTGGAACAGATGGTGATATTTGCAGGTAGGTGCCGAAAAATTTAAGAAGCAGCAAATCACAAGAATCTTATATTATGTAATCTGATGTATGATCCACACTCAGGGATATTTTGGGGTAGGAATGCACAGGAACAGAGTTCCAGCTGGCTTCAGAGTTGGCTACGCCCACTACAGCCAAAACCTCTGCATGTGTGGCTACAGAGGGAAGGCCTGGAGAACGAACACCCCCCCCCAGCAACTCCAAGGCGGGGGGGCAGGAGGGGCCTGGAAGGATCGGGGAGGCATTTAAATGCCTCCCTGTGCCTTCCCCAGCCTGTCCAAGGGCTGGCTTGCCCAGGCAAGCCAAGGGAAGGCACAGGGGTGTGGCCTAATATGCTAATGAGTTGTGCTGTCAGGGGGTGTGGCCTATTATGCTAATAAGTTCCTGCTGGGCTCTTTCTACAAAAAAAGCCCTGCCCACACTACACGAACACATCATAATCTGAAACCTGCATATTCTGGATTATCCTATGGCCTTACTTGTATGCAATGCTCCCTTTAAACTGTGGAGTGTTATGAGCAAAAATTCTACCTTGTGAGCTACTGACATTAAAGTTGTGAGCAAGCAATTTGGCTACTGCATAAATCATTTTGCTCTGGAGCCTTCCTTCCTGAGCTAAAACAAAAATGTGTGAACTGGAGGCTAAAAAACTGTGAGCTAGCTCACACTAACTCAGTTTAGAGGGAACACTGCTTGTATGTACATCAGGTCACAAAGAAGAATGTTCTCTTTCTCACAGTTAAGTACTGAAGCTTTTGAGGCCTTTTTATTCCAGCTACAACAGAACGATATTTCTGCACATCATGTACTGAACAGAAGAGAAGCATAATGCCTTCTTCTTTGCTTGAGAACAATCCAGAGCCATTCAGATAATATCTCCTACCTGCAAAAGCCTGTTTCTCATAAACTGGGTACATAACTTACACCAGGACATTTCTTTGCATGAAACTGCAAGAGTAGTATATTTTTCTCACAGGCCACTGGTTCTTGCCATTTGAGAAAGACATACTCCTGGTCCGATCACAAGGTATGCCAGCCAGAGTAGTATAGGAGAAGTATTGGATCAATTTATTCTGTGGATAATTTTGCCTGGATTGCACCATGTATATTTATGCTGATCAAGACTCAGAATGCCTGTGCATGAGTATATGGTTGCTTTCAGGTGAAAGGGGAAATATGCATATATACCATTATATTCTCCCTCATGGATCACTGCCTTGTCGTGGCGAGGGGGCTTCCGTGGTTCAATGAGGCTGTGGGCTATGCCGTGGAGGGCCACCCAGGACGGACAGGCCACAGCAGAGAACTCAGACCAAGCGTGATCCCCTGGAGAAGGAAATGGCAACCCACTCCAGTATCTTTGCCAAGAAAACCCCATGGACAGTAACAAAAGGCTAAAAGATATGACGCCGGAAGATGAGCCCCTCAGGTCGGAAGGTGTCCAATATGCTACTGAGGAAGAGCAGAGGGCAAGTACGAGTAACCCCAGAAAGAGTGAAGCGGCTGGGCCAAAGCCGAAAGGACGCTCAGTTGTGGATGTGTCTGATGGTGAAAGGAAAGTTCGATGCTGCAAAGAACAATACTGCATAGGAACCTGGAATGTAAGATCTATGAATCAAGGTAAGCTTGACGTGGTCAAAAATGAGATGGCAAGAATGAACATCGACATCTTGGGAATCAGTGAACTAAAGTGGACAGGAATAGGCGAATTTAACTCAGAAGACCATTATATCTACTACTGTGGCCAGGAATCCCGTAGAAAAAATGGTGTGGCCTTTATAGTCAACAAGAGAGTGAGAAAGGCAGTATTGGGATACAATCTCAAAAATGACAGAATGATCTCGGTCCGAATCCAAGGCAAACCATTCAATATCACAGTAATCCAAGTCTATGCCCCAACCACTGCTGCAGAAGAGGCTGAAGTGGACCAGTTCTACGAAGACCTACAACAGCTCGTAGAACTAACACCAAAAAATGATGTCCTCATCATCATAGGGGACTGGAATGCTAAAGTAGGAAATCAAAAGGTAACCGGAATAACAGACAAGTTTGGCCTTGGAGAACAAAATGAAGCAGGGCAAAGGCTAACAGAGTTTTGTCAAGAGAACACGCTGGTCATAGCGAACACCCTTTTCCAACAACCTAAGAGGCGTCTCTACACATGGACATCACCAGATGGGCAACACCGAAATCAGATTGACTATATAATTTGCAGTCAAAGATGGAGAAGCTCTATCCAGTCAGTAAAAACAAGACCTGGAGCTGACTGTGGCTCAGATCATGAGCTACTCATTGCAAAATTCAGACTTAAATTGAAGAAAGTTGGGAAAACCACAAGGCCATTCAGATTTGACCTAGATCGCATCCCCGATGAATATACAGTAGAGGTGAAGAATAGGTTTAAGGGACTAGATTTGATAGACAGAGTGCCTGAAGAACTATGGACAGAGGTCCGTGACATTGTAAAGGAGGCAGCACTCACCGCCATCCCAAAGAAAAAGAAATGCAAAAAAGCAAAGTGGCTGTCTGATGAGGCTTTACACATAGCAGAGGAAAGAAGGAAAGCTAAAGGCAACGGGGAAAAGGAAATATTTGCCCAACTGAATGCAGATTTCCAGAGAACAGCAAGGAGAGATAAGGAGGCTTTCCTGAATGAACAATGCAAAGTAATAGAGGAAAACAATAGATTGGGAAGGACTAGAGATCTGTTCAAGAAAATTGGAGAAATCAAGGGAACGTTCCATGCAAAGCTGGCCATGATAAAGGACAAAACCGGTAGGGACCTAACAGAAGCAGAAGAGATTAGGAAATGATGGCAAGAATACACAGAAGAACTATACAAGAAGGACCTTGATGTCCTTGACAACCACGATGGTATAATCACTGACCTCAAGCCAGACATCCTGGAAAGCGAAGTTAAATGGGCCTTAGAAAGCATTACTAACAACAAAGCTAGTGGAGGTGATGGTATCCCAGCTGAGTTATTCAAAGTCTTAAAAGAAGATGCTGTTAAAGTGCTGCACTCAATTTGCCAACAAATTTGGAAAACACAACAGTGGCCATAGGATTGGAAAAGGTCAGTTTACATTCCAATCCCAAAGAAGGGCAACGTCAAGGAATGTTCAAACTATCGCACAATTGCACTCATTTCACACGCTAGCAAGGTCATGCTCAAAATCCTACAAGCTAGGCTCCAACAGTACGTGGATAGAGAACTGCCAGAAGTACAAGCTGGGTTTAGAAGAGGTAGAGGTACTAGAGATCAAATTGCCAACATTCGCTGGATTATGGAGAAAGCAAGAGAGTACCAGAAAAACATCTATTTCTGCTTCATTGACTATGCTAAAGCCTTTGATTGTGTGGATCACAATAAATTATGGCAGGTTCTTAAAGAGATGGGAGTACCAGACCACCTCATATGTCTCCTGAGAAACCTGTATAAGGGTCAAGAAGCAACAGTTAGAACCGGATATGGAACAACTGATTGGTTTAGCATAGGAAAAGGAGTTCGACAAGGATGTATATTGTCACCTTGCTTATTTAATTTATATGCAGAGTACATCATGCGAAATGCTGGCCTGGATGAATCACAAGCTGGAGTTAAGATTGCTGGGGAAAAGATCAATAACCTCATATATGCAGACGATACCACTCTGATGGCAGAAAGTGAAGAGGACCTAAAGAGTCTCTTGCTCAGGGTGAAAGAGGAGAGCGCAAAAGTGGGCTTGAAGCTCAACATCAAAAAAACGAAGATCATGGCATCTGGCCCCATCACTCCTTGGCAAATAGAAGGGGAAGTCGTAGAAGTAGTGACAGACTTCACGTTCCTAGGATCCCAGATCACCGCAGATGGTGACTGCAGCCATGAAATTAAAAGACGCCTGCTCCTTGGGAGGAAAGCGATGGCAAACCTAAACAGCATGATAAAAAGCAGAGACATCACCTTGCCAACAAAAGTCCGCATGGTCAAAGCAATGGTATTCCCCGTAGTAATGTATGGCTGTGAGAGTTGGACTATAAGGAAGGCCGAGCGCCGAATAATAGATTCTTTTGAACTATGGTGCTGGAGAAGACTCTTGAGAGTCCCTTGGACTGCAAGGAGATCAAATCAGTCAATCCTAAAAGAAATCAACCCTGACTGTTCCCTGGAAGGCCAGATCCTGAAGCTGAAGCTCAAATACTTTGGCCACCAAATGAGAAGGGAGCATTCACTGGAGAAGACCCTGATGCTGGGAAAGATTGAAGGTCAAAGAAGAAGGGGACGGCAAAGGATGAGATGGTTAGACAGTGTCATCGATGCAACGAACATGAAATTGAGCAAACTTCAGCGGACAGCGGAAGACAGGAGGGCCTGGCGTAATCTGGTCCATGGGGTCGCGAAGAGTCGGACTCGACTGTGCGACTGAACAACAACAACAACCATTATATTATTAATATATGCAGGCATCAAATATTTTATTCTAGTCAGTTACAAATACAAGAAAAGTTATGAGTCACTTGTCAGCCCTTTTCTTTTCTACTTTCTTTGTGTACTCCCTGTTTTCTGCAAGCATAAAATACATATGCCTGAAAGAGCGTTGAACTCAGAGTCACTTTGAACGTAAGGAAGGATATAAAAGATTTCTGGACATCTCCAAAATAAGAATTATTAAACTATTACAAACATTCTATTATTGTCCCAGTATTTAAAAAGGGGTCCAGAAGTGATCCATCCTGTTATCAACCAATCAGCCTTCTTTCTTTTTTAGGAAAGCTATACTGTTTATCTACTAAAGAAGCTCCTGGATTGGATGGAATCAGAAGCCTTATTGGGACATGAACAGATAGGATTTAGGCGGGGTTCTTTGACATGTGATCATTGCCCATGTAAAGTACTGGGTTTCGGGCCTCATGACTCGGACGACGACATAAGAGAAGACGCGTTTATTCGTACTTCACATAAGACAAGAACACACAGTAACGGCCGGAGGCCAACTATATACAGTTAGGGGGGACGGCCCCATATTCCTATTGGCGGGTTTGAATCGCCCGCCAATGCTGCCATTGGTTCACTACTGGCGAGCTCAGGAACCTAGTCCCTATTGTTCTCAGAGAGCGAAGCTTGGCTGTATTTCGCCAGCTCAGCCCTCTGATCCCAGGACACAACACCCCTCCCCCATAGTTCGTCCCCTATCAGGTGACGTAGTCCTTTAAGTATGCTGGTGGCCTCCTTTCTCTTAGCGAACGTCGGGGGGCCGGTACCGGACTGGCTGGGCCCCCATCGGTTGGTCCGTCAGCACAAGGAGCTTGGGCCTCTGGAAGTAGCCGAGGCGGTGACGGTGGCGGCTGTAACGGCGGCGGCAGCGGCGGCGGCGGCGGTTCAGCTGCCACCGGGGCCCCCTCCGGATTCCGTGGACTCTCTGGCGCTGGCTCCGCTGTCGGTGCTTGCGGTCGATCGGATGATGGGGTGGCGGCGGCATTTCCTGGTAACTGGATCTCTGTATCGGGTCTTGTCGCCTCCGGAGCTGGTCGACGTGTTTGCGGAGGACCCGGTCCCCATCGGTTAGGACTTCGTATGACACCGGCCCGGTGGGTTTTAGGATGCGCCCTGCCACCCACTGCGGCCCCGCCCCGTAGTTCCGGAAGTAGACAGGGTCTCCTGGTAGGAAGCTTCGGGGCGCCTCCCTGTTCTCGACCAGCTTTCTCTCGGGGGCTCGGTCCGGGTGGAGTCTGTCTAATAAAGTGGTAGGGCGGCGGCCCATTAATAGTTCTGCGGGGCAGTGCCCGGAGATGGGGTTTGGGGTGGTGCGGTATGTGAGAAGGAAGCGGGCCAGCCGGAACTCCCAGTCCCCCTCCGTTATGCGGCTCAGGGCCTCTTTGGCGGTGCGCACCGTCCTCTCCGCCTGTCCATTAGTTGCCGGGTGGAAAGGCGCTGATCGTATGTGCCTGATGAGGTTCCTTTCGAGGAACTCTTGAAACTCAGCAGATGTGAACGCTGCCCCGTTGTCCGACACGATTGTGTCGGGTAACCCGTGCGTTGCGAATATTTTCCGCAGGACCCTTATTGCCGCTTTGGCAGAGGTGGTGGACACTGGGCTTATTTCCACCCATTTCGAATAAGAGTCTACCGTCACCATGAACTGGAGCCCCTGGAACGGCCCCGCAAAGTCTATGTGCAGGCGTGACCACGGCTTGTGGGTAGACTCCCAGCTTTGGGTTGGCGCTCTCGGTGGATTGGGGCGGACTTCCTGACATCGTGTGCACCCTCGGACCCAGGATTCAATTTCTGCGTCCACCCCGGGCCACCACACGTAGCTCCTTGCCAGAGCTTTCATTCGTACGATGCCCGGGTGGGCCTCGTGCAGCGTTTCTAGCACCCCTTGTCTCATGGGCCCCGGGATGATCACCCTGTCTCCCCATAGTAAACACCCTTTCAATGCGGACAGCTCTTCCCGCCTGGCCTTGGATGCTGTGAACTCTGGCCCTGTCTGTTCCGCTGGCCACCCCCTCACCACCCAGTTTAGGACCCGGGAGAGAATGGGATCACGGGACGTGCGAGCTGCCACATCTGCAGCCTGAAGGGGGGTTTGGCAGTTCCTCCATCAGCAAGACAGCGGGGGCTGGGGCCGGATCTTCCCCTGTCTGCGGCAGCGGTAGGCGGCTCAAGGCGTCGGCATGACCCAGTGCCTTGCCCGGCCGATGCTCCAGTCGGTATTGGTAACCCGCTAAAAATAAGGACCAGCGCAACACCCGGGGCGACAAAACCTGCGGCGTTTGTTTGTCCGCCGCGAACAGTCCCAGGAGTGGCTTATGATCGGTTACGAGCGTGAAGGGCCGCCCGTACACAAAATTGTGGAACTTTTTTACCCCCGCCCCCAGTGCCAAGCCCTCCCTGTCGATTTGGGCGTAGTTCCGCCTCCGCGGGGGACAGCGTGCGGGAGTAGTAAGCCACCGGGACCTCCCTCCCATCCGGTAGCTTGTGTGCCAAGACTGCCCCGACCCCATATGGTGATGCGTCGCACGCCAGGATGACCGGGAGCTTTTCATCAAAGTGCGCGAGTACCACGTTTGAAATCAAGAGGACTTTAACCCCCGAAACGCCGCCTCCTCCCTCGCTCCCCATGCCCAAGGTGTCGCCTTATCCAGCAGCCTGTGTAGGGGTTCGGCCACGGCGGCTTTGTGGGGGAGAAAGGAGTGGTAAAAGTTCAGGAGGCCTAAGAACGCCTGGAGCTCGGCCTTGGACTTCGGGGCGGGGGCCTCCACGATGGCCTTCACCTTGTCCCTCGCCGGATGCAGGCCTGATGCGTCTACCCGGTATCCCAAGAACTCCACCTCCGGCACCCCGAGGAGGCACTTTTCCCGCTTCACTTTCAGCCCCGCGGCTTGGAAGCGTTCCAATACAGTTCGGAGGCGGGCGGCGAAGCTTTCCGGGGTGGTCGCGGCGATGAGGACGTCGTCGAAGAACGGCGTCACTCCAGGGATCCCTTTTAACAAATCGTCCATTAGATTTTGGAAGATCCCTGGGGCCACACTGACCCCGAACTGCAGCCGCTTCACCCGGAAGGCTCCCCGGTGGGTCACTATTGTCTGTGCCTCGGCCGTGGCCTCATCTACCGGGAGTTGCTGGTACGCCTGCGCGAGATCCAGCTTTCCAAATATGCGCGCCCCCGCCAGTGTTGCTAGGACATGGCTGACCACGGGTACGGGGTATGCGTGCGCCTGAAGTGCCTGGTTAATAGTGCACTTATAATCCGCGCAGATGCGGATCTCCCCGTTTGGCTTGACGGGTGTCACAATCGGGGTCTCCCACCTAGCGTTCGGGACGGGCTCTAAGACTCCCTGGGCCACCAGCCGGTCTAGTTCGGTCTCTATTTTAGGGCGGAGGGCCAGGGGCACGGTGCGGAAGCGCCGACGGATGGGCGTCACGGTGGGGTCTAAGTGGAGCGACACCGGGGGCCCTTTGTAACATCCCAGTTTCCCGTCAAAGACCTCCGGGAATTCCTTGCACACCGCCCCCCAGTCCCGCACCCCACATTTATTTACTCCCCCAATCGATATGCCTAGGGCCTCGAACCACGCCCGCCCCAGGAGACTCGCGAGATTTCCCTCTACCACCACCAAGTCCAAGTTCCCCTCAAAGTCTCGGTACTGCACTCGGAAAGTGCCGACTCCCCGGATGGGGACAGGGTTCTTTTGAAAGTCCACCAAGCTTAGTGGCGATGGACGTAGAGGGGTCCCCCTAGTGGGCAAAGTCTTTTTAAAGTGTCCAGGGAAATGATGGACGCCGCCGATCCCGAGTCCACTTCCATGCAACAGGGGACCCCTCGATCCGCATGGTTACTTGGATCTTCGGGGCAGAGGAGAGGTTGGGGTTGGGGAGGCGAAGTACCTGCAGTGGTTGGTCGGTGAGGTGGTACAACTCGGCGACCTCTTCCGTTGTCTCGTGTGCGGTGGACGATGCGCGGTACTGGGGGACCGACGATCTCGAATTCCGGGGGCCCTTGGACCGGCAGACCCGTGCGAGGTGTCCCTGCTTTCCGCACCCGTGACAGACAGCATCCCGGAACTTGCAGGATTTCCATCCGTGGCCCTCCCCGCAGCTGGCACAGACGGCTCGGTTGCCGGAATACTTGGCTTGCTCCCTGTTGGCCTGCTGGAACGGCGCCGGCCGACGTTGTTGGGGTTTGAGGGCGAAGACCTCGTCCGTCTCTTCGTTTCCGGGGCTTGGGCTCCTTCCAACCACCTGCGCGGCCGCGACCGGGCGATCCCCTTCTGCGGCCTCGTGGGCAGTGGCGGCGTCGAGGGCCTCGTCCAAGGAGAGCTTCCGGTGTCCCACCAACTTGCGCCGCAGCTTGGAGTCCGCCAGGCCCCACACGAACTGTGTCAGCAGGTTGTCCTCCACCTTCGGAAACCCGCAGTCCACGGCGAGCGCCCTTAGCGCGGCTAGGAATTTGGCGATGGACTCCCCTCGGGTCTGGACTCGCCTCTGGAAATCCATCCTCTTGGCCAGGAAGGTCGGCCGGGGGCTGAAGTAGCCATTGAGGACGTCCAGGATTTCCCCAAACGAGCTCTCCAAGGCCGTGCGGGGCACCAAGAGGCTCTTGGCGAGGCGGACGGTTTGGGTGCCGCAGGCGTTCAGGAGGATCGCTCGTTTCTGGTCGGGGTGGCGGATTTCGTTGAGCTCCAAGTAGCTGATGAGCTGGTCGACCCATGCGTCCCAGGTTTCTGGCTGCGACTGGTCGAAGTGCTCCAGTGTTACGTGGGAAGCGGCCATGGTTCTGTCGGGAACGGCGTGCGCCGGGGCGAGCGGTGCGGTGCTGCTCTCGGGGTCAGCGATGCGATGCTCGGCGAGCGGTGCGGTGCTGCTCTCGGGGTCAGCGATGCGTTGCTCGGCGGTGTCCGTTTCGTCGTTCATGGAGTCACGGAAGGCGTTGGAATCCCACCTTCGTCGCCATTGTAAAGTACTGGGTTTCGGGCCTCATGACTCGGACGACGACATAAGAGAAGACGCGTTTATTCGTACTTCACATAAGACAAGAACACACAGTAACGGCCGGAGGCTAACTATATACAGTTAGGGGGGACGGCCCCATATTCCTATTGGCGGGTTTGAATCGCCCGCCAATGCTGCCATTGGTTCACTACTGGCGAGCTCAGGAACCTAGTCCCTATTGTTCTCAGAGAGCGAAGCTTGGCTGTATTTCGCCAGCTCAGCCCTCTGATCCCAGGACACAACAGCCCAGTTCCTTATCACCTGGCTGAGAAATACTTATCCTTGGGGGGGGGGTTCTGCATGTGGCTTTTATTGACCTCAAGGGGGCCTTCGATTCTATAAATCATCCCAGATTGTGGAACAAACTTAATCAAACTACTGTGGACAAAAGACTCCTAGGACTCATTCAATGAGTATACTTGGATCTGACTGCCCAAATACGATGTGGGGATGATGGGAAAGTAACCAATTCATTTAATTTGGAAAAGGGAGTACAACAGGGATGCTTGTTGGTGCCTTTTTTGTTTAATTTATATTTAAATGATCCAGCAACAATCTTTAATGATTGCTGCCCCCACCAAAATTAGCTGAGATTGGGGTGCCTATTATGTTCTATGCAGATGACACTCTGATCTTGTCCTGAACTAGGGCTGGGCTGCAAAGGGCCTTGCAACCTTTTTCTAATTATTGCTCTCGAGAAAGCCAGGAGATTAACTATTTGAAACTATTGTTATTAACTATTTGAAACTGTTGTTATCCACTCTAAATTGAGATACCCTCAAACTGACTTGGATGAAATCTCTGGATGAGAAACTGATGGTAGTTGGAATGTTGATTAATGATATTTTTAAGATGGGTAAATCCAAAGCATTTCCTCTGATCAAAAAGCATGTCCTAGAAATCAGCCAATCGTCCTCCTACACTCTGAAAACCCTGGTTCTTTTGCTCAGTGATAAGGATCATAAATTTACTCTAGCAACTGCAAATTTTGTCTCAGCCCTTTTAGCCCTTGCATCAAAAATATAAGAAGCAAGCATGTTCTGCTGTTCAAGATCTGTGAATCAATGAGCTTCTAAGAGGATCAAAGGAAAGGAAAAACTGTTGCTGTTAAAAACCGTTGCTGTCCTCAACTGTATGCAGGGCAGAATATCTCTGCCTTGCAGGCCCTGTGGAATTATAACAGATCACACAGGGCTCTGATGTTAGCAGGCAGAGAGTTTCACCAAGTTGGAGCCAGGGCCAAAAAGGCTGGACAGATAGTACTGAAGTTTATTGTTATTGCTGTAGCCATAGGCCAGAATATCTCAGCATATACACCAACATATAACAGTATGCTTTCCACAACAGAAGAATTAAAACATTTTTACATAACAGGATAAAACTTTAGAAGTTTAAAACTAAGATAGTAAGAAAAAAAATGCAAAAATAAAAAGCTCCATAAGAAAACATGGAATTACAATTTAGCTAAAATTCTTGCAGCATTAGCAGATAATAATTTCTTCCTTATATTTATTGATAAAAATAGAAAAGTAGCCACTTTGAGGGTAACAAAAATGATAGCATCAGCCAATAAAAATTAATACATTCCTCATCTGAGCTGGAAAAATTTACAAGTTGCTTCAGCAGTTTGTTTCAAATGGACTCTGTCCAGAGGTGGACTTAGAACCACCTATCCCAGACTTACACCCAACCCCAGAAGTCTGCAAAGGCCAGCAGGGAGAGAAGGGCAACCCTGAAGAGGGAGAGCACCCCCTGTGAATAGGGAACACTGGGCTATTACTAAGTCGCACATATCTCCTGAGGACAGGATGGAGTGAGTGTATCGGGGAGGTCCGGCCTGGGCCCCCAGAAATCTTACCCCCTCGACCACCTCAGGGAATTGCATCCACAAAGGAAGGATGAGACAGGGGAAGCAGACAGCAAACCTTGAGAAGATGGCCTGACAGAGAAGAAGGAGGATGGAACTGGGGGGATCCAAATTAGGGAATTGGTTGTGGCCATGCTCCTCTGAAGCATGTGAGGGAGGGGCAGTAGCAGGACTGGGATATTTAAGGAGAGAAGGCAGAGCTGACCAGGGAGGAAGGGCCTGGAACCTCTATGCAAAAGGGGCCAGTACAAAGAGACTCCAGGAGAACCTTGCTAATAGAGGCCAGGAAAAAGGACAAGGGGATTTGGGTGAGTGAACCCCCTTCATTTCTCTGTTCTGAGGACACACTCCAGACTTCAGCTTCCATAAATCTCAAACCCTGGAGCCCACTCTTCCTCACAACACCCTCAGTGAACTGACGAGTCCAGACAGACCCGTAGAACAAACAATGCAGAAAGTAGTGTGCCGTATCTTTTACCTGATTAAGACCACAAGGGCAGAGGTGTGGTTCCACAGGTATTTTTTGTAATCTGTCCTGTAAATACTCAGATGGCATAGTTTGAAAATGTGCACTAGGAAATGACTTTCTTAATGTAACATTAGAAAGGTCAGCTAAGTAACAAGAGAAGAATTTGTTTTTCGTAATCCAAGGATACCACAGAAAGAATTTGGATTGTCGGGCCATACTGATATCACAGAAGAGCATCTTTTTCAATAAGCCAGTTACAAATTTTGCTTGAGTCCCAAAGCTTTACAGCTTCTAAAGAGGGCAAGGAGTATAACTGCAGGATAAGGTAAAGGTAAAGGTCTTTGGAAATACTATCAAGTTTCTTATAATATTTTAATAGTTTCAAGTAGACTCTTGTTGTAATAGAGGGTAGTCCAACTTCTGACTTTAAGAGTGCAGCAGGAGTTCCCTGAGGGAGACCAAAGATTTTTCCTTAAGAAGTTGTTCTGAATTATTTCAAGCTGGTCAACTATTTTCTCATTCCATCCCCTTATTTCAGCCCTATACAAAAGCTGTGTGATAACTTTGTCCTGGAATATCTTAAGGCATGGAGCTATTAGCTTGCTACCATTAGAAAAGAATTTTTTTAAAATAGCTCCCAATGTACGGTAGACAGTTGATAAAATGGCCTTAAGATGTCCCTCCCAAGACAGAGACCCATGAAAAACTATTCCTAGGCTCTGGTCACACAAAGAAATAGCCATGGGATAGGCATGAATGTCAGGTGGATTTTACCGGTGCGATCATAGGGGAACATTTGGCAAGCATCCTGCACCCATCCCCAACCCGTTTCTTACCACTGAAGAAGTGCAGTTAAAAACTACTAGCGAAAGTGCACTATCAGAGGGGTTTGCGATGGCCTGCAGACAAAGGTTCCCATGTGATCACTCCAGCACACTCTTATTCCCTCCATGCTCCCTTGTTGAAGTGCTCTGGAAATATGTGCCAATGAAAAAAAATCGGTTCACCGCCGTCACATCTGATCATGTAGTGGCAGGTCAAATTGCGATGGCACAAATAACCTCGCCTCCCCCCGTGTTATCTGGCACGTGTGACTGCAGCTCTAGATATTTAAAGGGGCATTGTTCTATTTCATGAGCATTAATAGTCCATCTGAACTTGAATCTATTATTATCGAAGTCTATGATTTTTGTTTTATTATAATTAATTCTTAATTCCTCTCTATCACAGTAATCAGCCAACCTAACTAGCATCCTTCTGAGCCCAATTTTGGTAAAAGACAGGTGGCAACCTGAGGAAGGGCCTTCTCAGTTGTGGTGGCAAAATTTTGGACCTCCCTCCCTAGGGAAATTTCTCTGTCTCCCTCTATCATTGCCTTCTGGCAGTGGGTAAAGATGTTTTTATTTTGTTTGGCTTACCCCCAATAACTGTCATTGGCCTTCATCTCTGATTGTGTTGTTATGTGTGTTTGTGTATTTATATGTTTTTATTAAATTGTTTATTATATATATTTCAAATGCTGTTTTAATGTTAAAATGTTTTGATGTTCCTTGCCTTGGGGACCCTAATTGGGTAGAAAGGCAGTATAGAAATGATTTGAATTTAAAAAATGTATTTCTAATGGTATTTGTAGCTAATATCAACTGAAATGGAATCTCACTAAAAGCAGCAGCACCTGAAATAATCCAAGGGGAAAAAATGTGCCAAGTATCCCATAAAGAAAAATAATATAAAATAGAGCACATGGACAGATGCTGCTTACCTAGTATTTTGAGTTTGTAAAACAGCCATGCAATTGAATGGCACAGGAAACATATCCAAACATACATTCAGTGTGGGGCACCAATTTTCACTGTGTGTGGAAGTGTTAGTCTTCCTTTTGAAAGCATCCTATGTTTTATTTGTTGTAGAATTGCTCAGAAGCAGTGTTGTGTATCGTATTTAAAGGAAAACAGCTGCATTGCTGGCATGGTTGCTGCCAGAGAAGGTGATTTGTGTGGACCGGATGAAAGTGACACCTGTGGAGGATCATTGTACAAGGCAAGATATTCTGCTGAAACCTTTGTGAAGGGATTGCTAAAACCAATCTGCTTTAAATCTCTGCATTTTAAATGGTTGACCATGGACTAAATTTCACTGCAAAAAATCATGGTACAGAATGAACATTTCACTTAGCTAAGCATTTAAGAATGTAAATGCTTAGCTTAAGCCAAATAGATACACAGTCTTGGTTTCTGTACTTTTCAACAAAAAGTATAATTGCTTTTTATCTCATTGATAAGAATTTCATAAGCACCTCTTCCCCCTAAGCAGTGCTACATTATTAGGGGACCTGAGCAACTCCCAGGCTCTCTGACTCTGAGAGTAGCCAAAGACCACCCTCAGTGTCAAGGAGCCAAAGCAGTAGTGCATATGGCGCCTTTAAGGCAAAGTCTGCTGCTCCACTTCTTGATAGGGATTGGGCCTTGAACAGCTCACTGCCTGATGAGCAGCTGGGATACAGCCTTGAGCCATGGGTTGGTAAACAAGGAGATGATTCGCAGCTGGGATGTTGGGGCACTGACCAGTGTTCCCTCTAAGCTGAGTTAGTGTGAGCTAGTGCAGCTTTTTAGCCTCCAAGTCACGGATTTTTGACTTCTCTCAGGAAGGATGGCTCCAGAGCAAACTGATTCATGCAGTAGCCAAATCGCTCACTCACAACTTTAATGCCAGTAACTCACAAAGTAGACTTTTTGCTCACAAGACTCCACAGCTTAGAGAGAGCATTGGCACTGACAGCTTCCCACAGGATCTGCTCAGACCCCCATGGGACTTCCAAAGGGGTGGAGCCTCCAATGGGGCTCCCAGGACAAACCGGGCCCTTCAAAAGGCAGAGGGAAATAGGTCTGAGAGGACACTCTGGCTCAGGCTCCTTGGGTTGGGAGCAGCAATGTCAGGAGAGAGGTGATAAACGAACATGAAGGAAACTTTCTTTCCTCCAGTATGAGGCCTGTGGATGGATACACAAGTGCCTCCTCCTGACACAGTTCTGCCAAACTAGTGCAGTTGTTCTGCATACACTTAACAACGTATTTGAGGAGACCCCCCCCATTACTGTACAATATAGGTAACATGCATTATTATTATTATTATTATTATTATTATTATTAGTTATTGTTGTTGTTGTTGGATGGGAACTGAAGTTGGCAGTTAAAAAGCTGGTTTAGGGCAACAAATGTTTATATGGCTATAGAAACTTTACCTCATAAATAAATATTGTGTTGATGCTAAACTGAGGAATGGATCCTTGCCTGCCAAAAATCTACATTGTTTATTCAACCCCCTGATCGTACAATGAAGGCTAGCCAGGTCCTGTAAGTTCAAGATCCAGTGCCTTATTTATTACACCCTTTCTTCCACGTTATATCCAAAGTGAAGGTTTCAGGATCTATTGCAGACTGACCACAATTTACATAGCTCATTGATGCTTCCCATTATAATTTTCTGTATTCTGTTGTCTGGGTGGGAAATGTATTCATCCTGCCTTATCTTGTAATGCTCCAAAGTCTTGCAAATTATTTGTCAGGGGGAAAAAAGTGAAGACCATTCTTGGTACAACATAGGGTTTGATCAGTTCTATTTAATTATTTAATGTTCATATCATTGTTTCTAAAAGAAGCAAAAATGCTACATTGAGATCTGTCTGATGGATCACTTTATTTGCTGCACATGCAACTGCTGAACATGCTGTGAGCATCCTGTGTACATTTCCCACTCAGAGAGAAAGGACTATTACACTAAAATCTTTTTTTAATCTATTACTTCATTATCCTGAATGTACCATTAACACACATAACCCAGAGGGCAAACTCCTGTCTCTCAGCCATTTTACCCCGGTGCCTTCAGGTGAGCATATGCCCCACTCCTGCCTCTCCAGCTGGCCACCTTCTGGCCATTGCTGGGCTTCTAAAAGCCAGTGCTGTCACCTATCCATGTCTTTGGATGCCTGCTTCCCCTCAGCTCTGCCAGAAGGTTCCCTGGTGGCTGGCCTACTTGTCTGCTTGTAGGGGCTGTTGCCATGGCATTCCCAGTGGTGTGGGGTTTGTTTGCTGCAGATTTCTGTGAAGCCTTTAGATGGCTCTTGCTGCTGCAAATATAAATAATCACATCCTAAATCATTTGAACATTCTTTTCTTTTTTTACAATAAAGAGTGCATTTTATTATTCTGGTTTAGTGTCTTGTGTTTGCTATTGGGAAGAAATTTTCAAAAATAATACACAGCATGCCCACATACAATATTTTAAGAATGCAAAGGATATTTGGGGGCCTTCAGTAAAATATGACTTGGACACTTAACTCCCGATTTTGATACTTTCTTCTCATCCTTTGCTCTACTTTTGTTTACCACATAGTGCTCTCTGTGCTCTTTTCTTCAATACTTCCTGTTTCGGTAATATCTGGAATCCATTATAGAATTCAGTAGATCAACACAATTAGGAAGCTGATACCTCATCTTATTTTCTGAGAAGCATCCAGAGCTCTTATGTAATCCTTCCTATTGTGACTCTGATGAGCAGTGAAAGTGTTCCAGCCAGACAACAGGGCATGCTCTACATGAGCAGGGTCTTCCTCATTGTCTTCTATGAGCTCCATATGGGCAATGGTGAAATCAACTAGTTTTCCTGTTGCTGCTGAGACTGCTAATACAGCACAGTGGTGAATGGGCTTCTACACAGCAGGTTTTCCTGAGGTTTTTTTTTAAAATGACAATTTAATAGTGTTATAGTAATATCCCATATATGCTAAAATATGCATCAGATTCTCCAAGTTCCCAGTTTTCTTTCTTTCTTTTTTTTTTTAAAAAAGTAGGCCTCTAGCCCATTTTGTTGCAGAGTTATGCTTTTCCCCAAACAGCTGTCAGATTCCACCAGTCAGTGGCTAGAGTTCGGGGGGGGGGTTCACCTTCTTGTTTTGCCTTTTCCAGCATGCTTGTGAGCAATGCCTCAGCAATGGTGGGAGGGGGCCTTCACCCTGGTTCATGCTCTCCCCAACCTCTGGCTTTGTGGACAAAACCTACCCTCCATCCTACCTGACTGTCTTCAGACAGGCCTTATAAAGGAGTATCTGGAGTGGGACTTCTCCAGGCAACCCTGCAGGGACTGCCTTCCAGGCAATGGCTGTCATCCCTCCACCCTCTCCAACCTGTCATTCCCCTTCATTTCCCCTTCAAGCCTTTAAAAGCCTCTTGTAGCCCTTACTCCAAGGGCATAGACTTTCCAATTTCCGGGGGTGCGATTGGGGTTGGGCCAGAGGCATTGCTGTGCTAGTTTCTTAAATGAACCGGGGCCCAGTGACATCATAGGGAAGAGACATTTGGGAGACCGTGTTTTCTGACAGGAAATAGTCTATGGAAAGAAGAAGAAAAACCCCATTGTCTAAATATATTAACACTGCTCTGAGGGAGAACTTAGATTCTCAGTAAGTAAAACCATAGAACAACCTTATACAGACAAGGATACTAGAGAAGGAATTGGCAGAAGGTCTGGGAAGTTAGAAAGAACTCCCAGACAAGCCAAATAGTAAAAGGAGTTATTGCTTCTTAGGGACAAGGAGAATAACTTCCTGCCAGTGAAAGGGGTTGGGAAGAGAACCCTGGTCTGTGATAAAGGACAGTAGCTTAGATACCTCAAGAGTTAATGAAAAGCTCTATTATATAAGGAAAACCTGTAGCATCTGAAGGAAGAAATCTAGAAACATCTATAAGAACTGTTTTGTGCTGAAATATACTAAACAAAGTACCTCTCAAAGAAAGAAATAGAAAGTCTTGAAACAAAACTACAAATACATTCTCTTGAATGTTCTATGAATTCAGCTGTGTAAATATTAGAAAGTTTTTGCCTCGGCAGTCTCAATACCTTGACTATTCTGCTTTGAAAGTTAATTTGCCTCAAGTGCCATTTCAGAAGGGTTTAAAGAAACTAGAAAGCTCCTGTATTTTGAGTAGAGTTCCTGAGCTGAGAAAAAGCCTAAACTAAAAATCTCAAACATAGGGTGGGACAGTCAAGTCTTTTATGACAAGGAATTTATACACGCTACTGTAGGGCAACTCAGTCACTGAAGGGAACTGAAGATTTGATGGGGAAAATCTGCTAAACAGTTAGGGAGATACAGGGGTTCATCATAACAGGTTAATACAAATCATAGTCATAAAATCATAGAATTGGAAGGGACCTCCAGGGTTATCTAGTCCAACCCCCTGCACAATGCAAGAAATACACAAATACCTCCCCCTCCACACCCTCAGTGACCACTGTTCCATACAACAGATCAACCCCATAGATCTGTATGGGGGCATTACAATCACAGCTGTTTAATTCTCAGTCCCTTTCCTAATCTTCCCTACCTTAAGAGTTCGACTTTTTTTCAGTGCTCAAGCAGGCTGAGTTAGAACATAAGAGAAGTCATGTTGGGTCAGGCCAGTGGCCCATCCAGTCCAACACTCTGTGTCACACAGTGGCCCAAATCCAAGTGCCATCAGGAGGTCCACCAGCAGGGCCAGAACTCCAGAAGCCCTCCCCTGTTGCCCTCCAAGCCCCAAGAACACAAAACATCACCCTGGAGGAAATGGCTACTTTGGAGACTGGGTTCCCTTGCATTTGACTCCCCCCCCCCCATCTCTGCACCCAATTGGGCTCGGAAATGTGGAGGAGGATGAGGAAATGGGCTGCGGGATGGAGACTATCATGGGATCCTTCTCTCCTAAGGAATGTCCATCCTCTCTTCTCGCTCTCCCTCTTAGAGTTTTCCCCACCACTAGAGCTATCCCTTCCCAATGCAAGGCAAACTTCTCCAAGCAAAAAAGCCTTAACTCAACCTCAAAGTCCCCATGGGAAGGAGGCAGCGGCACCTCTGCACTCTACATCTTACTGGGTGCTTGCTTGACAACCTCCTTCAGACTGCTCAGCAGACGGCACTTTCCCTTCCATTCTCCCCCCTCCCCCCAACTTGGGATGCTGCATGGGAGACCGCTCCCCATGGCCACGCTGGTCCGAACTGGGTGGGAATTGGTGGAGAAGGGGGAAGAGCACTGCAGCAGCATTCAACCAGTGACAAATACCTTGAATAAACCTTTGTTGGTCTTAAAGGTGCTCCTGACTCTAGATTTGTTCTCAGCTTAGAGGGAACACTGCGGGCAACCCTCCTTCTCAAGGCTGTTTCTGAGAATCCCTGTTCATCAGCTGCCAGACTGGGAGGAAGAAGAGCCTTTGCTGTTTGCAACCACCCAAGCAGGGGCAGAAGGGCAGCCCCTCAAGGAGTGAGGCTGGCTTCCCTTCCTCCCCCGAGCTCGTGGAGCCCATCCTCTCCTCGCCAGGTGTGGAAACCCAACATTGAAGCCCAGCCCATAGTGCCCCACTCTGCTGCATGTGGGAACCATGGGCCATGCTCTCCCAGCAGACTGCTCAGTCCCACCCCAGCAAAGTGCGCAGACGAGAAGGTCCGGCATCCTCCATGGCGGCGGCCCCCTGGTGCTCTCCCTCTGCCCCCTCACCTGGTCTGCACCAGCTGACAGTTGCTGTGGTGGCTGGGGGGATGGATGGAGCTAGCCAACAGTGACCAGGAGGAGGAGGAGCTGAGCTGTGCAGGATGAGCACAGCCATGGTGACTGCCCCCAAACTGGTTAAAAAAAAGTTTTTTAAAAAGTAAAAAAAAACCTTCAGTCTTTCAAAGCGGGGAGGGGGATGGGTTTTTTTTTTGCAAGCATCACAAGCCCCGGGGGAGGCTGAGCCTTCCATGGAAAATTTCGGGGATGGTCCCCACCCCCAAGCCCCCTTGTACTCTATGCCTATGCCTTACTCCTCAGGGGTAGGGCCTGTCCCATATTTTCCCAGGCTGTTTTTCGCCTGCTGGGCCTTCTATCTGCTCCAGGGAGTCCCCAGAATTGCTCTTCCTTTTCCAAATTTCCTGTTGTTTCTCAGCCCTCCCCCCTGTGGTATTGCTTCACCTTCCCTCCCCTTCTCATTTGATAGTGGCCAAGGATAGTCACTTGAATCTCCTGCTGCCAGGACAAGGCCTAGGGCTGGGTCCCCCAAAGGGGTGGGAGTTTGCCCACTCAAAAGGCCCCTGGCCTGCCGGCCCAAAGCCAGCCAGCAGGGGGAACCCCACCCCCAAAGTGCTCAAATTCAGCTGATGTGCCTGGTGCAATGATGTCACCCAGAGATGATGTCATCATGCTGGGCACATTGCCAGGGGGACACTTTAGCATTCAGCCTAAAAAGTCTATGAATGCTAGAGTGTCCACCGGTGGTGTGCCTAGAATGATGATGTCACTTCTGAGTGATGTCATCATGGCACACACACACACTACACGTGCAAATGTCCCAGACCATGACCAGCCCTGCCCACTGAAAAGGGTAAGGGGCCTGGCAACCCTAGCAGGGCCAGCCCATAGAAGAGGCTGCATGAGGGGTCTGGCACTGCTGTGGCAGCCTCGCTGGGCACTTAAGAAGGTAATAAGTGCAGGGGTAAGGATGGGGATTCTGTCCCCAGACAAATTCTGCAAGAAAAGAGGCTAGATTTTTCTTTTAATGAAAACTGAGCATTCAGAGAACTTGATGCATATTTTGGTATAATGAAACACTGACATAATGGTATTAAATTGCCGATTTATTTTTTTTTTAAGAAAATGCTGTGCAGTTGAGAGAGGAAATGACTAATGTGGGGGACCTGGCTGCTCTGCAGGCAGGGCCAGGAAAACCTGAACTTTTCCACCCACATACCAATCAACCAGGGTTTACTTCAGTCTTTTCCAAAACTTTGGAGTAAGGCAGGCTTGAGAAAGATTGGAGAAAAACTGGGGAAACCCTGGGAGGTGCTCAATTATACTACAATGCTGTGGGGAAAGAGGAGAAAAAGCCACTTCTCAACAGCATCAAACTTGGGCCAAATAACTCATGCAGAAACACCCCAATGTGGCTTAAATTTTGTTTTGCTTAAGTGCTCTTTTGGTTTGTGTATGTAGACATGGGGGAATGCTTGGAAGCTTTAGAGGTCATAAGGTAACCCTGTACATTTACAATCAAAATGATAGATGCACAAATGATGGCATTAGGTGATAGGGTTGCCAGGTGCCTTCCTCCTGATGGTGGAGGGATTTGGGGGGCATTCTGGGAGTGGGCAGGGATGTTGGCAATGCACTGACATCACTTCTGGAAGTGACACCATTGCATTGGCAATGATTGGGCAACACTCTACTTTTTGGGACAAAACTCTGTGGTAAAAATGGCTACAAACCATGGAGTTTTGACCAAAAAGTAGAGTGTCACCCACGACATCACTAGTGTGATGAGGTCACTTCCAGAAGATCAGTGAGTCGCCAACATCATATGATGATGTCTGTTTGGGGGTAGATTTCCCCCACCGGCCAGCTGGCCACTGGCAGGCCAGAGCCTGCAAAAGCAGGAGATCTCCCACCTCCACTTGGGTACTGGCAAGCCTAATAGGTGACAGGCTGGCATATGGCCTGTGTGATTGAGGGAGCAATTCTAAGAAAGTTTATTTGGAAGTAAGTTGTTGTATTCAATTGGACTTACTTTCAGGAAAATGTTCTTAAGATTGCATCCCATGGTGCTTACCATTGACCATGTTAATCATATTGAAATTCAAAGATTCTGGTTTCTTAAAGGATAGCTGGATTTGTTTTCTTTTTTGCAGTAATGACATGTGCACGCAAAAGGTCATAGAGCTCTAATACCATGGCCTATCATCTTTCATTTTTTCCTGATTAAAGAACGTATAAAATAAAAATAAACACAATCACAAATTCCATGTATTAAGCTGATTATTTTAAGTTAAAAGGCATGACATATTCAAGGAATGTTTAATGTTCTATGCAAATTAAAGCATACAGATGAACCACAAAGCATCCAATACACTCAGAAGATAAAATCCAAAATACGGCAATGTCTAGAGAAAACTCAAATAAAGCTAACATCTGTCTTTATAGAAGGAAGATAGTCTTCTGAGTTATATAAAACCATAAAACAACTGAAGAATATTTCTGCCTAATTGTGTCCGTGAAGAATTCAGCCTTGATCACTACAATATAAAGAATCCCAATAGGGGGATATAAACATTTATTTAAATTTGATTTATGTTCTATTGGTTGACTACAAAGGAAGAAGAAGAGAAGAGAAGAGATTGGATTTATACCCCGCCCTTCACTACCCAAAGGAGTCTCAGAGCAGTTTACAAACTCCTTTCCCTTCTCCTCCCTACAACAGACACCCTGTGAAGTAGGTGGGGCTAAGAGAGCTCTGACAGAAACTGCTCTTTTCAAGAGCAGCTGTGCCAGAACTGTACCAGAACTCTAAGCTTAGAGTAAAACCAAATAAAACACCATTATTGTAGAACATAATAAAAATAGCTCATGAAAAAAATACAAATATAAGTACCCCCATTCGTTTAAAATAACTAATCTCCTAATCCCAGAAGATATATAGGCCGAGTTCAGACTGGCAGTTTGGCCTGATATAGGCACGTTTCAGAAACTTTCACAAATGGATTAAAGGGTCGGTTCACACAGGCACATCTGTCAGGCGTTTCTCAGCCATACTCAACCCGTCTTGTAACGGTTCCCTCCCAAGTTTAAAAGATACCTGGTAAAAGTGCTATCAAACCCTGGAAAGCGCATTCATCCCATGTTCATCCCGCTTCCCAGAAATGTGAATGCGAACAAGCTGATCCAGTAGGGATGCTCTTATGCTCATGAGCGCTTATGCGCATAAGCGCAAATTGTCAAATTACATTACAAAAACCGCTTACAGCCGTGCCTCTGCCAGGGGCAGGCCAACAATGTGAATACTCCCTTGTGCCTCCTCCCCGGTATGCTCCCGCATCAGTTGGTGCGGTGTGACCGGGAAAACCCAGAACAAACCTGTTCTGGGCCTTTTTGCCACGACTCCCTCCTGCTTCAAACTGTCAGTCTGACCTCAGCCATAATATATCTGGTCCTGGTGCTTTCATCCCAAAGCACCTGGAGTAGACATTAGATTGTCCATTTCCCCACTTTGGCTAGAAAGGAAAGCTGGAAATGGGTCTGCAGTTTTCCTAGCCCAAGGAGATTCGGTTTCAAAATCAGAGCAACATGATAAAACTAATAAAACAATAGCCATGCTAATACTTAACCCCAGAGATATTTTTAACATGTGCCTATCTGATTCTAAGGGCACAAAATATAAACTTTACCATAGACAAAATAACATGCCTATCATTACCAGCCCAAAGATATAACAGATAACAATAATGTGACAGCAAGGAAACCGGCTCAGCAAAGACAGTATACATTTAGTGCACAAGAAGATCAATGGAAGCGTACGGGGTGTGTGATTTTCAGCATAGTATTATAGTTGTTTCTTTGAAAGTGGTTGGAAACCTTTCTTCCCTCATTGATGTAATAATAATGATGAACCACCCATTGAACAGCATCCTCAGCATCCTTAATTCATCAGCCTTGATGGATAAATTAGGTTTGAGTGGGCCTATTTTGTGGTAAAATGAAACACTTTATCCACACCCTCAGGTGTCAATAACTTGTCCAATGCAAGAAGACAAGAGGTGTCTCTGGATGCTTTGGCTTAAACACTTTATCTTCATTCTGGTAATCAAAGTTGGAATAGATACAAGTTATTTTCTCAATAAAGAATTCTACAAAATTGTAACTGAGCTTTGGCTGGTTCCAGTTATCCATAAGGATGGGAACTAAGTTGAAGCAGTCCTTTTGCTACTCAGAAAGGATCCACTGGATAACACTGAGCATCATAACAGTCAGTTTACAGAGGCAAGAGACTTGGCCACTTGATGTGATTATTCTCACTGTATCAGCCTCAAACCCTGGCAGGAAGGGGAGCTAGGCATTATCAAGCCAGGTTGATTTCCTGTTTGCAATGCAATCCTAAACTGAGTTACACTCTTTCTAATCCCATTGACTCAGTTTAGGACTGTACTGTGAATCTATTCATTTAGTGATAGAAACTCAGTGCCCTTGGTCCTCTGTGAGGCTTGACAGACTGCCAAGTTCCACTGAAGAACTAGAGGGGAGGGCTGGCATAGTTTCTAAGCCCCTGCAGTGCTTGCTTCCCTACAGTTTGTTCAGGAAATAAAATGAGAAACTTGAAAATAACTAACTGTAAGTCTCCTTCCATTGTCCCTTGTATGCCTTGCATCCAAGTAGATGCTGGCGCGGGGAGGGGGAACTAACTCCATTAGACTTTTTTGTTTGTTAGGAAAGTATGTGCACCTCTCTTGTTTGTGGTCTGATTTAACAATCTGCAAATGGAATCATAAACTGGATGCCTTGAGGGTAACTGTAATTACCTGCTGAGGTAAATTAACTTTCTCAGTAAGACAGGACAGGTCTATTATATTTGGAATTATCAGCTTCTAAAACATCTTGCAAAATAGCTAGGGGTGATCATAATATTGACTGGAAACAGGTCAACTGTTGTATTCATTAAGGTGAAATTGGTCACCAGTAATCAGGGAATATATTTATGAGGACAGATATTGCATTATTCTTCCCTTGCAAAGAGGAGTGATTTCTCTCCCTAGAGTACCCTTGCATTGTGCTGTTCTGTCTGCTGGAGCAGGTAGCTGCTTTGCCTTGCAATGGTGCAAAGAGTCTCAGGATCACTGTGCTCAGTATCTTGAAAGGAAACCAAAGGGGTATGGTAGATGGGTTGTGCCCTGACTGGGAAAGCCCCGGCTAGCCTGATCTTGGCAGATCTCAGAAGCTAAGAAGGGTTGGCCCGAGTTAGTACTGGGATAGGAGACTACCAAGGAAGTCAAGGTCACTATGTAGAGGTTGGCAATGGCAACCCCCCTCTGTTCTTCTCTTGCCTTGAAAACCCTTAACAGGGTTTTATTTATTTATTTATTTAGATTTATATCCCGCCCTCCCCAAAGGCTCAGGGTTGCCGTAAGTCAGCTGTGACTTGATGGGAAAAAGAGGTTGTGCAAGCTAGGCATTTAGCACATATTCAAGGTTTTACAGTAAAGAAATGCATGCAAGTCCCAGGCTGACTACCATATCCCATCCTATTGTGTGTGCTTCCTACCTAACCAACAAAGTAAAAGAAATTAAGAGGTTTTCATTTTTTTGGTTGTGCATTATCTTTCTCTTTGTATGTGGCATTTTACCATTTGACAGATGGCTAAAGATAAAGATATTTTGTAGAAGTGGATCATTATTGTATTTTCTGTCTCTCAGCCTTAGGCTTGAAATATGCTTACTCTAGAACGGGATTGTAATGACTTTTTAGAGATATACAATCTCTTTGTGCAGCCACGGGGTGATGAAAAGGTCTGCTTGTGCTCTTCCCCTCCCCTGTTTAATGCCACCGTGATTCTGTAGTCACTGCTATGACAAAGATTTCTTTGGGGGGGGTGGGAATCCACACACACACTGAACAAAAACTTACCCCTGAAACTTCTAATATAGTGGAAACCCTATACAGATTTGTTTTGTGGAATGACTGGAGAAGTCCAAATGTTATAGAGCTGGGTTGGCCAAACTGCAGCTCGGGAGCTGCATGCGGCTCTTTCATATGGTCTAATTTAATGGTAATAAAAAGCAAATCTGCATATTTTTCAGTAAAACATGTGTGTAATATTTGTTCATGTCTTGCAGCTCTCAGACATCTGACGTTTATTCTACGTTAAGCAAGTTTGGCTCTATGTAGCTCTAGTTGAAATAAGCAGCCTTGTGTGTTCCCTCTCCCTAATACTGTCTAGCAATGCAAAATGTGACTTCTTAGGGCTTCGTGTTCTCTGTCCCTGCTCTACTTCATTGCCTGCAGCTCACAGGGAAACATGGCGCACGATCTACTTTTTAAATTATAGATGTTACTGGGAAAGATAAAAGAAGGACACATCGGGCTGCTGTTTTCTAGTTCTGGCATTAATCCTTTCTCTTTAGGGGAGAGTTAAAGCCAGTTCTCAGCATTCCATAAAACTTTGGTCTGACTGAGAAACAGAAAGTAGCAAAGAACAGCAGGGCTGGTTCTCAGTGGTTGCGGTCACTGGGGCAGAGAGCAGGTTTAATTCCTAGTGGCAATAACTCATTAGCAATACATAATGTCACTGTTTTCAGGCCTATTTGTCTTGTCCAAAAGAAATGGGTATAAGAAGATAAAAGATAAAAGAAAAGTTATTGTCAGAAAGCATACCTAGTATAAATAGTTGCTAGTAAATTGTCAGAAAACATGGATGCACACAGTTTTACATGTGGATCCCTCCCCCAGCTTCCAGAGGTAGGCTGAAATCTACTTTAAGATGAATCTAAGAAACTCTACTTGGTTCCACTGCTTGCTTACATGAAAGCACTTGTCTGGATATTGAAAGAAGGAAGGTTTTACTAAGATGAACCAACAGATATCAAGAAAAACACAATGTTGACCTAAGTCCAACCAATCACAGTGTTGTAAGATATTGCCCTATTTATTTTAGATGTTCCATTATCCACTCATCTCACAGTAAAACAACTTTGCTAACTGATGATAGACAAGATGGTAGACATTCTCCAGCACAGTAGCCTTATAAAAATATAAGCAGGTAAACATAAAACACTATCAACTAGTTTCAGACCAACAGCTTTGATCACAATGGGTACAACCTTTCACTTTATGTCATGATATGTTGCCACACAGATGAGGAAAAAAAAAATACTGTACTTGAGTACGTAACGTACTGCTGGCACTGATCCTGTTACAAGGCATCATTCTAGAATTTAATAAATGACATTGTCATGTTAGTTGGTAATAGCCTCTTTCCCTTACAGCAATGCTGTGATTGCTGTTCATTGGGCCTACGAGTAAAAAGTGAAGGTCAAAGGTGTGAGTCCAACCCAAATCTTGGCTATCCCTGCAACCATGTGATGCTTTCCTGCTGTGAAGGAGAAGACCATCTTATTCTTCCCGAGCTTAAAAGGCACCCTGAACCACTGCCAACGGCAACACCTGAGAAACGTAAGTGCTGCATTGTTAGCTACAGGAAGCACAGCAATGAGAGTCATCTTCTCACTTCATAAGCCCGTGATTCTGGATGTACATAAGAATCAGACTAAGTGTACTGGTTGCTTTCTCTATTAGGTTTCCAAGAAGTTTGGCTTCCTCACAACTGCTATAGCAATTATTTCGCTTTTCACATTTGATTCTGCTTCTGTATCTTCTATTCATTAGTTGTTTAAGCATTTGTGAAAAGTGCCACATTTCATCCAGAGGCCAAGCGGATTTTTAGAAGGAACTGTTAAGAATAGCCACTGGATATATATCGATTCCTTTGAAATACACAGAGGAATTCATTAGCATAAAGTAAAATGCTATCCACACATGTTGGGGAACATGAAACGTGCCAGCAATAGAATGCCTGTGAAATCTAAGAAATAGCAGAGCTTCTACATCTATAGGTATCATGAGAGACAGATTGCACATCAACTAGAAAGGCATCAAGATATGGAATGTCAGCTGTAATGAAGTTACGCTTTGTATTTCCTGATTTTTCTTCACTATGATTGGCAAAAGCAAAAATACGTCTCACAAACATTAGGTGAAATTCTTGCATTTCATTCACTCTTTTTGTCTCTGCTTAGCAATCTGAGACTGGATCTTACTGAGTGGATCCACACAGTTTCACAAATCTAAGCTATCTAAACTTACAATGCTTTTATTAGCTCTGGAAGATGGGGTGGGGAGACAGGCAGCAGCTCTTTGCCTATCCTTTCTTCATTTCCAAGATTAAGAAAAGCATGCTAAGTCTTGGTGGTTTAGATTTGTGAAATTGGAGCCCTGCACTTTAAAAATGCTAGAAAGATGCGCATCACAGGTCTGGCTGGGCCCAGAGGCTCTATAAATAAATCCATAATATGATCACTCACAAAAGTTTTTGCATCAATTTGTGCAATATATATCACTGCTGGACCTCCTGATGGCACCTGGTATTTTTGGCCACTGTGTGACAGAGTGTTGGACTAGATGGGCCATTGGCCTGATTCAACATTGGCTTCTCTTATCTTCTTATGTTCTTATCACTGCCGGCTTGCCCACTAGGCGCTCGCCTAGGGCACTGGGGCCCACAGGGGCGCCAAAGTGCCCCCCGCCCCGCCCCCCATGAAGCCGGCGCTAGGAGGGAAGGGGCGGCCGTTCAAACGGCCGCCCCTTCCCTGGCTTTCCTGAGCACACCACTACTGCAGCGTGCTCAGGAAAACTGGCGCTCCACCCCCCCCCGTCTCCAGCTTGCGCTGGGAGGGAAGGGACGGCCGTTCAAATGGCTGCCCCTTTCCTGGCTTTCCTGAGCGTGCTCCACCCTACCTGCCCCGGTCTCCAGCCGGCGCTGGGGCTGGGAAGGGGCGGCCGTTCAAACGGGCGCCCCTTCCCTGGCTTTCCTGAGCATGCCACTACTGCAGCGTGGTCAGGAAAGCCGGCGCTCCCCCCTGGTCTCCAGCCGGCGTTGGGGCTGGGAGGGAAGGGGCGGCCGTTGAAATGGCCGCCCCTTCCCTGGCTTTCCTGAGCACGCCGCTAGTGCGGCGTGCTCAGGAAAGCTGGCACTCCACCCCCCCCAGTCTCCAGGCCCCACCAGGAGGTTGGCATCCCCGTGGGATGGGTGCCCCAGGCTGTCTTGCCTAGGGCGCCCAGACACCTGGGGCCGGCCCTGGTTCTTATGATAATTATTTGGGGTTCCTTTGTCATGTGCAAAAAGTTATCATAGAATAGGTATTATCAATAATGCTTTCCTATAATCACTGGTTCTGGGAATGGAAGATTATTTTAGCTAGTGATCACCTTATCACTGGATAAATGGTATCCTGTGGCCACCACCACTACATCCTCTGGCAATGAATTCTACATTTTAATCACTCTCTGTGTAAAGTAGCATCTGAACAACAACAACAAATCTTTGGAATTGTCTCACCTCCTATTAGAATTCATTGAAAGTAGAAGTATATAGAAGTTGTTTCTGTCTCATGGGGTTGGATCCAAGTTACATTTTTCAGTGACAGAATGGAACTTCCTGATTCCTCCCCCAACACTGCTGCCCAATTGGGTAGAGGAAGGGGTCCCCCGCTGCCAGGCCCTACCATCCTGCTGCTGATCAGCTGGCTGACAGGGGCACTTACCAGGAGAAAGGAATGCCCAGGCCATGTTGCTGGCGTTGCACAGGCGGTGACATCATCACACCAGTGACATCTGGATGGTGCTCTGGTATTTGGGCAAAAATTCTTTGGTAGAAGCTACTTTTACCATAGAGTTTTTGTCCACCTGGATGTTGCTGGCACGATGACATCACTTTCTGTGTGATGCCAGTGATGTGGCCTGAGCTTTCCTGTTTCTTCTGGTAAATCCCCCCCATCCCCAACTGGTTGCCATCCCCCATTGGCAACTCTAAAGCCTGCTGATCTCCCTGAAATGCTGCTCCTGAGAGACAGGGAATCCTGAGGAATAAGATGACAGGGGTCTGCAAGGCACAACAACTACTGCATCCCTAATCCCCAGGCCAAAGTCTTTCCCCTCCTATTTCCTGTTTTCTCTCCTGTCAGACAAGCGTTATACCTGAGAACACCACAATTATTTCCCTCCCATGGTGACTCTGCAATTTCTGATTTTTCTTTTCCATCACTCCACACCTGTCTAAATGATAGGCATTTACCTAGTACAATAATATTGGTCAGTTGATTAAAACATAAAAGTTGTTATTAAAGAGACCATCTCACTGATATGTCTTTTTCTAGCCAATGCTCACATACTGTGCATTCCTCCCTTCCTCTCCCTAATTCTGCTGATATGTGCCTTTGTAATTTCTAGTAATTGCAAGCAATTTTATTCTCCACTGGAATTAACAACACAGCTAGTGGGAGATTAAAGCATTAGTACATGGTTACATGGTGCCCTCCAAATAGCCAGTGCCTTGGGCAAGTATACTTTTGCCTTATGGGTGGGTCAACCCAGGTTAAAACATGTGGCTGAAAGGTGGTATCACTTCAAGTGATATTATCTCTGCCCCAGTAGTTTGCAGATGAAATATTTCCAACTGTCATGGTGTAGCTTCTGAACATTTTCCATCTGCAGTTCTCCTGCCTTTAGGGTTTTTCTGTTTGTAACTACAGAATTACTTTATTTTACTTTATGATTCCATAAATTATGCTTTTAGGCATCATAAAGTAATTAATGCAGCATGCTATTATTTTTGACATCTAATTAGTTTTTACATAAAACAGAGTACAGCAATATATTATCACACAATCCATGGCAGGAAATGATGTAGTAAAGAGAGACATATATTTAATGAAAACCATTTTTTTAAAGGAGGCAAATTGAATTTCTTATATATTCATAACGAAGCCCATCAAAGTGTGTAGTACTGTTTTATAAAACATGCATCCATTAGGAAAGACAACCCTTAAATTAATGAATTGAAATTCCTTGATAGAACTTTGAAAAACAATGCTAAGTTGTAAAATCTACAACAAAAATCTTGTGCTTTAAATGGCAACTCTAAAGACTTATTAGTGTGTTGAGGAATGTTATTTTATGGCAACAGCCTCCTTCATTGGCTGCATGAAATGAACTAGCAGGGATCCCCCCCCCCCGCCCGCCCAATGTGGACTGGAAACCAAAATAGCTAAGAAAATAACTGAGCAAAGCTTGTTTACTAGTGTCATAAACATATCATCACTACAATATGTAGCTAAATTGGAGACACATTCTAATAAAAGAAACAATTGTGAGTCTTTCTGAGAGAAGCATAATTACATTAATGAATTCCAACTCTGATTGTCTTTGAAATTTCTCTGTTTAAGCTGACATTGTTAGATTAGGTCAGAGAGTGTCTGGGTGGAATGAAATGTTCCCATTTTAAATAGATAGTTCAAAACTATTTATCCTTAGGAACTATGCTATTGGCCCAATGAAAACCAGTATAGTGCAAGGGAACGTGTTGTTCTTCAGTTTCATGTTCTAAATATCAACATACAGTATTTAAATTCAAAATAATATCTTTTTGCCAATTCCATTGCTTGAGTCTTACATGATCACCAGTCATGCCTTTGGTACCATCATAAAGCAAAATGTATCAAGAATTAAAGTTTTTATATATAACCTTGGGAGACAAATCCAATCTGATGCCTGTTTTCAGGGTTTTGTTGTTAACTGATACATACATATGCAGTGCTAGAAATAAATAAAACAAAGTGGATGGAGTTTTCGAGGACTGGAAATCTACCTCAAGGCTGGGGGTGAGGGGAATTCTCTCACATAAAAGGTATGAGAGGACAGGAGATCTAATACCTGTGACCTTGTAGTGAGACAATGAAATGTTGTGCATACATGAGGATTCTAACAAATCTGGCAGTATTTGGCTAAAGCTTTTCTCATGCGGTGAGGAAGGGCAAATTGATGAAGATTCTTGTAAAACCCTTCTCTTCTTTCTCCCTGCTGCTCTCTGCCTAGAATCTTCTTTGTTAAGTTTTATGTGCCAGATGAAAACATTATTATTTACCTAAGCATCTGGCATTTCATTTTTTTAATGTTGGTTGCCTGAAGAACCTGTCTCAAAGACTGAGAGGCAGACTATTAGTCCTTGTCATGGAACGAAGGACATCCAATAATTTTTGGGCAGATTCAAGAAAGGCCTGTCTCTTTGAGGCTTTATGTTTGCATGAAGACTGGGGCTCTAGTCACACTGCAACTGACATGCACTTTGTTCCCGGTTTATTTAAATCAGTAACATTTTTATTCGCATTGGGCTGTCTACATGCAGCCAGCCCCTCTTTCCCAGCACCCACTTGCCTACTACCGCGCCGTCCTTCCAGGCGATCCTGCTGGCCACGGGGAGGCTTGGGCGGCTGCTGCTCCTGCCGACACTCTGGGGGGGGTGCTGCCACTGCCACCATTGACCCACGAAAATAGGCTCCACCGTCTCCGCCATCCTCCTTGCCGGCCCCATCCAGGCTGCCGTAGCCCCCACCTCTAGTTCCCGCTTCCAGGGCCGTCATTGTGCTTTTTT
Organism: Gekko gecko; assembly: GCA_029375565.1. Lineage (NCBI taxonomy): Eukaryota > Metazoa > Chordata > Lepidosauria > Squamata > Gekkonidae > Gekko > Gekko gecko. Next base: position 87,976,310 of record JAPDNY010000002.1, on the reverse strand, counting down.
TTTTTTTTTTTAAAGCTTCTGGTTTGAGCGCTTGACTAAACATGTGCTTAATAAATCCATTATTAAACTTTAAATGGATTTATTAAGCGCATGTTTGCTCAAGCACTCAAACCGGAAGCTTTAAAAAAAAAACAACAACCCAAGAATGTTCAGACGGCCCTAATCGCAATCCTTGCGAGAGAGGGGCTGTCCACATAGGCGAAATCACACAATCAAAGCGGAAGTGCCAGGAAAACACTAGTTTCTCCAGGGGTCAGGAAAACCCGGAAGCATTGCGTGAGTAAGCCCGCTTCGCGGAGGGAGGCGGATTGGCGCGTGTAAACGTGAAACTGACATGTGCAAGTAAACAGCAGCGAATCCCGATCAAAACGGCAGTGTGACTGCACGCTGGGAGTGTTATCCTTTAACAAAGAATAGCAGATGTGGCTCACTAGCCACTCTATAAGGCACTACAGTATTCTCCATGAGTAGGTAATCTGTTTTCTGGGGTACCATGAGACCACAGCATACTTTTGGGGGGAGCACATGGAGGAGCTGAAGTCTGAATGGTTCATGCTGGAATGGAGCCAGAGTTCATCAAGATACCACTATTTTACTGACTAGTCCTACAACTCTTGCACATGCTGCAGTCTATGAAGCCTGAATTCATTTCCTTTCCCTCTTAAAGCCCTCTATTCTGCCTGTTTAAGGGAACGAGGATAGAAAACATAGGGTTGCCAGCCTTCAAGTGGGGCTTGCAGAGATCCCAGAATAACTATTGATTTCTAGATCACAGAGATCAGTTCTCCTGGGGAAAATGGTTGCTTCAGAGGGTGGAGTCTATGACATTATACAATACTGAGGTACCTCCTTTCTCCAATCCCCACTCTCCCCAGGCTCCAACCCCCAAATCTCCAGAAATTTCCCAGCGTGGAAACTGGCACCTGAGTTTAGTTTGCTGATGCTCACCATACTTCTAAAAATAGGCAGTTTTGATGTACTGGAATGATGTGCTCACATAGAATTCACAGAATTAAAAGGGCTCTTAATTCCTAATTCACATTTTTGTAAATTCTCCAGGACTAAAAATAGATTGATATTTGCCTCTTTCCTGTCACTGTTTCTCTGCTCAACCAATATTGTTGGTAAGGCTTAAAAACAAGGAATGGGGGGGGGATAAAAAGAAAGCAACTGAATGAACATTGATTAGACAGCAGTAGTTGCCCCAGGTAATTTAATAGAAGCAAACACCTGGCATGAAGCTGTGTCAGTTAAATGTGCACATATTTGGACTACTACATTGTCACTCTGGCTTTTAAAATTATCCTGTGGGCAGTGTTGGACATACTGGAATTTTGCTGTAGTCCCCCATATTTCTTTTTGCTGAATTTAGATTCTTGAGTTAGTCAGTGCTGCTTCTTGTAAAGGTTTTGTTTAAGAAACATGCTCAAAAATCTTGAGTTCTTATGGATTTTAAGCCTGCTGCTAAAATTGAAATTATAGTTTTCTGTTCTCTTTGTTGATTTTTAATTCTTTATTAGATGACATGGTTGAAACTTAATTGAACTTAGCAACTGCCTGACAAATTATGCTTTTATAATATTGTATTTGATTCACATGGAAAACATAAGTGCTGCCCTTTCTCCCAAGCTGGAAAACCAGAAGCTTCTCACAAATTCTATAGGGGAAAAAATCTCAAAGTGTTTCATTAGCATTTAATAAGTAGATACAGCTGAAGTCTATTTTTATTTATTATGTATGCAGTACTATTAGGGTACATGGCACTTTTCAAAGTAGCTGACTGCAAGACAAGTCCCTGCCTGAGGAATTGCCATCTAAATTTGGACAGAGAGGAGGAGGAAGACAACAGAGAGGGAAGCTTTGGGCTTCTGTGATTATTATGAAAACTGGTGAAAAGAAGATGCTGCATTGAGTGGTGCTTCTGATTAACAGATAAAGGGATGAGATTTCCCCTACAGCATGTTGCATGCATTCCATATCCATTTTGGAATTTGCATATTTTACCTCTGGGAAGTGCATGTGCCTTGCTTGCACATCACTGCAAAGTACAAAAGCATTTCAGAATATAGTTGTTGGTACAAGATCATAAATTAAAACAATGATTTCAGAAGAAGAATGGTGTCGGTAGAATAATCCTGTTTCTTTTACTGTCACTGATTTTCACATAGCTTTTTAATGTCTATGACTCATCCAGAGAATCCAGCAGAATGATTTGGGTTTCACAGTTTGCACCATCATCCACTACTAATCTCTTACCGCACACCTCTTATCTCACACCAAGTTTATAAGGAATGCATCACTTTCCTTCCAAACTAGTATTACAATAAATATATGGTAATTGTCTCTTATGTAAATAGACAGACGCTATAAGGCCAACTGAGAAATGGCATGATGCAATAGAAAACATCCAGGGCTGAAAAAACAATGGCATTTATATCATTGCCTCTCTGGTATTATTTCAGGCAAATCAGTTCTCCTTTCTTTGTTTTGCGGGCAAATTAACTGTGCAGCAAGAACTAAAGCAATTATCCCAATCAATGGCCATTTGAAAGTTCAATTCTCCTTCTCCCTGAGCTTTCCCTCCTGCCAGTTAGTATTTGACCTCTAGGCCTTTTTTTCTTACCCATGGCAAGGAAGTAAGCTGAAACCTGCCAAATGCCTGATTTTCTATGTATGCTTCAAGCTTGCCCAGAGGCAATGATCTAGGCAGAAACAGAACAAGAAAATGTTCCCCTTTAAAAACAAACACTGTTTCCTGGTTTTTCATATAATCTTCATCTCTTAGCATCTGTTGCTGGTATATGGTTACCATCTTGAAGATAGTCTTGGCATGTACAAATAAATCTCTGGACTCAGGAAAATGTATCCCTTTTTCATTCACATTTCATTGGACTGGCAACTGACGTTTGCTTGAACTTTTACATATATTTTGTATTTATATATTGTGCTCTTTAAGGTTCCATTACCTGATTCCCTGCATTGTTCTGCGCACTACAGGCCATGCCATGTGCATATTGAAAATCTCAGTGTGATCAAGGGACAGTTGATGCTGAGTTCTGACCCCCTGGGTACACTATGTGTTAGTTCTATGATTATTTTTCATGATTCGTGTCCTTAACTGAATGCAGCCACAAAAGTTGTGGTTTAAAGGGGCAGCCTAGTGTGCATGGGGGAGGGAATAGATTGCTATATAAATTATTTCCCTTCTACTGGTTTCTCAGTGAAAAGCATCTTATCCTGCTTTTACCCACACTAAGAAAAAAATGGAAGGAGCCTTAGTTTCTCCTGTACCAGTCTCTCCATTTCAGTCACAGGTGTTACAGCTGCATTCTGTTAAAAATACTCAGTAAGGAGTATATGCATGGAACTGCACACATTTAGTTCTGCTCTCAGAAGGGAGAATGCCACCATGGTTTCTCAACAGGGGAAGCAGGGACTAACAAGGACTCTGAAAGTAAGATGACCAACTGGGCGGGGGTGGGGGGAGGTCCTGTCCTTTTAACAGAGGTTTAATGACTGGAACTAGTCGGCTGAAGCTTTTTGTGTCATTGAGGTAAACAACATCACCTGATTGTTGCTTGTAGATCAAACTGACAGTAACGGGACAGCTAGAAAGACCAGCTGGGAGATCTCCTATCTGAAGGAAGGGGATATAATTGTTTCTGTCACCTAAAAGCTTCCTGTCATTCACATGAGTGCTACCAAAGTCATTATTGATAGGTGAAGCTCTGGACAGGAGGTGCCTTCTTTTCTCTGAGAAGCAGTCTGTCAGATTCTGTATCACCACATGGTTCATGTAGTTTCATGGTTAATTTTCCAGGTTTTTTCACAAGTGGCTCTGTGATTATTTTTGGAGATTTTAAAAAATAGATTAACTGTGTGGGGATTAAGGTTTTTAAGACTGGTGCTGGGGATGAGGAAGGCAAAACTCATATTTCCCTCCAATGTAGTAAAAGCTGCTCTGAGGTGGGGACTTCCAGGGGGAGGGAGTTAAATATCTCCTCTGCCCTTCTCCAGTCTTTTTCTTTTGAATTATAGCTTCTGTAGCAGCAGCCCATAAAATTCTTGTGCAAATTGTTGTTTTAAATTGTATTTAAATGTTGCTATTATATTGTTAGCTTGCCTTGTTCACCAAGCAGGTAGAGAGCAGTCTTTCAAATAAATAAATGAAGTTTGGAAAAATCATCATGGGATTATACATAGGGCAGTTCCACCTACTGGTGAGCACTTTGTTAGCACCTAATAATGGTTGAAGTTATGTAATTCACACATACAGAGCATGCACTCTTTGCGGGGGGGATTCTTATCCTGATTAATGGCTCAAGCATGTTGGCAGTTTCAGAGATTGAGGATCACAATGAAGCCTTGTCGATCAGTAATGAAGCCGAATTGTCAAACAGCTTACCTGGAGATGACCTGGATGAGTGCCTTGTCTATCCTGGAGAGCTCTGCCAGCACCTCTGCATCAACACAGTAGGATCTTACAAGTGTTCATGCTTCCCAAGGTTTACTCTTCAGGACGACGGACGGGGCTGCAATCCAGGTGGGAAAGTGAGCAAGGGGTTTAACTGAGGAAATATGTATCCAGGTTAACTATGAAATAATTGATCTCGTAATTGGTTTTGCCTCATTTACTAAGGGATGTTTCACAAAGGCATGATTTGATGGCTATACATTCTCAGCCAAATGTATGACATAGTCCCATTACCAGTTCTGACATGAAATCTTTCTGATGTTTTATCTGTGATCTTCCACATGTATACGTCATCACCTGATGTTTCAGTCATTACATGATAAACATGCGTATGAATGGGTCCATAGTGATTTTGCTACATCTAGAACTAGGGTTGCCAACCTCCAGGTGGTAGAAAGGAAACAAACAACTGTGATATATTGTGCCAGAAGAAGTCTTCACAGACTAGAAAATTCTTTCTCCAATATTCAGATTATTCGAAGCAGTTCAAACGCTATCAGCACCAATGAACCATACATAATTGCATATTACAACTCATTTCATGTACAACTTTATCAAAGTGGGTGGCATTGAAATACCTATATCTAATACAAAAATAAATTTCTATTATTAGTATTAGCAAAAAAGAAATGCTACCTGTTGTGTCCTGGGATCAGAGGGCTGAGCTGGCGAAATACAGCCAAGCTTCGCTCTCTGAGAACAATAGGGACTAGGTTCCTGAGCTCGCCAGTAGTGAACCAATGGCAGCATTGGCGGGCGATTCAAACCCGCCAATAGGAATATGGGGCCGTCCCCCCTAACTGTATATAGTTGGCCTCCGGCCGTTACTGTGGGTTTTTTCTTGTCTTATGTGAAGTACGAATAAACGCGTCTTCTCTTATGTCGTCGTCCGAGTCATGAGGCCCGAAACCCAGTACTTTACAGTGGCGACGAAGGTGGGATTCCAACGCCTTCCGTGACTCCATGAACGACGAAACGGACACCGCCGAGCAACGCATCGCTGACCCCGAGAGCAGCACCGCACCGCTCGCCGAGCATCGCATCGCTGACCCCGAGAGCAGCACCGCACCGCTCGCCCCGGCGCACGCCGTTCCCGACAGAACCATGGCCGCTTCCCACGTAACACTGGAGCACTTCGACCAGTCGCAGCCAGAAACCTGGGACGCATGGGTCGACCAGCTCATCAGCTACTTGGAGCTCAACGAAATCCGCCACCCCGACCAGAAACGAGCGATCCTCCTGAACGCCTGCGGCACCCAAACCGTCCGCCTCGCCAAGAGCCTCTTGGTGCCCCGCACGGCCTTGGAGAGCTCGTTTGGGGAAATCCTGGACGTCCTCAATGGCTACTTCAGCCCCCGGCCGACCTTCCTGGCCAAGAGGATGGATTTCCAGAGGCGAGTCCAGACCCGAGGGGAGTCCATCACCAACTTCCTAGCCGCGCTAAGGGCGCTCGCCGTGGACTGCGGGTTTCCGAAGGTGGAGGACAACCTGCTGACACAGTTCGTGTGGGGCCTGGCGGACTCCAAGCTGCGGCGCAAGTTGGTGGGACACCGGAAGCTCTCCTTGGACGAGGCCCTCGACGCCGCCACTGCCCACGAGGCCGCAGAAGGGGATCGCCCGGTCGCGGCCGCGCAGGTGGTTGGAAGGAGCCCAAGCCCCGGAAACGAAGAGACGGACGAGGTCTTCGCCCTCAAACCCCAACAACGTCGGCCGGCGCCGTTCCAGCAGGCCAACAGGGAGCAAGCCAAGTATTCCGGCAACCGAGCCGTCTGTGCCAGCTGCGGGGAGGGCCACGGACGGAAATCCTGCAAGTTCCGGGATGCTGTCTGTCACGGGTGCGGAAAGCAGGGACACCTCGCACGGGTCTGCCGGTCCAAGGGCCCCCGGAATTCGAGATCGTCGGTCCCCCAGTACCGCGCATCGTCCACCGCACACGAGACAACGGAAGAGGTCGCCGAGTTGTACCACCTCACCGACCAACCACTGCAGGTACTTCGCCTCCCCAACCCCAACCTCTCCTCTGCCCCGAAGATCCAAGTAACCGTGCGGATCGAGGGGTCCCCTGTTGCATGGAAGTGGACTCGGGATCGGCGGCGTCCATCATTTCCCTGGACACTTTAAAAAGACTTTGCCCACTAGGGGGACCCCTCTTCGTCCATCGCCACTAAGCTTGGTGGACTTTCAAAAGAACCCTGTCCCCATCCGGGGAGTCGGCACTTTCCGAGTGCAGTACCGAGACTTTGAGGGGAACTTGGACTTGGTGGTGGTAGAGGGAAATCTCGCGAGTCTCCTGGGGCGGGCGTGGTTCGAGGACCTAGGCATATCGATTGGGGGAGTAAATAAATGTGGGGTGCGGGACTGGGGGGCGGTGTGCAAGGAATTCCCGGAGGGTCTTTGACGGGAAACTGGGATGTTACAAAGGGCCCCCGGTGTCGCTCCACTTAGACCCCACCGTGACGCCCATCCGTCGGCGCTTCCGCACCGTGCCCCTGGCCCTCCGCCCTAAAATAGAGACCGAACTAGACCGGCTGGTGGCCCAGGGAGTCTTAGAGCCCGTCCCGAACGCTAGGTGGGAGACCCCGATTGTGACACCCGTCAAGCCAAACGGGGAGATCCGCATCTGCGCGGATTATAAGTGCACTATTAACCAGGCACTTCAGGCGCACGCATACCCCGTACCCGTGGTCAGCCATGTCCTAGCAACACTGGCGGGGGCGCGCATATTTGGAAAGCTGGATCTCGCGCAGGCGTACCAGCAACTCCCGGTAGATGAGGCCACGGCCGAGGCACAGACAATAGTGACCCACCGGGGAGCCTTCCGGGTGAAGCGGCTGCAGTTCGGGGTCAGTGTGGCCCCAGGGATCTTCCAAAATCTAATGGACGATTTGTTAAAAGGGATCCCTGGAGTGACGCCGTTCTTCGACGACGTCCTCATCGCCGCGACCACCCCGGAAAGCTTCGCCGCCCGCCTCCGAACTGTATTGGAACGCTTCCAAGCCGCGGGGCTGAAAGTGAAGCGGGAAAAGTGCCTCCTCGGGGTGCCGGAGGTGGAGTTCTTGGGATACCGGGTAGACGCATCAGGCCTGCATCCGGCGAGGGACAAGGTGAAGGCCATCGTGGAGGCCCCCGCCCCGAAGTCCAAGGCCGAGCTCCAGGCGTTCTTAGGCCTCCTGAACTTTTACCACTCCTTTCTCCCCCACAAAGCCGCCGTGGCCGAACCCCTACACAGGCTGCTGGATAAGGCGACACCTTGGGCATGGGGAGCGAGGGAGGAGGCGGCGTTTCGGGGGTTAAAGTCCTCTTGATTTCAAACGCGGTACTCGCGCACTTTGATGAAAAGCTCCCGGTCATCCTGGCGTGCGACGCATCACCATATGGGGTCGGGGCAGTCTTGGCACACAAGCTACCGGATGGGAGGGAGGTCCCGGTGGCTTACTACTCCCGCACGCTGTCCCCCGCGGAGCCGGAACTACGCCCAAATCGACAGGGAGGGCTTGGCACTGGTGGCGGGGGTAAAAAAGTTCCACAATTTTGTGTACGGGCGGCCCTTCACGCTCGTAACCGATCATAAGCCGCTCCTGGGACTGTTCGCGGCGGACAAACAAACGCCGCAGGTTTTGTCGCCCCGGGTGTTGCGCTGGTCCTTATTTTTAGCGGGTTACCAATACCGACTGGAGCATCGGCCGGGCAAGGCGCTGGGTCATGCCGACGCCTTGAGCCGCCTACCGCTGCCGCAGACAGGGGAAGATCCGGCCCCAGCCCCCGCTGTCTTGCTGATGGAGGAACTGCCAAACCCCCCCCTTCAGGCTGCAGATGTGGCAGCTCGCACGTCCCGTGATCCCATTCTCTCCCGGGTCCTAAACTGGGTGGTGAGGGGGTGGCCAGCGGAACAGACAGGGCCAGAGTTCACAGCATCCAAGGCCAGGCGGGAAGAGCTGTCCGCATTGAAAGGGTGTTTACTATGGGGAGACAGGGTGATCATCCCGGGGCCCATGAGACAAGGGGTGCTAGAAACGCTGCACGAGGCCCACCCGGGCATCGTACGAATGAAAGCTCTGGCAAGGAGCTACGTGTGGTGGCCCGGGGTGGACGCAGAAATTGAATCCGGGGTCCGAGGGTGCACACGATGTCAGGAAGTCCGCCCCAATCCACCGAGAGCGCCAACCCAAAGCTGGGAGTCTACCCACAAGCCGTGGTCACGCCTGCACATAGACTTTGCGGGGCCGTTCCAGGGGCTCCAGTTCATGGTGACGGTAGACTCTTATTCGAAATGGGTGGAAATAAGCCCAGTGTCCACCACCTCTGCCAAAGCGGCAATAAGGGTCCTGCGGAAAATATTCGCAACGCACGGGTTACCCGACACAATCGTGTCGGACAACGGGAGCAGCGTTCACATCTGCTGAGTTTCAAGAGTTCCTCGAAAGGAACCTCATCAGGCACATACGATCAGCGCCTTTCCACCCGGCAACTAATGGACAGGCGGAGAGGACGGTGCGCACCGCCAAAGAGGCCCTGAGCCGCATAACGGAGGGGGACTGGGAGTTCCGGCTGGCCCGCTTCCTTCTCACATACCGCACCACCCCAAACCCCATCTCCGGGCACTGCCCCGCAGAACTATTAATGGGCCGCCGCCCTGCCACTTTATTAGACAGACTCCACCCGGACCGAGCCCCGAGAGAAAGCTGGTCGAGAACAGGGAGGCGCCCCGAAGCTTCCTACCGGGAGACCCTGTCTACTTCCGGAACTACGGGGCGGGGCCGCAGTGGGTGGCAGGGCGCATCCTAAAACCCACCGGGCCGGTGTCATACGAAGTCCTAACCGATGGGGACCGGGTCCTCCGCAAACACGTCGACCAGCTCCGGAGGCGACAAGACCCCGATACAGAGATCCAGTTACCGGGAAATGCCGCCGCCGCCCCATCATCCGATCGACCGCAAGCACCGACAGCGGAGCCAGCGCCAGAGAGTCCACGGAATCCGGAGGGGGCCCCGGTGGCAGCTGAACCGCCGCCGCCGCTGCCGCCGCCGTTACAGCCGCCACCGTCACCGCCTCGGCTACTTCCAGAGGCCCAAGCTCCTTGTGCTGACGGACCAACCGATAGGGGCCCCGCCAGTCCGGTACCGGCCCCCGACGTTCGCTAAGAGAAAGGAGGCCACCAGCATACTTAAAGGACTACGTCACCTAATAGGGGACGAACTATGGGGGAGGGGTGTTGTGTCCTGGGATCAGAGGGCTGAGCTGGCGAAATACAGCCAAGCTTCGCTCTCTGAGAACAATAGGGACTAGGTTCCTGAGCTCGCCAGTAGTGAACCAATGGCAGCATTGGCGGGCGATTCAAACCCGTCAATAGGAATATGGGGCCGTCCCCCTAACTGTATATAGTTGGCCTCCGGCCGTTACTGTGGGTTTTTCTTGTCTTATGTGAAGTACGAATAAACGCGTCTTCTCTTATGTCGTCGTCCGAGTCATGAGGCCCGAAACCCAGTACTTTACACTACCCACTTTGAATTTTCTAGTCCGTGAGGACTTTTTTTTGGCACAATACATCACAGTTGTTTGTTTCCTTTCTACCTTCATCCCATGATCTCTCTCTTTGGATTGCAATCTCCAGGTGGTGGCTGGAACTCTCCTGTTATTATAGCTGATTTCCAGGCAACAGAAATCAGTTCACCTGGAGAAAATGGTTGCTTTGGAAGGTGGACTCTATGGCATTGCACCCTCCCCTCCCCAACTCCATCTTCCTCAGTCTCCACTCCTAAAATCTCCAGGTATTTTGCAATCGAGAGCTGGCAACCCTATCTAGAATCCACCACATTAATAACTCTGGAGAGATTTATTTGGACCATTCAGAGTTATTCCTTCCCCGTACCTGTTTGATCTAGCTGTATTTCCAAACATCTCCAATGATCTGACTTCCATAATGTTCACTGAAAACTTTCAGTCTAACAGATTTGTCTGGAATCTTTTTGCTTGATAGTGAGATTGAAGAAATAAATAAATATTAATATACTTCTATTAGACTCATTGGAGTATCACTGGTATTGAATTCATCCTAAATACTAAGAACAGTTTCAATAAATCCAATTGAAATGTATGGCAATTCCCTTTCATTTCCATGGGGCTTTCACAGCACAGTGGTTCAGTAAGCCAAAGTTCCTCTGTCAGGTATAGTTGTGCAGGTATATAGTAGACTTCTAATGTTAAATTAGCAGTAACAATACAAAAGATTTGAAGCATTAAAAAAGCGAAGTTTTTAGTGGCTTTGAAAATCAGGAGCTCCCAGCTCAGCAATCAAGGTCCTATTGACAAAGCCTTAACTAGATATTACTTAAGAGACAGAACTGCTTCTATTTTGTGCCTTTTTGCCTCCAGTGCCTTGCAATATCTTGGTGAATATAATGCACAACATGACATCATTATTCTATCCCCACTCACAATGTTGGTTGTTAGCTGAGAACAATGTACAGCACAATAAAGTTGCCTCCTGCACTGTGTCCACATCAACTTTACGAGGAAGAGGGGGAAAATAAATTAGAGGCAGCGGCAGCTCTGTGTTCTTGCAACATCTGGATAAGCTCTAAATGTATCACGATCCAGATGAGCTGGTTTTTTCTTAATGTCTTTGGAACATTCTTTTGGAACTGTGCTAATGGAAGAAGGCATATAAAACAGTGTTCCTTAGTGGTTAGAATGTTGGTTTAGGATCTAGGAGACTCAGGTTCAAATACACATTGTCGGGTAGATTGCTGAGTGACATTGGGCCAGTCTCCTCACCCCACCCCCAAATGAATCTGAAGAAAGAATCTGAAACTTTTTGCAGATCTCTAGTTTCCCCCATCATATAGTATTGCTCAACCACCCCATATCCTTAGACCTCTCCTCCAGAAGAAAGGAAGGAAGAACATGGGATGCAGTACTTACTAGTACCCTAATAAACCATTCGATTCTTTGGAGGAAGATGAAAATCATTTTTGGCAAGTGCTAGTGAATTATCCATGTGGTAACCTACCACTACTCACACAATCAATCAATTACATGTTTGTCTTCCTCTGAAACTTGCCCTGTCTATGAAGTAGAAATGATGAAGACTTGTTTATGGAGGAAACTGGAATGAAGAGACAGACTTGAGGCTGTTACCTGATAAAATCTCTGGCCAAGCAGAACTGTGAGACCTTTGAAGTGTCATGAGACTGGAGGAGGGGGGAGGTCCCCCACTGCCAGCCTCTGCCCTGCAGCCACCAATCAGCTGGCTGGCAGACTTACCAGTAGGAAGAAGAAGGCCTAGGCCATGTTGCCAGCATCACACAGAATGTGACGCCATCTCGCCATCGACTTCCAGACGATGCCCTGGTATTTAGGAAAAAATCTATGGTAGAAGCCAGGTTTACCATGGAGTTTTTGCCTAAATACCAGAACATCAACTGGAAGTCACTGGCATGATGTTGTCATTTCCTTTGCAACATAGGTAACATGACCTAGGCCTTCTTGTTTCTACTGGTAAGTCCTCCGATTCCCCCACTGGTTGCCAGGAGGGACCTGGCAGCCCTACATGAGACCTTGGTCAAGTAAACTGCTCTACAGCAAATTTCCCTGCTGCTTTTGCAAGTGATACCACCAGAAAGACAGGGAGACTCCTCTGCAAACTTAAGTCACTCTAGGAAACCCTGATCTGAATGGTAAAGATTTGCAAGGGAGTGAAAGTCTGGTCAGTTTTTTTGTTCAGGTCTGTCCTTGATTATGCCTAAGGATAATACAACAATGTGTTCTGTTGTATTTCTTTCATCCTGAGTTTTGCTTTGTTAGAAGTTATTCCAGCCATTTTTTTCCTTTCTGCCAAAATCAATAAACATTCCCCAATCATATTTTTTTTCTCTCCCCTATTTTCCCAGGAGGCTAGTCCACCGAGATCTCTGCAAAAGGTCATGATTTTCATAATTCATTAGTTTTTGGGAAGGATAATCAATAGGATCTTGATCCAGTTGCACTAGTAGTGATGCAGCATTGTGTTTCGCATTGATAAAAACATGTGTTGCTGCATTTTGGTTCAGCATTCTGATACCTGCACTATCTTCATAAGGAAGTGATATTTGCAGCATATAATTACTTCACCTTCTACAATGTAAAAAAGACACGTGGACAAATAATTTATCTCACTTGTGCTCACAGCCTTTATTAGGAAATGCAGCTATATCAGGTATTAATTTGTCTACCTAAACATGGGACTTAGAAAAAACTAACTGGGGAAAACCAAGTAAAACTATTATGCTTTTTCCAGAAGCTTCTTCTTCTCTAGAGCTTTTGGGCTTATTAAATACTTTGTGAACTTCATTGAAAGTCCCCATGCAGTAATGGGAGGTTCTTATTTTCATCATCATACACACAGATAACATGCATGGGAGTATATAGAATTTTAAAATCTATATCTGCTGTATCTGAGGTCATAATTGTGCATCAATATATAGACCATCAGTATGAATTTATTGTAATTATTCTCTAGGTTTATTGAGGTATTATTGATAAAATAGTAAAAGAAATTCTAGGTCTCCATCACCTGTGTTATTATTTAACCTAATTTCTCCCTTACTATTTAGTAAGTTCAAACTGGCTATGGCTCAGTGGTAGAGCAACTGTCTTGCATACAGATTCAGTTATCTCTAGTTAAAAAGAATGAAATAGTACTCGTAAGTGAGAAGCCTCTACCTGAGAGCCTCTGTCAGCCAGAGTAAACAATCCTGGCAATGCTAAATGCAGCTAAAGTCATGTAAGAATCAACTAAATGAACCCTTGATGACTATCAGAAATCAGTCACTAACTCAGGGCACCTTTCCTTGGCCACTCATAAAGACAGTTATCTGTCCCACTACTTAAAACCATCTCTATAGAAAAATAATATGGACTATTATCACCCAGCCTCTAATCTGTCCTTTCTAGGAAAGGTGATGGAGACAGCAACAGCAAGCTATCTCCAGGTCTTCTAGGATAACTCATGTGCTCTGAACCCTTTTCACTCTGGCTGACACAGATGGCTTTGGAGGTTTTAGTTAATGTTTTCCATCTTAATTCAGACAAAATTGCTCCTACTCACTCTGTCTTCAGCCACTGATACAGTGGATCATGCCATCCTGTTTAGGTGTTTGGAGGCAGAAGTAAGTATCGGGGGTGTACCTTGGACTGATTTAAATCATTGCTCAAGGATCAGACTCAAAGGCTGAAGTTGGAGCCCAGATGTCTTCAGAATGGGAGTTGTCTTGTAGGATTTCACAGCGTGTAATCTTATTGCCCATTTTATTCAACATCTGTGTAGAGCCTTTAGGAGAAATCATCCATAGCTTTGAAACTGGATGTCATCAATATGCAGATTACATCCAGCTCTAAATCTCTCTTTCCAAATCCTCCAGTGAGGCGGTAGAGGTCTTGTGCCACTGCCTGACTGCTGTGGCCAAAAGGCTGAAAGTGAATGAACTGAACCTGAACCCAGATAAGACAGAAGTGATGCTGGTTGGGAAAGTGGAGATCTTATAGGGCATTGTGCTTCCTATTTTCAATGGTGTTTAGCTGACATTTTTGGACTCAGTTAAGAACCTAGGAGTTTTACTGGATCTGGCATTGCAATGAAGTTGCAAAAGAAAAAAGCAGTTTCAAAATAACAAAACAAAACCCCACACTTTCTTCCAGCTAAGTCTAGCCAACAAGATGGGCTCCTGCTGTATTACACTCTATGTGGTATTGTCCTTGAATTGGAAACTTGATGCAAACTGCCACCATTCAGTTATTATTCAGAGCTAGGCAGAGTATGCGTATTACTGTCATTCGGCATTCATTCCATTGTGGATTGTCAGCCTTCAGGTAGGGCCTGGAGATCTCCCACTTTTACAACTGATTTCCAGCTGACAGAGATCAGTTCCCCTCTAGAAAATGGCTCCTTTGGATGGTGGACTCTATGACATTGTACTATGCCAAGGCCCTTCCCCTCCCCAAACCCTGCCCTCTCCTGAATCCACCCCCAAAGTCTCCAGATATTTTCCAGACCAGACCTGGCAACCCTATTCCATTGGCTGTCCATTACTGGGCTCAATTCAAGGTACTAGCTATCATATACAAAGTCCTTTGAGGCCTTGGGTCACATTATCTGTAGGATCTTCTCTCTATGCTCTGCCACAACACTGTCGCTCATCTGACCAGGGTCTTCTGCAGATGTCACCCTGCAAATGGCCCAAACCAACAACTACTTGTACATGTACATTCTCTTTTGTGGCCCCCACCTTATGGAATGGCCTGCCTGATGAGGTTAGGAAGGTTCCCACACTCCTGGCATTCCACCAAACTGAATTATTCAGGAGGGCTTTTTTTTTTACAGAGGTAATAGGGCTGTACTGTAATGAAATGGTTCAGAAAGATGCTTTGGGAGCAGGATAGGGTCTGTGATCTATATTACTGCATACCGTCTGTTGCTGGCAATAAGCTCCTAGTATACTTTATTTTGGCTTTGTTTGAGCAGTTTCAGCTTTCTGCAGTCCAAACCCCATTACACCGTTTATAGGATGCCCCATCTTGATCATATTGACAGTGTGTATTGACAGCCTTGAATCTTAATGCGATAAATGAGATACCATTTATCTGACTTTGTACAAGGCAGTTCTATATGCATATGTGTTCAAAGAAGATCTAGATGCAATCATATATATAATCACACAAAGATCTTTTTTGAAAGGGTTTTATTAATACACTTGTGCACATTGCTAATGTTGGGGAGGGAGATGCAAGGAACTGGAAACTGAGTCAACTTATACATATTTCAATAGTGGCTTAAGTAGGACAATTTGTCAAATTAATTCCAGATTTGCAAAGGAGTGGAACATATTAGTGAAACAATAACTATGGGTGCTTGAACCCCAACCTGGTTGTCTCACATCCTATTCACTGATAGCTTTTTGAATTACTGGTCTGACTGTTTTTAACCCTTTCATGGCTGTTCAGCAGGTTCTTTCACTGTATTTCTTCCTAACCATGCGGTATAGCACAACTGGCTCTTTGCACATGCGCATTTTCACATAGCCCATTTGATTTCTATTCTTTCCCTCACATTCTTGCTGTGTAACTGCTCTGCTTAGGAGGCAATTGTTTAAATAAACAATTATATTCGTCACAAATCATATAAATCAGTCATAACACTGGTCTTCATCTAAGTAGCCCCTAGTGGTGTTAATGACTGCCAATTGGTTTGAATCAGCATGTTCAGTTTTGCAAAAACCCAGTGCCAACCTACTTGTTAGATGCTCAGTACAAACAAGCTGAATTACTGTCTCACATTTGGTTGATACCTTTATATATGGTATGTTTGCAACATCTCTAGCAATAATGAAATAGAACTGGAGCAGTTCTCTTATTCCCAGTTCAAACCTAGACCTGTCAGTTTCAGGGACCTTAGGTTTTAAGACTAATCTCAAGAAAGTATTTCTCAAATGTATTGTAAAAAAAGTAATTGCCTTATACTGAATCCAATAACGCATATGGCAGAAATCCTTTCCCATAGTCTCCTAGACCCTTGGGGGTTGTTCTCATGGAAGTAGTTCAGTATAAAAGTTCAGAAATACGAATTAACTAAGGCTAATACTTTTTCCTTCTACATTATGTATAGATTTTGAAGAAGACGGACAAAACACTGCCTTGGCAGACACAGCCACAGTTGCTTCAGAAGCCTCGAACATCCAACCTGTGACCAACAATTCTTTACATGTAGAGCAAGATAAGTGTAAAGGTATGTTTGATAGGCAAACTGGAGACATGAGTTTGTTTACAAGTCCAAAATAAATTCCAAAGCTTCCTTGGCTGTTTTCATTTCAGTTCACATCCACACATTACTTGCCTCCAGTACTAGCCTGAAGAAAGAGTGGAGGGAATCTCAGAGGGTAATGTCCTGAGGTAATTTGAAGCAAGCTTCTGAATTCAAGGTTATTTCATGCTTGCTGTTTAGAATTGTTCAGGCAACACAGCTGTGTGTGGTAATTTCAAACACACAAGTGGGAATGGATTACTCAGGTGTGTTTGCCTGTAAGAGGAGGGTGGTACATAGTGATTAAGGTTATGAGAATAGATTGTTTGTTTTCACATTTTACATTCTGGTGCAAAGGCAGGGATTATAATTAGGAGAAGAAAGCCTTTGATGTTTAAAGGACTTTTGCTTTGGTTTGAAACATTCACGCATCTTGAACTGTTGTGTTTCCCAGATAATGGACCATGCAAGCACATATGTCATGTTATGGAAGGGAAAATTATGTGCTCTTGCTTACCTGGGTTTGCCCTTATGTTGGATGGGGTTTCATGTGAAGGTAAGTGCATTTCCACTTAGTTTTATAGACTGAAATGTTGACAGTGTCTATCATTATCTCTCTGTCTTTGTAAAAATAATATAAGAGAATTCCAGGTATGAGAGGGTGCTGACAATAACACAATACATTGTATACATCACAGATTATAGCAGCAAAAGATAATAAAAGATAATATGATTCGCTAGTTTTCTGTTCTTTACCATTTGCAAACAATGTATTTTGCGGTAGATCAATATGGGTAGCTGTGTTAGTCTGTCTGTAGCAGCAGAAAAGATCAAGGGTCCAGTAGCATCTTAAAAACTAATAAAATTAGTGGCAGGGTATGAGCCTTTGTGATTCACTGCTCACTTTTTCAGATGCTTTAACATTGTCATGTGTGGATTGATCAGATGCTTTAGCATTGATCATTAGATATTTAAATTTTTAGCACAACAAAATGACAGAGTGAGGATGAATCCATTTTTAAACAACATATTAAAATACAATTAAAATAAGACTAAAACATATATTTAACAATGACCACAAAAAAAATTATAAAAAACCTGGTTCCAAAATGTCTACCCTGAGTAAGGGTAATTTTTGAAGAAGAACTGAGGACTTCTTCCTCTACCTATAATATTTGTTATCAGTGCTTTTGGAACATGTTTTTAAAAATGTAGGAGTCTGGCTCTGTTGTTGTTTGAGATGACAGAGAATGAAGTAGGGAGAAAGCCCTCCATAATTTTTCAGTGTTGGCAGAATTGAGAGTGTAGTAAGACTATCAGGCCGAAGAAAGGTCACACAGGAAAACAAGGGAGCTCCAAGACATTCCTTTCACAGAACTGACCTTTCAAACCACTATGGTCCTTTTAGTGTAGGCCTGCATATGGCCTTAAAATGCATTTGCTTTTGTGGAGGTGATACTCTCCAAACCTAGTGTTTTCACTGTCTCAGCTTCCACTCTAGCTTGTAGACTGATACAGATCAGGCTGCTAGACTGAGGGTATTTTAAACACCTCCTATGATTCTTGTCTCTGTGCAATGAGAGGTTTGCTTGCAGGGACTAAAGCATTTTCCAAATGCCACAGCAATGCCACATACAAAGATGAAGGCAACCACAATTAAATTAATCACAGTTACAGTAATTTGAAGACTATCATATGTCCTCCTTACAGGAGACCAATATGCACTGTCTCTTTCCCTCTCTGTCATTGTGATGGGTTGGATTGGCAGGAATGGGCACTAATGTGTTTTTGGAGTCAAACAGCCCACCTTCTATATAGTGCCACTGTCCTCAAAATGGTAGTGTATAAGATTTTAATAATTCTTGAGGACTGCTGCCCACACCACACTTCCCCTACACTCTACCAAGCACAGCTAAGAGAAAGGCCAAAGAAATATGTATTTACTGGCCTGACAGTGGTTGACACCATTTACAATTAGCCACACTGAAGTAAATTGTGATGGAGCTTCTGAGGAACACACCTTGCCTTTCCTTGGTAAAATTAATCTTGTCCATCCTAGATTTACCCTGAAGGAAAACAGATACTTTAAATAAACAAGAAATAGGTTTATTTTACAGAAAAGGGAAAGTAAACTCTGGATATTTTAGATCAACTTTATACAAATGTCAGTTATGGAGAAAGTGAGATGTGGATATAACAGTTTCTTTACTGATTACACATATTGTTTGGGAATGGAGAGTAACTTCCAGACTACTACTGATGGCAAAAAGTGTTTCCACAGGCTTCCAAACCTTTTAGAAATACAAGAGCCTTTAAGGTAGTTTTCCCAATCATTTATTATAGCAAAAGTGAGCAACATTATCAATTCACAATAATAGCCAGTAAATTAATGGTAATACAAAGATAAAATATGTGGTATATATAAAGAAAAATATATATAAAATCCAGAATAGATAAAAACAAATTATAATATGTCTTCCATTACAAGGGATCTTTAATTACAACTTATCATGGAAACCACATATTCAGGTGGCTCTTAAAGCTGCAAATATTACAATCAAGGCGATCAAAAATTTTTTTTTACTCCAAAGGTGCAAAACATATACCAGCTGCCATTAAGATTTTCAATGCTAAGGTTATCCCGTAGATCCTTTATGGGTGTGCGGTGTGGATCGAAGGAGTATCCAAAATCCTTGACTCCTCCCTGCACACCTTTCTGAGGGAAATTGAGGCAGTCCAGAGATGTGTAGCGGGAACCGCACTTAGAGTTGAATTCGCCCAACCATCAATTGAAAAGAGAGCCTGGCTCGCAGCTTTTAAACTGTTTGTGAAGTGGGTGCCCAGGATGATAGCACAAATAAAGTGGGCTTCTCACATTTAATCCCCTGTGACACCTATAAGAGCAGTCGATCAAAGTTAATTAAACAGAAATTAACAACTTTGGGGATTGATATAACAGCTCCATTGTTAAATGAGTCATTCAGAGAAATTAAATCCAAACTAAATGATCTTGACTACAGTAGTACCCTTCAAAGAGCCTGGCGTACTTGCTCTGGTTTATCTTTGGGTCTTGGCCCCCCCGGAGGCTATCTCGTCATACTGCTATACTCTAAAGATCCCAAGACAATGCAGAGCTTTCACCTTGGCGAGACTTAATTCCTTTCCCTCTAAGGTGCTCTCTGGTTGTTTTGCGGGACTTCTGTTCTCGGAACGAGTTTGTGACTGTGGATAAGAGATGATAGAAACTATGGATCATATAATGCTTTTTTGCCTTAAGTGGAATAAGGAAAGATAGAGATATATCACTCCTGTTATGAGAAAAGAAAAGCTCCCCTCCTTCCTTGGGTAGTTCCAGTGTTACTGTCTGATAATTCCTCTGACAATCAAATTACGGTTATAATGGCTTCTTTCATAGCTGCAGTGATTAGGAAAACAAATTTCCCTGAGTTTATGTAGCTTACTGCTGATAACTGTCAACCGTGCATATATATTAATTTGATAAATTTAAGTGTGTGTCCCTTTTTTTTTTCTTGCTAAAATGACTGACTTGTTATCATTTGCCTGTTTTTAGTGCTGGTCACCTGTTTTTACTCGCATTTATGCTATGGCTCTTTTGCTAATGCAAAAAAGATTATTATAATTCATGTCTTGCCATTACAAGGGATTTACATTTTCTAATCACTGAACAACAGAATCTGGACACAGCATAAGATACAAAACTTTGAGAATCTTCTAGGAGAAAGTTACGCAGAATTTCTGACCTAAATTCCAGAAAAGATTGTAGAGGGTTAAATTTAGACAGGAGTAGTAGTATGAAATAAGACCATTCTTCCTGATAAAATTTACAATGCAAAAGTACATGGGTGGTGGAGTCCACCGTATTAGGCTTACAAGGACGTAATCGTTCCTACATAGGCACATGTAAAAATTTACCTTTGTAATACAGCAGAGGGAAGTGCCTCAAAATGAGCCCTAGAGAATGCCTATATGGTTCATAAGAAATATCAGACACATATGGGGCAGCTTTAAAATTGGGACAAGATTTTAAACATCTGAAACTCTTTGGAAGTAAAGCTTCCTCATTTTGTAATTCAGTATCAAGAAGTCTTTGGTTAATAATTGTCCTTGCACTATTCAGGCTTCCATAAAAAAGATCCTCAGGGTTTAGTCCAATATACTTAAGTTTATTAAGAATTAGAGCAGCCCAGGCAGGATAAGGGTTCAAAGCTAAATAAAAAGGCATCAAACCTTTCAGATTATAATGAATTTTCAACCAGAGAAATATTGCCTGTTCCCAGATTTTTAATTTAACCCTGGGTAAACTGGCCTCCTGTCTAAGTCTAAGTCTAAGTACTATGTTAGAGAAACTTTTAGAAACACCAAATAGAGATCTAAGAAACTTTGAAGTCTTTCAAGAGTCAGAAGATTGGCAGATGGTCCGTTTTGTGAACCATAAAGAAGTTGTGTCAATGATTTTGCCTGGAAGGTTTTAAGGCCGTAGGGAGAAAGCCAGCACCTTTTCTTCTAAACAGCCTGAGGATGGCATTTGCACTTCTCTCAGCTGAAGTAGCTGAGGAGGTCAGGTGTGCCAAAAAAATTTAATTATAGGAAAAAAATAATTCCTAGATATTGAAAATTCTTGACTTGATCAAGTACATTTCCCTTTATATTCCAACTAAAGCAAACTATTTTAGTCTTGGAGACTAAATATCTGGATTTTGCAATTAATGTGAAATAGAGACTGAACTGTGTAGTAACCCGATGCCAGCTGAAGACACATACCC
Source organism: Gekko gecko (assembly GCA_029375565.1). Taxonomy (NCBI): domain Eukaryota; kingdom Metazoa; phylum Chordata; class Lepidosauria; order Squamata; family Gekkonidae; genus Gekko; species Gekko gecko. The sequence continues at coordinate 87,955,279 of JAPDNY010000002.1, read as the reverse complement.
AGAAGAAGGAAGCCTTCCTTTTGAGGCTGATGTGCCATGGTTCTTGAGGTTACCTGCCCTCTTACCTGCTGTAATATGGACCAGCTCCCTAGTCACATGAAGCAACAACAGCCAGGTAGATGCCATGCCAAGGCAGACCAGAAACCTGGAATCCAGACTCCATGAAAAGTTTCTTCCTACACACGCAGGCAACATTCCCTTCCCCCACCTAGTCTCACCTAGCTGAAGAGACAGCCATAAACCAATCAAGGAACCATTGGAATAACAATGACTCTGGCTGCATGAGTCATAATCACTTCAGGTGCCATTGTCCTGCCCAGAGTTACTCAATATTGTCCACTCCCCTAGCCCCCTGCCCTTGAACCCAGCTCCAATCAGTATGTTTTTGGGTATGGACCAGCAAGAGGTGTGCCAGGGGATGTAGCCAGCCTAGCCCACCCCCCAAAGCCACCTTATAAAAAAGGGCACCCAGAGCTCTCTCTCTCTCTCTTGACCTCTAAAACCCACCCTAACTCCACGACTCTTGGTTTGCTCAGCCAGAGTCTCCACGTGTCACTGCTGGCTCAGGACACGACCCTATTTCCCCATAGTCTCCCTTATTTTTCCTAAGGATCGCTTCATCCCTCCAAAGACAGGTAAAGTATTACCCCTCAACGATCATCCTACTAATGCGGAAGTGCTATCCTCTTCTCTCTAATTTTCCTAGATCTGTATAATTGTGTGTTTGAGATATTGTATGTTTGTGAAGATCTATCAGTGAAAGGAACCATTTTATATCGAAGTCAGTGTTTGAGTCTATTTCTGGTGCATCTGGAAGAAGTGGGACCCCTGTATGCAAAGGTGCTTGCTCCCTATTTGCCTATTGCCTTGCTGAAATATCATAATTCCCCAATAAAATTAATAACACATGGCAATTTGGCTAACAAAGTCACTATAATACTTTCCCCACACATCTGTTGGAATACGGTTTGGGGTATTTGATGTTTTAGGTTGCAAATTATAAATAATGTTCCAAAAACCCTTATTATCTTTTTCTCTGGAGGCTTTAATAAGGAACTGCCATAGAAGGTAGTCTGCAGCTCTTTTCTTATATTTTAGCAGCTCTTTATATTTCCTTTTTTAAAGTTGTAAATCAGATTTAGTAATTAGATTTGGATTCTGGTGAAAAATCTTGAAACTTTCCCTAAGAGTTAGCTTTGCTTGAGTACATTCATAATCAAATCATTTTTTACTGCCCAAGTTCATATCTTGTTTACAGCCACCAGATCTTGAGAGGAGTGGCTAAAGAATGGAAGTTAATAAGTTATATTGGTCAATTAGGCAATTCTTCTCATCACAGTTAAGAGTTAAGGCCTATCTGAAAGGTTGGCCATTAACTGATTGTGACTAGAAAATAAATGTTTCATTAATATAGGGAGATATTTAACTCTAGATCTTCCTGTCTGCTCCAAGCATACTAACTTGGGTACTTCAGGAAGGGCCGGCCCTTATGGAGTCCTAATGGGCTAATCCCTTTAAGAATCAAGGGTAGAGGGTCACTTTCTGTTCTTATATCTACCAGAAGATAAATATAATCTATAATGTACTGAGACTGATGCAGTGTTGCATGGTTTCAGCTCATACTTTATTGCTCACAGTTAGAACTTAAGAGGGATGCCCTGGCTCGCAGGCCAGTTTATATCCCCGCGACTTCCCATTCCTGTGACACACACATACATCCGTGACAGGTTATTTACAGTGCACCCAGCTCCCATTGGTCTCTTCTAGGATCCTAGTCTTCCCATAGGTGTGCACTAAGGTCCACCTGGGCTATTGTCTTTTGAGGTGAAGCTTGAGCCCTTTACCTGGCCGCATGTGTACCAGACCACGTGTGTGGTCTTCTCTTGGTACATAACACCCCTCCCTCCTTAGTCCCGATTGCTCTAGCTGACATAGTCCTTCAGATATGCGGGCTTTTCCCACTCTCTTGTGGAGCGGCACACTTCCATGTTGGGGGGTGGTCCTTTGGAAGTGGTTCCCGTTGGCACCAGCGGTGGCACCAGGGTGCGTGCCTGGACCGGCGGTACCTCTCCTGTTGGCTCTCCCAGCCCAAGTGTGTTGCTTGGTTCCGGGTTGCTGGGTGTTTCCAGGGGGCCCGTGCCCTTGTCCTCTGGTTGAAATGCTTGAAGCCTCTGGGTCTCATACTTCGAGGGTCTCACAGTCACTGTCCTCGGGGTCTGATGGGAGCTTGCGGCGATGCAACTGGTTGATGTGCCACTTTAGTACCTGACCGTCCTCGCTTGAGACCTCATATGAACATGGCCCTGGCACCCGGATCACCCTTGCTGGAATCCATGTGGGGCCCCTGGCATAGTTCCAGGTGTATACCAAGTCCCCTGTGAAAAATCCTTGGGCAGCCTCCTGCTCTTCGGTGCGCAGGCCATGTTCTGGTGCCCAATCTGGGTGGAGGCGATCCAGCCACGTCGTTAGGTGCTGGCCCAGGAGTAGTTTGGCTGGGCTTTGCCCGGTTGTGGTGTGGGGAGTTGTGTGCTGGCTGAATAGGAAGGCAGCCAGCTTATAGTCCCTGTCCCTGGGGTCCATGCATCTTAGGGTTCTCCTTTGTGGTTCTGACCATTCGCTCAGCTTGGCCGTTTGTTGCTGGGTGGAAGGGGGAGGAGTGAATGTGCCTGATCCCATAGTATTGGACAAACTCATGGAATTCTGCAGATGTGAAAGCTACCCCATTGTCCATGACCAGAGTATCAAGGATACCTTGGGTGCTAAAGATCTGCCACATTGGAGGAGGTGGAGGGCACCGGCATGACCTCCAGCCATTTTGTGTAGGTGTCTACTAAAATGAAGAAAGCAGGATAATAATTCTTTCAGCCTGGTTGTTATCACCTTCCACTCAGATTTTGGTAAATGAATGAAAGATGCAAGTAGCTCCTTCTCTACTTGATTTTCCAAATAAGTAGCCTTCATCAGCAGAAGAGAGAACACGTCAGATCCACTGGTCAAATTTGGAGTCACAGCATTTGCATTTGCAGTTCTATGAACAGAGGAAGTCAGGGCTCCATCATCAGACTGAGCCTCTTTAGGTTTATATATGTATATAGTTAAGGAAGAGGGGGCATATCTTGGAATTATTGAAGACTCTGGAAGGAAAAATGCCAAAGGATTATAAGGAATGCCTATGTGTCATTAGCATCTTTGGAATCTTCCTGGATTCAAAAGAAAGTAGAATTCTTTGTATTTGTGGTGTGCTGTTAAGGTGTTCAGTCCTCTCTAAATCAATAAAAGAAGGGTTTTTTCCCCCACGAGAGTGGCTAAATGTCTAAATGTGCAACTTTCTTAGAAGACCAGTTTATCACACGGCCTCTAAATGGACAGATAGTTAAACATGCTTTGGAGTCCTGCAAGGAGACGTTATAAGTAGTTGTGCAATGCAGTCCTCTCTTAGCTTGTTCATTTCCAAAACCACAAATAGTCTGATAGGTCATATTCAGAGACCCTGGGGCATTAGGATACCATAAAACCCAATCAGTATTTGAAGGTCTGTTCTTGGGTTTTTGAGTCATGGAAAGTAAGATTTTCTCCAGGGCTCATGCATATCTTCCATAGATTTATAAATACAGGTTGCCGTTCTGGCAATTAAATTTAGCATATGAGACAAGATACCAGAGGGGAAGCTTTCTTTTTCTCTAGCATCAGCTTCTGGCTGGGCATGTGTCTCTAAAATGGGAATGTTATCATTCAAAGTCCCAGAGAAATTAGTGGGGTATTTTTCACCAAGATTTTCAACCACATATTCATCTTCTGCCTCTACCAATAGAGAGAAGGGGTTTGAAGTTGGAATGGTAAAAACATCCTTTCTTTTCTTGGGGAAAAACTCCATTATTTTTGTTGGTTTAGTGAAAGGCAAATCAATTAGCTCTTCCTTGTTCTTAAGCTCTCTGGGGCATTTCCCTTTTGTTTTCTCGAAGTAATTGCCCAACTACTGAGTCATCTCTCTTCCTCCACAAAATAATTTTGCAGTTTCCAAAATCAAACTTTTTCCCAAGCGAAGAGCAAAAAGAGATGACATTTCAGTTATCCATAACTAATAGTACTAGCTTTATAGCCGCTAACAATAATATGTTTTAGCATCTAACAGTAATAGCAGCTTTATAGCTCAGCTTCGCAAGCTTATCTCAGCAAACTCCTTAGTAAAAACTTTAGTAGAAAGCTGCTGCAAGTCTCTGCTTATAATTCCAATGTAGTTAAACAAATATAGATAAGATAGAAGAAGCATTAGTAATCAGTGATGTTACCTTGACACCATCTTCCTCCGATGTCTAAGGTAGCTTTCAAATATCCCAAAAGACGGCACAGGAGAACCTTATATCAATGAGGGACACTGCAGGCTACCACACTTAGACAGTCATGTCTCCATTAAAGTGACTGAACATAGAACCAGATCTCTAATTTGGGTAAGAAAACTGGAAACTCTCTCTGAACAAAAATCAGTTAACAGCCCTTTTCTCCCTCTGCCTATTCCCCCTTCCCATATCACTCCAAGTGTTTTGGGGGACCTGATTGGCCATTGCTGGCTTTCTTACAAAAGCAGCAGGATACAAAGGGTGCTTGGCAGATGTGAAAAAGGAGGTGGACTTGGACCAGATATTATGACTGGTCTTCTAGAGCTAATAGTAGGATAGACTTTAAAAAAAAAATTCTTATTGCTGATTCTCTTTTCCCTTCACAAAAATGAGAGTTTTGCCTCCTGTGCATGTCACTTTAACATAATAATAAAGCACCCACAAAGCCTGAATGTTCATAGCTATTATTTCTGCACTCTGGAAGAGAAGACAGTTGAAATAGGCTATGCCAACACAACCAGTTCATATCCTTTGTCTGCCTTTTTTTGGTTTAGAGATTTGTCATTTTGACACAAGAATGTCATGTATTTATTGTATGGAAGCCACACATGTGACAGCAGCAAGCAATTGGCTGACTCCCTCCCCCACAAAAAAGCCCCACAGTGTTTTCAGATGAATGTAACTAATTTATAATACTTGGATCAACTTCTTCATGGCTCTGTCACTGTCTTTTCAGTTTCAAAGCCACATAGTAAAACTTCTTCAAAACATTTGTGGTTTCAGCTAGGCTGATAAAACTGGCAGTCTTATTCTCTGATGCACTCAGCCAGTGAATAAACATCTGGAATGGGGAGCTGACCTGTTATATTGTGCTGGTGCTATCAGTTGTTTAGATAGCATGATGAAACACCAGTGTTAGCATTTAGAAAGTTATTACATTGCAGTGAGATATTAGAAATCCCTCTTGGATACATTTTGATTCACCGGTTAAATGTAAACTGGCTCCAAAATGCTATGGGAGCAAACTGATTAGAAATGTGCATTTCTTTTTATAAAGTCAGATTTGGAGTGAGATAGTTTTTTGCCAGTTTCTAAAAATTCCTTTATTTAAAAAAAAAAAGGAAAAGGAACAGCAAGAGAATAAAGCTCAAAAACCAGGAACTAAATAGAATTTCTTTTTAAAAAAGGAAACAAAGGTATACATAAAGTTGACCAAAAATATAACAACAGTGGTGAAAGATCTACACATAAGTTTCTATAAAAGTTTCCAAATATCTAAAAATAAATCCATGCACAATTGTCATTTATGTGCCATGCATTCAAATATACATAGAGTTCTAAGGTCCTCAATCCACTGATTTACCAGAGGTGAACATTTGCCTTTCCTATGTTGTAGTATGAGACTTTTATCTGCAATAAGGACATTTTTGTTGACAATCAGGTAGAGACAGGGAAATAGTTAAAAGTACATAAGTATCCTAAAAATCAATGGAATTTGTAATATAAAATTGATAAGAGTACTAATTTCTTCCCAGGGAAACCATATGAGTGGACTTGCCCAAAGCATATGCTTCAGGGACACATCCTGTGAGTTACAACGCCAATAGTTAGACAATGCATGTGAACTCCGAAAAGTGCATGCTCACAAAAGCTTATACTTTGAATAAAACTTTTAAAAAGTTGTTGGCCTTAAAGGTGCTACTGGACTCAAACTTTGTTTTGCCACTTTGGAGTTCTCTCATGGCTTGGAGAAGGCATTTATAGGGACCATGTTCCTTTTAAATGTCTTTCCCCCCTTCATTGGAAACAATGGAAGAGGAAGATGGGGGCACCGTCTTATGGGACTCATAGAATTGGACCCCCGGGTCCAATATTTTTGAAATTTTGGGGGCTTTTTGAGGAGAGGCACCAGCAGCTATGCTGCAAATTTGGTGCCTCTACCTAAAAAAACAGCCCCTCCAGAGCCCCAGATACCCCTTGCTTGATTCTCCATTATAGACTGTGGGGACCATTGACTATAATGGTCCCCATAGGGTATAATGGAGTACTTGCGACTTGGAGTTCACTTGTGGTGCAGCTTGCAAAAAGCCACTCTGCAAGTGAACTCTGAAGCAGCAGGAAGGTGTTTAAAGGGAAGGTAACCATCTTAAACACCAGCTATCTGGCAGTCCTGAAAAATCCCCAATATTTTGTGATTTTTCAGGGTGGTCATTTTCGGATAGCCAAACCAGCAGCCCAGTTGGTAACCAGTTTTCAGCTCGGTTTATACCAAGTGCACACCCCTAATGTAGTCCAGCAGCCTGGGGAAGGGCTATGGCTCAGTGGTAGAACATCTGCTTGGCATGCAGAAGGTCCCTGATTCTGTCACCGGCATTGCTGGGTAAGTAAGTGATGTGATGTGAAAGAACTCACCCTAAGACACTGGAGACCCATTGCCAATCTGAGTAGGCAATACTGACTTTGAACCACTGATCTGATCCAGCAGGGCTGCTCTTGCATTATTATGTTCACTGAAATCAATGTAAATGACTATTGCATTAACTTTCCTTTTCCCCCTTTCTCTCTTTTGTATTTTTTATATGTGTTTGTGTATGTGTGCGAGTGTGTGCACATGGAAGTCATGCTGACCTCTGGTGACTGACCCCTACTGGAGGTCTGGAGGATATTGTGGTTGAATAAAGCCTGTCCCCACTTCCCACCTCTGGTATTTTAAGGAGGTCTCCCATCCAAGTACTTGACAGAGTTGACCCTGCTTAGCTTCCAAGATCTGACGAGATCAGTCTTGCCTGGGCTATCCAGGTCAGGGCGCTATTGCTTTAACTTTCAAATAGTACCAGATTTTGATATCACAGAATCAGGCTGAAGTTTTTAAAACTGCTTATCAAAGCACATTTCTAGGGGTAATGAATTCAGATGAAATTCTCTGGGCAAGCACCTCTCAGCCAAGGGATCCTTTCTTCCACAATTTCTGATAAATACAAAGATGTATCCGTCTTTATTTCCCACCAACAAAGTAGGAAGAGGCAGGTGTGAATTAGTGTATGAATGAGCTTTCTTCTCCTTTCCAAGGATCCTCAAATGATGCTTTTTTAAATTCAACAAATATAGAATATGAAGGTGAGAGGATCTAAATCCTGCCATCCCTCACCTTATCTCACTGCATTTCTTTTCAGTGTTATTCTTCCAGCTCAACTACCCCCCCCCCCATTGCCAGCTGGAAGGAAAAAATCCTGATAGGAGATTGCATCTGTAACAAGCTGGAATGAAGATATTCAAACTCTCATCAACAGGCCCCATACTTGCAAGTGATACTAAAGCACAGTTCACTGGCTTGATTGGCCAACAGTACCCTAGCAAATTCTGCTTTCAAAATTGCGTTTAAGGTGAAATTGTCTTTAGGCGGGGTGGGGAGTAACAACTAACCATATAAGACATATTTCATATCTTGATTTGAGAATGCAGAAGGCAAATGCTAACAGAATGCCATTTAAGTCTTAGGACTGAAACCAGCAACCACTCAGCAATAAGTTACAGTCAATGTTTGTCTTATTTTTCTAGCATTATTTACTTTTGTTGATTTTTTTGTCTCTCTGTGTTTATCAGTAGTAAAATAGCTTTTTAAAAAACTAGATACTGTAAACTGATGAAGTTCTGTAAACTCTATTTTTGTTTGTTTTCTTTTTGCACCAAGTTGCAGCCTACTTATGGCAACCCCATAGGGCTTTCAAGGCAAGAGACATTCAGAGATGGTTTGCCATTGCCTAGCTGTATGTAGCAACCCTTAGTGGTCTCCCATCCAAATACTAATCAGGGCTGGCCTTGCTTAGCTTCCAAGTTTTTTTTTTTTGATATAACTCTCCTAAAAAGGAGAGAATTTTATTCTTTTTATAAGAAAAGGGTAGGGTATATAGATGGAGAAAGAAAAAAGATGGAATGAAGTTTTTTCTGTTAAAAAAGGTTAGTTTTATTTAGTATTCAATACCGTTTTTGGCATCTATCACGGTTAGAAGATCTTCTTTTTAACTTTGCAAAGTCCAAAACAGTTAGTAAAGTCCATGGGGTTAGTTATTAAACAGCTCCTTTCAGATGTTACACGAACAGTTACTTCTCAAGGTGTCTTCTTTTTAAGTCTCTTCCAATTATAGATTGAGTCCTTTTTGACCTTGATGTCTTCCGTTCTGTCACCTCCTTCCCCTGGGCTGCTGTCTTCTTCACTGCTTGTATTAATCCAAATTTTGAGTGCTGCGTCCTCCTCCGTGCTGGCGTGTCTCTTCAGAAGTTTCCGTGTTTTAAAGATGTAGTCCATCTTCTCTCTTTTCTCTTTTTCCTTATATTTCTGGCCTTCAATTTTCAAGGGCTCCATAAACACTGCACATGAAATTAGATCTCTAATATGTTGCCTGCTATGCTCAACAACCCCTTCTACTGGCAGATTATTTTTCTTCATAAAAGCGGAATAGGCTTTGGGAGCCATATCCACCTCTTCTTTTAATTCTTTCGCTTCACTGCCAGTTAGGGGTGCCAAGACATTCGTCAAGGTAAATCCGAGATCTTCTTTCTCTTCCTCTTTTATGCCCTGAAAACTTAGAGTCAGATTAGATTTCTGTGCGATTTCCGCCATCTTCCTTGTTGTTTCCGATATTTGTTTCTGTCGACTGATGAGAACACTTTCCACTTTAAGCACAGTTTCGTTGATTTTCTGCATTTGCTCCAGCAGGGGGCACAGTATCTCATTTTCCTGTTGATTGACAGCAAGCTCTGGGGGGGGGGGGCAACCCAGACCGGAAGTCCCTCCCCTCTTCTCTTCCGGTTTTGGCAGGACCTTTTCCAGCGTCGACATTTTCTTTTTTTGTTTACTTTTTCAAAGTTCGTGCCGCATCCCCCAGGAAGCTAATAAGGTAAAACCCTTCCGTAAAACCCCAACGGTACTTTCACCAACACTTTTTCCTCTCTACCCCCCTTCGCGGTCCCTTTGTAGATCTCGCTTCTCAAAAGGGTGGGGACTCCTCCCTCCTCCCATACGCTTATACGCTTGCGGGGGGGTTCAAATTCACGCTTCAAAATAGATCTTCAACTCATGATTCGATGCCAGATCTTCTTTTTATTTTAAATCATAGCGCTTTCTTCACTCCTGGAAGTCGGTGGCGCTGCTAAGTCCCATTGCGGGCACGACGCAGCGGGGCCGATTGGGGTGGGGAGAAAGCCTCAATTTCCCGGCTGTCTGCCGGCAAAGAGGCTACTCCCCAAGCGCCCCCGGTTCGGAGCCTTTGTCTAAGGCTCACTAGGGTCTTTTGCACATGCGAAGACCCCCCCTAACTGCGCGTGGGCTAACCACCTCCGGGAGCGTCCCGAAAGGTGGCCGCCATTCGCAATGCCGAAACCGAAACCAGCCTTAGCTTCCAAGTTTTGATGAGATTGGGCTAGACTGGACCATCCAGATCAGGGCATAAATCCTATTCTTATTCTTAAATACTGAAACATTATTGGGTTGAAGAAAAGTAGATACTGGATGGGGTTGGAAAAATCTCACACCCAGAGGCAGAGTAGTAGACGAGTATTCAGTATATACCCCACCTAAGTAATCTCTTTGAAGCTGATACCTACCTTGGAGTAAAAATAGTCTAGATTGGTGGAGATGAAGCCCTGAAGAGAAGTCTTAGTCAGAACTTATGAAAGGAATCAAACATTCGTAGGATAATATACTGGTGAGTCCCCAGCCTGAGAGACATCCGGCTGTCCTCAGCCAGAGCCAGAGGCTTTTCTCCGTTGAATGACATCCGTGCCCTGCAGGACCTAGTACAGTTCCACAGGGCTTGTAAGGCAGAGATGTTCCACCAGGCTTTGGGCTGAAGACAGCGATGGGTTCCATCTTATCTGGCACCCCCCTCATTTCCTGCCTCCCCCCACGAGACAGTGGCACAATCTGAATTATTTTAGTGTCATCTGGAAATGTTTTAAATTGTGTATTATTTCACTGTTTTAAATTGTCTTACTAATTTATGAACGTGTTTTATTGTTGTTCACTGTGCTGAGCCATGTTTGCACAGGGAAGGGCAGTCTAAAAGTTTAATTTATAAATAAATATTTATATATATTTTAAACTGTGGGACAGGATAAGATCCTTCCTGATGTAAAACATGGAAATCATGAACAAAATTCATTTGCAATCACAATACATCTATTCTAGAATCCAATACTCAAAGTCTAATAAAATGTATTTCTTCTTGAGATTTTGTGAGATTTTGTGTGTCCATTACATTTCTAGCTATGAGCCTGAACCTGAGTTTACAGTCATTCATCTGCCATAATGAACTGAGTTTACACTGGCAAATTTGTCTGCAGATAGAACTTTGGAAGCTGTGCTAATTTATAAGCCAGGGCAGATTGGCCATTTAACTTACAGCTAAAATTCCTAGTGAGCCACCCACTGCCTTTGAGATCTATTAGAGCCAAGCCCCAGTGCTGCAGGGGCCACTGAATTCCAGTCTGGCCAGGGATGCTAATGACAAATGCATGCTATGGCACTATGGATGCCAGCCTCCAGGTGGGACCTGGGGATCTCCAGGAATTAAAGCTTATCTCCAGAGTACAGAGATCAATTCCCTTGGAGAAAATGGAGGGTGGACTCTATGGCATTATACTCCACTGAGATCCCAGTCTTCCCTAGGCTCCATCCCCAAATCTCCAGAAGTTTCCCAACCATGAGCTGCCAACCCCACACCCCACCAGTGACCTGGAGGGACCTAGCAACCCTAACTAACCTGTTGCTTCCACTTGGTAGTGCTGCAGGTGAGGCAACACCCATTGTTACCACCACTATTGGTGCAGCTAACCAGGTATGAGTTTAGTTGCCTCTGCATTACTGGTTTGTAGCACCACAGGGGAAACTCAGCCTGGCTTCCTCCTGGGCCAAGGGGAGGAAGGAGGTGCTTGTCTTTCAGTCTTGTTGATTGTCTTTCAGTCTTGTTGATTGTCTTTCAACCTCATCAAAATATGCTATACCCATGGAACTGTATGGCCTATAGTAGTATCCAGTGACAAGTTCATGGTACTGAAGAGAGGGACACCTGTGCCATATTCTTGGTCCTTATACCAGTTCGTTAGCGATGAAATTCTACTGTGATACATTGGAAGATCCAAGACTACTATTTAATCATTATTGAAAAGTTTTATTATTAATATGCAGCATGATCTCTGGATTTTTAAAATGTGCGTGTGCAAAAAGGACAGATTGTGGCAAAAATCCATCTCTGCTTTCTAGATCAGTTTAGAATCATATCTTCTACAGCAGAAGCGGAGATATATTACCATGGTGAACTTGGACACATACATTTTGCATGACTTTCCTGTCCTCTGCTGTACGTGTGGTACATTTGTGGTAGAGTTCATTTGTCATTGTTAACATTTTCTTGATTTTTTTAACTACAAGGAAAAGCCACATATATATTATGGTTTCAATTTATGAAGCTGCTGTGTTAGTCCCTTGATCCAACCATAAATGAATCTTTGGCCAAGGAAACTGCTTTCGTGTTCCATCTTTAAGTATTTGGGGGGAATTGTAAAGGACTTCTTGTCTGCAAATTGTATTTCTAGTGTTTAAAGTTTTTAACAACATCAGTATGTGTGCATGTTGTAACCTGCTTGCACTGTGGATAAGTTAAGAAGAATACTTGAAAGTCCTTGAGTCAAATCATAAAAGATTTAAATTCCAGGTGTTTTTGCAACCATACTTTTAGAATTCCTGACAGGCATGCCAAAGAAGTCACAGTCTGTTTACAACATAACACACAGGCACTTCTTTTGTCATTCCTTGGATAAGTACTATGCTATTTTTACTCATGAAAGCTTGTTTGCCAAAGATAAGAACCCATTTGTGTTTGTCTGTCTCACACTACTCGCCTGTCATGCCAATAAAAGAAACCAGCCCATTGGCTCGTGTCTCTCAGGTTCACCCAGACTGCAACTGAAAAGAGCTGGTAAAGTTGCTTCTGGTATCCTTTTCCTCTGAAAACTGTTTTTAAAAAGCTACCAAATGGCTTAGAAAATAAAGTGAAAGCATCTAAGTTACTTCCATATTTGAAGATGAAGAGACAAGCCTGGGTGAAAGATTTCCTGGGAAGTCATAGGTCTTGCTCAGAGCTCATGCCTAGCAATCTACTAACATAATACTTTTTTAAAAATGACATTTTGGGATATTTTTGCAAAATGACAGGAACTTTGTAATAGATGATTGTACAATGGAATGCCAGAAAGAATCTCAACAAATAGTTTTAAGTGAAAAAGATGCAGAGTTGATGAAAACTGAAAGAATGTAATTTAAAACGAGAGAAGAATCCTTGAGTAACTGCACATGCAGTACTTTAAAGCCACCGGTTCTGACCCTCTTTAGGAATGTATAAGAATGTTTATTGCAGGATTTAGTAAAAAAGAAAAAAACATTGTATATGGAAATTGCCATGAGCTTTTCCTCATGAGAACCCTGTTTGGTGCAGTGGTTAGGAGTGCAGACTCTAATATGGAGAACTGGGTTTGATTCCCCACTCCTCCATATGCAGCCGGCTGGGTGACCTTGGGTCACAGTTCTCTTAGAGCTCTCTCAACCCTACCTACTTCACAGGGTATCTGTTGTGGGGAGAGGAAGGGAAGCTGCTCTGAGACACTGAGTGAAGGGAGGGGTATAAATCCAATCTTCTTCTCTTCTTCTCATTAATGAAGCCGAGGAAATGCAAAATATGAATTCTGATGTCATTGTGAAATTCTTCAGTTTTAAAAGAAATACCTCAAATACAAAGGCTGTGTTATTTGTATTGTCTTTTTGATATTCATAATATGCATTGAATTTTGAATTTTATGAGTTGCTGCATAAGCTATGTTTTGCTCTAGCTGAGGCTGAATGACTGCTGTGTCAACACAATTTGCAGTGTTGATGTGGTGTTATGAATTGTCCCCAGATGTCATGCTAATGTCGCAGTGTGGGTTTGTGCAATTGATCCACAAAAGGCACTGTCATCAGCTGTAGTAGTATTGTTTTATCACACAAAACTGTTCTGCAGAATGTTGAATTTACATGTGATGCAGCTGGGAGACAGGACTGAAAACAGCTCACCATCTGATACCCTATAGGCAACCTCTGCTACAATGTATTTTTTTAAGTTTTGTAATTCTTCAGATTACATACTCACCCCCCCCCATCCATTAAGTGACTGCCATGCTTCTGATTTTATTATTTATTTAGATTTATGTCCTGCCCTCCCTGCAAGTGAGCTCAGGGCAGTTCACAACAGTAAAGTTACAAAACCATTAAAACAAGTATAACAAATAAATAATTAAAACAGTTAAAAAGGCAGGAACTACACTAAATTCATAAGGTTCAACAATCCTAAGTAGTTGGAAATAACTAGGCCATAAGCCAAAGAACAGTAAAGATCATATTCATATGGGCAGCATACAGTTGGAAAGCTACAGCAAGGGAGACCAAATAATTGGGCACCCGCTGCCTCAACTGAAAAGCTGGCAGAACAGCTCCATTTTGCAGGCCCTGCAAAACTGTAGTAGGTCTCACAGGGCCTGATCTCAGATGGGAGCATGTTGCAGAAGAAGAAGAGATTGGATTTATACCTCGGAGTCTCAGAGTGGTTTATAATCTCCTTTCCATTTCCCTCCCCACAACAGACATCCTGTGAGGTAGGTGGGGCTGAGAGAACTCTTTCAAGAACAACTCTGACAGAACTATGGCTTGCCCAGGGTCACCCAGCAGCTGCAAATGGAGGAGTGTGGAATCAAACTCGGTACTTCCAGATTAGAGTCTGCACTCTTAACCACTACACCACACTGCCTCTCCATCAGGCCAGGGACAGGGCAGAAAAAGTCTTTGACCTGGTCGAGGCTGAGTGCATATCATTTAGACCAGGGACAATCAGTAGATGATGGTCCACTGAGTGCAAGGCTCTTCAGGGTACATATGGGGAGAGGTGGTCCCCTAGATATGTGGTCCCAGGCCACATAGGGCTTTAAAGGTTAATACCAACACCTTGAAATGGATCCAGTACTCAATTGGTAGTCAGCGCAATTGGCATAGCACTGATTGAATGCATGCCCACACAGACATCACAGTCAGCAGGTGCACCACCGCATTTTGCGTTAGGTGGAGTTTCCAGATCAAATTCAGAGGTAAGCCCATGTAAAGCAAGTTATAGTAATCGGTGACCATTGCATGGGTCACTGTAGCCAAGTCTGGGGGGGGGGAGACAGGGAACAATTTGTCTGATCTGCTGAAGATTATAAAAGGCTGATCGGGCAACTGTGGTGACCTGGGCCTTCATAGAGAGTGAGGCATCCAGAGTAATCCCTAGGCTCCTCACCTTCAGAGCCGGCACTAACAGTGCCCCATCCAGGACAGGAAGCCTGATTCCCTAATCTGCCCCCTCCTTGGCTTGGGTATGGGACCTCCATCTTCTTGGATTTAGCTTCAGCTGACTCTGCTGTAACCACCCAGCCACAGCCTCCAAAGCCCTATCCAAATTCTCTGGGGCAGAGTCCAGGTGGCCATCCAACAGCAGATAGAACCATGTATCATCAGCATACTGGTGACAAACCAGCCAAACCCCTGGACCAAACTGGGCGAGGGGGCGCACATAGATGTTAAACAGAATTGGTGAGATGATCACCCCCTGCGGCACTCCATATTCCAATGGATATCGCAAGGAGACCCTCTCGCCAAGCACCACTTTCTGTCCCCAACCATGGAGAAAGGAGGAAAACCATTGTAAGGCAGTCCCCCGCACCCCTATGTCAGCAAGACAGTGGGCCATAACATTGTAATCGACCATGTCGAATGCTACCGTTAAGTCCAGAAGCAACAGCAGCACTGACCCACCCCAATCCAGCTGTCTCTGGAGGTCATCCATGAAAGTGACCAATGCCATCTCCATCCTGTGGTCAGGGCGGAAACCAGACTGGAATGGGTCCAGGATAGATGCATCATCCAAGGAAGCCTGAAACTGTTCTGCCACCACCCTCTCAACTACCTTGCCCAGAAACAGTAAATTCGAGATTGAGCGATAGTTAGCTAGGACCACAGGGTCCAATGATGGTTTTTTAAAAAGCGGACGTACCACCATACTCTTAAAAATAGGCTAAAGAAGTTTATGCCACAACAAGTAAGTCTTGAAGGTACCACAAAAATAACGTTTTTTTTTTTTGGGGGGGGGGTTTCCTGAAATAAATTAACACAGCTAGCCCTCTGGATTTTTTTGCATTCTGTAGTGATTCCATTGAGCTTAGCGAAGAAAAATGAATGTTTCTTGAATAAGTTTCCTA